>JAPPVO010000024.1:117200749-117906404 GCA_030407325.1 Camellia japonica | reverse complement strand
AAATGTAACATAGCATGAGTTGATTGTGATCTACATTAAGATGCTATTGTATGGAATTAGAATATTTTATCAAGTTTTAGACATGCCATAGTCAGTGGGAGGTTGTTCAGTTAAGAGATATCTTTGTAGATTTACTCCTGAAAACTAATATTTTGCGCATGAATTAAATTAAATTTTGGATAATTGCCACCTATGGCGCAAGAGATGATTACGAGCATTGCGGATTTTCGATCTTGCGACTTGTGTAATATTGTCACTATTTAATTTAGATTTTTGCGGCAAAATTATATTATGCTAATCAAATTAATCCCAATGCGAATTTCTCTCTAAATTGACTTAGCTTATGGAAGTTAATTTGGTTGACCTAGACTTAGTAGAGATGTTCAAATGTGAACAATGCAATCATATTCTTTAGATGAGAAAAAAGTCTTGGAGACTTTAGGTCAGACCTTAATTGAGCTAAAGTAAGGAAACATGACTCAAAGTCGTCGTGGTTTTGTGGCCTTGTTTGGCACAATAAAAATTGATGTGTGCGCTATGGTTAGCGGCATGCTACGTAGTTTTGATTGGCAAGTTTTGGAGTTGTGAAATTAGTAAGCCCTCAATAGATCTGTATATGATCTTAACTATCGAGCTACGTGGATTGACTTTGTAATTTGACTTGTAATAATGTTGCATCATTGGATGAAGTAACATCCAAGGTCACGTCATCCAAGAAATGCGAGCTTAAATGAATTAGTCATTAAGTGTAAGACGAGTAGCCAGTATGAGCAGTGTTTTGCTCTCTACCCAACTGTTGGGAATGGATGGAGCAAAATTTCACACACTATAATAGTGTGCATTAAAAGTATCACTTGAAGTTAAAAGATTAGAGCTTAGTAGCAGCAAAAATCTATTAACACCAAGTGAAAAGATTAGTGCCAAGTGACCGCAAAATCTATTAACACTAAGTGAAAAGATTAGCACTAAGTGGCTGCAAAATCTATTAGCAATGCCAACTTATCTAAGTTTGGACACTTACTGTTTCCACACTTGAGTGTGGGACAAGAGGAGGTGCTTCTTTGTATGATTCCTTAGCTAGGCTAATGCTTTTGAATAACGTTTACCACTAAGCGCAAACGTTGCAGCATAGTAATGAAAAGGTCAAGGCTGGACAAGGTTGTTATGACTCTAAGAATTTGACGCATGACTCGTGAGAGCATTGTGTTGAATTAGACTTTTTAGCCTAATCGCAGCGTTAAGTTACTTCGGGAGCTGTCATGATTGATAGTCTTATTCTCTTCTTCTTGTGGATAGTAGAATTAATTACAAGTAACTATGAAGCAAGAAATAGAGATGGAAGAGGAGTATCGTCATCTTTCAACTAGATGCAGTAAAGTGTAGGGAAAAAATTGACTTGAAGGTGCAGGGGATTAGCACTTACTAGTTAAATTTGCGACTTAGGCGCACTTGATATCCACATGACACCTTTTATGATCTAGTGAAACATGAATTAGTCGTGAGTCATTACCTAGTTGGCCTAAACCTTTAAAACTTGTCTTCGAGAACTCACATATTAGGATGATTGGAATTAGTTTATGACATTGTCATGAACTGGTGGCTTATTATACTTAATCACATTAATGAGAAGATGACATGGATGGTTTGAGTAGACCCTCTCGGGCCCACTGGCTTGTGACATCCTGCTTTCATGTGAATGTGTAACTTTGTTCGCAATGGTTGCACACAAATAAGTAGGAAAGCCGTAGAAGAGCATTTGTATTGGCGTATTTAGTCCACTATGATATTTGTAACTGGATATGTGTAAGGGTATGATAGCTAGCCTCAATCTTGACACATTTATAGATTATGATATGCATCTGACTCAAAACTATTTGATCTCCCATAAGTCAAAAGTTTTGAGATGATTTTTGACATTGCACATATGAGGTCGAGATCAATCAGATAACAGCTTTCGTGCTTTTAGTTTTGACCAAGGTGGCGAGTATTTATTTGAGTTATTTTAGAAAGCTCTGTGAAGAGAAATTGATGCTTAGAAAATTGATTATTCCTAGTACTCAGCAACACAATGGTGTAGTAGAGATAAGAATTAAGTATTGTTAATGTTAGGTGGATGATAGAGCAAAATGTTTCCCAATTGGGAATTGCACTTTAGTTTGTTGTTTATATCCCTAACTAAGTGCCCTCTATATCAGATTTTACAATCCATTTGAGTAATTGGTTAGCGGAGAGCCATCTATGGGAGATCTGTAACCGTTAAGCAGCTTATCTTTATTTTACTTCTCATAAGGTTGCGAAGTTAAGACCTAGGGTTCTATGCCACATTATTGTATGTTGTCTTGTAAACACTTAGGGTCTTGTGGTGCATTATTGTATGCTGTCATGTAAACCTTCCGGGTCATGTGCATATAGGTAAATAGCTTTATGGTAGTGTAACTAAGTCACATAAAGTTTTCTCAGTAAAGGTGACGTGAATAGAGTTTTGGAACTCTATAAGATAGAGAATTCTAAGTATAGCGCTTTATGTAGCCTAGTTGAGAATGGAAAGAAATTTCTAATATCCTAGGGACAGTTGGAGCGATGTGCCTACTAGTGGATTACTCCATTAGAGAAAAACACTCTACATTCTTTGTTGCGTGGTAGCGAATGTGAAAATTTTCCACGTCATCACTAGGTGATTGAGAAGGAAACATTCATGATTGCTCCGCAATATAATAAAGAGCCTAAGATAATGCCAAAGGCTTAGTCCCCTATTTTTAGAAAACAGATCAATGTTGCGCAGTTTAAGACAAAGTCTTTGAGGATTACCCATTTTTCCTATAATTGGTTGACTTTCTCATTATAGACCGGAAACTGTTCTAAAGTTATGCACAATTTGGATAGTCATTGTTGAGGCATAAGGCTCACTAGATACAAAAAGTCGCACCATTGACGAAGTGTAGACCATGAGAAGAGACTTCCTCCTGGGTATGAGGTTATTTCACTTAGGCTATGATTGACATAAGTTCGGAACATTGATTTGTGGACATTGTGACACTAATTTCTCGTTGGAGAATTGGATAAGTAGATCCGTAGGGATTTACCTTCTGCTTTTTATGGTGAAAAGTTAGGAGCGCAAAAAGGTTGCTTGTTCCAAAAAATCTTTTACAGCCTAAACAGTTATCCAAATAGTGGTTCTTAGATTTCGTCGGCCATAATAGGCAATGATGATAATGAGACCACTGAGGCATGATCAATGGTCAAAATAAGTTTTTCCTTACTTAGTCATTATGAGCCAGGAATTTATAAGGTTTTCGCCACCTAGGGTGGGCAGTTCCTCTGTTTTAGATATGATAGACATGGGTGATGTATTTATATGCTTGGATATACAATCCCTTAGGAATTGTTTTGGGAGAATTTCCAGTTTGTTTTGATGACTTACATAAGGAATATCCTAGAATGTCCTAGATGCAAAATTGCAAACCCATTGATTTACTTATCAGTAAAAGCCAGAGACCTTAGCTATTGAGTGAATCCCGGACTGTTCTTTGGGAGAACAGATACCGATATTCCCTTGATTTTTTTGTTGTGGAGCCCTGAAAGTACGCTACGTGGAGTATTGCATGATGAGTGTTATCCGTTTGGTAAATGGTAAACTAAGTAGTTTATACATTGACCTTGCTCATTAGACTGTTGATAGAATACTTTACTAGTAGTATATAAATTTGCCCCTTGTAAGATTCAATGCGCTAGTTGGGCGCATCTTGAATGAATGCAGATTGGTCACCAAAATATCTTTAGAGAGGTAATTGCGCAATAGGTAGTGATCTTGAACCACTTCATGTGAGGCGCACATGGTGGATTCTGTTGTATATGCTTATCACAAGAGATGTTGATAAGGCTTATGCTTGGAATCTAGAATTGCGTAGACTGTGGTCATGTTTTTTTTTTAAAATCGATCACTTATTTGTTGTGAGATGATGGGATGTTGACACTATTATGGTTTGTGTCATAATGATTAGCAGATGATGATGTCAGCAGGCAAGATTGGCTCACTCATACGAGCAATCACCCTTGGTGCTTGGGAGCGAGCAAGGATGAGACTAGGTGTTTATTTTTATTTGGAGCCAAGAGAGGCTTAAATTATCCGCACATGTATGTCACATTGGTTACAACCAAGATGAGGTCGTGTTGGACCAAACATGGATGTTAGTACCCACTTCCATGTTGTGCTGTTATAATTAGCTTATAAAGAGATCTTCATTTGGAGCCTAGAAGGCGATCAAATAGAGAATTCGGGTTAGGCGCTAGAAAGCGACTAGACTAAGATCTGTACGGTGTATCGAGTATGATGTCACTCTTTGGAAGAGTTACTCTACCGTAGTATGTATTCATACTACATGTGCTTGGTAACCGAGTAATGAAGTGAGAGAATGGATCCCTGTTTCCTCACCGTGTGAGTCTTACATGTCATTATTGATATGACTTTCATTTATATACCCTTTTGTGACTTTTGACTATATCATAAGGTAAGGGGTTGATGTTCTACTACTTTGGTATGTTGCTTGCAGTCATGTATGATTCGGCCTTAAGGGACATCACTGGGAAATCGGTCAATCCTAAACTAAATGGCATGAGGGCAAAGGGAAGATCATCTAGTATTATACCATTGTTGTATATTCACTGCCCGGCAACTCACATCGCTCTGTATGAGAAGCGGATTGAGTGTGAATATCACTCTGTATGAGAAGCGGATTGAGTGTGAATATATTGCCAAGATTGAGAGGGTCAAACATGCTCTTTTGAGGGATTAAAGATGTTTTTTAGACCAGTGTAATTAGATGGGTCTGGGGTATATGAGACACTATTTTTATTTTTGGGTTGATGTCGCTATGCTGGCTCATTTTTGAGTTCTAGTATAGAGCTCCCACATGCAGGTGTTTCTCAGCGGTCGCACAGTTCATTAGCTAGTATGAGATTGTTAAATATTTAGGGAGATTGAGATAGAGATGTGGCAGTGTCATGCCAACTCATGTGCGAATAGGAGATGTTGGAAATTGGGCCGGGTATTGGACCCAAATTTGGGCACCCATGTGACATGACCCATGACCCATTCAAATTACTCATATAATTTGAATTTCTATTTATCCTGTTCGGATAACCCACTATCTCCATCTAATCTATCTTATCCTATTAGGAGATAGGGATGTGAGATTATATATATCTGATCTATTTAATAGATATCAGATATGTTATATTGATTTAGCCATAACATTTTTTCCCATACTTTCTCTCTATGATCCAGCCTTTGCACTGTGAATAGAGTGGGTGATACTCATACTGTGGTAGCACTCCATTGCTGGGTGTTCTTAGTTCGTGATTAAAGAAATACGTGATTTGCCTACAAGGTTCTTCATTTCGGATTCTACCACACAAGGTATGGCTTGAATCTTTTTATCCGCTGCGTTATATATATCTTACAGATAAGAATTAAGGTAAATTTTTACATAAAAACCAAATCAATAAAGATGAAACAGAGAGTACTATAAACATCAAAGCAAGAACCTTCTTATCCCAATTAGGTTAGCACAAAAAAGCAAGCCCAATCATTTGTAGCACAATCTACTGGTATTGGTTAAAAAGAATTCAACTAACATGGAACTAAGAGCAGAAGGAAAATAAGAAGAAAGAAAAAAGGGGAAAGCTCTCAACCCACTAGGGTACAACTCTAAGCAAACCCAAAGTTCAGCAACCACATCGAAACAGAGCCATCCAAGAATGAAACAAACCATCCAAGAGCATCGAAAGGTTAAAGGTCCAACCTAAGAGAACCGTTTGACCATTATTTTGTTGCAATCACCTTATGTTCGAAACATGTAGTAAATGTCTTGGAAGGATTTTTTTGAGGCATTAATTTGGATATCTAATATTTGTATTTCATGGATACAACCTAAAATTTAGAAAGTGTTATGTGATTGAATTCATGTATGCTTGTATGTTTGGGCTATGAGTTGTGAGGCCAGGATAGTTCTATTGAACAGGCCGTTATGCTCAGCAAAGCAAAACAGACATGGCTTTTGTTGATGAAAACTAGTAATGAAAATAAGTTTCATCCTTATAGGTGAGGAATTGGCAAAATATAAAGGTAGCGTTTGGTTGTGTTTTCAAATTGTGATTCCAATCAAAAAAATTTAAAACTCATAATCAAACACACAATTCTGAATTTAATTAAAAAACTATTTTTAAAACTCATAACCAAACAAACAACTTAAAATTCTTTTCAAAACTCAAAACCAAACTCTTTTCAAAACTCTATTTAAAAAAAAAAAAACAAATTCAAAAAAATTTTATTATTATATTATTTAAAATTATTTTTAAAATCATGATTTGAGTGTGGAGTTGTGTTTTGAGTTATGAGTTTTGAGAATAGAAAATTTATTTAATTATGAGTTTTGAAATGTATTTTGAGTTTTGAGATTTATATTGAAATTCTTTGGATTTATTTTTTTTAAATATTTAAAAATTTTCTTAATTTTTTTAGGATAAATATTTTATATTTTAAATATTTACTTATTTATATATTTTAACGTGTACTATATTTCCTATATTTGTGTGTTGTATTTTATTTAAATATTTTTAAATAATTTTTTAAATATTAAAATTTTATTTTTTATTTTAAATATTTTATTATATTTTATAAATATATTTTTAAAATTTTAATTTTTTTATTATGTATTTGGTTACGATTTGAGTGTGGAGTTTTATAAATAGTGTGGAGTTTCAAGTTATGTGTTTGGTTATGAGTTTTGAAAATAATTTTTGAATTAAATTTTGAGTTATGTGTTTGGTTACGATTTGAGTGTAGAGTTGTGTTTTGAATTTAAAATATTAAAATATTTACAAAATAAAATAAAAGATTTAAATTTAAAAAAATTTAATAACTATTATATATTTAAAAGAGAAAAATAAAATTTTCTTCAACATTTTTTTAATATTTTAAAAAAATAAATCTAAAAAATTTCAAAATACAGCTCAAAATTCAAAAACTCAAAACTCAAAATTAAATAAATTTTCTCTTTTCAAAACTCAACTCACAATTTCACACTTAAATCATAACCACACACTCAAATTATATAATTCTGAAACTAAAACAATGTTTTAATAATTTTTATTCATACAATATATATATATTATATATATATATATTGGCTTTTCCTCGCGGGAGTTTTGTGAGACAATATTTAAGCGACAAAATTGGTGAAGAAAATATTTCTTGAGAAAATCTCTAGTGACTAAGCCAGCCTTTTGGATACAAATTTTTTGTCATATTTTGAAGAAAAAATAAGTTCTTTCTAATTAAGTCAAACCTTTAACTTCGTATTTTTGGAAAGTGGATCCACTCTCACTTTTATAGTTTGAGGAACATTTATTATCACTACCATCAACGACTGCCCTCAATTTTAATACCCATTACATCAATTTTAACACCCATTACATCCAATCATCACCTTAGTATGTTCTATCTAACATGGCACAACAACTACTATCACCACCAATATACAAGAAGTAAGAAAATTTTAGCATTCAATTTTTAGCACTTGATTTTTAATTTTTCAACTTTCTCAAACATGTTAGTAACAAAATAAATAGAAAAAATTTGAAATATCTTTCTTTCTTTACTTTTAAAATGATATACTATGGAGTAATCTGAAGGAAAATGAAACATAATGAAGATCCAAATTTTAAAATTATAGTTTGCAAGAAAATTGACCAATATAGACCTGTGAAAGAGAGAATGCAAAAGAGATAGCCATGTATTAAAGAATGTCAAAGATGACAAGCAAAACTGGAAGAGTGGGCTTGGGAGCTTACCTGCAATGGGAGCTTCAAATTTTTTGTCTTTGCTTCCATTTTCTAGATCTACAACAAAATTATACCATTTTACTTGAAGAAAAACCATAATCTTGGAGCTTATTTTTCTATTTTAAAGATTATATAATTTACGTTTAAAGTACAAATTGAAAATATTGAAGAGCTAGATTATAATGCTACATTGTCCACAGTACAAAAATACAAATATATATATTTATTGTATATAATATGAAGGGAATACTTAGATTCTAGAAGATGTCATGAAGGATTTTTTATATATATATTTTTGTATTTTTAATCTGTAAAGAAAATTTTTAATAATTTTAAAACAGGTGATTTCATTGAAAAGTACACCAGAATCACAATTACAAGAAGAAGCTATGGAAAAAGTGACGATATTTTTTAAATTTTCACTAAAATAAGGATACTTCCAAAAAATATTTTTCATTGTTTGGGTTTTGCCAATGATTGGCTTGAGCATGTACCAATCTGCTTATTCAAATTCAGAATTAAAATAAGAAGTTATAAGTTTTTTCATCAATCTAAAATTAATTTTTGAAGTAACACTGAAATGTTGTTTACAAAAAAACTAAAAATTAAAGAGCTTATATCATGTTCAAAGGAAGGTATAGGTCAAAGGCATACAAGA
Source organism: Camellia japonica (assembly GCA_030407325.1). Lineage (NCBI taxonomy): Eukaryota > Viridiplantae > Streptophyta > Magnoliopsida > Ericales > Theaceae > Camellia > Camellia japonica. Next base: position 117,897,904 of record JAPPVO010000024.1, on the reverse strand, counting down.
GTAATCATACAATGTTTTGCTATGTTTTCTTTACTTTAGAATTGCGAATGCACAGGAATTGACTCCTCGCAGATGCATGTAATGCACAATTACATATTGTATTAGTTGATAGATAGATGACTAGTTTTTGAAGTTCTAATATCTATGTGTATTGGACATTGATCGATTTGTGATTGTATGATCAATATTGTTAAGTATCCTGAAATTATTAAAATTGATGGCCAAGTTTTACTTAAAGTATAGCACATAACAAGAATTTTGAAAGTGTACATCCTAAATCCAAAATTCTTAAAACTACTATTTTGTAATTAATAATTTTTGTTTTAAAAATGTTACATATAATCTTATATTTTACTTTATTTTCACACCCATAAATGTAAGTGTGTGGATCGCATGTGCATTTATTAATGTGAGTCTTGTTACCTTGTGTTTTAGGACTGAAAAAATAAGATAAGAAAAAAGATTAGCATTACTTTTTTTTCTCTAATAAAAAAACAAAAAAAAAAATACCACATAAACATATCTAATCTCAAGAAATCAAAAATGCAAAATCAGCTAAACCCATCAATGGTATCCACAACAAAAACAAAAAATAGAAGTACGATCTACAAACAATACTAATACTATGTTTGGTTGGGGGATTTAAGAAGAAATTTGGAAAAAGAAAGGAAAAATGTGTATGAAACTGTTGGAAATAAAATGAATCACAGAAAGGCTAGAGTGATTGAAAGAGGGAAGATGAATTCTTAACACTAAAATATTTTGATTCTACTTACTTAAAACACTTAGGTATATGAGTTTTTTATAGTTTCTAATGAACAAGCCAAGAGACCAATACATCTTCTACATCTAATGTACCATACATGAATCTTCCTAGATACATTCATCCTAGGAATACATGAATCTCAAAAATACATGAACATTGACAATTCATGAATAAAATATAAATAGACACTTCTAGAAAATGTGTAAATTAATTGAACTAAAATCATGTTTATTATTTCAACACCCCCCTTTAAACTTGACTTTTAGTAACTCCGTGCAAGGTCCAAACTTGGTGAAGTTTTCGTACTTGAGCGGCTTTGTGAATATGATAGCAATTTGATCATGAGATTTCACTAACTTGAGTTGTACCTCCTTCTTCGCAATGCATTCTCTAACAAAATGATACCTCATATCAATATGTTTACTTCGATCATGAAACATTGGGTTCTTGGCCAAGGCAATTGTTGGCTGGTTATCAACCAAGATCTCCGTCACTTCCTCCTGTGCAAATTGCAAATCCTTCATCAAATTCCTCAGCCAAATTGCATGACAAGTGCATGATGTAGCAGTAGCGTGCTCAGCTTCACAAGTAGAAAGTGCTACTATTGGTTGTTTCTTTGAACTCTAAGTAAAAGCTGTATTTCCCAAGAAAAACACAAAGCCAATAGTACTTTTTCTATAATCCAAGTTTCCAGCCCAATCACTATCACAATAGCCAACAAGCTTGTATTCATTTGATGATGAATAAGATAAGCCAAAATCAATTGTTCCTTTAGCATAACGAATAATTCTTTTCGCAGCCTTAAAGTGAGCCATTGTGGGTGCTTCCATAAAGTGACTTACCAACCCAACTCCAAAAAGAATATCCAGTCATGCGCAAGTCAAGGACCGTAAACTTCCAATTAGACTCTTGAAAAGAGTTGCATTAATCTTTTCTCCATCTTCATGCTTTGTTAGCTTGACTCCACATTCCATGGGGGTGTTAACAGGCTTGCAATCAATCATCTTGAATTTCTTGAGTATTTCTTTCACATATCCTTCTTGAGAAATAAATATGCCATTCTCCATCTGCTTGACTTCAATGCCAAAGTAGTACGCCATGAGTCCAATATCAATTATCTCAAATTCTCAAATCATTGCTTTCTTGAATTCCTCAAACATGCTTGGATTGTTTCTTATAAAAATAAGATCATCCACATACAAGCAAACAACTAAGACATCTCCATTTCCATGCACTTTAGAGTAAAGAGCATGCTCATATGGACATTTAGTAAAACCATCCAATATGAAATACTTGTCAATTCGAGTATTCCATGCTCTTGGTGCTTGTTTCAACCCATATAACGATTTCTTTAGCTTGAAAACCTTATCTTCCTGGCCTGTGATCATATATCCCATAGGTTGATTGATGTACAATTCTTTCTCAAGAAACCCATTCAAAAAAGTAGACTTGACATCCATTTGATAAATTTTCCAATTATTGTTGGCGACAAGAGAAATCAACAACCTTACAATTTCTAAACGGGCAACAGGGGCAAATACCTCATCGTAGTTAATCCCGGCACGTTGACTATAACATTTTGCCACTAATCTTGCTTTGTATCTTTCTACCTCTCCCTTTTTTCATTCTTCTTTTCCTTGTATACCTACTTCATGCCAATGGCTTTTTGTCCTTTTAGAAGAGTAGTGAGCTCCCATGTGTTGTTCTTGTTAATGGTACTCATCTTCTTATCCACGGCAATTCTCCACTTCTCATCTTGTCTAGTGTCTTCAAATTGCAAAGATTCACTATCAACAAAAAAAACAAAACAAATCCATAGGTTCAATTATCTCATAGAGTTCATCGAGGCTCCGCATTCAGGCCTTCTCTCATTTGAGCTTCCTTCCGACGATGACAGTTCATGGTGATGAGGAGGAGATATTGGAGCTGTAATAGTCTCTTCTGGCACCTCAGAAAGTGATTGCTCTTCTTCAAAAATGGGAAAGAAATCATAACTTTCTTCTTCTTGAGTATTCTAATCCCATGTGATCTCTTCATCAAACTCTACATCTCTGCTGATGATGATCTTCCTCGTAATAGGATTGTAGAGCTTGTAGCCTTTTGAACTTGAATCATACCCGATGAAAATGTATTTCTCGCTTTTAGAATCCAGCTTGGACCTTTGTTGATCTCCATGAGCATATGCAATGCTTCCAAATACATGCAAATGTGAGACATTAGGCTTCATTTCACTTCAAGCTTCTTGTGGTGTCATGTTCTGTACACTTCTTGTAGGACATCGATTTGACAAATAAGCTGCATAGTCCACAGCCTCTGCCCAAAATTCTTTTGGCATTCTCTTACTCTTTAACATGCTTCTTGCCATGTTAAGGATTGATCTATTCTTTTTCTCGGCAACACCATTTTGTTGTGGCGATCTTGGAACCGTTAAAGGATGATGAATCCCATTAGCTTCACAAAACACTTAAATTTATTTGATGTGAACTCACCTCCTTTATCGGACCTCAAGGCTTTAATGACATAGCCACTTTGCTTCTCAACTAATGCCTTGAATTTTTTGAAAACTCCAAAAGCTTCGGATTTTTCTTTCAAAAAATAAATCCAGGTTTTTCTGCTAAAATCATCGATGAAAAGCAGAAAATAAGTGGTCTTACCAAATGATGATGGCTTAATTGGACCACAAATATCCATATGCACAAGCTCCAGTGGCTCCGTAGATCTAGTAGTGGATTCTTTTGGAAAGGACTTCCGAAATTGTTTGCCAAATAGACACCCCTTACATAGTTGTTCCGGATGGTTGATAAAGGGAAACCCATTCACCATCTTTGTTTTGGCCATCAACTTTAGTCCTCTAAAATTCAAGTGTCCAAGCCTCATGTGCCAATACCAAGACTTATCTTTCACAGTTGCATTCAAACACTTGGCCATGTCGGTTTGAAGATTCAACAAGACCATTTTATTTTGGGTCATTAAAACTTTAGCAACCAAATTATTCATTTCATCTCTTAGAGAAAAGGTACGGTCCTTCATTTGAATTTCATAATCCTTTTCTAAAGTTGACCCAAGTTCAAAATATTATTTTTCATTTTTGGCACAAAATATACTTCAGACATAATTCTATGATCCTCATTTTTCAAACGAAGTAAAATTGTACCTTTGCCCATTATTGGAACTCTTGAGGAGTCTCCAAAAGTAACTTGACATTTCCAAGTTTCATCAAGCTCCACAAATTAGCTTCTGTCGCCGCACATGTGATTACTTGCACCATTGTCAAGATACCATAGATTTGCTTTTAAATCTTCATTGTCTATGATGGCTAGCAATAAAGTAGGCTCTTCTACTTCATCCTTTTGTTCAACAAGATGAGCTTTTTCTTCAAGATTGTCAGTAGCATCTTGGCATTCCGAAGCATAATGGCCATATTTGTGGCAATTATAACATTCAACTTGAGACTTATCATACCTTCTTGAAAAGTTTTCTTGTCCTCTAGCTCTTCCTCTTCCACGGGTTTTTGATGATGAGGATTTGTTTCTTTCTTCTGAAGATTGGTTTCTTCCTTCTGACTCACTGACAAATGAGCCACAACCACCTCTTCCACCTCTTCCGTGACTACGTCCACGTGATCGTCCTCGGCCTCTTTGGCCTTTTCCATCTTTAGAAGAGTGTTTTGTTTGCAAAAACATGTTCCACAGTCTCATTTGAATATTTTTTTTAGCCTTTTCTTATGAGCTTGAAGAGATCCCAAGAGTTGATCAATAGTTACGGACTCCAAATCTTTTGACTCTTCAATAGCCACCACAATATGTTCAAATTTTGGTTGCAACGAGCACAGAATTTTTTCCACTATGCGAACATCTAGTAAATCTTCTCCATATCTCTTCATTTGATTCACAATGGCTAATACTCTTGAGAAATAATCCAAAACAGACTCTGATTCTTTCATTTGAATACTTTCAAACTCACCTCAGTGTTTGAAGTCGAACTTTCTTCACCTTGTCAACTCCTTTATGACTATTTTGGAGAAGCTCCCGTGTTTCTTTTGTGGTGGTTGCATTTGCCACTTTCTCAAACAAAGGATCATCCAAGCACTGATGGATGAGAGCAAGGGCCTACTTATCTTTTTTCTTAGATTTTTGTAAGGCATCTTTCTGACATGTATTCCTAGGATGAATTTATCTAGGAAGATTCACGTATGGTACATTGGATGTAGAAGATGTATTGGTCTCTTGGCATGTTCATTAGAGACTATAAATAACTCATGTATCTAAGTGTTTTAAGTAAGTGCAATCAAAATATTTGAGAGTTAAGAATTCCTTTTCCTTCTTTCAATCTCTCTAGCCTTTGTGTGATCCATTTTATTTCCAACAAAGTGGTATCAGAGCACTGGGCAGAAATCACATTGCGTGAGCATCTGCAGGGACCATCGCAATGCTTTTTTTTAATTAAACAGTTGGATTCCACTTGTCCGTACCAGTTCTGAGTCAACTGTTCGCTGCCCAGGGAAGGCCCCGCAAGGAACCGCTTCCAAACATCTTGTGATCCAAGCACAACCTTCTGCATAAGCCTGCTAGAGGACTCCGGTTGTTGCATAACTTTCTTCAAAATCTGTTATGTTAGAACCGCTATGGAGTGGGCCTAAAAATACGGTTAGAGGTGCCTAGAGGCAATGACTAGAGCTAGTGCTAATTTCTCCAATAGAGGATAGTTCTGCTTTGCCCCCCTAAGTACGCGGTTGATGTAGTAAGCCGAGCGTTGGACTGAGTCTTCCTCTTTGATCAGGGCAGCACTGACTGCAGTATTGGAAACAGCCAAATAGAGGAAGATGGTCTCCCCTAGAATCGCTTGAGAGAGGAAAAGAGGGTTGGCTATGCACTGTTTCAGTTGTTAGAATGCCTCATCGCATTCGGTGTTCTAAGTAAAAGCCTTCCTAAGCACCTTAAAGAATGAGAGACACTTGTCGATTGCCCTAGAAATGAAGCGATTGAGGGCGGCTACTCTGCCAGTGAGCCGTTGAATCTTCTTTACTGTTCTAGGAGACCGTATTTCTATTAAGGCCTTGTCTGTATTGGCCTCCATTCCCTTGTGGCTAACCATGAAACCCAAGAATTTGCCAAACCCAATGCCAAAGGAACATTTCTTTGGATTTAGCTTCATTTTGTACTTACACAAGGTCTAGAAGGTCTTCTGTAAGTCTGATAAGTGATCTGAAGCAAGCTTGCTTTTAATGAGCATATCATCAACGTAGACCTTCATATTTCTACTTATCTGGTTTTTGAACATGGCATTAACCAATCGTTGGTAAGTGGCCTCCGCATTCTTCAGACCGAACCACATCACGCGGTAATGGTAAGTTCCTCTGTCAATAATGAAAGATGAGTGCTTTTAATCAGCTGTATGCATTAGGATCTAGTTATAGCCCGAAAAAGCATCCATGAAACTGAGCATTTAATGGCCAGCCATTGCATCGACCAATAGATCTATCCTGGGTAATGGGTAGCTAGTTATCTTTGGGGCAAGCTCGGTTGAGATCGGAATAGTTGCCATTGCTTTTGCAGACCAAGACCACATTGGATAACCACCTGGAACAGTTTACATTTTCAATGAACTTGGCCTTCAACAATTTGTCTACTTCTTCAGCAATGAGATTGTTGCGCTCTGGATAGAAAATGCACTATTTTTAGCGGACTGCTCAGAACTGGGGCTCAATGCTGAGACGATGAGCAATGATAGAAGGGTCGATGCTTGGAATGTCCTCATAAGTCCAAGCGAAGACATCGTTATACTAGGTTAGGAGAGCTGTACGGTCGGCCTTGGCCTGAGGGCTTAGCTAGCTGCCAATCTTAGTTGTCTTCTTTAGGTTAGAGAAGTTAATGGGTACTTTGACTAACTCTTCCACTGGTTCCCCCTGGATCAATTCCTCTTTGTCTCTAGCATCAAGGCCCTCAATGATCATGGCCTCCTTTACCTTTACTTGTTTTAATGAAGCAACGTAACATTCTGTGGCTACAGTCTACTCTCCCCTCACGGTGTCGAGCCTATGGTCAGTCGGAAACTTCATTGCCAAATGGTACGTGAACGTCATAGCTTGGAAAACATTGAGAGCTGTATGTCCAAGTATAATATTGTAAGCAGAGGGACAGTCAACGACCAGAAAGGTGAGGATCTTCGTTGTCTACCTTGGGTACTCGCCAATAATGATTGGGAGAACAATGGATCCTATGGAGGTTACCCGATCACATATGAAACCAACTAAGGAAGTTTGCAAGGGTGATAACTTTTCTTCTCTGATCTTGAGCTCCTTGAAAGCATTGAGGAAGATAATATCTGTTGAGCTGCCATTGTTGACGAGTACACGCCTGACTTTGTAGTTTGAGAGAAGAGAGAAAATGACCAAAGGGTCATCGTGAGGGTATCAGATTCTTGTACAATTTACATCCGTGAAGGTGATCGACTCCGACCACTGTTTGGGCTATCTGTGGAGTTGGTCGACCGTCGTCACTTCTTTGTCAGACCCTTGTTTGATCCTTCAGAGCTCAGCTCGTTGTGTCGACCGAGATGATTTGTTGCACACGAGTCCTCCTACAATGATCCTGATTTCTTCCAGTAGAGGTGCGGGTCCTCTTTGAGCTCAGGATTATTGTTGGGCTTTATCATCATTCTGCCTAGGCTAGTCAACTTGCCTTAGTAGAGTGTGTCTGTCATTCCACCTTGGGGGATCGGCTCTGGCTCTTTGGTGTGGTCAGGTTATGGTAAACCGAGTTAAATGCCCTTGATGGATCAGTTCCTCAACTTAATCATTAAGATTGATGCACTCCTCGGTGTTATGGCCATGGTCACAGTAGAAACGACAATATTTGGACTGGTCTCGTCAGATGAAGGGAGACTTTAAAGGTTAGGGCCATTTTAGGTTATAGTCTTGTTGGATTTGGTTTAGGACTTGGTCCTTGGGTGAGTTGAGAGGGGTATACCACTCGAAACAACTAGATAGACGAGAATGGGTCGATCGGAATATTAGGGAGGTCAGTGAGTGTATTGAAAGTATCTAGGCTCGGCCTCTTTTCTTTTTTCTTTGGATGGTGGGGGTTTGGATGTAGAATCTTGGCAAGTTGCCAAAGAATCTTCAACATTCATGCACTTCTGGGCTTTGGTGAGGATGATGGCCATAGTTGTCAGAGGGTTTTTAGAGAGGGAAAAGAGGAAATTAGATGGGCATACACTGGCCATGAAGGCTATTAAAATGACCTTGTCATCATTCTCTTCAACTTGTAAGGCTTTTGTATTGAAGCGAGTGACAAAGCTACGCAGTGACTCCCTTTCTGTTTATTGAATATTTAGTATCTGAGTCGCTGGGCGTTGTTGACTCTGAGCGCTGTAACAGGCCCGTGGGGGACCTCGCTACAGTTCGGACTCCCTTTTGTTTTGCGGTTCTAAATCTGAACCAAAGAGTCCAACTCTGGCAAATCGTTTTGAAGAAAAACAGATTTTTTGAAAAGTAGTGCCAAACATGGACTGCTTTGCCAGATTACAGAGTCGCCACCTAAATATTTTTTTAATGGGGGAATTTAGGAAACCCTGACTCGGTGCCGAAGGCCACGTGTCCGTCATCACCAAATGTCTTGGCTCGGGAGCTTGGGTACGATCGGGGAAGGTCAGCTATGAGCACCCCCTTTCGCCCGGTCCGAAGACCGGCCTCTACTAACCGTGATATCCGATTTTGAAAACATTATGCATTCTTATCCCAATTATTAGCCTAGAATTACTATGTTATGCGCACAGCAAACAAGTATAGACTAGATCGCCTAATTTGGAAACAAACATTGCATATCCGTTCGTTTTGAAAATGCTTTGGAATTTGTTACTCGCAAGTAGGCTAAAACACGGATTTCAATGAGTTTTCCCAACTCAAGCAATCCAACCTCCACCCACAAGCATTCAAACATTTTATCTCACATAAGCACTTAGCCGCATGGTAAGCATTCTGTCATGGCAACATTCACACGCATGCGATATGCTAAAGCGTAAAATACTTACATCGTACTCCGAGCCAAAACAGAAGCTTATCAGAAATCCATGCATGGACCTAAGCATACTGAAATGTCTAATGCAACACATGCAAAGTTGTAATCTAGACAGGCTCGGCTATCCTAGACATGGCATGTGAAATGCTACAACTATCACGTATTCAATTTGGAATTGAAAGTACGATGCAGTTTGTATGATGTGCCGAGCCCGGTGCATGTCAACAAATGCATGGATGCACGCATGCATTGCATAAGGTATGCTAATTTAAATGTGCCCTAATCTACCAACATAAGCGGGTAAATAAAAGGGAAGAAAGAAATGGGGATTGGAAGACATACACCCACTCACACACACTTATTACAATTATGCCCTTGCTCGGAGGGACCGAATAAATAATACAGTCCGAAAATGAAAGAATAATACAGTCCGAAATATACAGTCCGAATAATATACAAATTCTTAATTAATTAACAAATTAACTAAGAAAAACTGTAAACTGGCATGCAAGCCAGGGGCTGCCTCACTTCCGCTGAATGATGTATGCTGGGCTGCCTTTTCGGAAATCCACTGGGATGCCCAATTTAGCCTCTGTTTGCAATGTTTCTCGAAATGTGTGCCCGACTCCGAAAAGTTGCTGATTCATCATTTTACTACAACAGAGAGCAGGAAAGGGGCATAGCAATATATTTCACACAAATATATGCATGCCTCGATCCTCGTGCCACCAATCACGCATATCGATGCATGATGGCCGAGGAGCCGAATTGCATAACTCAATATGGGATGAATGCAGATGAATGCTACAACAAAACCTAACTCCATCATGGATAATCCGGAGTGTCGGTGATTTGGGAATTGAGACCCGTTCCGTCACTCGGAGTACGGAACGTACCTCGTTTCCCGTGCCCGGGCTAACTCCAATCCCGAACACGATGCAATATGCATGATATACATGAATGCAACTAAAATACAATCCTAGCATGCACAATGCTATGAAAATGAGATGCCTCGAAATGCGTGCACGCGGGCACGCAAACCGAGGCGATGATCCCAAGGCATGAAATGGCATGAAATATGACAACAATGAGACTAAAATGAGATGTCTCGAAATGCGTGCCCACGGGCACGCAAACCGAGAAAATGGCATACGGAATGCAATGAAGCTAAAATGATATGCAAAATGCAAAATGGACTTACACTAACATGAGTGAGCCTCAACCACACTCACATAAGAGGCCGTCGGATGAAAATAAAGCGCCTCGAAATGCGTGCACACGAGCGCGCAAATCGAGGCGATGACATACGCAATGCAATGAGATTAAAATGGCATACAGAATTCAGAATGGACTTATACCAACATGAGAGAGCCTCAGCCACACTCACATAAGAGGCCGTCGGATAAAACTGACGTGCCTCGAAATGCGTGCACACGAGCACGCAAACCGAGGCAATGGCCGTAAGGCATGAAATGGCATGGAAATGATATGCAAGCATGCAAATGAATTTCCAGCACTCACAAATGATGCAAAACAGTCCCGAAAGGCGGGGAAATGACACCAAATGCACGGGATGGTCCCGAAATGCGATATTAAGCACCCGAAATGGCCTACAGCCATACTAAACATGCGTAATTGGTACATGACATGAAAAACAGTAGCAAGGCAGCCCCAAAAATAGCATTTTTTCAGTCTAGAACAAGGCCAAAGTGCAAGCAAAGATAGGGCAACAATAGCATGCAAAAATACGGACCAAGAGAGGGGTATTGAAACAAGTGATGCATGCGGTGCTCAAACTGAAAAGTACCCTTCTACAACACTGATGAGGGACTAAAAATATGAACATTTTCAGTAGATTACATCCCCCAACTCAGTATGCAACCATGCCAAAAATGCCATGCAAGATTGAGGATACATAGGGCTATAACATGAGGTACCCCAAAAATTCATCAAACCAGCAAAGACCCTTTATGAAATATGTCAAGAAGATCAAAATAAGACTCTTTATAGTTCTGATGATGGCCGAAAACAGAAGCTAGATGAGCTTAAACAAGCATGCAAAATGGGGGTCAAAGAGGATATAAAGACAAGTATAACATGGAGACCCCCAACAAGATTGATCCCTTCTACAATGTTGTAGAGGGACACAAAATAAGCTCACTCACAGTTCATGGCATGTTCCAAAACAGACTGCATGTAGGTCAAATAAATCATGCAAGTTTACGGTAATTTGAAGGAATTATGAAGCAAGTGCATGATAGAGAGGCCAAACAGGGTTGAGCCCTTTCTCAATGTTGAAGAGGGGCTCAAAATAGGCCTACTAACAGTTTATGTCATGCTCGAAATCAGATCACTCATAGGCCTAATATTTCATGCAAAAAAACAAGGGTAAAACATGGATTCAAAGCAACTTGTACATGGAGCATGAAAACAGGGTTGAGCCCTTCTTCCATGTTGAAGAGGGGCTCAAAATAAGCACAATATCAGTTCATGATATGCTCCAATTCAGATCACACATAGGCCAAATATTCAATGCAAAATAATGGCATATAAGAGGATATTGAAAGAAGTGCAAGATGGAGGGCTCAAACAGGGTTGAGACCTTGAACAAACATGAAGAATAGCTCAAAATAGACCTAGTTTCAGTTAAGGTCGGAGCCCAAAACAGTGAGCAAGTAGGCTTAAGAAATGAAGCAAAAATGGGCTACAAAAGAGGGAAAGTGAGACTTACCCTTGAAGACCTCTCTTCCTTTGCTTCTTGGCTTGAGGAATGTTGCTTCCAAGCCCTTAAGAACCTCTCCTTGCTGCTGGAAATGGAGTGGTGATGGTGGTGCTTGATGATGATCAAGAAATGGCCAAGGATTTGAGAGGTTTTGAACTTGGAAGTGTAGAGAGAGAGGAATGTTTTAGAGTGAGAAGCTCCAAAACTTGCTTAGGAAGTTCTCACCTTAGCCATATATGATATAAGGCTCTATATATATCAAAAAAAGATCTTTTGGTCGAAATATCCCAATTGACAAATATCTGGTACAGTGCATTGATAAATATCTGTCAAAAATCTGAGTTCTGGACACTTTTGGCCGGCCGGCAATCTTTTGTGCCGGTCGACAGTCTTTTGTGCCGGTAGGCAGCCGGTAAGGTCAAAAAGTGCCGGTGGAAGTCCAGATTGAAGCCCCGGAAGTTATCTTTCCAATGGCGCAAACCTTGCATTAAAATTCCTCCTGTGGAAAAAGTTATGCCAGTTTCCGTAAAGCCGCGCAGATTCAGTCCAACCGGGCTTCAACCAACCATATCTCCTCCCCTCAAATCTGGACTTAGGAGATTCTTGAGTGCAAAATGAAGCCCCGGAAGTAAGCTTTCCAATGGTGGTGGCCTCATATTTTAATTCCTCTTGTGCAAAGAGTTACGCCCGTTTCGGTGAAGCCGCGCAGACTTTTCTCCTTCCCGGATTCATGCTGAACCACTCCCAAACTAGTTTTCTCCCCTCTTCTCCTCTTTTCTTCAACTTCAAACCCCTAAGTAAGGTGTTTTGAAAGATTTTTCAAAGATTTCATCTCTCTTTCATTCATCTCCCCTTTGTCCTTGCTCGGTTTACCGAAAAGCGCAACATTTACCGAAATGCGAGCGTCGGAACATCGTGGGAATTTTATTTCAAAAATGTTTTGAAAGAGAGGGTTTTAAGGTCTAAAAACCATCCAAAATAATTGTGGTTCAAAACGGGGTGTGACGTTGAGATTTGCCTCTCTCATTGCTGAAGAAATTGAATCTGTGCCCTGCACACCTTTCTCCAACAAGTAAAGCATCAGTAACGCCCAAGTCTCGGGGGCGGTCAAAAATGGGGTGTCTACAAGCGCAAATGAAATGGCTCAAGAAGGATTTGCTCAACTGATTAAAAAAAGTGATAGAGTTTGGCTGGAGTTGACTAAACCAGAGTCGCGCTGACCCCTTACGTGTAATAGGGAAGGCCTGATATATGATCTCATCAGGAAAAGCATGGAGGATCATAAGCATCCTGTATGCTTCCAAGTGGTTGACCAGATCAGTTGTACCGTCGAAGGTGTCGATCAATGGCATTTTGAACTTGGAGGGTAGTGGTTTATCTTTGATAGAAGTGGCAAATGGGGAGTTGGTTGTGGAGGAAGGTTTGTTTTGCATGTTCTACATGACCCCCAAAGCTGGAGTTTCATGGCTTGCAGTTATTCGTCCCAAATGGGAGCATTGTCTCATCTGGCGTGGAGTGGGGGTTGAACACTACTAGCTTTTCCTTTAGAGATGGCAGCGTGATGTAGTGGATGACGGTTATAGAAAGGTTGAGACTTCTCCTGATGAAGCTGAGAGCCTTGAGAAGGGAGATACGAATTCTCCAGGTTCGAAGACTGAGTTTGTGGAGTGAAGGGTGGGATAAACGGTCCTTGGGAGACATGTGGTTGGTATGGGTGGTAGTGGTTTTGGGTTGTTCTCGGTTTGGAGAAATGTCTTGCGGTGATGGAGGAGGAGGTGGAGCAGGAGTAGGTAGATCATATTGGAGTAAAGCGTTAATCAATGCTTGGTTTTGCTCAGCTAAATGGTTGATGCTGTTAGTAAGTTTTGCAAAATATGGAGGTGGGTTATTTGGGTTGGAGGACTGAGCTTGAGAGTTTCTAGCATTATGTTGCAAAGCCATGGATCTCATCATAACCATTCACTCTAACGAAGAAGGTGGGTGAGAAAGGAACTATTCTCGGCGATTATGAACACAACTGTCAACCGAAGTAGGTTCCCACAGACGGCGCCAACTAATAATGCACTTTTGTCGGTAGGAGATAGGTCGGATAGATCCAAGCGCTCCACGAGTCGATTGTCCTTCGTCTTCTTGATCACACTTGCAACAAGTCCAGTAGAAAAGTTTCGAAATGAGGTGGTTCCTTCCTACGGACCCTCTGACGATCAAATTAAATGAGGTTATGGTCGGAATAACAGTTTAGAGGGAGGGTTGAGAGTAGAGAGAAAGAGAGAGTGAGTGAATTACTTGTTACCAAGTATTCTTCAGAAGCTTCTTTATATCTCTTGCTAATCATTTCCTTGTCTATTCATGCTATCTCATTGGCTGAAAGCCTGCAACATACTTGCCATGGGCCATGGTGGTTTTATCACGTCCTAGAGTGAGAGGTCTTGTTGCATTTAATGCTTTAACAGTCTCATTTAATGCTTGGCGTGCGAGCTCAATAACTTCGCAAAATCTTTGTCTGCCAAGTGACTAATTTCCTACTTGACACGTGTCTAGCTGTAACTGGGTTTGGACCACTGTAGGTTCTCTGTTCTCTGCTGGGCTTCCTATTGGGCCTTATTTGCTGGGTTTTATAATGATAACTAATCAAGTAATTATTTGGGTAGCCTAGGGGGTTGGGCCCTCTTGGGCTATGCCCATCAAAATTCAATCACACATCACTACAAATGTGAGTTTTAATAAAAAATTACAAAGATAAAGTCTAAATCTCAGCAAAAAAATATATATTGGGTTGAAAGTATAAATCCCAAACCCAATCTATTAATATTTCAGACTAAAAATGTTGACCCAGCCCATTGGGCCGGGCGGGATACATGGGCCAACATGCTAATATTCACCCCTATTGCTAAATGCCCTACCTTTTTCCTTTGGATCCCCACATTTTCTATTTTTTTTATTACAATTTTTCTCTAACATCAATTTCCATTTTTGACACATCTCTATCCTTCCAACTCTAATCCTAATCCTAACCCCAACCCCAACCCCAACCCCAACCCCACCTCCACCTCCACTCCACTCTAGTTCACTCCACTCTATCTTACTCTAATCCGACCAAGAGCCTCCTCTAGTAGCCATCTCAGTGCCTCTTTACCACTAACCACCCTTCTACCATCTCTCACCACTCTATCCCACTACAATCGGACCAATAGCCTCCTCTAGTAGCCATCTCAATGCCTCTTTACTAGTAACCACCCTCCCACCACCTCTTACCACCGTCATCCTTTCCCACTTCTCTCTCTAATTTGGGCTCTCTCTCTGCCCTCATTCTTTTTCTTCTTCTTCTTTTGGGTTCACTGAGAAAAAGATATACAAACAAACATAGATGCTGATGATAGTGATAAGCAAGTCCAGTGTTCTACATTTTCAAAAGAGGTGATACCCATTCTCATCGACCGCCTTGAACCTCGCATCAGCCTTCTTTACTTCTGCTCTGTTTGTCACTCATGGTGTTTTTCCTCCTCCGCTCTCTCTCACTCTCTCTCTCTCTCTCTCTCTCCAACCTTACTTTCCCCTTTTTTTTCCCTCACCGTCAACCCCTGCCACGGCACCTTCACCGCTACCTTAACCACCGTCTTCCTCCTCCAATCGTCCTACGAAATTCCCTACAAAACGCAAATCATAATTCGTACATATCTCAAATCTCCCTCTCTCTCTCTCTCTCTCTCTCTCTCTCTCTCCAAAACTACTCAAAGTAGCGTTAATTGTGATAACCGTGGATGGTGATGCCGACACAGCAACGAAGGTGAGTTAGCGACGGTGGTTGCCAAAGTTTGTGGGGATGGGATTAGGGTTAGAGCTTTGGTTTGGATTTGGGGTTAGGAGTATAGTTGGTATTAAAGTAGAGGTTCAAAGAGAAAATAGATGGATTTCATTTTACTCGGTGAGTTCAAAGAAATGGGGGGTCAAAGTAAAAAGATAAGGGATACGTAGCAGTCCTATAAAAATAATTCATAATTAAACTTTTGTAATTTTGTGGCAATGAAATTAGGTGATTGAAAAGTTTAACTATTCAAAAAGTTGTATAGAAAAATGATTAAGAATGTTAATAAAAGTTTGAGATTTAAATAGTGTATTATGAGATGGGGTATTTATTCATAAATTATTTTTTATTTATGTTTCATTTAATCAAAATTATTTTATTATGTTTCAATAAGTTTTATTTTTGATATAGTTACCAAAATATCCTTAATAATAATATTCACATTAATAGTATGAATGTTTTATAATGTGAATATTTACACTTTCAAATATAAATATTCACATCACCAAATTGCTAAGCGTTTAAAAAATATTTAAAAGTGCAAAATTATTTATAAAATATCTTAAATATGATAATTAAGATTTGATAGATCAAATATCTAAATAATAAGACTTATTAGAATATAAGAATATATTATGGACTAATTGAGATACAAGTAATTGAAAAATAATTTCCTAATAAATCTCTCTTATAAGATTTATATATATATATATTAAATTTAATGGAGATTTATTAAGAAATCCTTTTTCAAGTATTTGTAACCCAATTAGTCCATAATATATCATTGTATTTCAATAAGTCTTTGATTCATCAAATTCTAATTCTCATATTTAAGATATTTTATGGATAATTTTATCCTTACAAATATTTTTTGAACGGTTAGCAACTTGGTAATGTGAATCTTCATATTTTACGATGTGAATATTTACATTGACGGTGTGAATATTCATATCACAAAACATTCACGCTATCAATGTAAATATTATTATTAGTAATATTTTAATAATTATACGACTTATTGAAATATAATAAAATAATTTAGACCAAATAAAATATAAATAAGTGAAAAGAGATTTATGGATAAGTTTTCCTCAATTTAAATCCCATATTAATGTTTAATTTGTAGTATGGATGATTACATGTTTTTGTATGGAAACATGAATTTCGTGTTCAATAAGAAATATCGATCTACAGAAATTGCTTCATCCAGTGACGGTGGTGATGCCAGTGCAAATGGCAGAACAAGGACGGCAGAACGGAAAAATGTGTTTGGCATAAAAATAAAATAAAAAATAAAAGTTAAGAAATTAAGGTTATGAAATCTCATATTTTTAAGGGAGACTTATTTATAAGTCCTTTTTCAGAACCTTATGCTAGGTTAAGTCCTGTGTAATTTCTTATAGAGTCTCAAGTCCTATTTTCATAAGAATGTATTCCACAAGATCCTAATCTTTTTACCCCCAATTTTCACACCTTCCCTCTCTCGCTCTCTCTCTCTTCTGTTGGTCTTCATCCTCCTCTCTCGCGCTCTCTCTCTTCTGTTCGTCTTGATTGGTTACAGATTACACTTTTATTTTGATTCTCTGCATTTTTGTGTTTGCTTGCAATTGGGAATATCAGAACTTTTACTTGGCTACGCAACATTGTAAACAACCATGATTAGACAATGTAATTCTGTTTCTATGGATTGCAGGACCAGTGGCTTTTCAAAAGTTTCAAAACAAACGTAAATAAAAACGTATAATTTTTAAAATTTTACAATTAATAATACAAAATAAAAATATATTAAGATTATATATCTATTTCAAAACAAACAGATTAAAAAAATAAAAAACTTATTAAGTTTGCGAAACGTAACGTGACACATTACGTTACGTTTATGTAAATGTCACATTACGTTTGTATAGGTGTCACGTTACGTTACGTTTATGTAGGTGTCACGTTACGTTCATATTGGTATCACGTTACGTTTATATAGGTGTCACGTTACGTTACGTTTATGTAGATATGTCACGTTACGTTTATGTAGGTGTTACGTTACATTCATATTGGTGTCACGTTACGTTTATATAGGTGTCACGTTACGTTACGTTTATGTAGATATGTCACGTTACGTTTATATAGGTGTCACGTTACGTTTATGTAGGTGTCACGTTACGTTACGTTTATATCAATTTCCTATATATGGTTTTATTACTTATTTATGATATTAATAACTAATATTGAGGGTAAATGTGTCAACAAACTTCCTACAGGACTTATGGGAACATAAGTTTTTTAGTAGGACCATATGTAGCATAAGTCTCCCTAATAGGACTTCTAAATAATTATCCCTATTTTTAAAGTGTTAATATTATAGTAAAAAGCAATGATGTTGATTTAGACCTTGTTTAGAAAGTGTTAGATTAATATACTTTTTAAATTAAAAAAAAAAAATGAAATATGAGTTGAGTTTGAAGTGATGTGATAAAAAAACGATGTGACCCAAATAAGATGATTGTGACTCAAAATAGAATAATATGCTAAAATAGCACATCTCCAATGATTGTTGCTATATTACCATTGCTATTGTTATAATTTGGCAATGAATAGTGTTATTTTGTCAAATTATAGCAATGGTGCTTCAATGGTCATTTGCTATTTTGGCAAATCCCAACCAACTTTGCCTCCAAATTTGTAGGTGTTGTTTGGTTATAAGTTTTTTTGTGATTTTATTTTTGTTTTTTTTTTGTCTTTTGTGACTTTTTTTTAACTATTTGTAAAAACAATTATATATTTATATTATTCCCGACTAAACAAATATAAAAAATTGAAAAATTGGAAAAATAAATTAATAAATATATTTTATCTTTTTATTGCCTTCATTTGAAAAAATAGATATTTTTTCATTATACTTTATTGAAAAAATTTAATTATACTAAACTATTTTGCTACATTATACATTATAAAAATAATATTACATTCTTTTGTAGAAAATACTCAAAAATAAAAGCAAATATGAAATTTCATTATAAAATAAAAATATGAAGACTACTTGGCGAAAATTTCATTACATTACCCCGTAATTATTCATCAGGAGGCAGGGGGAAATAGTAATTTGGGTTGCTAACATTTGAGGACCACTTGGCGAAAATCTCATTTTTTAGCATTGTGTAATACGCTTTCATCTGAGGGTCCAAATGAGAACTGTCCGTAGTCATTATCATATGTTCTTCCTTTTTCATTTCATGTTCTTGTCTTCTGATTTCAAAGTCATGTTTTTTCATCTCAAGTTCTTTCATCTCCTGCAGTGCTTGAATCCTTTTTTCTTCTCTTTCATCTTTTTTCTTTTCCTTCTCAGCAAGGTATTGATTAAATGTGTCCAATTGTATGCTCATTTTTTGAACTTCAGCTTAAACGACTTGATTTTTTCGAAATAATTCTTTTGCAGCTTTCCTACCCATAGGCCTTTTATGTTTTGTAGAGACACTGCCCTCACCAACAGTTGGATTGTTACCAACACTTGGACTAGTGTCATCTTCAAGAGAAATGCAGTTATCCATAGGGGAATCGGGGGCTAAATTAGGGGAAAACGATGTATGTATTCTTGACTTCACCGTGTTCATAGAAGTTACATCTTGCCACCTGATATTGTTTTGCAAGATTGACCAACAATGTTCAAAAAGAAAATGTTTGTTTTCATTTTGATGGTATAACAGTTTTGCTTGAAGCATGTATATCAATAAAATATTAAATTAATTAATTAGTTAATTTTTATGTAAGACAAAATAAAAAAACTAACATAATAAATGGAAATGAAATCTTACTATATCAACTTGTGACGCCCCACTTGGATGTAGATTTTCGAATTGCGCTAGACACCCACGACATTTGTTGCAACATTTCATGATTACACCCCATCGAGATGAGGTAGACACTTGCGTTCTTGAGTGATCATTCTGCAGTGAGCAATAATTTTCAAAAAGTTCTTCCCCAAAAATGAGCATGCGATTGCGAATTTCCAACAATTGGATCTTCAGTAATGTGACACCAAGCTCTACAAATTGCCACATCTTCTTCAGTGGTGAATGATTTTCCTCTCTTTGTTTTTGATGAACCTTCCATAGTGATTGGCTGAAAAAACTAAAAACAAAATATTTTTGAAAGTAATTTGAAAAGTTCGTTGTCAAATACAATTGAGATAAAGAGAGGAGAGAAGAAATATGTGCTGTGAATGAAATTGAGATTGGGGTTTCTATTTATAGAAATGTAAAATATAACCGTTTGGAAAAAAAACATGACCGTTAATTTATAATTGATTTTTTTTTTTTTTGAAATTTTTTCAGGCCAAAAGAGCACAACGGCTCTTTTGCCTTCCCAAGATAAATCACCACCGTCTACGTAAATGATTTCCAACATATGAGATCCATATCCAGAATGATCCAACCCTCTCCATCTCACTCTGTCTCCCTCTCCCTCTCACTCTTACTTCTCTGTATAATCATCTTCCTCTCTTCATCATCAAGATAGACACTCTTCTCTATGTTGTCTGTCTCTATCTACCCCTCACTGCTCTCTTGATCTCACTCATCTCTCTCTCTCTCTCTCATTCGTAGAATCCCAGATCTTTGCAGTTGTCTCACTTCTACAGCCCCGCCGTCTGCCAATCACCCTCTCAATTGATCATCCATGTCTCCAAATCTCACAAACCCACCTCAATCGATCATCCATGCCTCCAAATCTCACAAACCCACCTCTAATCTGACAAACCCACCTCATTCATCATCCATGTCTCCAAATCTCACAAACCCACCCCCATCTCCCATGGACATGGAAGACCACCCGTTGAAGACCACCCACCTCTTTCATCTCCCGCGATGGTGTCGATCCCTCTCACTCTCAGTGTCATGACCCTATTCCGCCCCTAGTAGAATGGTGCCATGATGGCTAGTAACCCGAGGTTACCAAAGGCCAACTTACAAGGATTCACACATAAACAGAGTATACATATGGGGCTTACATGTGCGGAAGCAGTAATTTAATTCCAATTAGTCCATAAGAGTGTACATAAATCAAATGAAATGACATACATCATATTGAGGTCTTACAACTTGAATACAATTGAATAAGTACATAATACATCTTGATCAAAAGGCTTCTCCAGTCGACATAAGCAAAATGCAATGAATCACAAGCCAAGAAGCATAGTCTTCAAGATCCTATCAAAAGTATGAATCCAAAACATCATGCCAAACGCATCTAGGCGTCACCGCCGTCCTGCTCATCACCTACATATATATATATATATATATATAGAGGGTGAGCTTGGATACTCAGTGAATGATATAATCAATAAAGGGGTTTGCATGAATGATATCCGAGATCTTTATCAAAACGCATCATATCTTGTACGAAATCCAAGGACAAATCAAGTTCATTTAACAAATCTTTCAAGTCTTAAGGGATGCTTACTAGCATCAATAATACAAGGGATGACATAATCAAAGGTGCTACAAAAGTTTAGAGTCCCCTAGCACATACGGACTGGTGCTACAAATGCTTAGAGTCCCCTAGCACGTACGAACTTGTGCTACAAATGCTTATAGTCCCTTAGCACGTACGGACTTGTCAAGATTGTTATCAAAACCAAAGCTAATATTTGATACACAAAATAGGGACAGTCATTCATGCTTAACAAATACTTTTCCAAAACAAGTAAGGCAAAGCTTTATTAAAACTTAATAACATAACTTTATTAAAAATACCACTCACATAGTTCTTCAAACGTCGGGGTCAAAGCAAGGGTCCAGGTCCTACAAACACATGACAAAGTCTATTGAATGCACTCTCAAACAAGCTTTATATAAATGCAAATGATCTCGGCATTCCTTCAAAACTAAGTAGGACCAAAACAAAACACTATTTCTCATCTTGGGAAAACATAATGGGTACCAACCAGATCTTGGCCGAGGTCCCACACCTTCTTGCCAAGGTGTGGTCCCGATGGCCACATTCAAGGAAATGAAGTCGGGAAAATTTGGGTTTCCCTCTGCTGAAGAACATGAAGAACATGAACATGAAGAATATGAAAAACATGAATGCTCAATCACAACTTGTTATTACCAAATCCGGGATTTCATGAGATGAGTTCGAAAACATGGACCTGGGTACCCATACTTGAAGATCTTATGAAGACAAACACAAAAACATGAATCTTGATGCAAGCTTTCGGATCAACAAGGCTTTTATTTAAGAACACATGAATAACACTTTCTCTTTCTAAAAACAAACTTTAAATCAATGCATGGCTTACAAATCGTTCTTGATCATGCAATGTAGCTAGATGAACAATAAGAACAACAAGAGTGGATCAAGATTCTAACCTTAAGACACCAATCTAACGGCTCAAGGTGTGAAGATCAAGCTTGGAAATCTATTCCCTTCTCTAAGAACTCCTCCTTCTTCCTAGAGCTTCTCTCTCTAAAAGACAAGGATATGATACAAAATGATGTATTTCTCAACAGCTCACTAATTTAACCCTCTGCTGGGACACGTGGCATCAGCTGGTTGGTTCTTCTAAAAAAGGTGACTGAGTGAAAAGACAAGACTATGACAAAGTGTGTTCAACAAGCAAGATGGCATCGGCACTCCGGCAGGTAATGATCTCGGCTAAGGACAAGGCTTCGACAAGTAAGGTCTCAATGATCTCGACTAGGAAGGACAACACTTGACTTAGCTGTGCAACACCTCGGCCTAGATAGTGATATCTCGGCCAATATGCCAAGGTGCGAGTGGAGGTTAACCAAAAGATTCCAAGATAGTCCTAGGTATAAGAGATTCATAGGTGTGAACCAGGCTTAGGATGACCTCGGCTAAACTCACACCAAGCAAGGAACAAAGCATGCAATAACACTTAAGCAAAACAAAGACAAGATTTGAAATACAAGCTTAACAAGACAAAATTATATAAATGTATGAGAGCATAACTAAGATGGAGTAAGGGTTGTTACATCCTACCCCCCTTAAAGAAGTTTGGTCCCCAAACTTGAGTTACTTTGATCCGAAAACAATTCTGGATATCGGACTTTCATCTCTTCTTCCATTTCCCATGTAGCATCCTTGCCGTAATGCTCCTTCCATTCGATTTTCACCATCGATATCGATTTGTTCCTTAACTGTTTCACTTGCCTATCAAGAATCCGTATCGGACTCTCTTCGTAACCTAAATCTTCACTAACCACAATCCCAAAATGATCAATCACGTGCAGTGGATCTCGAACATATTTTCTCAACATCGAAATGTGAAACACATTGTGGACTTGGCTTAACTCTGGCGGCAAAACAAGTCTATAAGCGACGGAATTAACTTTCTCAAGAATTTCAAACGGCCCAATGTAGCGAGGTGCTAATTTACCTTTCTTCCCAAATCTTGAAACTCCTTTCATCGGTGAAACTTTCAGGAATACATAATCCCCAACTTCAAATTCCAACTCTCTTCTTCTTTGGTCGGCATAGCTCTTCTGTCGACTTTGAGCAATTTTGATCCTTTGTCGAATGAGCTTAATCTTTTCAGTTGTAATTTGAACTAGCTCGGGACCAATCAAAGCTTTGTCTCCTACCTCGGTCCAACATATCGGTGATCTGCACTTCCTTCCATACAAAGCTTCATACGGCGCCATGCCAATGCTGGCTTGATAGCTGTTGTTGTAGGCGAATTCTACTAATGGT
This sequence comes from Camellia japonica, assembly GCA_030407325.1. Taxonomy (NCBI): domain Eukaryota; kingdom Viridiplantae; phylum Streptophyta; class Magnoliopsida; order Ericales; family Theaceae; genus Camellia; species Camellia japonica. The sequence continues at coordinate 117,874,886 of JAPPVO010000024.1, read as the reverse complement.
AGATGACCTTCCCAACTTCCCTTGAAGTCCAACACACACAGTCTGAGCATATCCTCGAGTGTCTGATTTGTTCTCTCTATCTGCCCATCGGTCTGGGGATGAAAAGCTGTGCTAAACCTCAACTCGGTCTCCAAAGCTCTTTGTAGACTCTGCCAAAATCTGGAAACGAACTTCGGATCTCGATCTGAAACAATGGACATCGGCACTCCGTGAAGCCTAACAATCTTGTTCATATACAACATAGCAAGTTGGTCAGCATTGAAAGTAGTCTGAACGGGCAAGAAGTGTGCTGACTTAGTTAATCTGTCAACTATAACCCAAACCGCATCCCTACCTTTTTGTGACCTTGGTAACCCGACAACAAAATCCATGGAGATGTGTTCCCATTTCCACTCTGGAATTGACAAAGGTTGAAGAAGTCCTGCCGGTCTCTGATGTTCGGCTTTCACTTGTTGACAATATAGACACTGGGATACGAACTCGGCTATCTCTCTTTTCATATTTGGCCACCAAAAAGTCTGCTTCACGTCCTGGTACATCTTGGTATTTCCTGGATGAACAGCAAATCTGGAACCATGGGCTTCCTATAAAATCTTCTTTTTCAACTCTGGGACGTCGGCCACGCACAATCTTCCTTCAAACTTGAGTACCTGATTTTCAATGGCATACCCTAACCTCGGCTTAGTGACAACCTCGTCGATCACCTTCCTGAAGAACCTGTCTTCCATCTGCCTGGTTTTCACTTCCTCAATGATAGTCGGCTCCACTGAAATCATTGACAAGCAAGCTGAATTCCCAACCAACTTTCTGCTCAACGCGTCGGCCACTGAATTTGCTTTACCTGGATGATACTGAATCTGCATGTCGTAATCCTTCAATAATTCAAGCCATCTTCTCTGCCTCATATTTAATTCCTTCTGGGTGAACAAGTACTTTAAACTCTTGTGATCCGTGAAAACTTGGCAAGAAGCTCCATAAAGTAATGACGCCAAATCTTCAAAGCAAACACTACGATTGCTAGTTCTAAATCATGGGTATGATAATTCTTTTCATGAGGTTTCAATTGACGCGATGCATATGCTATGACTTTACCCGCTTGCATTAACACACATCCCAAACCCTTATAAGAAGCATCACTATAAATCTGGAATTCTTCATTACCTGTCGGCAGTACAAGAACTGGCGCTGTGACTAACCTCGTCTTTAGCTCCTAGAAAGCTGATTCCCTATCCTCGGTCCATTCATACGCCACTCCTTTCTGAGTTAGTTGCGTCAAAGGTACTGCAATCCTTGAAAAGTCCTTCACAAACTTTCTGTAATAACCTGCCAAACCCAGAAAACTACGAATCTCGGACACATTAGTCGGCCTCGGCCAATTCACAACGGCTCAACTTTGCTAGGATCAATCGAAATACCCTCTTCATTAATCACATGCCCCAAAAATGAAATGTCGGAAAGCCAAAACTCGCACTTGCTAAACTTGGCGTACAATTTCCCGTCCCTCAAAATCTGTAAGGCAAGTCTCAAATGCTTCTCATGTTCAACTTCGCTCTCGGAATAGATCAATATATCATCGATGAAGACAACCACAAATTCATCTAGGTAAGGCTTGAAGACTCTGTTCATCAAGTCCATGAATGCTGCAGGAGCATTAGTCACTCCAAAAGGCATCACAAAAAATTCGTAGTGGCCATATCTTGTTCGAAAAGCAGTTTTCTCAACGTCCTCGGCCTTAACCTTCAGCTGATGGTAGCCCGACCTGAGATCAATTTTTGAAAAGACTCGCGCTCCTTGTAATTGATCAAGCAGATCATCAATCCTCGGTAATGGATACTTGTTCTTAATGGTCACTTTGTTCAGTTCTCGGTAATCAATACAAAGACGAAGTGTACCATCCTTTTTCTTGACAAATAGGACTGGTGCTCCCCAAGGTGAAGTGCTTGGCCTAATGAAGCCCTTATCTAACAGCTCTTGTAACTGCAGCTCCAACTCCTTAAGCTCGGCTGGGGCCATTTTGTAAGGTGTTTTGGAGATAGGCTGGGTTCCCGACATGACGTCAACAGTAAACTCTATTTCTCTATCGACAAAGCAGCCAGGCAAGTCATCTGGAAAGACGTCGAGGAATTCCTTAACAACCGGGATGCCGGCCAATTCAACGTTTCCACTCAGACTGTTTAGTATACTACACAAATAACCTTAACACCCTTTTTGAATCAATTTATAGGCCTTCATGGATGAGATCAAGTAAGGTGGGGATACTACTCCCTTACCCTGGAACGCAACCTCGGCTAAGTTTGGGGGTTTCAATGTGACACTTTTGGAGACGCAGTTAATGGATGCATGATTCCCTACTAGCCAATCCATTCCCAATATGACATTAAAGTGGGTTATGTTCAATGGTATTAAATCAACAAATAATTCTACATCCTCAATCACAACAACACATGCCTTATAAATGGATGAAACAGTCATGGTTCTCCTAGATGGAGTAGATACAGATAACACATAATCAAGGGGTTCTAGTTCTCTATTTAACTTCTCGGCAAATTTAGCAGATACAAATGAATGAGTAGAACCCGAATCAATCAATATATATGCATCTTGAGAGCAAATTGGAAGGGTACCTGACACTACTGTCTCGGCACTCTGGGTGTCTCCTGGCACTAATGCAAAAACTCTGCCCTGCCTCGCCTGTGCCTTTTCGACGTTGCTTTTCTGTGTAGAGCCCGAAGTGTTCCCATTTTTCTTACCATTGTCAGCCTTTGCCTTCGGACAGTCTTTCACACGATGACCTATCTCACCACACTCAAAACAAGCTCCTGACGCCCAACGACAAACTCCAGAATGCGGTTTCCCACAACTTGCACACATCGACTTAGTATCTCCTCCCTGATTTGAGTTGCTGGAACCGCCCATATTCGGCTTTTTCTTGGCATTAAACGGGACTCGGCGATTATTATAATTCTGCCTCTTCCTCTGGCTCTCTCCTGAACTCTAGTATCGGTTTAAGTTAGCTTCTGCTAAGATGGCCTTGTCTAATACCCCGGCGTAAGTCGGCATGTTGAGCATGTTCATTCGGTTCTGTATTGGTCCACGCAATCCACTTTCGAACTTCCTAGCCTTTCGGTATTCGTCGTCAACCATGTGAGGCGCATATCTTGCCAACTCGGTAAAAGCACGGTCGTATTCCGCCACTGTCTTGTTTCTTTGTGTCAGAGTCTGAAACTCTGTGGTCTTGCGGTCTCGGACACTAAGGGGAAAATGCTTGTTGTAGAACAACTCCAAAAATCTAGCCCAAGTCAAACCTGGGTTGCCTTCTCGGACTATCATCCACCATCTTCGTGCGTCGTCGTCCAACGTGAATGCTGCTAATGACACCTTCTGGGCGTCGGTGCTGGGAAAAATCTCGAATAACTTCTCCATTTCCAAAACCCATGCCTCGGCTTTCATCGGCTCTATACCCCCTTGGAACCTCGGCGGTTTCATCTTCTTGAACTCTCTGATCAAGGCTATGGTGCCGTCCCCATATAAAGCTTGTTGTGGAGGCACTTGCGGCACTGGAGGAGGTAGAGGTGGGACTGCATGTCGGCCGTTCGTCTGCTCGGCCTGGGTAGAGGTAGTACTAGCATCTTGTGGCCTAGGCTGTCTCAACTCGCGGACCAAACCTTCGACCAACCTTTCTAGTCTGTCTAATCTGTCCTCGGGATGATCTCGGCCAACTGGAGGTCTACCCCTTCTCATGATGCTAGGAGTATGCAAAATATGGCTTTAAAACAAAATGAGAAAATAAACATGTATGCAAGTAACAATTTGTTATGCCGAGACGATGCACACTTTATCAAGTAGCAAACAATATGATGCAATCCTAACATCATTCTAAGGGACATCCTATGCTCTTTAGGACTCAAAGTGTGTGAATAAACGTACGATAAGGAAATTGTGCTCTGATACCAATCTGTCACGACCCCATTCCGCCCCTAGTAGAATGGTGCCATGATGGCCAATAACCCGAGGTTACCAAAGGCCAACTTACAAGGATTCACACATAAACAAAGTATACATATGGGGCTTACATGTGCGGAAGCAATAATTTAATTCCAATTAGTCCATAAGACCTGTGCATAAATCAAATGAAATGACATACATTATATCGAGGTCTTACAACTTGAATACAAATGAATAAGTACATAATACATCTTGATCAAAAGGCTTCTCAAGCCGACATAAGCAAAATGCAATGAATCACAAGCCAAGAAGCATAGTCTTCAAGATGCTATCAAAAGTATGAATCCAAAACATCATGCCAAACGCATCTAGGCGTCACCGCCGTCCTGCTCATCACCTACGTATATATAGAGAGAGGGTGGGCTTGGATACTCAGTGAATGATATAATCAATAAAGGGGTTTGCATGAATGATATCTGAGATCTTTATCAAAACGCATCATATCTTGTACGAAATCCAAGGACAAATCAAGTTCATTTAACAAATCTTTCAAGTCTCAAGGGATGCTTACTAGCATCAATAATACAAGGGATGACATAATCAAAGGTGCTACAAAAGTTTAGAGTCCCCTAGCACGTACGGACTGGTGCTACAAATGCTTAGAGTCCCCTAGCACGTACGGACTTATGCTACAAATGCTTATAGTCCCTTAGCACGTACGGACTTGTGCTACAAATGCTTATAGTCCCTTAGCATGTACGGACTTGTCAAGATTGTTATCAAAACCAAAGCTAATATTTGATACACAAAATAGGAACATTCATTCATGCTTAACAAATACTTTTCCAAAACAAGCAAGGCAAAGCTTTATCAAAACTTAATAACATAACTTTATTAAAAATACCACTCACATAGTTCTTCAAACCTCGGGGTCAAAGCAAGAGTCCAGGTCCTACAAACACATGGCAAAGTCTATTGAATGCACTCTCAAACAAGCTTTATATAAATGCAAATGATCTCGGCATTCCTTCAAAACTAAGTCGGACCAAAACAAAACACTGTTTCTCATCTCGGGAAAACATAATGGGTACCAACCAAATCTTGGCCGAGGTCCCACACCTCCTTGCCGAGGTGTGGTCCCGATGGCCACATTCAAGGAAATGAAGTCGGGAAAATCTAGGTTTCCCTCTGCTAAAGAACATGAAGAACATGAACATGAAGAATATGAAAAACATGAATGCTCAATCACAACTTGTTATTACCAAATCCGGGATTTCATGAGATGAGTTCGAAAACATGGACCTAAGTACCCATACTTGAAGATCTTATGAAGACAAACACAAAAACATGAATCTTGATGCAAGCTTTCAGATCAAACAAGGCTTTTGTTTAAGAACACATGAATAACACTTTCTCTTTTTAAAAACAAACTTTAAATCAATGCATGGCTTACAAATCGTGCTTGATCATGCAATACAGCTAGATGAACAATAAGAACAACAAGAGTGGATCAAGATTCTAACCTTAAGACACCAATCTAACGGCTTAAGGTGTGAAGATCAAGCTTGGAAATTTATTCCCTTCTCTAAGAACTCCTCCTTCTTCCTAGAGCTTCTCTCTCTAAAAGACAAGGATATGATACAAAATGATGTATTTCTCAACAGCTCACTAATTTAACCCTCTGCTGGGACACGTGGCATCGGCTGGTTGGTTCTTCTCAAAAAAGTGACTGAGTGAAAAGACAAGACTATGACAAAGTGTGTTCAACAAGCAAGATGGCATCGGCACTCCGGCAGGTAATGATCTCGGCTAAGGACAAGGCTTCGGCAAGTAAGGTCTCAATGATCTCAGCTAGGAAGGACAACATTTGACTTAGTTGTGCAACACCTCGGCCTAGATAGTGATATCTCGGCCAATATGCCAAGGTGCGAGTGGAGGTTAACCAAAAGATTCCAAGATAGTCCTAGGTATAAGAGATTCACAGGTGCGAACCAGGCTTAGGATGACCTCGGCTAAACTCACACCAAGCAAGGAACAAAGCATGCAATAACACTTAAGCAAAACAAAGACAAGATTTGAAATGTAAGCTTAACAAGACAAAATTATATAAATGCATGAGAGCATAACTAAGATGGAGTGAGGGTTGTTACACTCAGTCTCAGTCTCAGTCTCTTCTCTCTTTCTTCGATCGGCGATGAAGAAGATTGAAACCCTTTGTTTCTCTCACTCGCTCCTATCTGTCACTCTCTGTCTGACTTCTACAATGGATCGGTGATGAAGAAGATTGAAACCCTAATGATGAACACAAACAATATCATCCAATTAATTGATCATCCCTCTCTGTCAGGTAATTTTTTTTCCTCACTGTCATCTAATTTTTTTTTTTGAATTTTCTATGAAATTGATGGTGAAATTGGTGAAATTGTTGGTGAAATTAGTGAAATTGATTAATGAAATTGATTTTAATTAATTTTCTACGTTAATTCCTATGTTAATTGATTTTAATTAATTTTCTGTGTGAATTTAGAAATTGCTTCAAATTGGTGAATTTTTTTAAAATTAATTTTTTTTTGAATTTTTGAAATTGTTGGGTGAATATTGATTGGAAATTTGGAAAGGATGATGAAACTGTAGAGCAATGGTTTAAAAACTGGACCGGTGAGCGAACCGGAAAAGGGATCGGTTGGACGGGTCACCGGTTCAACCATCGGGTTGAACCGGAATCAAACCGTGACGTAATAAATATATTAAAATTATATTTAAATAAAAATATAAGTAATAAAATTATAAATTAAAAATATTAAAAATATTAAATTATCTTAAATATTTGTCCTAATATATTTTTTTACTGAAAAATATAATAATATATTTTAAAATATTATTAATTTCAATTTTGGAAGATGAAATCAAATATTTAATATTCCTTCCATATGATTTTAATTCAAATAATTTGATTGAAATGAGAGCACAAATTTTGGAGGGATATCAGAATTTCAATAATCCCTCCAATACATTTGATTGAATTCCACATGGATTTTTTGATTTTTTTTGAAAGAATTTTTTTCTTATAAATAGGTGAAGACTTTCACAATAATTTCATCAAGCTCTTAATGGGATTCCTCACAAGAGGAGATCCTTGAAAAAGAGCTTCAAATTAAAATTTTCTTATATTCTTATATTATATATATAAATAAGAAAGAAAGAAAAAATAAAAAAAAAAAAGGTCGGACAACCCGGCGAACCGGCACCGGGTCAACCGGTTCGCCGGTTCAACTTGCGGTTTTTCTGGTTCTCATTAAATACACCGATTTTTAGTTTTGGCCGGTTTAGAGGGTCCATCCGGACCGGAACCCCGACTGGTCGACGGTTCAACCAGTCGAACCGGCCGATCCGGTCCGGTTTTCAAAACCTTGCTGTAGAGTATGAATATTGAAACTGTGTTTGGAAAGGATGATGAAAAAGGGAGGGAGGGAGGGAATGAGGAGGTTGGTTGAAGCTGATGACTTGGCAGCTTTGGCAACTGCCAAAGCTTGTGCCATATTTGACATAAGCTTTGGCATTTGCCAAAGATAGCAGCTGCTAGAAGTTGCCATTGGAGCTGCCTTTCTATCCATTGCTGCTATAATTTGGCAATAGTAGCTCCAATAGCACACCATTGGAGATGCTCTTAGTAGTGAGATTTTCAAATGAGAACCTACTTTATTTTTTTATATTTATTTTATCTCATAATTATTAGTATTTGGTTCATCTCTTTTTAAGATAAAATTTTCTATTCCATTTGACATCTTTTTTCTTTACTAAGAAAACAAAAGAACAAAAAATCTTTGAATGACCGGCCACCTATTCCCTTTGCTTTGCTATGCTATGTCCTCTTGATTGTTATGCCATCATTTCTTTATTCTTTATTTTTCCTTTTATTATATATGCTATGTCCTCTTGATTGTTATGCCATCATTTCTTTATTCTTTATTTTTCCTTTTATTATATATATATATATATATGTTCTCATTTTCTTTGGCTCCAAGTCACTTCCCTGTAAATTGAACCAAGTGAAGAAAAAAAAAAAAAAAAAACTCACTACTCCATACCCCTCTCTCTCTCTCTCTCTCTCTCTCTCTCTCTCTCTCTCTCTCTCTCTCTCTCTCTCTCTCTCTCTCTCTCTCTCGTTATGATATAAGTTTTGAGTTTAGTTTGAGAGTATTTAGGCTTTATTTGTCCTAACTTTAAAAAGTCAAAAAGTCACTATCCTATTTAAGTCACATCATCTTATTTAAGTCACATCACCTCTCTACTACATCACTTCAAACCCAACCCATAGTTCATAAAAAGTCAAAAAATACACTTATTTAGATCATCACAAACCATCCTTAGAGTGAGAATTAATAATTTTATTTAAGAGTAAAGTAGTAGATTTTGTCAGACTTTATATATCTTTTACCTTAGGATTTTAGTCTGCTATTTTTGAAGATCTATGGAGAAATATTGAATGATTAAAGTATTAGTGATGGAATGATTTAGCATCGAGCGGTCTTGAAATTATTTTGAGCTTATTCAGATGGTATACAATATGCTTTTTCTATAAATCTCTATGTTGATTCATTTAATTATTCTATTCATTTGATAAAATTTTGTGATGTCATTCTGTATTAAAAATGTTGATTTGTTTGACTAAATGTGTGAAAATGCTCCATACATGGATTGAATGGACCCTACCAGTAGCTTGCATCAATATGTCCAGATAAGCGATTGTATTTGAGTGAGATGGGTGAGGCCGATTACTGGTCATGTATTGAATACGACCGGATATTTAATATTGGATAAATTATCAATTATGCAACTTGGTAAATTGCTTGTTAATTCGAATCGAATCATTTGTGTCATGTCGTAAATTGCTGGATCACTATTAATTTATTCTCTATTCGATTATTGTTATTCCTATCGTATTGTATACTTTCTGAATTAATTTATTTTTCAGGTGCAGAACAATTAATGACAATTGGGGAGATTATTTGTGTTAGAGATTTTGGGCCCACCATTATATAATATTTTGGAGATATTTGTATAATTATTTTTAGAAACTGATTTGTATATTTTAGATTATTAAATTATTAAAAATTATAATTTAAGATCTATTTAATTTATTAATGATCTGAAAGTTGGGGCATTAGTTTGGCTGAAAGAGCCAAAATGTGTTTGGCATGCAAAAAAACAGTTCAGAAATATTCTACCAATTTAAAAAGACGAAACTACTCTCCGTCCACACCTTGAGAAAGGTAAAGCGAAAAATTCAAGTATTAAAGACAAATGATAACAAATACCCCTTATGCATATTTAATGTTGGGACTAGTGTAAGAATTATTTTGGTAACAGTGAAAAAGTATTTTAAAATGAGTGAAAAGTATCATGAAATCAATGAAAGGTGTATTGGGACACAAACAATTATTTATCTTTTTCTTGTGCCCACTTGTTAGACTCAAAATTAAAAGTCATGTTTTTTCATTCAATTAAAAAGTTATTTCTAAAAAAAAATAAAATAAATTAAATAAATAATCTTCTTAAAAAATCAAAAAATTATTAAAAAATTTAATCTCAAACACTCATTAATGTAGAAGACACAAAATTAAATAAGATAAAATATGTATTCTAGAGTTGACAATATAATTTTTTGGGACAATTAAACAAAAAATCTTAAAATTTAAGCATTGTAACAAAATAAATCCTAAATTTTTAATTTTATCAATTTAAACATTAATTTTTTTGTTTTGTTTTTAATCTAAACTATAGCCTATTTTTGTTAACTACAATTGACTGAAAAATTATATTTTAGTCATTAAATTTAATGTAGGTATACATAAAATGTTTAAAATAGAATTTTTCATGAGTTTAATAACTAAAATACTCTTTTTTTTTTCAATTTTACTTAATAAAAATAGACAAATAATTTAGATTGAAAACAAATTTAAAGTATAAGATTTAAAATGATAAAATTAAAAACTCAAAATTTATTTTGTTACCTTACTCAAACCTTAATTAATTAATTATTTATTTATAATTATGGCTAAAATATCTTAAGAAACACAGTATAATTATTCCAAACTTATACAATTTATTATATATATATATATATTTAATTTAAAGAAAATCAATATAACTTACTTTTTTTTATTGTTTATAATATAATAAACCGTACAGATACAATGTTTATTGCATTAACATATATACAAGGTTATCTATTTATTTATACATTATATAAGCAAAAGGTGATTCTAATATAAATCATTCTAATACCTCTAAAATCTTAAACTAATTTTTCTGAATTTTTGTAACGGCTGTGCTACAGGCCTCGAATATTGAGACGCACGAATTTGCCTTGAATTGGTTTTTTTTTTTTTTTGAAAAGGGTGATTATGTGTACCCTAAACCATAAACTCCTAAACATTAAATCCTAAATTCTAAATTCTAAACATAAAACCCTAAATCTTAAATTCTAAATCCTAAATTTTAAACCATAACACCCTAAACCCTAAATCCTAAATTTTAAACCATAAAACCCTAAATCTTAAACCCTAAACCCTAAATCCTAAATCTTAAATTTTAAATCATAAAACCCTAAACCCTAAATTTTAACCATAAAACCCTAAACCCTAAACCTTAAATTTTAAATCATAAAACCTAAAACCCAAAACCCAAAACCCTAAATCCTAAATCTTAAATTTTAAACCATAAAATCCAAAACCCTAAACCCTAAATCCTAAATTTTAAACCATAAAATCCCAAACCTTAAACTCTAAACACTAAATACTAACCCTAAACACTAAATCGTAAATCCCAAACTCTAAAATCTTTGGGAAAAAAAAAAAAAAAAAAACAAGCACCAAAAAATCAAGCACCACCACAGCAAAGAAAAAAAAAAAACAAAAAAAAAAATCAAGATTCGAGGCATTCAAGGCCTCAAGCTTTATTCTTTTTGTAATTACAAATTCACTCTATCTCTTATGTGACATACTTCTCTCACTCTATCCTTATTTGTTTTGACTTTTTGAATTTTAAAGAAAATCCAAACAAAGGCACAAGACCTTTGAACTCTCTCAAATCACCCTTCTTTCCTCCCTTCTTTCATTCATGTTTCTTTTACCTTTTTTTCCCTCTTCTTCAATTCCCCTTTCCAAGTTTCCATAGGCACTTGAGTCATTGTGAGCACACAACAAAGTTGAGGACTATAATGAAAATCATCCATTACGAATAAATGGCTTGGGAGTTTGTGTATAAAGGTGATTGATATGTATTCTTGTCGGTTAATCCAATTATCTTTTCAGATACTCATTCACCAAGTCATAAGTATTTTCTCCCGCTTTCCCTCTTTCTATGCTACATCCATTTTGATTATTTCTTTACTTATTCTTAATTTTTTTTATATATTTTTTTATTGAAGCCTATGCACCGAAGAAAGTAAACTTGAGGTTGCAAGGCTTCATGCAAGCAGTAAACATATGTACAATTTTTATTCTATTTAATCTGTTTGGATTAGAAATTAAATTTAAATTAATCTTTTTTTATTGTTGACTTTGTTTTGCTTTGTATATATTCTCATGTTATTACTGATTTGAATTGATTCTTACAACATTGCATTATTGTGGGATAGAAAACTATAAGGATTTTTCATCTAAAGTGTTTTAGCTCTAAAACATTAATCTAAAATTTTAATTTTTAAAATTTTTAAATTTTAGTAAATACACATGGCATAGAAATATTAGCCCATCTAATGATATCTATAATTTTGAAAATTAAAAATCTTAAAACAAAATGTCAAAAATAAAATTTTGCCATCTAATTTGAAAGTTAAAAACTTTTAAAGGAAATTCCAAATATAACTTTAGTCTTATATAATTTCAAATTTAAAAATATTTACTTCAAAAAAAATAAAATTTGAAAGGCATAATTTTATGTTTTCCTATTCTATATTTCAGTGATTCTCTCTTTTTAAAACTAAAAAATTATGGGATAATTCTCATATTTTTGAATTTTAAAATTTATTTCTTCATAGGCTAACCAATTATTTTTTTTTCAATTTTTTAAATCAAAAAATTAGAAAAATTAGTTTGAGAGATTAGAGTGCTCAAAAATTAGTTTAAAAAGATTTTATTTATCTATTTTTTAATTCAAAAATTATGTAAGACACATGAAGAATAATTATTTTTTTAAATTGAAAATTTGATTTTAGGCAACGATCAATTTGAATTGATCTTTTTTTATATATATATATTTTATTTCAGGTAAAAATGTTAGAAGAAATTTTATTTATTTATTTTTTTAGAATAATGTTATATGTACCACTTGGTATGCTAATTAATGTACTAATGGATGATGCGACATAATTATAGAGGTTGGGTCTTTATAATTTGTATAATTGGCGGGGTCATAGTTTTAAAATGACAGTGATATAACTATGTTGGTACACTAATTAGTATATTAATTGGTACATATAGCACTACTAATTTTTTTAATACGAAAATAATATGAACAGATTTGAATTGATCTTTGATTTATTTTAGGGAGTGAAGGATTTTAGAGGGTGGACAAATAATTATTTAATTCATTTCTTTAAATAGGAAGGTCAACAAATTGCGTTTATATATTTGATTTTAGGAAATGACGAATTCTAGGCAATGATCTTAGAAGATGGGTTTGAAGAGATTTTATTTATTTGTTTGTTTAATTTTGAAAATTTTATTTTTTTATTTTATTAATTTAAAAAATATTTGAATAGATTTGAATGGATCTTTTTATTTATTAATTTTAGGGAAGGAAGGATTTTAGGTAAATATTTTAGAAGATGGACGAATAAATATTTAATTCATTTCTTTAAATTGGAAGGTCAGAAAACTATAATTCTGTATTTGATATTAGGAAAAGATGAATTTTAGGCAATGATCTTAGGAGATGGGTTTGAAGAGATTTTTATTTATTTGTTTGTTTAATTTGGAAATTATGTGAGGCACATAAATATTTATTATTTTTTCTAATTGAAAAATTGATTTGAATCAACGATGTTAGGAGATGGGTTTGAAGATATTTTATTTATTTAATTTAGAAATTATTAAAGTATAATTCTGATGAATATTTATTTAATTGTATATACTACTCTACAATTTTTGATACATACATAATATTTTTAGAATAAATTTGAAATGATATCTAAAAACAACGGTGCCGATAGATAGCATACGAATTGAAAAAATAATATTTTATCCTGTACAAAATTAACAACTTTGGGTGTAACACTAGGAAAGTACAACTTTGAATGTAACCATGAGAAAAATCATCTATGAGAGAATTTTGTAATTCACGTGACATATAATATGTACGTTTAATTGTGTCATTGTTTTTAAAAATTTTTGTTCGATTCTTTTTATTTATTTATTATTATAACACTATTTTCAGATACTTAATTATATCGTAGGTAATGTTTAATTATAATTAATGAAATTATACATTTTTTTTAAAGCTATAACATCTTAATAAGAAATTAGCTTAGTTTTGTGGCCTAAATAAATAGAATCACCGATAAATAAAAATAATTATCGCATTATTATAATTTCTACGCAGCAGCCTTCTTGTCTAACCTGTTCCGTTGCCATTCATCGCTGCCTGTGCTGTGCCAAGTTTACTTTTTGTTTGTTTTTTGGCTCTTAAATCCCTCTCTTGAACTCACTCTATTCGCATCAGATTTCATATTCAAAAATCTCAAAAGAGAAAATATAAATTTGTTAGGGGTTTTTCCTCAATTGGGATTGTATTGTGAATGAATTTTGATTTCAGAAAGTAAAAACAACTACAGCAATTTACTAATATTTGTTGTCTAGGGTTTTCGTGCTTGTTTCGTTATCTGTACGAGAGAACATGGCTTCCTGTACAAGCCTCGTTTGGGACAAGTCCAAATCTGAAAATGCATCTTCTTCACCGGCAAAGAAGCAAAGGTGCGAGGATTTCCCACCACCACCACCATCTTTATCAGAAAAAACACAGATCTAAGATCGATTATCAAAGTCTATAACTATGATTCAGATGACGAGATAGGTTATGAAGACGTGGATGTGTTTGGAATGCATGAGATGACTGACAAGGAATATAAGGAGTATTCTATGCAGATAGAGGAAAGTGAGGTAGTACATATGCTTCTTTTTCTTTTTAATCATATATCTACACATTTGTTTATATTATCCTAATTGTGAGCTTACACTTGCAGGGCTTTGATGTCATGGACTTTCCAGAGTCCTTCTCATGCGGTAAAATTATTCCTATTATAGACCTCAAAGATCATGCTAACCACCTCAAAACTCGTTCTGAATTAGCCCTCAAGGAGTACAATGAGAAAGAGGTGTTTCCTTTTTAATTTAACTTTATTTAGTCTGTTTGTTTTTAAATTATAAATCTCACACACACCCACACAATGTTCTTAATTAGCCCCTTTTGTTCATATTCTGTGTAGAATACAAAGCTAGAGTTTTTGAAGCTTGTAAAGGCAAACTCGGAGGCGTGTGAGGGCCGTCAATCTTACATCACCTTTGATACCACTGATGCTGATGCTATTGATGGTCCTATTCTAACATTTCAAGCTTTGGTGTGGGACGGGATCTACGGAATTGAAGTACTGCTTTGTAGGGTGGAAGTTAGTAATTAATCAAGGTAAATAAGCTAGTTGTGTATGATAATTTTGAGAGATATTACTTTAAAATGATTTCATGTTGGTAGTTCTTTGTTTGCTGGCCGGATAACTTTTCTATGCTTTCTCAATTTACATTTATTGTCTTAATGAAGTATTGTCCGTATTGATATCTTCTTTTGTTTTATTTAGTGGCATATTTTAACAATGCTTACTTAATCATACAGACTAAGCATTTATAAATGCCCAATCACAATTTTAACCCACTTGAGACTTGCAAGTGATGGATTTCTACATTATTAAACATTCTTATAATTATACATATGTAATGGAATTAAAATTCTCAAAGGCTATATATCTTGGGTTTTTTTTTTTTTTTTGGGTCACCAAAATTAGTACTATATGAGTGGCGTTGGGATTTCTTTTTTTTCTTTTTGTAGGTAAAATAATTCATTAAAAGAAAGAAACACATTATTTATAGAAAACAGAACAGGAGCTTATGCCTGAGAAACACACTTACTTCAACACAATATTCCTGTTAGCCCTTATCATTCACATTCTGTGTGGAATACAAAGCTAGGGTTTTGAATGTTGTAAAGGCTTACTTGGGAGCTTGTACTGGCATTATATATTATATCACCTTTGAGGTCAAGGATGGTGATGTTGATTTTCATTAGCATATTAAGCTTGGTGTGGGACAGAATCTCCAAAACTGAAGTAATGCTTTGTAGGCCAAAAATTAGTTACTAATCAAGGTAAATTAACTAATTGGATATGATGATTTTGATAGATGTTAAGTTATAGCGATTTCATGTTTTTAGTCCTTGTTTGTTGGTCAGACAACTTTTCTAGGCTTTCTCTATTTAAATTTATTGTCTTGTTGAAGTATTGTCCATATCGATATCCGCTTTTGTTTGCTTCAATGGTATACTTTATAAAATGACCAATAACAATTTTCCCCATTTGAAGCTTGCAAGTGATGGATTTCTACATCCTTGAACATTTTTATAATTATTTTTATGTAATGGAATTAAAATCATGGAAGATTCTCTACCTTGTTCTTTTCTTCATTAAAATATGTATTATATGTGTGCTTTGGATTTTTGTTTTTTTTCTTTTTTTTGGGTAGGTAAAATAATTCATTGAAAGAAAGAAACAGATTATAAAAAAGAGAACAGGAGTATACCCTTGAGAAACACACTTCAATACAACTACTAAACTAGCAGCCAGTACAACCCATTAGCTTCCGAACTAACAGAAATCCTTAACTAAATCTACCGCAGAATAACCAAGCAAACCACTACTCCAAAACCTATGCCAATACAAGTTTTATGTGTTCTAGGAGGAACTATATACTCCTCTTACTTATGCTCCAGAATATAGGTAGGGATGCTTCAGAATATATTCTCCTGTTGATTGCATCTTTTGGTTAATTACATGCAGAGCAGTTGACTGAAGATTTCGCAAAGGTAATACGCTCATGGAGTCAGACATAGACATTATGAATTTATAATTAGAATTTTGTACTTGCGGTGGTGGTGGTAATAGGATTGTGTTGGCTAGATGTTGAACGAGTTTGGAGATTGACTACTGTGTGGAGTTATATATTTATTTTATGAGCAAGAGTGGAATCCTTTAAAGTTCATCTGAGAGTTGCATTCATCATAGTTTAACTGACACTTGTGGTTTGCAAATGATTGTAGGTATATATGGTTTATTCCGCAAGCTTGAGTCCATTATTGACCTTCTTTGAGGAGGTTTGTCGTAATTTTAAATATAAAATAAAAATAAAAATTGAAAAAAATTCATAGAGAAAAATATCTCCATGGATTGCATTACCTAAAATTTCTTGGAAAAATTGCTTTTCAATGGAATTGTAGAGAAATAATTTCATTTTCATGGTGGTGCAAGTCTTCTATGTGTATGGTACAAGTTCATTCATATATTTGGTGCAATTCCATTTTTAAAGAGGATTGTGTTGTATATTATCATATTATTTCCCCAAAAGTTCTCTTCTTATATGAATTTTCATGTGGTATGGTGGGTTCCCTTTTTTTTTAGTGGTAAATTACACTGATCTCCCATGAGATTTGTAGAAAATACAACAAATTTCATATTTTTATTTTTAAGGGTAAATTACACTAACATCCCTTATATTTTATGAAATCACATTGACACCCCTTTATTGTCCAAAATTACACTGACCTCCCTTGTCAGTTAGTATAGTTATATGATTTGATAAAATTACTATTATACTCACCCACCGACGCAACCCAACCTAGCCCCAATCACAATTGTCGCAGACCCTAGCACTGCCACCGCAGTAACCCAGATTTTGAAAATTAAAAAAAAAAATGTCAGAATTTTTGGGGTTTTATAGTAGAATTTCTCCTTTACTTTTTTCCGTGTAGGTCCTCATTTTTGTTTGTTAAGCGAGTCGGTCTTCCCCTCTATTTTTTCAATCTGCAATTCTAGGGTTTGGGTTGCTGATCAGACTCGATATTAAGCCTCTGCTGTGCTGCGTCTGTGTTACCACTACTTAAACCTCATGTCAATTTCCCCACTCTCTCTCTGTTTGTTTATTTATTTTATTTATTATTTTTTAAAATTTGATCTCCCACCATCAATGACACTTTCGTTTTGCTTTGGTTCTTTATTTTGTTTGTATTGAAATTGAGAAAATTTTGTGAGTAAGTGATATCCATGTTTCGGACTTTCCAAGTAAAATAATCTGTAATTATAGTTATAAATCACTAGCACAATTAGGGTTTTAATTATTGGTTGTTATTTAACCCATTTAGTGTCAAGATTTTAGATTTTAGACTTTAGACTTTGAATGCCATTATTTATCAATATATTAACTGGCATTGTTGGATATTAACTGATATATATGATCGTATTGCTAATATCAATACATATCTCGATACCTTTATTTAAAACCATGATAATACTGTGGTTGATATCCCCGCAATGGACATGGTGAGGGAGGAGTAAGGTGTGGGAGTGATGGGGTGTGTGGGTATTTTGTGTAACCAAGGGATAGGGTGTCTAACCTTGATCTGTCCCAGAATTGGGATGGAGTGCGGGGGAGTTTTTCCTGCCAAACTCTTTACACTACTTAATCCCCACGGTTGCCATCCCTAAACAGACTTGTCACTTGCAAATTAGCCTTAGTCAATTCCAATGGACATTGACATCCATGCATTGAGTAGTCAAATGAAGCTTCATATGTATCTGCAGGGGATTTGACCAAAAATAAATAAATGACTGCACAGGAGGAACATATGACCCCTGTTATCTGTTGGAAAGGGTTGAGGTTAATTTTTTTTTCCCCCCTGCTGTTGAGGGTTTTTGTGCTTGTTTCATTATCTCCCCAATAGAATATGGCTACCTGCACGAGCCTTGTTGGGGACAAGTCCAAATGTGAGAATGTATCTTCTTCAGTGGAAGAAAAGCAAAGGAACGATGATGGCTCACCACCACCACCATCATTATCAAGAAAAATAGATCCAAGATCAATTATCAAAGTCTATGACTATGATTCAGATAATGAGATAAATTATGTAGATGTGGATGAATTTGGTTATAGACAAGGAAAGTGAGTTACATATATTTGTCTTTTTTTTATTAATTTATTATGATCCATTATCTTAATTTTACCAGTAAATCATATCTAGACATTTGTTTATGTTGTTATAATTGTGGGTTTACAGGGCTTAGACGTCCTGATGTTCCCAAATTCTTTCTCATGTGGTGGAATACATCGTATTGTTAACCTTGACAAGTATGAATTAGCACTTACGGATTACAATAAGAACCAGGTGTTTCCTTTTAAATTTAACTTTATTTAGTTTTTTTTGTTTGGTTTCTTTAATTTCCTTTTTGAATTGTAAATAAAATATGACAATATATATATACATAGACAATGTTCTTAATTAGCCCTTTTTGTTCATATTCTGTGTAGAATACAAAGCTAGAGTTTGTGAAGGTTGTAAAGGCAAACTCGGAGGGGTGTGCTGGCCGTAAATATTATATCACCTTTGACATCAAAGATTCTGATGCTGTTGATAGTCGTATTCTAACATTTCAAGCTTTGGTGTGGGACAGGATCTACAAAATTGAAGTACTGTTTTGTAGGCTGGAAATCAGTAACTAATCAAGGTAAATAGCTAATTGGATATGATGATTTTGATAGATGTTAATTTATAACAATTTCATATTTGTAGTTCTTGTTTGTTGGTCAGACAACTTTTCTAGGCTTTCTCTATTTAAATTTATTGTCTTGTTGAAGTATTGTCCATATCGATATCCTCTTTTGTTTGCTTCAATGGCATAACAATTCTTATCTAATGATGCATGGAAGTAAGCATTTTATAAATGCCCAATAACAATTTTCAGCAATTTGAAGCTTGCAAGTGATGGGTTTTTACATTCTTGGACTATTCTTATAATTATTTTTATGTAATGAAATTACCACTCTCAAAGACTCTTTTACCTTGTTCTTTTCTTCATCAAAATTAGTACTATGGGTGGGTTATGCTTCAGACTATTTTACAAGTTTTATATGCTCTAGGAGGAACTATAATATATACTCCTGTTACTTGTGCTTCAGAGTATAGGTAGGGATGTGCCTGGCCAATCATAATTGCCAGTTCAACAGAATGTTCTTCACTTGGCTCCAGATTCTTGTCCTAGCTCTCACATCACCCTATATAACTTGAAATGATTGATGCTTCCAAAAGGTAACATCAATTTGTATGCTTTATGTGGAAAAGTTTAGAAAATTGGATTATATGTTGCCTATGTTTTAAACAAACGATTCACTATGCTGGATCATGTGTTGCATGAAATTTATAACTAGCAAGTTGCTAATTTATATTGGGTTGTAGCAATGAGTGTACTAGAGTCAAGGTTGCAAGCACTGATGTGCTGGGGTTGATCACAAATAAATATAACTGAACAGCTAGAAGCTGTGGGCACAATAAAAATTTGATGAACATGTCGTTGCTTTAGAAGCCTTAATTTTGTGTTCGTCGCATGTTTTGGTTAATTACATGCAGTTGATTGAAGATTTCGCGAAGGTAATATGCTCATGGAATCTGAAGGACGGAGATATTAGGAGGGGTGCATTACAGTTCAATGAATCTAGAATTAGAATTAGAATTTTTTACTTATTTGGGTGGTTTGTGTTGGCTAGAGGCTGAACGAGTTCTTCGATGATCTTTATAGCTTGGATATTGACTGTTGTGTGGGATTATATATTTATTTTATGAGTGGGGCAAAATTTATGTTATCTCTTGTGGTTTGAGGCTAGAGCATTTATCTCCTTATGGTTCAAATATAGTCAGAAAACTAATATGTAATTTTGGACGAAATTATAACCGTTAACACCGTTTACTATAGATGTAAAATGACTATAATATTCTCAAATTCTATATATATTTTTTTGTTATGCTTTTTTTGTCTCATCTCTCATACACATAATTTATAATGTTTAACATTAATTGAATTAAATCACAATTAATTATAAATTCTTAATTACTTATTGTAATTCTTAATTTTTTTAATACAATTTTAATTTAATTATATTTTAGTTCAATTGTTAATTAATATTATTTATTTTATGTTTCTACTTAATTATATTTTAAATCAATTCTTAATTATATTTTATATTTTAGACCAATTCTTAATTATATTTTGATTTAATTTATTTTATTTTAATTAACACATTAAAATCTAATTTTAGGTTTGCAAAAAATGGGGGTAAAATTGTCTTTTTGTTGTATTAATTTCACTTTAATTTTTCAGAAAATCAAACCCACTCTAAAAAATGTGGAGTGTAATACAATTTCCGTTAGTTTGGATGCAAAATTTAATGGTAGCACTTTAGTCCAAAATTACATGGAGACTTTTTGGCTATATTTGAATTATAGGGGGTAAAGTGATCTAGTCTCAAATCACAAGGGGTAAAATGAATTTTAATCTTTTATGGGTGAGCCGAATTCTTTAAAGTTCATCAGAGAGTCGAATTCTTCATAGTTCATCCGAGAGTTGAATTCTTTATAGTTTAACTGGCACTTGTGATTTGTTTGTAATTGTAGGTATGGCCTTTCTTCGAGGAATTGCATTATCTAAATTTCTTTGGGGAAATTGCTTTTCAGTGAAACTGTGAAGAAATAATTTCATTTTCATGGTGGTGCAAGACTCTGGCCGCATGTGCGAAAGTCCTTCACTGAACGTGCTGGAGCCCTCCGTCGCGCACGTGCGATTTATTGCAGGTAGAAATCTCAATTTTGCTCCCATCTATCACACCTGCGGCCAAACTTGTCGTACCTCCGGAACCCCCACTGCACAGGTGATGATTTGTCCAGAAATTCAAAAGCCACTGTACTAAACCGCAGATGCAGGCCCTACGTGCGGTGATCTGCCCAAAAATCCAAAAGTCACTGCACTAAAACGCATGTGCAAGCCCTACGTGCTGCACGTGCGGAAGGCTTGGTGTTGCCAAATTTGTCTCAAGGCATTTCTACACTCCTCTGTTTCGTCCTTGCTCCCGAAACTTGAAAATCTAACTCGTCAAAACATTTGGAATCATGATTACCAAAACATTACACAATGCGTAAAGGCTCTGAAAGTAAAATGGTAAGTTCAAATATATGAGCTCAAGTCAGGTCTAAGACCTGGGACATTGCAATGTGAGTGCCTTTTCTTCATAAATTAAATAAACTTTGTAGCCAAGTGTTTATATTAGATATAAGTGGCAAATACATATTCCACACTATTACCTTTGTCATATCTGGCAGACACGGGTACACTAGGTGAAGTAAAAGAGTTTATGTAACACTGTGTAATACAATGTTTTATAATTGTTTTGCATTCTTAGAACATAATTATTGATGTTTAAGTTATGAAAAATCTAACTTTTTAATGTATAAAATACGTAGTGTTACATATTTATTTTATCATCTTTGATTAAATTATTCATATATATGATATATACTAAAGCTGAAAGAACATAAAATTTTAACGTGTCTCAAGCATGTTATGTTCTTTCTTTTTCTTTTTCTTTTTTAAATAAAAAAAATCGATGAGTCGGGGTGTCCGTGTTGTGTATGTGCTACTTAGGAATGGCCTTTCTGTTTCCAGACCTCAAAAGCATCTGTGGTACTTTAGCCTTTAAATCTACCAAATTTCAATGGATTTTTATTACTCGTCTCAAATCTTTCTCTTGAAATAGGAATATGTCTTATCTTTAATTTCTCATTGCAATTGCTGAATTTCATCATTCATCCTTGCTTTCCGTCTCACTGTAGCACTGTTTGCTATCTCACTAGCAAGCCGTTTGTGAATTTTCTTCTCAACTGAGAAGCATTCCAGAATATCAACAATATTCATTTGTTTCATATAATTCTCCATTCTTGACTCAAGTACTCTTAATATTCAGATCTGGTTTCATATTCTTCTTCTTTGACAATTACCGTATCTCTAGATTATCATTCACTTACATCCTATTTTTTTCTTTTTCATTGTTCAAGAAATTTACGCTGGTAGAGTTTGGAAAGGGAAATATGAAAGGTAGGTGATGTGTTACATTTCACTTATATTTTCTCTTTTTCTTTCTAAATCTTTTCTAAATTTATGAATCAAACATAATCTTAGAGATTTTTTATTTGAATTCTCAATAGAGAAAGCCCATGCAATACAATTGCCACCTTCGGAGCATCATTCTTGGCTTGCATTTTAGGAAATTCAACTTCAAAATTCGATAAACTCACTGGTAGAATGGTGCAGTGAGTTTATTGTAACAATTTGCCTGCACCAGAGATTAGGCTGAGAGAAAATTTACAAATTGAAGCGCTCTCATTTTCACTTCAGTAATGCTATAATGTTCCATTTAAGTCTGGACTTCTGAGAAATTACTGATAGATGAAATTCTCTCAGCATCCAGAGTGAATATTTTTGCCAATACATCAATAGTTCGATTGTGAAGCTGTCAAAACCTTTAAAGCAGGATTCTGAGCATTCAATTCTGGTAATTCAGCATTGAAACATGACACAAGATCTCAATTTCCATGGGAATTATCATAGTATACATTCAATATTCATTTTATACATTATTTATCAATAAGAATGATATTGCAATATATATATATATATATTGGGAAAATATAACTTCATTAATAATAATAAACAACCGTCAAAACAGTTCCAGTACAATATATCATTTTCAAGCAGGAAAGAAATTAAACTTAATAGCACCAAAACTAAAACCACCCATAAAACTAAACCAACCAGGGATTGTAAGTTGCCTTGACGAAGATCAAGCGACAAGATTTCCACAAGCAAACAACTGCAACCTGCACAAAAACCAATTAAAAACAAAAGAACATACCTCAGAGAGATAACGAAAACTGCACAATTGACTAGTGAAGGAGAGTCGGTATCCGAGGGGCTTGGAATAGGCATGGATTTGTACAACTGTCTTCTATATGTTGCCTCATTTTTCGTTTTGTATAGTCAATACTATTTTTAAGCTTAATGAACACAAATGACTCTATCAAGATCTGCCCTTCAATCTCTCGAACTAACCAATAAAGGACAAAAATATATAAGAAATATCAAGATAAAGACTTTAGAAGTTTCCACATGAATTTAGAAAATCTCAAAAAGTTCTAAAAAAATTCGGAAGATTCTAAAACATTCTAGAAGAATTCGAAATATTGGAGAAGTTTGAAAAAATCTAGACAAACCTAGAAGATTTTGAAAGGTTTAAGTTTTTAGAAGGTTCTACAATATTTTTAAAAGTATAAAAAAAAAACTCTATTATGTGTTAGAATAGTTTACAGAATTCCAAAATATATAATGAGAGGATTTTACAATATTCTAGAAATTTAATAATGACCCTTCAACCAAGATGGTCCTAGCCATCCATTGTAGGGTGGATGGCTATATAAAGGTTTGGAAGGCATTACCAGGGGAGTGAAATGCTGAGTGTGAAGAAGATTATTAGTCTCAAATCTCCAAAACCAATGAGGCAAAGTCAAGAATAAAAATTAAATAATCTTATAAAAACATGAGAAATGTTTTTTAGCACTAAAAATTTGAGCACTAATGCCCCTAAATTTCCATTTCTGGTAATTCTGTTTTTTTTTTTGCCTTGTGTTTTTTTTTTTTTTTGCCTTTTTTGGATTTTCGGGGCTTTCGAGCCCCTTTTTTTCGAGCCCCTAATCACTTTCGTAAAAACATACCCATGCCAAAATGTGAGTCAAAATAACCAGGCCAGATTAAAAAAAAAAATGTGTATAGAAATTATCATATGGTTGGGCTTCTCACAACATGGTTGTTTTTTTGGTTATAAAAGGACAATCCACCTCGGTTCTTATTCCAAAATTCATAGCATACCTGTAATCCGTATTTATGGAATAGGTATAGCAAGTTTTGTTCTTTGGTTTGACACAATTCACTAGCTCTTGTATGGATAACTACAATAACTATGGAATAGGTATAGCAAGTTTGTTCTCTGGTTTGACACAATGCACTAGCTCTTGTATGGATAATTACAATAACTCTAGGCCGATTCCTTATGTTATAGCGGCAACAAATACAATTGCTCAACAACAATCTATGAAAGTAATAAGAGTCGTGTTAACTTGTGCCCTTAGGGCACATGATAAATATTGCACATCTTTTATTACACTCATTTTTATGCATTACATATAAACAGACAAAATATCTTAACTTGTGCTAACAAAACGCAAATAATAAATAAGTAAATACAAATATTTTAACTTAACATTTAAAAAAAATTCAAGAGTTGACATTTAATATTCTTAATGTAACGAGCTTGCATTCAAACCTCATTTAAAATGCCTTCTTCTATTTGTACGCTTTTATAATTTAGAGAGTTAAAATTATACTTCTCAATAGTTTAAGGGGTCTTAGTGTAAATAACCTTAATTAAAGCCAAGGGTGCTCATTTGCACACAATTTATATATATTATTTATCAATTAAAATGATATTACAATGTCAATCACATCATTTTGATTTCAAAAATATATTACAAATCAATTGCAAATCTTATAAATAAGGATAAATTATGCCATTGGGCCCTCTAGTTTAAGTGAAGTGTCACTTTAGTCCCCGTAGTTTAAATTTAAACAAAAGGTCCCTATATTTTCAATTTTGTTGTAATTTGATCCTTCTATCCATGCTGTACTTGTAGTGGGTTACGGAAGTGATGAAGAGACTAAGAAAAATTTCTGGTAGATCATGAACTCATGGGGTGGCAGTGCACCTGTTCTATTTAGAGCATCATACCCTATTCTGTTTTGAATTGAAAAGCCAAGTAACCAAGTAAATGACATAATCTTCTCTTGTTTGTCTTTAGATTGATGCCTTCATTTTATTTTTCACAGAGCATAGCTACTAATGGAGACAGTCAAGAAGAATGTTTTTTTTATATGCATCTTTCTTATAAATCATATATCTATGAAGAAGTTTTGGAGTTTTTGCTTGCTAAGGTGGATGAGGATGAGGAGTGGGAGTTGCTGCTTAGTTGTTTTTTTTGTTTTTGTTTTGTTTTTGTTGTTGTTGTTGTTGTTGTTGTTGTTGTTGTTTTTGTTTTTGTGTTTGTTTTTGTTTTTTTTTTTTTTTTGGGTTGAGCAATCAAAAGAATTAGAGAGGGTTCTCCTCTCCTTTTTACAACTAATTTACAAAGGGTTTATAAGCCATTTGAATTGTTATTGTCTCTGTTTTCAACTTGATTGTTAGGGACAAATAAGAAACATATTTCATCTAATTTCTATTGTTTAACATATCATTTGTTGGATGGATGTTGATGAATTTAGATTTTAAATAAATAAAGTAGTGCAGCTTCAGAACTCTTCTCTGCTTATGTTTTAAGGGAGTGAAGGGAATTTGATCATATTCGTAATTTCTTAGCTTGTTTTTCATGTGAATGATATGTATGGTTTGGCTGCTAACTTTAAAATAATAAAAATAAATAAATAAGTCACAACAAAGCCAAAAACCTAAAAAATTAGCAACCAAACGAACCCATAGTTTCAGTCATGCTACATGTCTATAAAAAAGATTCTGAAAAATATCCAAAATTTTAAAATGAATAACCAATATTCACTCAGAATTTGATCTCACAAAATAAATTTAAAAGGGCAATTCTATTTACACACCACTAATACTCTCAGTATATACCATTAATATATTAAATTTATATTCAAATAATATCTTTTAATGAAATAACCATTAAGGACAATATGAGATGTATTCTACCCATTCAAAAAATTTATATTTAAAAGCATAATACTCTTCACACACCATCATTCTTACAAGGTTTAGGGTTTTAACATACAAATATTGTATTTCTTCATCATTTTCACCATTAAAATGCACTTATAATATCATTCATTATCAATTAGCTCACTTCATTTTCTTCTCCTGTAACGCCCTCAAAATAAACCCATTATATATATATATATATATCATTGACATGCAATATTAAAAGAAAACAATTCATTATCTCATTCATCAGAGTATTACTAAATAAAAGCATTACATGTAACATCAAATTAAATGCCCTACGGGCTTACATCTTTCCAAACCAACACTTGGACACAAAAATATGAGTTCTAACTCAAATACAAATAAAGCCCTAGGCTTGAATGTTTACATGTACTATCAAACAAAAACAAATAACTAAAGATAGTCTTCAAAATCCAAATCCTTCCAAGCTAAGTCCTTGGAGGTAGCTTATCACCTGGACCTGAAAATGATGTTCCCATATAGGGTGAGCCACAGCCCAGTAGAAATGTATTAAACCAAATATAAGCATTGAATAAAGCAATAGCATTCAATAGATGGTAACCCAAGATAATCAATTATATCATTATACAGTCTCATGATACTAATGTCTATGACACGTTTCACTTTCCATTATTATCAATATGGCTCAGAACCTGGCCAAACTTACAACAGTGAACTATATATATCATATTCACATTACTTCCAATATCAACCAAACAAATGAGACTCAGGCTCATATCAAAACACTTCATACTTCCCGTTTGATACACATTTTAGTGCTGTATCAATAACATGTAAAAACACTTCAATATCAATAAGCACACATAATAGTGATGCTAATGGAGTCCATCCCCTATCTCCTCCCAAACAAAATCCGGTTTAGAGGTCCATCCTCTATCTTCCCCTAAACCGTGGAGTACATCCCCTATCTCCTCCCACACAATATGCAAATGCAATGCTCAATCAATACACGTATTTTCTGTATTAATTCAATAGTCAAAATTAATGACTTAACCAATGTGATTAGTTTCAGTTATCCTTAATCCACATGCAATGTCTACAACAATCACGACTATCCTCCACCGATAGCCCAAAACAGTTATTTCTAGACTGGAAATAAATATATCAACAATTCAATAGGCGAGTGATTTAAATTATCCAACTACACCAGTAAATCAATAAATTCCTCAATTCTCCTTAAATTAATTATACAAATTAATTCATTAAAACAACTAGGGTTTTTCCCAAAATTACCAAAATACCCCCAACATATCAAAATACCAAAACTGAGAACAAAACTTATAAGATGGAGTAGGAAACCCCTACCTCAAGTTTAGAAGGGGAAGAAGGAAGAAAACCCAAAAGTCGACGGAGGAGAAACCAAGCTTTGCTCCGATCAAAATGAAGCCCTCGACAAACTCTACACTTTATCTCAAAGGAGCAAGGTGAGTAGAGGTCTTCAAACAAGTAGATCTAAGGATCTTTGAGTGAAAAGTGCCTTGAGAGAGAGAGAGAGAAAGTGTTTCACGGTTTAAAGAGAGGAAATGGAAGAAAAAAATGAGAGAAAAGGTTAAGTGAGGGCCTTTATATAGTACTAGGTCAAAAATAGATATAAGCCCCAAAGTCAACTCAAAATATTTAGTCAAAATATCCCCAAAAAGTAGGTCCAAACCGTGAGAAAAATCTGGGAAAAAGTCGCAGGTGTCGACCCTTCACAACACAGGTGTCGACACCCAAGAAGGAATCTGGAACACCAAGTGTGACTGCACTGCAGGTGTCGACCCTTCCCTAGGCTGGTGTCGACACCAAAATGCAGTGGGTAATTTCAGAACAAGGGTCGACCCTTCCACAGTTTGGTGTCGACCCTTGCGGCCAACCAAAAGAGAAGGTGTCGACACCACCAAGACCGGTGTCGACCCCAGAACATGATTTTCAAGTTTCCAAACAACTTTTCAACACGAACGAGCATGAACGAGCAATCCTAACAAGTTTAAATCAATTTGTACACCTCCAAAACTAAGGTACAACAACACCAAAGATTCCCAAAATAAAATAAAGGGTTCAAATACATTTACCAAAAGCTTTAAAGGGCTCAAGTGCTACAACCTCCCCACCTTAGGAAATTTCGTCCCCGAAATTAAGTATAAGTTTTCAAAAACGAGTGCGGACAACTACGGACAACTGCATACTCACATGAAACACGTCATGAACTCCGGACAACTGCGGCGGCAAAGCTAACCGATAGGCAACCTCGCCAATCCTCTCAAGGATCTCAAAAGGCCCAATAAACCGAGGGAACAACTTCCCACTCTTCCCGAACCTCATCAATCCCCGTCTAGGTGATATCTTCAGAAAGACATGATCACCTACCTCAAACACCAAAGGTCTCCTCCTACGGTCGGCATAAGATTTCTGACGACTCTGGGCTGTAACAAGCCTCCTACGGATAAGCTCAACTTTCTCCGTCGTTTCCCTCACCAACTCCGGACCCAACAAAGGTGCATCACCCACCTCGGTCCAACAAACTGGAGACCTACACGGTCGGCCATACAAGGCCTCAAACGGTGCCATACCGATACGAGACTGGAAACTGTTGTTGTAGGCAAACTCCACCAATGGCAAGTGCCTCTCCCACGTCCCACTAAAGTCAAGGACACAACCCCGAAGCATATCCTCAAGGATCTAAATAGTACGCTCGGACTGCCCGTCAGTCTAAGGATGATAAGCCGTGCTAAAGGTCAACTTAGTGCCCAAGGCACTCTGCAAACTCTGTCACAACCTAGCGGTAAAACGAGGGTCTCTATCTGAGACGATCGTCACTGGGACCCCGTGCAACCTTACTATGTCCCGGATATACAAGTCGGCAAGATGATCTACCGAATCTCTCACGCGCATAGGAATGAAGTGTGCCGACTTAGTTAACCGGTCTACAACCACCCAATTAGCATCACTACCCCGCTGAGTCCTCGGAAGACCTACAACGAAGTCCATAGTGACATGCTCCCACTTCCACTCGGCAATAGGCAAGGGTTGTAACAAACCCGCTGGCCTCTGATGTTCGGCCTTCACTTGCTGACAAGTAAGGCACTTAGACACGAACGCTGCCACTTCTCTCTTCATACCCCGCCACCAAAACTGGCGACCCAAATCTCTATACATCTTGGTGCCTCCCGGATGCACTGCAAGACGCGAATGGTGAAACTCTCGGAGTACCTCCTCTCGGCAAGTCTCCGGCACAAACAGACGGTCTCGGTATCTCACACTCAGGTCGGGATACACAGACAAACCCTTCTCAACCTTCCCATTGGAGATCTTCTCTCGGATGGATTCTACCTCAAGGTCACCTCTCTGTGCCTCTAACACTCGAGTAACAAGTGTAGGCTGAGCAACAACAGAGAATAAGGCCGCAGTCTCAACGGATTCGCCCAAAGACAAGTCGAACTCACCAAGTGCACCCAACATCTCCCATTCCCGGATGGCTATACAAGCTACATCACTAATGGATTTTCTGCTAAGGGCATCAGCCACAACATTGGCCTTCCCCGGATGGCAATGCAACTCAAAGTCGTAATCCTCAATAAACTCCATCCACCTCCTCTGCCTCAAGTTCAAGTCTTTCTGTGTAAACAGATACTTCAGACTCTTATGATCCGAGAATACCTCGAACCTCTCACCGTAAAGATAATGCCTCCAAATCTTTAAGGCAAATATCACAGCTGCTAACTCTAAATCATGCGTAGGGTAATTCTTCTCGTGAATTTTCAACTGACGTGAGCCATAGGCAACCACTTTCCCTTCTTGCATCAACACATAACCCAGACCCTCTCGTGAAGCGTCACAATAGACTGCATAACCCAACCCTCTCTCCGGAATAATCAAGACTGGAGCGGTGGTCAGTCTAACTTTCAACTCCTGAAATGACTTTTCACAAGTCTCACTCCATACAAATTTGACTCCCTTCCGAGTCAATCTAGTCAAAGGCGAAGCTAACCTGGAGAAATCCTTCACAAACCGGCGATAATACCCAACTAATCCTAGAAAACTGTGGTTTCAATTTTCTGAAAATTATGTATATATTTTTTCATATTTTTTTATTTTTAGTTAATATTTTTAAAATTTTAAGGAAATTTTTTATTTTTTAGTTGCTCGTAACCTACACATACCTAAAAAGTAAACTATTTGTAAAAAAATATTTTTAAAAAATTAATAAATACACAAGAATACACAAATGTATTAAATTTTCTTTTTCTTTTTCTTTTATTTATATTTTTGGTATTTAGTGAATTTTTTAAAGATTTTTTCCACAAATATTATAATTTTAAGTGTATTTATATTAAGTGTATTTGAAAACTAAAAAAAAAAATTTGCTTAAAATATTAAAAAAATTAAGTGAAAACTATAAAATACGGAAAATAAAAAATCTCAACTTTCTGAAAAGTGAATTCAAAATTCTAAAACCAAACAAGGTGATTGGTTTTTTACTATTATGTTCAATTTTCTCAATACATGATTTCGACTCCGTTTGGAAATAGTACTTTTTAGTCAAAAAGTCACTATAAAATGTCACATCACTCTCTATAATTTTTGCGTATCTTTTCGTAATTAAACTTTTAGCAAGTGTTAGGTGCTTGATTAGTATAAGATTATACTAAAGAGGAAGCTAGAGACTCACAAATTCACCTACAATGATGTTACATAGGAGTTGGGTCCACCATTATTAAGGGTGTAACAAATCAAAAGTTGACACATATCTTGCCACATCATTGTAATACTTTTTGAGAGTCTCAAATATTTTCCTATATTATCACTATGATACTATATCAAATAAGCTTCACTCTTGCACGATTTATAAATTTTTAAGTCAAACTTAAATGATATTGTACGATTTTTTTGACTTTTTACGAAAATATGTAAAAAAACTAGAAAGAGTGATGTGATAACTTATAGTGATTTTTTGGCTAAAAACTACTATTCCCAAACAGAGCCTAAATCTTGCTTCTTAAAATGGGTAAATTGTATTTTACGGTTTAGTCTATGATTTTATAGTTATGGTTCCCATTTGAAATCGAATCGAACCTTTTAAATATATATAATTTGTTATTTATGGTAGAAATTAAAGTATCTTATATATTCATAAGTTGTTAATCATTTGTTTAATAAGTGTTTTATCGTATAATAATAGAATTAGTTATATACAATCATTTAAACAATTGTTTTTTTGTAAAATGATACCAATATATTGTAACGCCCCCAAAATAAATGACAATAAATCATACATCATGTTAATTAAATAACAACACATGATAAAATAATTATCCTCCATTAATTCCAATTACTTGTACATAAGAGTAATATATAGAGATGTTGTAGACAACCCATTTTTGACGGCCCTTATGACTTGGACACCATTGCATACACACCCGATGATGAGTTTATATGCTCGCCGAATGCTCGAAGTCCTCAGCAGAACGCCATAGCTTTGAGCCTTTCAAACCTTACACCCATGTTGCCTCATTTTTGGACCAAGCCTTGGTCCTTCAAGCCTGCAACTTCTGGTGGCCTGCCGACCACCTTTTGAGGCTGCCGGCCATCACTTTTTGGCTACTGGCCACTGATAGTGTATTTTGTAGATATTTTATTCCAACTGTGCCAGTTGTTTGCACAGATGCATCCATCTGTCCATACGTGTAGGGCTGGATATCTTTGTAGAGATTTCATGTTTTCTATATATAGGAGACCCTTCACTCTTGTTTGAATGTTAGAAAATTTTGAGATCAAAAATTTTCTTCTTTCTCTCTCTACCAAATCTCTACACTTTTGCCGACAATTTCTTAACCTTTGCCTATACACCCTTAACCAAATCTTTTTATCTTTGAGATAAGGTGTCTTTGAGCTTGGTTTGAGCTCTAGAGGGTGTTGTTTGCTTGGTTTTGTTGCTTGAATTCTCTTCAAGAGGTATAAAGTTTTGTCCATTTACTTACTTTCTCTACTATCTTTCTTACTGTTTTCCAACTGATTTTGGGCTGTCAAATTTTTGTATTTTTGGGCTGAAACTTAGGTCCTAAGGCCATTAAAGGTTGAGGGGTGGTTCACCATTCTTTGTACCTTATTTTGGAGGCCTTAGCCCTCGTGTTTCCCACCCTTTTACTATCTTTTTCCAAGCTTTTAAACACTGATTTTCATAGCTTTTTCAGTGTCCAAAATTATATTTTGAAGTCCAAATTTGAAGGGGTTAGCCTCCCCTCCTTGTGTCTTGCTTACTAGTCTAGTTTGTGCAATGTTTTAGCATATTAATCTAGCTATTTTTAGCTCAATTCTAGCATATTTTAGGACTTGTTTTAGATTGTTTTAGCACTGTTTTGGGCTGTTAGTTACATTTGAGCTTTGTTTTGCATGCTTGTAGTGTAATAGTCCTCATGAGTTTAATGTTTTAGGCCTTAGACACCTTCTCCTTTGAGTTGATAGCATTTATTTATGCCTTTCTCACTCATTTTTAGCACTAATAATCTCTGCAACCTCCCTCATTTCTTGGCTTTTGTTTTTCTTTGAAAGTGGTTTAAACTACTTGTTTGTTGAAAGTATGGGATTGAGGTGTCATGTTTAATGGTTTAATCCCTCAGGGGGTTCATTACCAACGGTATGATATCTCTTTCATGCCTAAGACAACTTTTGGTTTGAACCCTTTTTCCATTAGAGGACTTAATCTCACCCTTTGGACTCAATTGATTAAAGGATGGAAAGGTAACTAAAATGGAGCAATTAAAATTAACACTAAAATGGTGAAAGATAATTATTTAGTTGTGTTCAATCGGACATTAATTGAACACATGGAACTTGGACCATTTCATACTCATTAGTGATAAAATGATTCAAGGTTCCAAGGTCATTACTTCCCTTGATCATTCATGAAAGTGAGGGGTTTTGTGTCATGTTTTGCATTTTTTGAACTTGCACACTTGGTTTCACAAGTCATCATACAATGAAATTGCATCCATTGATGGTTTGTGAACCAAACTTGCTACTCCTTTGATTTGTTCATGAAAAGGAGGAGTGAGTTGTGCAAACAAACCCTTGAAATACCCTATACATGCTCTGTTTGTCCTCTGTTGCATGCAAGGAGAACTGGGCAGCAGTGGCTGGCAGACCACCTTTGATGGCCGGCAACACTCATCACTGGTTGTTTGGCCACTGATGCAAATTCAGTAGTGTGTTCCTTTGGCAGAGCAGAGTTATTCTGGAAGTGAGCAAAAGTATATGTGTTCTATTGCGCAACAGAGGCTCTTCAGAAGCAAAATGGTGGTCTTTTCGGGTGGAAACCGAGCATTTGCATGAATATCCCTCGTTTCCCGAGGCGGAGTAGTTAGCTTAATTTTTAGATTACTTAATTCTTTTAATTGCACTTGTGTTGTAATTATTTAATTAGTTAATTAGCTAGCTAGTTAGTTAATTCATTTGTTGTAATAATTAGTTAAGTAGCTTAGCTAGTTTATTCATTTCGGTTTGTAATAATTAGCTTAATTAGCTTTAGCTTTAGTTAGTTAGTTAATTAGTTAAGTTTATTCATTTGGACTCTCCTTTGTGAGAGCGCAATTTTGTAATAATGTGTATGTCTTCCAACCCCACCTCTTTCTCCCTTTTATTTACCAGCTTATGATGGTTAGTTTAGGAGTATCACGTTTTGTTTAGCATACTTCATGTTTGCATCCATTTGTATTACATGCACTAAGGCTTGGTTCATTATTCTAACTACATTGTTAGTTTAATACTTCTTTGAATGCGTGCTTAGACCGCATTGTATCAAATTGACTCATATGCTATATTAGTAGCCGAGCCTATTAATTGTATATTGCATGTGTTGCATTGGTCATTTTGCATAGTTAGGAATCATGCATTATTTTAACTTTATTATCTTTTTTGGCTTAGAGTACTAGGTAAGCCTTTATTTGCTTTACCATATCGCATGCGTGTGATTGTTACCATGTTTAGCATGCTTGCCATGAGGCTAATTGCTTAAATGATAAACTGCTTGAATGCCTGTGGATGAAGGCTTGTTAATTGAATTGGAATAATTTGAGTAATGTTTATATGCGATCATTTTTTCAAGTGGTACATATTTCAAAACAATTTTCAAAACTAACATGAATCAAGTGTTCCAATTCTTGCAAGTTAGTCTATACTTGTGTGTGTGCGCATCACATAGTAATGCTAGCTTAATAAACTGGAACAAGAGCATATAATATACATAAGATTCATATCATGATTAG
The DNA here is from genome assembly GCA_030407325.1 of Camellia japonica. Classification (NCBI taxonomy): domain Eukaryota; kingdom Viridiplantae; phylum Streptophyta; class Magnoliopsida; order Ericales; family Theaceae; genus Camellia; species Camellia japonica. The sequence continues at coordinate 117,840,694 of JAPPVO010000024.1, read as the reverse complement.
TAGAGGCCGATCTTTGATTGGGCGAGCAGGGGTGCTGTAGACACCCTATTTTTGACCGACCTTAAGACTCAGACGTCACCGACTGGGCGCTCGATGATAGTGCATATTGTGCTCGTTCTGGAGTTTCAGAGTCTCGGCTGCGAGCCTTGCCTCCGGACTTCCAGGCTCTTTTATGCTTTGCCTCGGTTTGTGAACCAGGTCCTGTTTTCTCTATTTTCTCTTCCCGAAGGGAGGGAGAGGTCTCGTAGACCATCTCTCAGTGGCCGTAGGCTACGTTTCGTGGTCGTAGGCCATTTTTCCCGTTTGGAGGCCAGTTTCCGGTTTTCGGAGCCGTCGGCCGTGCGCCTCGGTTCGGGACCGCCTAACTACCTCCGTTTGCTCCGGTTTTTGGCACACACCTTGTTTCCTCTCCTTAGAGAGACACTGTGGCCCGGGAGACCACCTTCATGGTCATACGCCACCTTCGGTGCTTCACAGCTTGTTTTTAGGGCCCCGGGCCGCACGTTTTGGGCCCCGAACCCTCGTTTTGCATCGGTTAGGGTTCATTTTTGGAGTGGACCTTTGTTTCATTGTTAGGAAGGTGGTAGGATGGTGGGAGACCAGAAATTCTTTTGAAAAATATTTTCTCTTTCCTCCAGCCGGTTTTTCTGACAGAAAGCTGGTTTTTCTTACTTTTGAGCCACAATTTCTGGTTTTTCATACCACCATTGTGTTGTGCACACCTGGGAGGCCACCAATATGGGTAGGCCGACCAGTATTTCTTCTTGACCCTTTTGAACCTTGCTAAAAAGCTAGTTTTCCTCTCTTCTGGGTTACTTTTTCTGGTTTTTCACCTTGCAGTTGTATTCTGCTCATCTAGGAGGCCACCTTTCTGGTATGGCCGACCAGAAATTCACCTTGACCCTTTTGAACCCTGGTCGGCCGACCAGGGCATGTGGCCAGCCGACCACTTGAACTGGTCGGCCTACCTTCTACTTTTTGGACTTCCCAAGTGCTTCACAGCTGTGCCAGCTGTGAAGCATTTGACCCACTGTCCGAGTTTTTAGCCCTCTTTTTGATCCTTTTTAGTTGGTTTTGACCCCCTTGCTAAGCTTCTTGGAGAAGCTTGACTCTTTTGTCAAGCTTCTTGAGAAAGCTTGACTCTTTGGTCTAGCTTCCTCAAGAAGTTTGACCCTTTTGGTTAAGCTTCTTTGAGAAGCTTTGCACCCCTCTTAAGGCTTCTCCAAGAAGCCTTGGCTCTTCTCCTCTATAAAACCAACTCTCCATCTCCATTTGCAAGGGTTAGAAAGAACCAGCTGAGGCATATACATACAACTCTCCATATCTCTCTCATCCAAGCTCAAAACACCCTTTTCCTTGGTCATTTACACTACACCTCATAGCCTACCACCTCCACCATCCATTCTAGCACCTTGGGACTGATTTATAGAGGTTGAAGGTTCACCAACTTGGTCCAGAAGTTGCTGCATTGCTGTGCTACAAGGGTAAGTCTCCATTTTCCCTTTTCTTGCATTATTTTGCTCCATATCTTAGCCCTATTTGCAAGAATTTCTGGGTTTTGTTATAAACTGTAAAGTGTCTTATTTTGAGCTCTTCTTGAAGTTTGATTAAGGATACTTTTCTGTTTGAGGTCTCCTACATCCTTGTATGCTTCATCTCTCTTTTAGGGCTTATTTTGCATGATATCTTAGCCTTACTTGCAAGCATTTTCGAGATTTTCCATGAACTAAAAAAAGTCTTATTTTGAGCCCCTCTTGAAGTTTTATTAAGGGCATTTTTCTGTTTGGGGTCATCTTCCTCTTGGCATGCTTCATTTCCTCATGATTAGGGCTATGCATTAGAGCATTCGCATTAGCCTTGGTTTGGCCTCTTAGCCACTGAAATCCAATGGATTTTTAGTGGCTTAGATGTGTTTTTGAGAGCTAAAATCAGAGGGGGGTGACCCCTTCTCTCCTTGTCTTGTTTGTTGGCCCTTTTGGCCTTCCAAAGGGCCCCTTACTTGCATGTTGTGAAGTCACTTTTTAGGCCCAATTTGGTGAGTTTCAAGGTCTGCCTTAGCTCTGTCCGGAGCCTCTTTGACCATATTTTTTGTCCCTCATGCATGTGTGGAACAATCCTCCTCAAGGCCTTTCAAGAGGACCTTTCATTGCATGCTTCCTTGACCCATTTCAGGGCCTTTTTGGTGAGTTTTAAGGCTGTTATAATTGATTTCAAGAGTTGGTTTTGCTATGTTAAGTGTTCTTGTTGTATGTGTTGAGTAACCCCTTGCATGGCCCTCCAAAGGAGCTCATCATTTTTGCATGCATTGGATGCATTTCAGTGGTTATTTGGGGTTTATTTGACATTCCATGTTACTTTTTTGGGCTGGTTTGGTGACCTCTCTTATGCTTCATATACATGCCATGTAAACCATGTTTACTAGCCTAGGTTGCATATTGTTTTAGCCCTTCATGTTAGCACTTTTTGGCCATGCTTTGAACTAATATTGTGCATATTTTGGGACTGCCTTGGCTCTGTTTTTGTACTTCATGATCAAATAATGCTTGCTTTGCATGATTATAGTTCAATGCATTTGCCTAGTTTTGAGTTTCGGGGCCTCTTTCATGCATTGGGTGCCATATTTCCATGATTCGGGACCATTGCGCATCATATTTTAGTGCTGGAAATTGCATGTTTGTATGCCATCTTTCATCCCTTGCCATGCTTTGGTAGAGTGGCATTTGATGCCTTAGGTTCGGTCCTTGGTATTCGTGCATGTGTGCACGCATTTCGGTTGTCTCATTTTCATCTAATGGCCACTGATGTGAGTGTGGCTGAGGTTCATTCATGTTGGTGTAAGTCCATCGTGCATTGTGTATGCCATTTCGGTCCATAGCATTGCATATACTAGGTTGCATGTTAGAGCATTGTGTATGCCATGTTACATCGAGCATTGTGTATGCCATTTCATAGCATTGCGTATGCTAGGTTGTATGTTAGTCGCATTCTGTATGCCATCTCATTTGTATTGTGTTTGGGATAGGAGTTAGCCCAAGCACGGGAAACGAGGGACGTTTCGTGCTCCGAGTGATGGAAAGTGTCTCAATTCCCGGTCACCGACATTCCGGATTACCCATGATGGAGTTTAGGTCTTGTTGTGTTTTCATGTGCATTCATTTCACATCGAGTCGTGCAATTCGACTCCTCGGCCATCATACATCGAGATACGTGATTGGTGGCATGAGGATCGAGGACTACACTCCCTGAAGAGTAGTCATGCATATATATGTGAAAATACTTTGTTGTGCCCTTTTCTTGCTCTCTGTTGCAGCAAATCAGAAATCAGCAGCCTTCCGGAGCCTTACACAGCATTCCGGGATTAATTGCAAACAGAGGCGAATCGGGGCATCGCAATGGATTTCCGCGCCAAGCAACTCAAGCATGCATCATTCATCATTTGGAACAGAGCTGAAGCGGTCCATAGCTAGCATGCTAATTTACTTGCTTTCCTAGATTAATTTGTTAATTAATTAGGGTTTTGTAATTATTCGGACTGTATTATTTATTCGGACTGCAATATTCATTCGGACCCTCCGAGCGAGGGCACAATTGTAATAAGTGTGCGTGTGTGTGATGTATGTCTTCCAACCCCACGTCTTTCTCCCTTTTATTTACCAGCTTATGATGGTTAGTTTAGGGCACGTTTCAATTAGCATACTTATGCTCGCATGTTTGCATTCATTCATCTATCTTGCATGCACCGGGCTCGGCGCATCATACTAACTGCATTGTATTTCAATTTCAAGTTGAATACGTGTTAGTTGTAGCATCATCATATGCCATCTTAGAATAACCGAGCCTATCTTAGTTGCATTTTTGCATGTGTTGCATTAGGCATTTCAGCATAGTTAGGATCATGCATGGATTTCTAACATAGCTTTTGTTTTGGCTTGGAGTATTCGGTAAGTGTTTATGCTTTAGCATCCTTGCATGTGTGTGAGTGACTGCCATGATAGCATGTTTACCATGAGGCTAACTGTTTATGTGATATAACTGCCTGAATGCCTGTGGGTGGAGGTTGGATTATCTGAATTGGAACAATTCATCGACTGCGAATTTTAAGCCCACTTGAGAGTGGCAAAACCATGTTTTCTAAGCCCACCTGAGGGTGGCAAATCTACATTTTAGCCTACTTACGAGTAGCAAACTGTTTTCAAAACAAACAAGAGATGTTTTGTTCCAATTCAGGCGACCCAGTCTATACTTGTATGTTGTACGCATCACGTAGTAAATCTAGGCTAATAACCGGAATAAGAGCACATAATGTTTTCAAAACCTGGTATCATGGTTAGTAGAGGCCGATCTTTGATCGGGCGAACGGGGGTGCTCACGAAGTGACCTTCCCCAATCGTACCCAAGTTCCCGAGCCGAGGCAACTTTGGTGATGACGGACACGTGGCCTTAAGCGAGTCAGGGTTTCCTAAATTCCCCAAAATAAATATTTAGGTGGCGACTCTGTATCTGGCAAAGCAGTCCATGTTTGGCACTTCTTTCTAAAAATCTGTTTTCAAAAATAATTTGCCGGATTTGGACTCTTTGATGATTCATCGGTCTTGCATTGCACTCTGCGAGATTAGATACGGACCGTGACATTGAGTCCTGAACTGTAGTAAGCCCAAATGAACAAAACGGGATTTCCCTCCTGGACGTTCGGGGACGTCTACAGTTTCTGGCGACTCTGCTGGGGAGTTTGGAGAACTTGACTCGAACTCATGATATCTGGTTTTGACTATATTTGTGTGTTTCTTTGCATTGCATTTGCATTGGTGCGCCTAGGACACCGTGTTTGCCGTATGCTATTCCTGAACGGTTTGTCGGAGGCTCGCTTTGCGAAGCGTGCCATAAGGCTGACCGGCTGCGGGCTCTGCCACGACGGGAACACAAACCTCGGTTTTTACCGGGGCACCCTTTTTGACCATTTGACCTAGTGCATATTCGGAATCCATAGTGACCATTCCAAGCTAGGACAGGTTGCTTACCTAATCATAGGTTGTTTGAAGCCGCTGCGTGCGTAGTGAAACCCTAGTTCCTGACAAAATAGGACAGGGAAACCCCAACATAGGGGTGTTTTGGCTCTCACTTGTTTGTTATGTGCTTTTAGAGTGCGTCTCTATAGGAATGCATGTATCAGTTTACAAGTTTGGGCATCAGGCCTGCGGGCACCAGTTCAGTATTTTCGGAATCAGTTATCTGCGGGTATCAGATTCAGCTTCGGGGACAGTGATTTGGGAATAATGATCAGTCTTTGAGAACAGTGTATTTCAGCTTATCAACTGCGTGTTGATTATACCCGACTGTGTGTTGTGTTTATTTACGCTGTTATACTGTCTGTTTGTCTGCTCGTTTATTTCCTTATTATTGCTTTATTTATCCTTTTGCTAGGTAGTTTAGCATAATTGCTTCAGACCAAGCAGATATTCCCCAAGCACTCTGGACAAGAGGTCGCCGACTCCATCGATCTGAGGATCTAGTCGACGGACAACCAGTGGATCATTCCCTACCCCCGGTTATCAGACGGAGGTCGAGAAGGCGCAGTGTATCTGAGCAGAGGTTGCCAGAGCAGTGGATTACCCCATCAGTGGACAGTTGGACTGAGGTCTCAATTGTCGCTATAGAGATAGACCTGCCAATAGTTCAAACAGATCAGGGCAGTATGTCAGGAACGCCAGGAGTTGAGGAAATGATGCGTCAGATGCAGGAGACCATGAGAGCCATACAGCAAGACGCTGTTCGCCAGGATGAGTTTGCCAAACAACATGTCGAGATCATGGCCCAGCAGGCAGAGTTAATTGCCAGGCTGCAAAAACAAACCAGGGCATCTGCTTCATAACAAGTCCCTCCCCCACCAGGAATTCCAGCGCCCGGAGAGGCACCAAATGTCCAGGAGAAACGGACATTCCCGAGGGCCGGTTCCACCCCGATTCTACCTCCAATTATCCAAGGCACCTACGCCTGTCAATCAATCGGACTCTCCCTTTGAGTTCGAGTGTGGACCATACAGCATTAAAGTTGAGCAAACTCGAGAAGTTGTTCAAGAAATCCCAAGGGGTAAAGTCCATCCCAGACATCGAGACGGATATAGGTGTGTACGTGACGCTGCCAGATAGGTTCAAAATGCCACAAATCGATCGTTTCGACGGATCCGGCGATCCCATGGTCCATCTTCGGTTGTTCTCAGATATACTGCGACCAATGGGCCTCACCAGACCGCAGAAGCTTTCACTATTCGGCCGAACCTTGTCAGGTGTGGCCGCTATCTGGTATGCAAATTGGAAGATGATGTTAAGCGGAACTGGGACGAAATGGCCGAGGCCTCATTGTGCAGTACTCCTATAACACTCAAATCGAGATTACAACCCGTGATCTTGAGACAACAAGGCAGGAGCCTAAGGAGAGCTTCTCGGATTTTGTAGCCCGGTGGAGGGCGAAGGCCTCAATGATGACCCTAAGGCCTATAGACAAAGATCAAATCCGGATGATTGTGCGCAATCTCAGCCAAAACTGATGCAGAAAATGATTGTGCTCCCTTTCCCACCTTTTCAGATTTGCATGAGATGGGGGTACAAATTGAGGATGCTATAAAACAAGGTCTGATTGACCAAGACAGAGAGCAACCCCGAAGAACCTTCAACCGCAACAACAACACAGGTGCCATCAATGCCGCAAATGCTAGAGCTTCGGAGGTAAGCATGGTCACCACCATCCCCCCTCCAAAACCCATGGCAGCTACACCTTTCTTCGGCGCGTCCGAAAGCAACACACAAACCACCAGATTCCAACCCAGAGGCCAAAGAACCTTCACGCCTTTATACATGCCCCTGTCCAAGGCTCTAGGGGTATTAATCAGGAAAGGGCACTTAAAGCCCCTGGAGCCGAGGCCATTGCCGAATCCACTCCTTCCCTCTCATAACCCAGCAAAATACTGCGCATATCACCAACAACATGGTCACGACACTGACCAATGTTTTAGGTTGCGTCATGAGATTCAGGATCTCGTTGACAAGCAGGTGATTGTGCCTCCAGAAAAACCCAATGTCACAACAAACCCTCTCCTTACCGCACAACCAAGCTCCACCTCCAAAAGAATCAACTTTATCCAGACTGGGGTCGTGTCTTACGATCCCAGCATATAATTACCCCAACTCACCTACCCAAGCCGGAGGTGCTCCTTCCTCACTGCACTGACTTGCGCATGTTGGACATCTCCAGAACCCAACTCGAACCATCGGTGGTGGCTGTCGAAGACAGAACAGGGGAGATTTCAGGGAAGAATGGGATTGTTGAGCCAAAGTCTGAGGAATCCAGGAGTTTTGCTGAGGGGGTATACAGTCCAAGCGACTACATTCTATCAGTGGGCCAGGTGGGCCAAACTGGAATTGTCGGCAGGGGCAGAGCTTTGCATGATACAGGGGATGAATCTGGTCAGAGGATAGATGACCTGGCAGCTGTGGAGAGGACTTTTAACCCCCAATTTTTCAATGAACAAGAGCCAGAGGGCATGGTAGTCAACTGGTCAGATTTTAAGGAGTCAGCAGAGGTCACCGGGTGGCTTGATGACCTACCGGATGTTGTCGACGGAGCTCAGTTGGAACGAGGCCCGACAGGGGTAGGAATATCAGTTGTGGCCAGAAGGGCCGGAAATCAGAATGAATCGCTGGAGAGCGCCGGTGCTAAGAATCTCGCTCAGGACTTAGGCATTGTGAATGCGGGAAGTGTTGAACAGCCAGCTGTACTGACGCAGTTGGAACAAGAAAGGTTTGAGGATTTTGAGAGAATCAGGAAAGCTAAGGGCCCTGAGGGGACTGAGAATGTTGTGTGCGCGAAGATAGAGAATACTGCGAGCATGTGGATGGAGAGTACTGCGAGAATATTGTACCGGAGCCAGACAGGTGTCTGTTGGCTGCCGACGGAATGTGGTGGAAGGACGATGATTTATGTCTTGCCCACACGATGAGGATTGGGGGAGCAACCAGCTGGACGATACCTGGTACATCGGCGAAGTCAATCATATGACTAGAAGCGGGCGGTATTTCAAGCCCCTACATCTAGATCAGCCAGAGGCGTCTGGGAAAGATAAGGAGGCAGAGAAACAGAAAGAGAAGCAACTCGAAGAAGAAGCTGTACTGAAGTAGTTGAAAAAGATACAGGCAGACATCTCTATCTGGGGACTGCTTATGGCATCGCGAGTGCATCAACAAGCTGTCTTATCGGCCATGGACAAGGCCAAGCTCTCAATAGACACCACGCCCGAACAGCTGGTGGGCTTAGTTTTTCCGGGAGGGGCTACCTCGATGTTGACTTTCTCCGACAAAGAATTGCCACCTGAGGGTGCGAACCATAACAAGCCACTCTACATCTCCGTGGAGTGTAGAAACAAATGGATACCCGTGGTACTTGTCGACACAGGGTCCGCCATCAACGTGTGCCCGGCAAGAACTGCATATGCAATCGGTTTAAAGACCGCGGACTTTGTGCCGACAGCCCAGGTGATTCGGGCATATGACAACACGAGTAGAGAAGTCACGGGGACAGTGAAAATTCAACCAAGGTTGGGCCGGGGGACAGCATGAAATAGACTTCCACGTCTTAGAAGTTCCTGCAACTTTCAATATGCTCTTGGGGCGGCCGTGGCTGCACCAAGTGAGGTAGTTTCGTCCACCTTGCATCAGATGGTGAAATACCTCCATGGGAAGAGGAGTAGCCATTGTTTTTGGGAATTCATCGATCTATCCACGCCGGAAGTATCTACGCCAGTTTTGGAAATTAAGCACGGTATGGAGGATGTGTTCTTATCCGGTTTTACCCTGGCTGAGGCCCGTCGTGCAGAACATCATGGCTGTTAATGAGGGGTGTATGTCAGTGCTCAATCAGTATACCTCATGAACAAGCTTCAACACATCCCGGGATGGGATTGGGAAAGAGCGGCAGGAAGGGCGTTGCAGCGTTGGCCGAAGTGCCATACAACCCACACACCTTTGGCTTGGGTTATCTGCCCACCAAAGAGGATTGGATAAGGAAGGGTAAGGAGATGTCTGGGAGAGCCAGAGCGAAGAAGGCGGGGAAGCCTTTTAACTAAATGCACTGCCCATTCAGGGTACCCTAAACGAACGCTTCGTCCGGGAGGGGAGGACTTTCCGTTTTGTGGCTTCCCAGAGCCGTGGCTGAACGCGGAGAGGAAGCGCGTGCAGGGTTTCGAGATTTTCTTTGACCTACAGTTATCCGGGATGATGTTGCCGAAGAGCAGACGGACCCATTGGCTGAGGCTGAGCAGAACAAGAAAGTGGAGTCTGAGGACGCTGAAAGTGAAATGGGGGTAGCGCTGGCATGTCTACTTTTAGATCCTCCGATCGAACAGAAGTGCTTGGGGGATAACTTCTCGGTATGCGTGATCGGGAATGAAACGGCTGCGGGCTACCAGCAAACATTTTGGATGCATTTATCGCACCCTTTCTCATTTGGCAGTATGAAGAGGGATTTTTGTCAAGCAGCACGGGTCAGGTAGTGAGCCGGAATCTGATTCCTCCGAATCTGTTGAGTCGGAATCAGGTTCCAGCTCGACTGAGTCTGAGTCGGTATTCAGGGGGTGATAACTCGGATACCACAGTCCTGTCTAGGTCGTCTTTTTCTTTCTCTTTTGAGTCTGTTGTAACCGAAGAATCGGACGATTTGGATGTGCTTAATGAGAATGATATGACTGTGGTCTCTGAGTACTTTTCTGTGCCCTTGATTTATTGCATTAACTCAGACTTTCAAAATTTTGATGAAAACGACGAGGAAGAAATTCCTCCAGTTTTGCAACGCTTAATTGAACAAGAGCAGGAGAGATTTGTTAAACCCTTAATGGATGAAATCACTACAGTGAATATTGGTACTGAGGAGGACCCGCGGCTGGTCCAGATCGGGTCCACGTTGTCTTTGGAGGAATGCGAGCGCTTAGTCGCTTTATTAAAAGATTTCAAAGATGTTTTCGCGTGGTCCTACGAGACATGCCTGGAATCGATCCTGAGATTGTACAGCACCGGATCCCGCTTGACCCGAGGCCGACCCGTCAAACAAAAACAGAAGGATCCGCCCGGACGGGGCTCTCAAGATAAAGGAAGAGGTCACCAAGCAAATCGACGCAGGGTTCCTGTTGGTATCCGAATACCCGATTGGTTGGCCAACACTGTTCAGTGCCGAAGAAGGATGACAGGATCTGGGTATGCTGGATTTCAGGGATTGAATAGAGCCATCCGAGGATGAGGACTTTCCCTTGCCGCATATTGATGAGTTAGTGGACTTCACAGCGGGGCATGCTTTGCTTTCGTTCATAGATGGCTTCTCAGGCTATAATCAGATAGTGATGGCACCCGAGGACCGGGAGAAGGCTACTTTCACCACCCCGTGGGGGACATACTGCTACAGAGTCATGCCATTTGGGTTGAAGAATGCTGGAGCTACATATCAACGGGCCGCGACCACAATATTGCACGACATGATCCATAAAGAGGTTAAGGTGTACGTGGACGACATGATTGTCAAGTCTAAAGAAAGGAGGGCCACTACACCGCCTTGCAAAAGTTCTTCCAAAGGATCAGAGAATTTCGTTGCGGCTGAATCCTCAGAAGTGTACGTTTGGTGTTACAGTGGGAAAATGCTGGGGTTTCTGATTACACAGAGAGGTATCGAAGTCGACCCTTCCAAAATCAAAGGCCATCTAGAAATGCCACACCCAGGACTGAAAAGGAGGTGCGAGGCTTTCTGGGATAAAGTGCAATTCATAAGACGGTTTATCTCAAAATTAACCTTGACTTGTGAACCACTTTTTGGCCTCCTAAAGAAAGGAAAGAAATTCCAATGGGACGGCCGATGCCAAGCTACTTTTGAACAGATCAAGGAATACTTACAGAACCCACCCGTGTTGTCACCGCCAAAGCCGGGGAGACCGTTGATTTTGTATCTTTCAGTAACTGAGACAACAATGGGCTGCATGCTCGCGCAAGAATCAGAGGACAAAGTGGAGAGAGCCATCTACTACCTGAGCAAGAAGATGCTGGAGTATGAGACTCGCTACACACCGTTGGAAAAGGCTTGCTTAGCCTTGGTATGGGCCACCAGGAAGCTGCGGCACTACCTGTTAGCTCACTCTGTAATGTTGGTTTCAAGATTAGATCCCATCAAATATCTATTCGAGAAACCGGCGCTTACGGGTAGGCTAGCTCGTTGGTTAATATTGCTTTCCGAATTCGATCTGAAATATGTGACACGCAAGTCAGTCAATGGAAGAGCAGTAGCAGAATTCTTAGCCGATCATTTGGTGGAAGGGAGTGAAGCGGTTGAGTACTTATTCCCAGATGAGACCATTTTGCACATCGACGATGAAACTTGGACGATGTACTTTGACGGAGCGTCAAACCAGTATGGGTATGGAATAGGGGTGTTGCTGATAACACCCGACAATTCCGTATCCCTCTAGCCTTCAAACTCCGTTTCAAAGTCTCGAACAACGAAGCAGAATATGAGACATGCATTGCCGGTCTAGAAGCAGCCCTCAAACTAGGGGCAAAACGGTTGGACGTCATTGGGGACTCGAACCTTGTTTGTATCTCAAGCAAAAGGAGATTGGAAAGTAAAGAGGGAAAAGATGATAATGTATCACCAGACCTTGGACTTGTTAATTCCTCGGTTTGAGAAGTTAAACTTTACTCATCTTTAAGGAGAACAATAGGTTCGCAGATTCACTAGCAACTCTATCTTCCATGATAGGACATCCCGTTTGGAGTCCGGATGCGTCCAGTCATTATCGACCAAAAATTTGTGCCGGCTTACGAGTCGATTGCTGCTATAGATGAGGTTCAAGATGAGAATCCCTGGTATTACGATATTTGGAACTTTTTGGAGAAAGAGGCGTATCCACTAGGGGCAAATGCCAAGGATAAAAGGGCAATCAAAAGAATGGCCATTCAGTTCATCATCTACGGAGGTAAATTGTATAAAAGAGGTAATCTGGGAATGCATAAGCTGTGCGTCGAAGCTAAAGAATCAAAACGCCTGATGGAGGCCATCCATGGAGGGGAATGCGGTGTGCATATGAACGGGGTAATGCTAGCGCGGAAGATCCTCAGGCAGGGTTATTACTGGTCCACCATGGAGGAGGATTGTATCGGCTTTGTTCGGCGATGCCACAAATGTCAGATCCATGCAAATCGCATGAACATCCCGCCGTCGAAGCTATACAATATGACTTCGCCATGGCCAATTTTCAGTTTGGGGAATCGATGTGATCGGGGCTTGTCACTCCGAAGGGTCGAATGGGCATGAGTTCATCCTGGTCGCGATAGATTATTTCACAAAGTGGGATGAGGCCCAATCCTATGCGGTGTTGAAGGCTTCACATGTTGCGAATATCAGAAACAACATCATCTTCGTTATGGGGTCCCAAACGAGGTCATTTCAGATAACGGTTCCCACTTCAAGAAGGAAGTGATTGATTTGTTGGAAAAATACAATATGGCTTTTCATAAGTCATCACCTATCGGCCGCAGACCAACGGAGCGATTGAGGCCGCCACAAGAATATCAAAACACATATTGTAGAAGATGGTAGAAAACCTACCGGGATTGGCCAGATAAGCTGCCGTTGCTCTGTGGGGCTACCGGACTTCAATTAGAACGTCTACTGAGGCGACTCCGTATTCATTAGTTTATGGGATGGAGGCTGTCTACTATCGAGATTGAAGTTCTGTCTTTGAGAGTGCTGGCTGGGTGTCAGGATAGCCGAAGCAGATTGGCAACAGAGCAGATTTGAAGAACTCATGCTCTTTGACGAGCACAGACTGAAAGCATTGTACCATGTTCAGGTTATCAGCGCAGAATTGCCAGGGCTTTTAACAAGAAAGTTAAGTCCAGGAATCTAAAAGAAGGAGATTTGGTGCTCAAGGACAACCAAGCTCCCATCCACGACCCAAGGGGCAAGTTCAGACCCAATTGGACTGGTCCCTACATCATTAAGTCTATCTGGTCAGGTGGAGCTTGATTCTGATGGACTAGATGGCCTAGAGTTCTCCCAACCGATCAACATGGACAAGTTGAAAAATATTACCCTGAGAGGCTCGCTAGGCCGAAACCCGAAAAGGGCGACTAGGCAAAAGTTAGAGCACAAAAAATTCAAAATGATAAAAACTGAGCTCGCAAGGTTGAAAACCCGCAAAGGGCGGCCTTAGCAAAAGTTAGAGCATAAAAGGAGAATGAAAATACTCGAGTGAACCGAAGCCTGAACTACGTAAGGCTTGATTCCCATCTTTGGGATACGTAGGCAACTTCATCCTGAAGTTCAGCCATAAACTTTTCCCTGATCAACTTTGTCCGTTTGATCATCTCGGTCATCTTTGTCTATTCAGCATTCAAGAGTTCAGTTTATGATCACCGGTGCAGTGCTTTTCAGACTAGGGGCAACTTTCCGTTGCTGTGCAGTGCTGCGGTACTATTCAAACTAGGGGCAACTTTCCAGTTGCTGGGATCCGGGGTGTGCATCTCAGTGACAGATTCAGGCGTGTCCAATTCTGATCCATAACGAAAATGGTTTTGAAAAGTTTAATAAAAGTTGACTGTGTTCACAATTAATCTTTTTACAACTTAGACCATTTTTGGACCAAAGCGGAAAATTTTCAGTACCCACAACCTTCAATTTCATTGATTTCAATACAGAGTTCTCTTGCTCTTGCATACAATTGAAGTTGCTTTTTATTACATTCATAAAGAAAACTTGAAAGTACTAATAAAGCAATAAATCTAGGGCATAGATAAGTCAGGTGTTTCTGCGCCCCCTCCCAGAGCTGGTCGAAGCTTCTGATGCCAAAGCGGACCCTTTTTGTGCCTCTTCATTGAGCCAATCCAAGCACTCATCAGACAAAGTGCAACTGAAAGTGGGAGCGGGGGCCAGGAGCTCTCTAGTCCTCCATGTTGTGGCATACCGAGCAAGCTGTGCGCCTCGGACCGGGAATGCAGCAGGGTACTCTATCTCCTCTGGCGGGTGTAACAAGCCCGCGGGGGACCTCGCTACAGCTCGGACTCTCGATTTGTGTCACGGTTCTTAATCTTGAACCAAAGAGTCCAAATCCGGCAAATCGTTTTGGAAAACAGATTTTTGAAAGAAGTGCCAAACATGGACTGCTTTGCCAGATACAGAGTCGCCACCTAAATATTTTATTTTTGGGAAATTTAGGAAACCCTGACTCGGTGCCAAAGGCCACGTGTCCGTCATCACCAAAGTTGCCTCGGCTCAGGAACTTGGGTACGATTGGGGAAGGTCACTTCGTGAGCACCCCCGCTCGCCCGGTCAAAGACCGGCCTCTACTAACCATGATATCTGTTTTTGAAAACATTGTATGTCCTTATTCCGGTTATTAGCCTAGGTTACTATGTGATGCTCGCAGCAAATAAGTATAGACCGGGTTGCCTGAATCGGAACAAAACATTTCATGTTTGTTTGCTTGAAAATGGTTTGATGGTGCTACCCGCAGGTAGGCTAAGACGCGGATTTGCCACCCTCAGGTGGGCTTAGAAAATATGATTTTGCCACTATCTAGTGGGCTTAAAACAAACAGTCAACGCATTGTCCCAATTCAAGTAACTCAACCTCCACCCACAGGCATTCAAGGCAGTTTATATCATATAAGCACATAGCCTCATGGTAAGCATGCTATTCATGGCAACACTCACACGCATGCAAGGATGCTAAAGCATAAAACTCACCGAGTACTCCAAGTCAAAACAGAAAACCGATTAGAAATCATGCATGATCCTAATTATACAGAAATGCCTAATGCAACACATGCAATAATGCAACTATAGCAGGCTCGGCTATTCTAAACATGACATATGAGATGCTACAGCTAACATGTATTCAACTTGGAATTGAAATACAAATGCAGTTTGTATGATGCGCCGAGCCCGGTGCGTGCAAAACAGATGAATGAATGCAAACATGCTGTCATACTGTATGCTAATCGAAATATGCCCTATATCTAACCATCATAAGCGGGTAAATAAAAGGGAAGAAAGACGTGGGGTTGGAAGGCATACATCACACTCACCCACACTTATTACAGTTATGTCCTCGCGCAGAGGGTCCAAAAGAATAATATACAGTCCGAAATAAAAGAATATTACAGTCCGAAATAATATACAGTCCGAATAATACAGATTCCTAATTAATTAATAAATTAACTAAGAAAGCTTTAAACTGGCATGCAAGCCAGGGGTTGCCTCGCTTCTGATGAATGATGTATGATGGAATGCCTTTGCGCAGAAATCCACTGGGATGCCCAATTTAGCCTCTGTTTGCAATGTTTCTCGAAATGCGCGCCAGACACCGAAAAGTTACTGATTCCCGGTATGCTGCAACAGAGAGCAGGAAAAGGGCATAGCAATGTATTTCACAGATATGTGCATGCCTCGATCCTCGTGCCACCAATCACGCATATCGATGCATGATGGCCGAGGAGTCGGATTGCACAACTCAATATAGGATGAATGCAGATGAATGCTACAACAAAACCTAACTCCATCATGGGTAATCCGGAGTGTCGGTGACTTGGGAATTGAGACCCGTTCCGTCACTCGGAGTACGAAACGTGCCTCGTTTCCCGTGCCCGGGCTAACTCCTATCTCGAACACGATGCAATATGCATGATATGCATGAATGCAGCTAAAATACAATCCTAGCATGCACAATGCTATGAAAATGAGATGCCTCGAAATGCGTGCACACGGGTACGCAAACCGAGGCGATGATCCTAAGGTATGAAATGGCATACGTAATGCAATTGGACTTACACTAACATGAGTGAGCCTCAGCCGCACTTGCATAAGAGGCCGTCGGATAAAAAAGAAGTGCCTCGAAATGCGTGCACACGGGCGCGCAAACCGAGGCGATGGATTAAAGCATGAAATGACATACGAAATGCGAAATGACATGGAAGTGATATGTAATGAGGCTAAAATGAGATATCTCGAAGTGCGTGCCCGCGGGCACGCAAACCGAGAAAATGGCATACGGGATGCAATGATGCGAAAATGGCATACAGAATGCAGAATGAACTTATACCAACATGAGAGAGCCTCAGCCACACTCACACGGGAGGCCGTCGGATAAAAAGAAGTGCCTCAAAATGCGTGCACACGGGCGCGCAAACCGAGGCGATGGATTAAAGCATGAAATGACATACGAAATGCGAAATGGACTTATACTAACATGAGTGAGCCTCAGCCACACTCACATGAGAGGCCGACGGATAAAAATGAAGCGCCTCGAAATGCGTGCACACGGGCACGCAAACCGAAAAAATGGCCGTAAGGCATGAAATGGCATGGAAATGATATGCAAGCATGCAAACGAATTTCCAGCACTCACAAATGATGCAAAACAGTCCCGAAAGGCGGGGAAATGACACCGAATGCACGGAATGGTCCCGAAATGCGATATTAAGCATCCGAAATGGCCTACAGCCACACTAAACATGCGTAATTGGTACATGACATGCAAAACAGTAGCAAGGCAGCCCCCAAAATAGCAT
Organism: Camellia japonica; assembly: GCA_030407325.1. NCBI lineage: Eukaryota > Viridiplantae > Streptophyta > Magnoliopsida > Ericales > Theaceae > Camellia > Camellia japonica. The sequence goes on along the minus strand of JAPPVO010000024.1, from coordinate 117,824,100 downwards.
TTTTCAGTCACAAAAAGGGCTAAATAGCAAGCATAGGTAGGGCAACAATAGCATGCAGAAATACGAGCCAAGAGAGGGGTATTGAAGCAAGTGATACATGCAATGCTCAAATGGAAAAGTACCCTTCTACAACACTGATGAGGGACTAAAAATATGCACATTTACAGTAGATGACATCCTCCAACTCAGTATGCAAACATGCTAAAAATGCCATGCAAGATTGAGGATACATAAGGCTATAACATGAGGTACCCCAAACATCTATCAAACCAGCAAAGACCCCTTGAAGACCTTTCTTTCTTTGCTGCTTGGCTTGAGAAATGTTGCTTCTAAGCCTTCAAGAACCCTTCTTGTTGCTGGAAATGGAGTGGTGTTGGTGGTGCTTGATGATGCTCAAGAAATGGCACTAAACTTGAAGATTTTAGGGAGATTGAGAGAGAGGTGTGTATGTATGCTTGAAGGCCATTTTTCTAACCCTTAGAAGAGTGTTTTAGCTGCTGTTATATGGACAAAAGGAGGGGTGTAAAGTGGAGGGAAATGCACCCAAACATTCCCCTCCCAAAATATCCCCCGGATACAGATCTTTTCTGGGGGAAACAGCTGTGCAGCTGTAAGGAACACATCCCAAGGAGCATGGCCGGCCAGGCCCTTTTTCTGCAGGTGGCCGGCCAGCCACCCCCCATGGCCGGCCGGCCAAGGGGTAAAAATGAACTCTTGAATTAATGGTCGGCCACCACACATTGGTGGCCTCCCATGTGTGCTGAACAAGACCTATGGTTCAATTTTGACAACTCTGAAACAGGAGAGAGAATAGGCCAATTCAAAGAGGGTTCAAAAGGTTCAATGAGAATTAATGGCCGCCATAGTATATTAGGGTCCTCCCATGTGTGTACATCACAAATATGTGGTTTTGGCTTGAAGAAAATGGCCCTAGGGTGGTCAACATTAGCCCGGAAGTGAGAAAAACGGGCGCCGGGGCGCCGGAAGAGCATAACAGGTTGCTTCGACAATTGCTAGCCTCCCATCCTCCAGTGATCTTCCTGATGATAAAACAGAGGTACCTGCCAAAAATGAACAAAAACCGATGCAAAACGAATGCTCGGGGACCAAAACACGTAGTTCGGGGTCCCGAAAATAGGCTGTTAAGCACCGAAAGTGGCATTCGGCCACGAAGTGGGTATCTAAGACCCCAGTGTCCCTCGTTATGATAAAACAGAGGTACCTGCCAACAATGAACAAAAACCGATGCAAAACGAATGCTCGGGGGCCAAACCGCGCGGTTCGGGGTCCCGAAAAATAGGCTGTAAGCACCGAGAGTGGCGTTCGGCCACGAAGTGGGTATCTAAGACCCCAGTGTCCCTCGAAAGGGAGTAAATGAGATGCATGCCAAAAACCGGAGGAATCGGAGATGGTTGGGTGGTCCCGAACCGAGGCACACGGCCTGCCGGCTCCGAAAACCGGGAACCGAGCTCCGAAATGGGCAAAATGGCCTACGGCCACGAAATGTAGCCCACGGCCACTGAGAGATGGTCTGCTAGACCTCTCCCTCCCCTCAGGAAAGAAAACAGAGAAAACCGAGTCTGGTTCGCAAACCGAGGCAAGGCACAGAAGAGAGTTCGGAAGTCCGGAGGCAGGGCGCACGGCCGCGACTCTGAGACTTCTGAACGAGCACAGTATGCAACATCACCGAGCGCTCAATCGGCGACGTCTGAGTCTTAAGGTCGGTCAAAAATGGGGTGTCTACAGCGGGCAAGTTTGATCATGTCCGAATTGGCGCTGGAACCGGAACGGAAAATAGAAGACACAGTGTGTCATGCCAATCAATTGAATCCCAGGTTGACGGGCCATGTTGTAACTCATTGCCGGCAGATTGAGCCAAGGGGAGTGCCAAGCGATGCGGTTTGCAGACAAATTGCACATCCAGTTGTACCACCACCCCTCATCCAGGGCATCGACCATGCATTGTCGGAAAAAGTAGTCGCGAGCTGAGTATGCGGGGCAAGACTCCACAATCGGTAACTTGTCCATCAACCACACCTGGGGAGGGATTGAAAAATGAGAGAATAAAGAATAGAGAAATGTACGATGAGAGAAAAGTAAGAAAAAGGGTTGTGTAAGAAAAACCGAGCCTGAGGGCCGAGTGATGTGAGCAATACATATGTGAGATTGGGTGGGAAACATTACCTGCAACAGTAGTGGGCTCCTCGCAAGCCTAGCCGTCTCCCGGTGTTGAAAAGCGTCTAAGCCCATCAATGTCTCAGCCAATGTCATGGCAATGCAGCTCTTGCGCCCCTTCAAACCTTGGGCAACCTCGATCAACCGGACACTGAATCCACCGGAGCCCGGGGCAAGCAAGAAATGAGATAGCAAGCATAGGCAAAGCGCGTGTCGCCGATAGCCCTGCCAATGATGGTCACCGCGGTTACCAGCATCAGAAAACCGGCAAACCAAGCTTGGGATGTCTAGCTCCCCGTCATGAATCAATGATCGAGCGTCATGCAAAGTGAGGCCACACATTTGCCCTAGAGCTTGGACGTGGCCAAATCGGAGTTGAGGCAAGATTTCCTCGTTACGCTCGGACTCCATCAAAGCTTGGAAATCTTCAAAAGTAGGACACATCTCTTGCCCGCTAAAGCTAAAGACGTGTGTTACCGGATTCCAAAATCTTGCCATGGCATGGAGGAAGGGAAGATGCAGCGGAGTACGGCCCAGCGTGAATAGTGCATTCAAGCCGAAGCCCCGGAAGTTCAACTTTTCCGAGCCATCTAGAGAAGCGATCCAAGCTGTGAGATTTTGGGTGAGAAATGCTTCCATTCTGATGCAAAACTGAGATGAAATGAATGAACCACAAGGCTGGAACTTTTAAAGAGGATAAGGCACTGTTCGGGGGACACGTGTCGGAAAATTGGTGGCTGCCAAGCTAGGTGGTCGGCCGACCACCTTTTCTGGTAGGCGACCACCCTCCCCTCCAATGCAAAAAAGCTGGTCAGCCAGCTCCCTTAGGTGGTCGGCCATGGAGAAGAGGGTGGCTTTGGTCTTGTTCTAGCTTCTAGAAGAAGGTTCCTAGCATTTTCGTGCATTGGGAGTGTTGAAGGTGCGTGTTTTCCTCTGTTTCGGATGCGTTCCGTCACCCAGATCGTCCGAAATGCATTTGTTTATCGAGTTGTTGTTAAGTCCTGCTTATCGAGTTGTTATTTTGATTATCGAGTTGTTGTTTTGCTTACCGAGTTGTTTTGCTTATCGAGTCGTTAAGTTTTGTCGAGTTGACGAGTTTTGTATAACGAGTTGTTACTCTTTGTTTAATCAACATTGTTGTGTCTTGCTTATCGAGTTGTAAGTTTAAACAACTTTGTTGTGTCTTGCTTATCGAGTTGTAAACTTGCTAAGGTTCCGTTGTTTCTTAGTAAGTTGAGTCGTTTAGTTTGTTGCGTCGGTTCACTACCTGACTTGGCAATTTTCAATGCACAATTCCATTCAATCTCATTTTTGTGCAAAATGATGCGATGCGATGCTAAGAACATAAAATACAACACTTTTTGAACAAAAGCTGTTTCATTCCATCATGCTTCCTTTGTTACAACATTTTACAACAAGGGTACAAGTTTTACAGAAAATAAAACTGCCTAATAATGTACAATGTGCTACAACTACTAGTAAAAAAAGGCAAATAAAGCAGGAACATATGCGCTCTCAAGTGCAAGAATAAGAGGCCCTCTTCGTCCTCTTCGGCTGAGAAGTCCCTGCACCATCTCCACCAGTACCATCATCTGAATCAAAGCTGCTATCCTCGGAACCCTCCTCGGCATCACCTCCATCCTCAGAACCGAACTCAGAGTCCTCCTCTCTGCCTGCAGATGTCTCTGACTGAGGATGCACGGACTCCTCCTCCTCGCTGGACTCCTCCTCTATGACATGCGCTCTGCGTCCGCTTCGTCTGCGAGACGACTCCCCTCTCCCAGCTCCTCGAAGGCCTAGATGGCCCAGCTCCTCGAGAAGGCCCAGGTGGCCCGGCCTGTGGCCCGTATATATCGGAGGCATTTGAAAAGAAAAGTGCAATTTGAACGCATCAGCCAAAATATGTATATCAGATGCACCATGAAAAAAACTACATGGAGTGATGTATGCAGATATAGTACATGAATGTGGGTGTGTGTCAGTGTGCTCTACACATACAGTCAATCGATGCAGTGAAATGTTCAAGTTCAGCATGTCATCAGAAGTATGATAAATGCAAGAAAATTAAAGAATACCGGGACACCGATGATGGATAGCTGCGCCTCTTTCCGCAAGACCATGCCCTCAAGTGAGGCCACCAATCCGAGCATCCCCTCCATGTACTCTCTGGGTGGCTGCAGATACAAGCTCAAATCATCAATGAATAAATGAGTACCTAAGTAGCTGAATGATAAATGAAAAACAGTGGAACATACCGGTGGTGAGTCGGGATCACAGACGTATGGGTGACCAGGCATAGGAGGCTCTATCGGAATCGGGTAAGAAGTCCCGTATCGCCATCCCGTCAACTCAGTCGGCATATCTGGCCATCCAGGGTGATGATAAGTCGGGGGAATCGGGGGGACCAGTCCAACCCCACCTCTAGATGTACCAGCCCTACTGGTCGAAGGAATGTCTCTAGCTCGGGTGCGACTCGAAGATGGCATACCAGCAGACCTCATCGCAGGAGTACGGACACTTGCTAATGGAGGCATCAAGTATGTGTGACGGTAGGTCGCGTACTCCCCGTCCTCCAAGTGTAGTAACACGTCGGTGCCCAACATGGCGCTGTCGACGTCCTGAGGAGTGAGCCTATCAGCGGATCGCATATCATCCGGAGGTGCTGAGGGAACACTCTGCTCAGGGAAGCCCAGAGTCTGGCACAGGAAGCGGTCCCCCAGGAACCAGGCCCTGCCAGCTGGCCCTTCAAACAAGATCCTATACTGGGAAGTGGCCCATCCGCCGGCAAACTGAAATCGGAGCTCTCCACCCAAAGGCACCCAAGGCTGCCATATGATCTGCGGATAACCAATGCATAAGTCGATCAAAAATCGTAGATGCGCAAGATAAATCAAAGATGAAAAACATGGAGAACTGAGAGTTCCGAATTACCTCTGTCGGTCGCACTGTGTCGAAGAACTGCTGTAGGTAGGGGAGAGTCTCCCGGGGGCGCGGCCGGTATTGGCCCTCAAAAACGAGTGAATAGGGGGTCATGAGGGGCACCTCCATCTCGAGCTCTGGGGCTAGCGTCGGGAAATACGCAAAAACCCATAACTGTGGAAAATAGGGCAAAAGCCATCAGAATACAGAATGCTGAATGCAGAATCTGAATACAGAATGCTGAGTGCAGAATGTGAGTACAGAATGTAAAGTGTACCGTGTGTGCAATGTACAGATAATGAAAAACAGAAATGTAAATCAAGAGGTCAGAAAGTACCTCCAGGCTCTCTAGTAGCCGCCGACTATGTTCCCCTGTCCGCGGGAGGTCGCGCTCATGTAGCAATAAAGGGTAGCCAAGCCGGCGCACCCCAGTCATACTGACTGATCTGTGAGAGGTCTACTAGGGCACTCAGCAGATATAGCCCAACGGTGTTCCCCCTATCGGCGAACAGAGTGGTCCCGAAGAGGAACATAAAAAATCCTCGGGTGTACTGTGCTATCTCCTCGGGAGTCTCGGGCACCCTCTGTCTGAAATATGAAGAAAACCAGTATACCGGACTCTGCTTGAGGATCTGTCAACTGGTGGCGAACTCCCAACAGATAAATCCAGGCGGCCTCCCACTCGCCCATGTCCTCGTCATAAGGGATCGCCCAGCCTCCCACGTCAAGGCCTGTCAGCACAGCAAAGTCGAACGGGGTCATAGTCATGTCCCCGGTAGCGGAGAAATGGAAGAAATTGGTGGTGTCCCACCATTTTTCTATAAGGGCGCTCATCAACGTCCTGCTAGCAGGGTAGCGAGAAATCCCAGTGTAGAAGGGTCCAAACCCTGTCTGGTCAACCCAATCTCGAACAGCCTTCGGGAGCTCTGTATACCACTCCCTCGCAACAATGGAGCCATATCCTCGTGTAACGCAAGAAGACACCTGCATTCATAATGAACACATGTATTCAGTTTCAGAATGAAATGAATAAGCTGCGTGCAAATAAAATGAGTAAGCTGCGTGCGAATGAAATGAATAAGCTGTGTGCAAATGAAATGTATGAGCTGTGTGCAAACCAAGTGCTGTGTTATGAGCCGTGTGTTCAGATTAAGTAGTGTTGTATGATGAACTGCGTGTTTATCATCAAAGTTTGGGCTGCGTGTTCAACTTTCAACAAGTGTGTGCTGCGTGTTCACAATCAAATATGGGCTGCGTGTTCATCATCAAAGTTTGGGCTGCGTGTTCAACTTTCATCAAGTGTGTGCTGCGTGTTCACAATCAAATACGGGCTGCGTGTTCATCATCAAAGTTTGGGCTGCGTGTTCAACTTTCATCAAGTGTGTGCTGCGTGTTCACAATCAAATACGGGCTGCGTGTTCATCATCAAAGTTTAGGCTGCGTGTTCAACTTTCATCAAGTGTGTGCTGCGTGTTCATAATCAAATATGGGCTGCGTGTTCATCATCAAAGTTTAGGCTGCGTGTTCAACTTTCAACAAGTGTGTGCTGCGTGTTCACAATCAAATATGGGCTGCGTGCTGCGTGTTCAACTTTTAACAAGTGTGTGCTGCGTGTTCACAATTAATACATGGACTGCGGGTTCAGAAATTCAAGTGTTTGAGCTGTGTGTTCAAAATGCGAACAGAATATTGCGTTATAAACTAAGTGTTCAGAACAAGCTGTGTGCTAGAATGAGCAGATAAGCGTACATAGCATGACATGCACGAAAAATGCAGAATATAAGGCAGGAAATGTAAAAAGTGAAGTACATACCTCTCGTGCCTGATGAGAGAGGTGGGACTCCGGCTCCCGCAATAGCAGATCCACAGGTGCTCGAGCATCAAAGTTGGTAAAATGATAGAAAATTGCCCGAGGGAGGACGTGTGTCGGAGGGTCATACCTCTCGGGAATGAATGGCCGAACCCTCGGAGGTAAAGACATGATGTCCGGCTCACCCTCAGCACCTGGAGAACCTCCGCCATGGGGAAAATGACCCGCCATCTCAAGAAATCTGCAAAAAGGAGCAAAAATGAGCCAAAATTAGAAAAAGTCAACAAAAGTCAACCCTCGGGAAATGAAAAAGTCAACAAAAGTCAACTCCCAAGAAGATCTTCCAAATATTGAGACAAACTTACCTCAAGTGGTGAAAATGAGAAAAGAAGCACCGAAATCAAAATTTAATCGGTTCAAAGTGAGGAGAACTGAAAGTTTTCGCGAAACAACTTTGCATGGGGCGTTGGAAAACGCGTATAGAGCGCAGATCTGAGAGAGAAAATGCTCTAGGAAGGGAGAGGAACTGATTTCGGACTTGGAGTTATGAGTAAAAAGTGTTTGGCTTTGTATATTTAAAGAAATGAGCATGAAAGTACCAAAATGCCCCGGATTTGGGCTAGGTGGTCGGCCGACCACCTTTTTGGTAGGCCGACCCCACCCCCTTGCCTCAAACCTGGTCGGTGGTGTTCCCAAGGTGGTCTCCAAGGTCTTTGCAAATTTTGGTAGTGATCGGAGTCCCCAGCACTCGAGAAAGTACAAAGAAAGTGCACTTTTCGTCGCGAAATCCCTTCACGGGAACTTCAACTCCAACTTTCAATGCGTGTTTCATCGTCACTCATCAAGAGCAAGATGTATCCTTTTTGAATACGTTGTGACCCTTCCGGGAGGTAAACTGGAGGTCGCGATTAAGTCGCACTCGTCGAAACTTGCATTTCTTTGCTCATTGTTTTGTATCAAACACACATTCGAGTTTGCACTTATCCTGCATTGTTGTGCACGTCACTTGCATTCTCATGCATACCACTTGCATTGTTGTGCACGTTTCACGGGTATTGTCATACCCTCACGCTTAACTTACGTTGTCACGCGCGTGTCTCTCGTTTTGCGATGCACTTTCCCATCGGCACCATGTTTTTCTGTGTTCGATATAGCATTGAACATGTGTTGCTAACTATGTTGTGCTTCTTAAGTTTCTCTCTTTTACAGGCACGATATTGTATGTACGGTTCATTTGAAGCTGGTGTGACCAGACGAATCGCGCAGGTATTGTATCTTCTCCGTGTGAGGCGTGGCGAGAATTGAATAATTCTCCGCATTCTTAAACTGCATGAAATGGAGTCGTTGCTTTGTATTCTTGCTTAAAACTGTTACGTGTGCGCTTCATTACAGCTTGCTGCTTTGCATGATCATGGGTTACATTCGGCTCGGTGCATCTCGTTTTGCATTTTGCCCCCGCCTGCGGGCATGCCTGCGGGCACATTTCTTTGTTATCTTGTATGTTTGTCTAAGTCTTCGGCCTTGTCAAAAATGAGTCGTCTCTAGGCTTTGACATTCACTCCCGTCGCTTATGACTTTCGAGTTCTGTCAAAGAGGGGCAACTGTAGACACCCCATTTTTGACCGACCTTAAGACTCAGACGTCACCGACTGGGCGCTTGATGATAGTGCATATTGTGCTCGTTCTGGATTTTCAGAGTCTCGGCTGCGAGCCTTGCCTCCGGACTTCCGGGCTCTTTTGTGCTTTGCCTCGGTTTGCGAACCAGGTCCTGTTTTCTCTGTTTTCTCTTCCCGAAGGAAGGGAGAGGTCTCGTAGACCATCTCTCAGTGGCCGTAGGCTACGTTTCGTGGTCGTAGGCCATTTTTCCCGTTTGGAGGCCAGTTTCTGATTTTCGGAGCCGTCAGCCGTGCGCCTCGGTTCGGGATCGCCTAACTACATCCATTTGCTCCGGTTTTTGGCACACACCTTGTTTCCTCTCCTTAGAGGGACACTGTGGCCCGGGAGACCACCTTCGTGGTCATACGCCACCTCCGATGCTTCACAGCCTGTTTTCGGGGCCCCGGGCCGCGCGTTTTGGCCCTCGAACCCTCGTTTTGCATCGGTTAGGGTTCATTTTTGGTGTGGACCTTTGTTTCATTGCTAGGAAGGTGGTAGGATTGTGGGAGACCAGAAATTCTTTTGAAAAATATTTTCTCTCTCCTCCAGCCGGTTTTTCTGACAGAAAGCTGGTTTTTCTTACTTTTGAGCCACAATTTCTGGTTTTTCATACCACCATTGTGTTGTGCACACCTGGGAGGCCACCAATATGGGTAGGCCGACCAGTATTTCTTCTTGACCCTTTTGAACCTTGCTAAAAAGCTGGTTTTCCTCTCTCTGGGTCACTTTTTCTGGTTTTTCACCCTGCAGCTGTATTCTACTCATCTGGGAGGCCACCTTTCTGGTATGGCCGACCAGAAATTCACCTTGACCCTTTTGAACCCTGGTCGGCCGACCAGGGCATGTCGCCGGCCGACCACTTGAACTGATCGGCCTACCTTATGCTTTTTGGCCTTCCCAAGTGCTTCACAACTGTGCCAGCTGTGAAGCATTTGACCCACTGTCCGAGTTTTTAGCCCTCTTTTTGATCATTTTTAGTTGGTTTTGACCCGCTTGCTTAGCTTCTTGGAGAAGCTTGACTCTTTTGTCAAGCTTCTTGAGAAAGCTTGACTCTTTGGTCTAGCTTCCTCAAGAAGTTTGACCCTTTTGGTTAAGCTTCTTTGAGAAGCTTTGCACCCCTCTTAAGGCTTCTCCAAGAAGCCTTGGCTCTTCTCCTCTATAAAACCAACTCTCCATCTCCATTTGCAAGGGTTAGAAAGAACCAGCTGAGGCATATACATACAACTCTCCATATCTCTCTCATCCAAGCTCAAAACACCATTTTCCTTGGTCATTTACACTACACCTCATAGCCTACCACCTCCACCATCCATTCTAGCACCTTGGGACTGATTTATAGAGGTTGAAGGTTCACCAACTTGGTCCAGAAGTTGTTGCATTGCTGTGCTACAAGGGTAAGTCTCCATTTTCCCTTTTCTTGCATTATTTTGCTCCATATCTTAGCCCTATTTGCAAGCATTTCGGGTTTTGTTATAAACTGTAAAGTGTCTTTTTTGAGCTCTTCTTGAAGTTTGATTAAGGATACTTTTCTGTTTGAGGTCTCCTACATCCTTGTATGCTTCATCTCTCTTTTAGGGCTTATTTTGCATGATATCTTAGCCTTACTTGCAAGCATTTTCGAGATTTTCCATGAACTAAAAAAAGTCTTATTTTGAGCCCCTATTGAAGTTTGATTAAGGGAATTTTTCTGTTTGGGGTCATCTTCCTCTTGGCATGCTTCATTTCCTCATGATTAGGGCTATGCATTAGAGCATTCGCATTGGCCTTGGTTTGGCCTCTGAGCCACTGAAATCCAGTGGATTTTTAGTGGCTTAGATGTGTTTTTGAGAGCTAAAATCAAAGGGGGGTGACCCCCTCTCTCCTTGTCTTGTTTGTTGGCCCTTTTGGCCTTCCAAAGGGCCCCTTACTTGCATGTTGTGAAGTCACTTTTTAGGCCCAATTTGGTGAGTTTCAAGTCTTCCTTAGCTCTGTCCAGAGCCTCTTTGACCATATTTTGTGTCCCTCATGCATGTGTGGAACAATCCTCCTCAAGGCCTTTCAAGAGGACCTTTCATTACATGCTTCCTTGACCCATTTCAGGGCCTTTTTGATGAGTTTTAAGGCTGTCATAATTGATTTCCAGAGTTGGTTTTGCCATGTTAAGTGTTCTTGTTGTATGTGTTGAGTAACCCCTTGCATGGCCCTCCAAAGGAGCTCATCATTTTTGCATGCATTGGATGCATTTCAGTGGTTATTTGGGGTTTATTGGACATGCCATGTTACTGTTTTGGGCTGGTTTGGTGACCTCTCTTATGCTTCATATACATGCCATGTAAACCATGCTTACTAGCCTAGGTTGCATGTTGCTTTAGCCCTTCATGTTAGCACTTTTTGGCCATGCTTTGAACTAATATTGTGCATATTTTGGGACTGCATTGGCTCTATTTTTGTACTTCATGATCAAATAATGCTTGCTTTGCATGATTATAGTTCAATGCATTTGCCTAGTTTTGAGTTTCGGGGCCTCTTTCATGCATTGGGTGCCATATTTCCATGATTCGGGACCATTGCGCATCATATTTCAGTGCTGGAAATTGCATGTTTGTGTGCCATCTTTCATCCCTTGCCATGCTTTGGTAGAGTGGCATTTGATGTCTTAGGTTCGGTCCTTGGTATTCGTGCATGTGTGCACGCATTTCGGTTGTCTCATTTTCATCTAATGGCCACTGATGTGAGTGTGGCTGAGGTTCATTCATGTTGGTGTAAGTCCATTGTGCATTTTGTATGCCATTTCGGTCCATAGCATTGCATATGCTAGGTTGCATGTTAGAGTATTGTGTATGCCATGTTACATCGAGCATTGTGTATGCCATTTCATAGCATTGCGTATGCTAGGTTGTATGTTAGTCACATTGTGTATGCCATCTCATTTGCATTGTGTTTGGGATAGGAGTTAGCCCAAGCACGGGAAACGAGGGACGTTTCGTACTCCGAGTAACGGACCGTGTCTCAATTCCCGGTCACCGACACTCCGGATTACCCATGATGGAGTTTAGGTCTTGTTGTGTTTTCATGTGCATTCATTTCACATCGAGTCGTGCAATTCGACTCCTCGGCCATCATGCATCGAGATGCGTGATTGGTGGCACGAGGATCGAGGACTACACTCCCTGAAGAGTAGTCATGCATACATATGTGAAAATACTTTGTTGTGCCCTTTTCTTGCTCTCTGTTGCAGAAAATCAGAAATCAACAGCCTTCCGGAGCCTTGCACAGCATTCCGGGATTAATTGCAAACAGAGGCGAATCGGGGCATCGTAATGGATTTCCGCGCCAAGCAACTCAAGCATGCATCATTCATCATTCGAAACAGAGCTGAAGCGGTCCATAGCTAGCATGCTAATTTACTTGCTGTCCTAGATTAATTTGTTAATTAATTAGGGTTTTGTAAATATTCGGACTTTATTATTTATTCGGACTGTAATATTCATTCGGACCCTCCGAGCGAGGGCACAATTGTAATAAGTGTGCGTGTGTGTGATGTATGTCTTCCAACTCCACGTCTTTCTCCCTTTTATTTACCAGTTTATGATGGTTAGTTTAGGGCACGTTTCAATTAGCATACTTATGCTCGCATGTTTGCATTCATTCATCTGTCTTGCATGCACCGGGCTCGGCGCATTATACTAACTGCATTGTATTTCAATTTTAAGTTGAATACATGTTAGTTGTAGCATCATCATATGCCATCTTAGAATAGCCGAGTCTATCTTAGTTGCATTTTTGCATGTGTTGCATTAGGCATTTCAGCATAGTTAGGATCATGCATGGATTTCTAACATAGCTTTTGTTTTGGCTTGGAGTACTCGGTAAGTGTTTATGCTTTAGCATCCTTGCATGTGTGTGAGTGACTGCCATGATAGCATGTTTACCATGAGGCTAACTGTTTATGTGATATAACTGCCTGAATGCCTGTGGGTGGAGGTTGGATTATCTGAATTGGAACAATTCATCGACTGCGAATTTTAAGCCCACTTGAGAGTGGCAAAATCATGTTTTCTAAGCCCACCTGAGGGTGACAAATCTACATTTTAGCCTACTTACGAGTAGCAAACTATTTTCAAAACAAACATGAGATGTTTTGTTCCAATTCAGGCGACCCAGTCTATACTTGTATGCTGTGCGCATCACGTAATAAATCTAGGCTAATAACCGGAATAAGAGCACATAATGTTTTCAAAACCTGGTATCATGGTTAGTAGAGGCCGATCTTTGATCGGGCGAGCGGGGGTGCTCATGAAGTGACCTTCCCCAATCGTACCCAAGTTCCCGAGCCGAGGTAACTTTGGTGATGACGGACACGTGGCCTTAGGCACGAGTTAGGGTTTCCTAAATTCCCCCAAAATAAATATTTAGGTGGCTACTCTATAGCTGGCAAAGCAGTCCATGTTTGGCACTTCTTTCTAAAAATCAATTTTTCAAAAACGATTTGCCAGATTTGGACTCTTTGATGATTCATCGGTCTTGCATTGCACTCTGCGAGATTAGATACAGGACCGTGACATTGAGTCCTGAACTATAGTAAGCCCAAATGAACAAAACGGGATTTCCCTCCCGGAATGTTCGGGGACGTCTACAGGTGCTCAAATGTATTCATGACCTTCCCCTCTCGTACCTAAGTTCTCGAGTCGAGACAATCTTGGTGATGACGGACACGTGGCATTTGGCACAAGTTGTGGGTTTCCTAAATTTTCCCAAAATAAATATTTAGGTGGCGACTTTGTATCTGGCGAAGCATTCCATTTTTGGCAATTTGATTTAAAATCGATTTTTCAAAAGATTTGCCGGATTTGGACTCTTTGGTGTTTATCAATTTCATATTGCACTTGTGAGATTAGATTCAAAACCACGGGAAGTCCGAACTGTAGGGCTTATTTCGAACCTCCGAAAGGGGGCGTGAAAAAGTCGAGCTACAGATGTACATTGAACATAAACAAATAAGATAACGCTCCAATGGCTATAATTTTCCAAGACGATACTTAGTTACAACAAAAGTGAGTTTTACACTCAATACAAATAAGGTCCTGGGCTTGTATAAAAATAATTACAACAATTAAACAAAATGAAGCACTTGCTCCAAGTGCTCTTAAGTTATTGCCTTGGCGGAGATATATCATTAGCATCTGAAAATGGTTTTCTATATAGGGTGAGCCAAAACCTAGTAGAGATACTACAACATAGTTTATGAATCTTAACAAAGTCATAAGGTGAATGTATATGCAATACTCGTGACAAACATTTATATCTCTTTCCCGAAATCATGTAATGCCAGGTTTATATCACAATTCATAAAATGTTTCATTTTCAATAGAAAGAAGGACTGTGAATACAACTCTGTGAATCTCTAGATACGGGTCTGCAAGTAAACTATATAAGTACTACCAATTTGTCATTTTTATCGATATTAACTGGAAGGCTCGACACCTATCTGCCTTATTTTTTTGTCTTTCACCAAGGACACACAGGCCAACTTAATATCGTAACTACACCCCCTACCCAGATTCACCAAGTATTCACCTCTTTTTCTCAAAACAATAAACATTTTCAATGTATTAATATGTTACAATGCCCAATGCAAATGGATGAGAAAATAGTTTCAATTCTCTTAATTCTCATGCAATTTCTACAACAATTATAGTTATCCTCCACCGATAGCCCAAAACAGATATCTCTAAACAGATAAATAGATTTTTCTTGAAGGAAAACTTTCTCAAATTTCAAGATATGAGTGATAATACATATCCAACTTCACCATCTTTATCAATACCAACCCAATTTCACAATTCCAACATCAATTCCATTATCCTTTCAAAATCAACATTTGAAATCTTTAGGGCAAAACTCTATTTTCTTTATGAATCAATCCCAAGGATAATAACATATCATTTTATCACAGCTCATCCTCATTTACAATCCCACAACCATTTTCAAGAATCCATTTGAAAACCTCTCTTTTGATTTTTAACCCAAAATCCTAGATTTGTCCAAAAATCTCCAAATCTCAATATCGTTTTAGAAATAGCAAATAACTAAGTTAAAAATCGTAAGAAAGTGTGGAGGGTCCCTACCTTAAAGCTAGAAGGCAAGAGAGAGAGAGAGTGATGGAACCTTAACAACACCGAAACCCAACTTTGTTCCGATCAAAAGAAAGCTCTCAGAGTGCTCTACCTTTTTAAGAAGGGGACTAGGGTGGAGAAACCAACGGATCTAGGTGTATTTGTAAAGAGAATGTAAGTTTTAGAGAGGGAAAGTCTCAACTTAGGGTTTTGAAATGTTTAGAGAGAGAGAGAGAGATGGAAAAGTGAGCCAAAAATGTGACTTTACGGACTGATATATGCGCAGACCACTCGAGCCCAAGAAATGTCACTCAAATGGCCAAACGCAATAAGTGGGACCGCTCGAACAAAGAATACAAACTCCCAGAAGTTTTGCAGATAGAAGACTACTGCTTAAGATTAAGGAGTACCGCTCAAGCGAACACCGCTTAAGTGCAAGGAGTACCGCTCAAGCGAATAATGCCAACTCCTAGTATCTTGACTACTGCTCAAGATTAAGGAGTACCGCTCAAGCGAACACCGCTTGAGTGCAAGGTGTACCGCTCAAGCGAATAATGCCAACTCTTAGTATCTCTGCAGGCTTGCAAAAGTAAGGAGAGTTCTCAAAGACCACTAGAGCGCAAGAAATGTTGCTCTAGCGAATAAGCCAAAATTTGGGCGGGAACCATTTTGAAAAAACTAACTCCCGACCTATTCCAAACGTAACCAAGACACTCCAATAACCAAACTCAATGACGAATAAAGAGAAATAAGACATGAACAATCATATAAAACAACAAAACCCGAATCCAGAACATCCAATTGGTCGGGTCTAAACCAAAATTGCTATATATATTGATCTTTTGGCAAGTTGTGTTTATGCTGTGAATCATCACAAAATTCATAAAAATTGTGGTTCTAAACAGAATTAAATAGTATTTTCATGGTTCGGTTTGGTTCTAAATTTTATGGAATTGTATATGGTTGTTTGATCTTATTTTCCTTCAAAACCAAACAATGTTCACCTATACTCAATTAACATCAAGTGAAAATTTTAATTTTGTCTTAATGCACACCACTATTTTTTTAAATTATACCAAATTACTCTTTTCTCCATCTCCAACAAATCCTAACCTTGACTACTACATCATCAGCAACTTGGTGATACTTCTTTCTTCACCCATTGTCTCCGGTAACCCCTCAAACCCTCATTTCCTTCCGACAAATCTCCCTTAATTCCGCTAGTCCTTACTGTCACCTTCCTCTTACACCTCTGTGGCTTATTGTTGCAATGCCCACCCTTCGCAGCCCCGCCGCTACGATCTTTACACCATCTGACAATTGTGCTGCCCACCCCTAAAAACTTCATTGCAATCCAACGATAGCGCTTCCAATGAGAATGTGAGATAGAGAGGCCGCGAAGGTAAGAGTGACCAAATGGGAGATAAGGGGTGGATATTGATGTGGATGTGTAGATGAATGGAAAGAATCAATAGAGAATAAAATAATATGAAGGTAAAGGAATAATAGGTGGCGGCAACCGACAACAGGTAGTGGTGACTAGAGTTAGGGATAGTGTGGTGGTTGGTGGTGATGGTGGTATGGATTGATAAATTGAATGGCTTTTATAAAGGATAAAAATGTAATTTGATGAAAGGCAAAAAATGTAATAAAAAAATTTAAGAAATGATATGTACTAAGAGAATTGACGGCGTGTAAAAAGAATATCCCTTATTAGTGAACTGCTAAATACCCTACGTAACTTTTTGGATTTATTTGTGATAAGTCTATTTCTATGAAAATATAGCATTAGGTTTAATAATTAATCTTATTTTTTTGTGTGATAAATACATAATTAATGAAATTGTTTGGTAATAATGACATTATTATTTTGAACATTTTTATGTTTTTCATTACTATGCTACTAGACTATTGTTTATTGGTCGTGAAAAGTAGTCAGAAAAGTTACTGAAAGTTCTTGACGCCAGTGACTGGCGGTGGCGATGATATGAATAAATAAGCAAATTAAGTGGATAGATAAGTAACATGTGAACAAATACGAGATAATGCATAGACAGATAGATGAAATAGGCCAATAGGTAAACAAATAGGTGGCGTGGAGAAATATGTGGATAATAGATAGATAAATATAGGAGAAATTACAAATCAGTGTACCTTTTCAAAAAAGGTACTCGGTTTAAAAATTCAAATTTTAATTTTCTTTGTCTAAAGATCCAAGCATTGAAATGCTTTATCCAAAAGGACAAGCCTAAACAAAATGACCAAAATACCTTTCTTATATATACACCACACGATCTCAAACCTCTCATTTACTCAGATTTCTCTCTCTCTCTCTCTCTCTCTCTCTCTCTCTCTCTCTTCTGCCAACTGCCCCAAATCCTTTCTCACTCGAATTTCTGCCACCCTCTTCAACCTTACTCACCTCTGTCGTCATCATCGTGGTTGACTGCTAGCACCCTAATCCCGTCAACTTCCGTTACTGACGTCCAATTTGCCGCGCAGCCACCACTGTCCATTCCTCTACCACGCAAATCTGGTACCGACATCAAACTCATCTTTGCCACGCAGATCAGACTAATCACGTGATCCGGTGTTGTCGCTGCCTACCGTCACCGTTGGATGCAGTCGCCTCTATTTTCAATGGTCTCTCTTCTCTTCTCTTTCTCTTATCTCTCTCTCTCTCTTCATCCTTTGGTTCGTGCACAGATCTAAGTTGAAACCCTAGGGTTTCTCTTCTCTCTCTCTCTCTCTTCCACCAGTAGCATATTTATATTGGAGCACCTAGGTCAAAACCCTAAGCGTGCACAAATCTAAGTTGAAACCTTAGATTTTTTTTTTTTTTTTTTGGTGGATCTGAGTTTTGATCCTGTACTGCTTTAGATAAGAAGATAGAGTTCACAACTATTTTTGTATAGTTAATAATATTACAACCTATTAATTTACAGAATCTACATATTTATACATTAAAAAGCACAAATTTTTGTGAAGAAAATTATTCGTCAGTTAATAATAGAGAAAAGTTACTTGAAACTATGATTCTACATTTTTTTTTATTTTATTTTTTTGTTATAAAGAAAAGTTACTTTAGATTCTATATATATATATTGGTAGTTGTTGGTTGATGATGATGATGATGATGATGATAATGTCTTCTTGTTGTTGTTGTTGATGATGTGTTGAAGTTGTTGATAATGAAACATATTGCAGATCCATATGGTTGGTTTGAACAGATACTGGGTGGTTTTCTGGCGAGATATAGATTTTTAACAGATGGATTTGTTATTGTTGTTCTTTGATTTTCAACAGATAGGTTTGTTATTGTTCTTGAATAGACAATAAAATTGTGATAAATAGATTTAAATAGATAAAATTTAGAAAGGTACTTGAACAGATAAAGGGAAAAAAATTGAATAGATAATCAAAAAATTTGAACATATAGATATATATTTTGAACAGATAGGAAATTTTTTTTACAAATAGTTAAAAAAAGTTAACAGTTAAATCCAGGGGTAAAATTGGAAATAATTAATGTCCTCCAAAACCAATAAAAAGTCTTTTCACCAAACTATTTCACAAATGGTGGACCTATCACCAACAAAAAAATCCATTGTACTTAATACCTTAGATCATTCTTAGATTGGATTTATCACCAATTTTCTCTTCAAAAAATGATTACAGATTCATAGAAAAGTTTATGATTTTAGTTATTAATATTTATAAAAGTTTATGATGATTTATAATTATTTTTTGAAACTACACTCATTTGATATTTTCCCATAAATATATATATAGATAATGGATAATATATAGTCTTTTAAATTATTTCATGCTTTTGGTACCAAAATAATAGAGATCGAGGCTATTATATTATCCCAAAAGTTTTCAAATTAAAGTTATGGCCCGGTAGTTTTTTTGAGAGTGTCCCATGGGGTGTGTTATGTTCCACTCATTCTACTACAAACGTACAACTACTGGTCTTTCTCTCAACATATCTTTCTCTCTATAGCGCAGGGGTGTGATTGTCAAGGAAGGTATGTACTTTTTGTCATTTAACATTAATTTGTTTGGGGATACCTTCATAATTAAAAATAAGATAAAAATTATGCAAATTAAGAAAAATTATAATGTGCAAATAGAATTTTTTAAATTATTGGGAGCTTTAGGAGTTGTTTGGGAATATACTATTTCAATAACTTTTTAAATTTTTTTTTTAAATAGTGAAAAAAAAAACTAATGTTTGGA
This sequence comes from Camellia japonica, assembly GCA_030407325.1. Classification (NCBI taxonomy): domain Eukaryota; kingdom Viridiplantae; phylum Streptophyta; class Magnoliopsida; order Ericales; family Theaceae; genus Camellia; species Camellia japonica. The sequence continues at coordinate 117,805,203 of JAPPVO010000024.1, read as the reverse complement.
AATAATTTTTTGACTTTTTAAGAAAAAAATTTGATAATTTGGAATAATTTAAATAAGTGGATTTTTTTGACTTTTTACGAAAAGATATATAGAAAAGTAGAGAGGTGATGTGATGAAAAAAAGATAAAAAGATGAATTATTTAGGGGATGCCAAACCAAGTGAACCGTTTTGGATATGCTATATAAGTGTATTTTTAACTTTTTAGCTAAAAAAATAGAGAAAAAAAGATATATATTTGGGATAATTTTTTGATTTTTTATGAAAAGATGTGTAATGAAATATTATACTAGTAAAATCAAAATGACCATTTTATCCTTGTTGACTTTGAATTTTTTGACTTTTGGGTAGTTGAATTCAAAAGACAAAATAATAATTTTGCCCTCAAAATTTTCCCTACAAGCTTCTCTCAAATAGTATAAATTTTTTGACTTTTTTTTTTTTATAATTTTTTGATTTTTTGATTTTTGTAGATTATCTCAAACAAATAGAAGTGTTATTATTTGCCCTGTGAGGTGTCACATCAACTTTTGGAGGTGTTATGTCAATCTAAAGAAGGCATAATTTGGTAATTTTGCATATAAAAAGTTTCCAAGGCCAGCATGCAAGAGATAGGATAAAAAAGTTATTTTTTTTTAATTAGTCGGTAATTTTTTAATTTTTTAACTATTGTAAATTATACCAATCAAAGCCTTTGTTATTATTATTATTATTATTTTGGTACTAGTGGGATATTGGCTAGCTAAAAAATTAGGTTAACACAAATGGATGTTGGATACTTTTCTATAAGTTCGAACCTCAAACTTTTATCTACAAATTTAGAGATACAACTACTTGAATTATAAATGGTGAGAGTTAGCCATAAGTGGCTATCATAATTGGTGTTAGATCCTCGTCAAAAATAGCAAATGGTCAGGGGTGATCAGTGTGGTGAGGGATTGTAATGTGTGACTTATAATTTATAGTATTTCTATAATGATAAATTATTAAAATGCAAATTCTTGAAATACATTTAAAAAATATTATCATGTATAAAAATAGTAAATTGTTACTTTTTATAACTATTTAAGGCATTTCAATCTAATTACAAGGTTTGGATTGGTTTAATTTGATTTACCCTTTTTGGGAATTATGATTTTTAATTAAAAAGTCATTATGAGATGTTATATTACTTTTGTCTGCTTGCACATTTTTTTTATAAAATATTAAAAGATTAATTAGAATAATCAATTTCTTTTTATTTTTTCATCAAAAAGAAAATATTCAATTTCCAAACTAACTTGCTTAATATTTTTATTGGGTTAGGTTTGTTTTCAGTCTACTTTGTAGGTCAGACAGTGCTATTGGGCTTGTAGGGTCTATCACGGTTCTGTTTGGATAATTTAAATCGTTCAATGTGTAGAGCTCGTCGAGTATTTTATCTTTATGAAATATCACATTGATCGGATATTGATAGCTACTTGATTGAATTAGATTTTTGTCAATAATTTATTTTGAAAATTATATTTATAATTAATAGAAATCTGATCCGATCAAGTAACTATCGATATCCAATTAATGTAAACTTTTACAAAGATAAAATATTTAATAAACTTTACATATACATATTAAACGATTTGAATTATCGAAATAAGACCCATAATAAACTTTCATAGATTTAACAATACACTCCAATTCGATGTTGGAAAGAATCCTGACCTTATTTTGTTGCCCCATTACAGAAATCCTGGTTCGGCCCGGACGACACAGGCACAGCCCATCCTTTTAGCCATTTTAGAAGAAACCAAACGGAGCGGGGCTCAGCAGTATAGTCGCTCGCCAGGCAGAGCACAAAAAGCATGGCAGCACTGTTATCCACAGCAATTCTACCTTCCACAAAGACTACTCAGACCCTGAAAATGTCTAACAACGGTGCTTTTGGAGGAAATCCATCACCTACACATGCTCTATTTTCTGGTCAGTTCAATTTTCCCTTCACTTTCTCGCACTTTCCAACTGTTGCACTCGAAACCCACTTTCCAACTTCATCTCTTTTCCTCACAGGCTTTACTAAGAAAAATAACAAGAAATGTTCATTTCTACGTTTGTCAGTAAAGGGTAATGAATCAACAACCCAAACAAAGCACAAGAATCCCGGAAAAACCCAAAGAAAAACTGATGGGAAATTGATTTTGTGTGAAGGGAGAGATGAGGATGAGAACCATGGGCTTATTTGCCCTGGCTGTGGAGTTTTTATGCAAGATAAGGACCCAAATCGTCCTGGGTTCTATCAGAAAAGAAAGGTTGAAGTGAAACAATTGTTAGAGGATGAGGAGGGTGGTTTTGAAGGGTTTGATGAAGAAGAAGAGGATATTCTGGATGAAATTGATGGTACATATGAAGAAAGTGACGAGGAAGAAGGTAATTTGAAAATTGAAGATGGTATTGGTTGGGATATGGAGGAATGGGAATCGGATTTTGAAGATGAAGACAATGATTTGAAGGAATTGGATGGGTTTATCCCTGCGGGTGTTGGTTATGGAAACATTACTGAAGAGACTGTTAATAAGGCAAAGAAGAAGAGGGTGTCGAAAGCAGAAAAGAAAAGGTTGGCTAGGGAGGCTGAGAAGGAGAAAGAAGAAGTCACAGTTTGTGCCCGGTGTCATTCATTGAGGAATTATGGGCAGGTCAAGAATGAGACGGTTGAGAATTTGATACCCGATTTTGATTTTGATCGGTTGATCACTACCCGGTTGATGAAACCAACCGGGAATGCTGATGCCACGGTTGTGGTTATGGTTGTTGATTGTGTTGATTTTGATGGCTCATTTCCTAGACGAGCAGCAAAGTCTTTGTTCAAGGCATTGGAAGGAAGCAAAGATGGTTCAAAGCTCAGTAAGAAGCTGCCAAAACTTGTTCTTGTGGCTACAAAGGTTGATCTTCTACCATCTGAAATTTCCCCAACTAGGTTAGATAGATGGGTTCGGCACCGTGCGAAGGCTGGAGGAGCACCTAAGCTGAGTGGGGTTTATTTGGTTAGTGCCCGCAAGGATTTGGGTGTGAGGAACGTGTTGTCATTTGTCAAGGGGTTGGCTGGCCCTCGAGGCAATGTGTGGGTTATTGGGGCTCAGAATGCTGGTAAGTCTACATTAATTAATGCATTTGCTAAGAAAGAAGGGGTAAAAGTCACAAAACTTACAGAAGCTGCAGTTCCTGGGACAACACTTGGGATATTGAGAATTGGAGGAATATTGTCGGCCAAGGCAAAGATGTATGACACCCCGGGGCTCCTTCATCCATATTTGATGTCCATGAGATTAAATAGGGAAGAGCAGAAAATGGTTGAAATAAGAAAGGAGCTACAACCTCGAACTTACAGGATAAAGGCAAGTCGTTTTGTTGACATTCTAAAGCCTGTATTTATTTATTTATTTTTCCTTTCCCCCAATAAGTGCCAATAGAAGGTAACTGATTAAAGCTTCTGATCAATGATTAAAGAACAAAAAATTATTGCTGTCTAGTAGTTAGAAATTTAAATAAAGGCATATGAACCTTCAAATATTGATTGATCAAACATCCCATTTTTTAACTGATTTTGAAGGCAGTGTACCCGAGCTTAGCAACAAACATGAATATTGTATTTCTTGCTGTCCCTTGATCTAAGTTTCCATTTTCATATGAGTTATTATGCCTTGTCATAATTGTTTCAAAATTTATGATGTAAGAATGAGTTTGTGGGCTATGCTTGTTTGCAAGTCAAGGCACTATTTGTTTGTCAATTATCACCAAATAGTTGATGACCAAATTCTTTCGCACATATAGTTTTCTCAGACTTTCAGGAGTTATACTGGCTTGTGACTCTGAGATACAGATTTTGGGAACTTGATTCAACCGGACAAGAATTGGAAGATGTGGGTATATGGGCCCATGTTGACACGTGGCACATATCGGAGAGCTCTTGCTTTACTAAACTAATAATCGCTAGTATAGACATTGCTACAAGTGCCACATTTCACCTTAGGACGATGGACTATGAAGCATGGACACGTCCCTAAGGCTTGCGTACGAGTGTCAGACACGGACATGCATCGGACACGTGTCTGACACTCTCTCTTACGTATCCCCTTTTTTTTTGGAATTTTTCCAGTCGAACATGCAGTGGACATGCGATGGCACGTTTCAGACACGCAGGTGGATCGGAGAATCCCTAGACTTGTTGGAGAGGAGAAAGAGAGAGAGCCAGAGATAGATCTAGGGGAAAGAGAGGGAGATAGATAGAGGGAAGAGAGAGACAGATCGAGGGAAAGAGTGGGACAGATTAAGGGAAGAGATCGAGGAAAGAGAGAGACAGATCGAGGAAAGAGAGAACAAACCCTGACCTGTTTCGACTTGGTCTTCTCTGTTCTTTTTCTTCTCTTCGTCTTCTTCTCTGTTCTTCTGTCTTTTTCTTCTTCTCTTCTCTTCTCTTCTGATTTCGTTTATTTTATCTCTCTCCTCCCTTTTCTGTCTCTTCTGTCTCCCTCCTCCCTTTTCTGTCTCCTTTTCCTTTTCTTCTCCCCTCTCTATTTTCCTCCCTAATGTGTCTCTTTTCCTTCCTTTATTTTTTTTTTGTTTTATTGTTTATATCAATGTTTTTATTACAATTTATAAAACAAATTATTTTTATTTGAAAAAAAATCAAATTTTATTTAAAAAATTTAGGTAATGTGTTTATTAATTTTATTATTATTGTTAATTTTATTATTATTGTTATTTTATAGGAACCAATGATTTTTTTTTTTTAAAAATCTTAGATATATAATAAATAAATAAAATTATATATACATATATATTAAATGTGTCCCTAGCGTGTCGTATTTTCCATTTTTTGAAAATTTGCGTGTCCGTGTCCGTGTTTGTGTCCGTGTTGGTGGACATGTGGACCATAGGTGGACCCTTCGAGTGGCTCTCGGGCTCGCCAAGGTCAGAGTTTGGTCGCTTGACTCCTCGATGACCCCACTGAGTTAGCCAAGTACCCTCGGATCATAGCTTATAACAGTTGGCTCGGTTGCCTGGTTTGCCAATAACTCTACCAAGTCTTATCTCTCCACCTTGAGGAAAAAATAATTCCATGGTCAGTTGGAACACCATAGGACTTGTGGACTAGAGGCTAGAAGTCAAGGTTCATCTAAGCTCTCGCCGGACCAATCCTAGAGAGAGAGGGGCTTTAATCGAGACCTGATACATTGGAAGCTGTATCATACTTATCTTTGTGCTCTCCATGACAAGCCCATAAAGGGATGTATTGTACCTACCCTTTGACCCCATATGATACAACCTTTGAGGTCTACAATAGAGGTTGCAGTCTTGCAGATTTGACCATGCTTGCCATCATTTTGTTTGGCCAAGAGGGTCAAGCCATGTGTACTCATCTGAGCTATCTCCAATCTGGCTTGCCAGCCTATATAAAGGAGATCTTCATACAAGTCTAAAGGATCATCACAACCATCTCCAACTAGACCTTACTCTTTAGTGCATCATTACCACCCTCTCTCCTTTGCGAGGGGCTGTCCTTGGTTCTCTCCTCCCTTGCCTTTGGTGCACTTTGGCCATATTAATGCTTGCCGTCTTCCTAGAGGACACGTCGCAGCCAACCTAACCCCTCCATTCACACAGAAGACTGTCCATCTAAGAAGCACGGACACTTCTAAGAAGGTGACGTATCCGTGTCGTGTCGTGTCGTGTTCGTGTCAGACACCGACACTCTTTGGATACTTCCCCGACACGTGTTTGACACTTTTCAAAACGTGTCATATTTTTTAATTTTTTTAAAGACTCGGACACTGTCTTGACATATATGTCTATTGCTTAAACACATAATTAGACACAAGTGAAACTAATTATAAGTTTGAACAAAACAACTTAAGATATAATAATAAAACAAAAACCATATAAATTTATAGAAATTAGTGTCATATTGTATTTTTTATTATCTTTGAATGATATATTCGTATATATAACATATAATAAATATATAAAATTATATATTTCATGCGTGTCCTCCACGTGTCATGTCATGCATTTTTTAAAAATTAGCATGTTGCGTGTCCGTATCCATGCTTCTTAGCTGTTCATTAGATTGTCTAGGATTCTTGAATAATATTTGTTTTGCCATTGTTTCAAATGTTTCAAATGCTAGGTTGGACTTTAGCTCTCTATCTTAGGCTGGTGCTCTAAAAATTTGAAGCTACATAAAAAGCTTTTACTGTATTTCATCTGTGGTTGGATCCTTTTCTTTTTTGCTGTTATTCTTTGGCTCCTATACTATAACAATACCATGAATAATGAATGTTGCCGTATGCAAATGCCTGAACTTAGACTCTGTTATATAAGTTTGAGCTTGTGATCAGCTGAATTTGAAACTTGTGCTGGATCTAATGTAGCAAAATTGCTTTTTTCAGGCAGGCCAAGCTGTACATGTTGGTGCCTTAATGAGATTAGACCTTAATCATGCTACTGTGGATACAATCTATGTTACTGTTTGGGCATCACCAAATGTCTCTCTTCATTTGGGAAAGATAGAAAATGCTGATGAGTTCTTAAGCAAGCATGCTGGTGTCAGGTTGCAGGTAAATATCCTGTCCAAATTAGATGTAAATATTCATGTATCAGTGTTATGCAAAAGCATCATAATTGTCAATTTTTTCCAATTAGCACATCAATTATCATGGGTTTAGCTATACTCTCAGATGTAGTCTTCTTGCTGGGTTTTGTCCGAAAAAAAGTATTGGGAGTGCCTTGATATTATTATGGCTGTCATTTGCCAAACATACTAATGGTAAACTATGCTTGCTTTTGCTGGACAAGCATGTAGGAAATATGTTCCTTAAGGGTGAGGTTTATGATCCTATTGGGTGTTCACAACAATTATTCACTGCAATGAAAAAGGAAAAATCAATAAAATTAATCAAAGCAAAAATGTGAAACAAGTATAGTATTGTATACATGGTTCATTATAAATCCACTTACGTCCATATGGTGTTGTTATACCCGACCTTTACTAAGAAAGAATGAAAAAATAACTGTTGTAAGTTTAATCCCAAAAAATTCAAGGACAATAAGTTTTGGGTGCTAATTTTTCCTATGTTTGGTATGGCTTGGGTGCAACATGGGAGTGTTGAGGGTGTACTTCATAATTGGAGAAGGGGTAGGGTTGGGAAGAGGCAAAAGAGGGTGTGGACTTTGGCACTTCTGTGTTTGATGTGGATGATTTGGTTGGAGCATAACCAGTTTATTTTTCAGGGTGTGGACGAGTTGATGGTTCGTATGAAAGCTTGATTTTTGGTGATTTTGTATAGTTGGGTGTTGGGAGTAGGGATGACAATTTGAACCCGGCCCGACGGGGACCCGACCCCCCGTCCCCGATAAGAATGGTTTTTTTCCGAAAAATACCCCCGTGGGGACAGGGATGGTATTCAAAATTAAATCCCCGGTGACATTCGGGCCGGGGACGGTGATACATATTTCATCCCCGGCCCGGCCCGGCCCGGCCCGGCCCGGCCCCGCTCCCCGCCCCGGTCATCCCCCGATTTATATATTATATATATATGTTTGGTTTGGTTACAGACTGTGTCTTTGAATATTATATATTATATATATATATGTTTATATGTTTGTTTATTATTATATATATATTTATATGTTTGTTTATTATATTATATATATATGTTTATTGTTTACAGATCCGTAACTCTCTCTCTTACACTGTCTTACAGATCCGCTCTCCGCCTCTCGTCGCCTCCCTCTACTCTCTCACTCTCTTCCCTTTACTCTCTCTCTCACTCTCGGCCTGTTCGCGATGTCGATCATCGGTATCCGCAACGTCGATCATCAATCACAGCCACAGCCCATCGCGACGCAGTCACAGCCACACCACAGCCACTGTCGCGACGTCGTCCATCGCCACTCCTTCGTCCAGATACACAGATCTATTTTTTTGATCTGTTATATATATTAGATCTGTTATATATATATATGTTAGATCTGTTATATATATATATATATGTTAGATCTGTAATATTATATATATATGTTAGATCTATTTTTTTTTTTAGCTCATCAGATTGTTGTTGTTGTTGTTGATGTTAGATCTGATTGTTGTTGTTGTTGACGAAATTTGGAACTGATTTTTTTTTTTTTTTCTTTTGGTCGGGGACTTTTCGGGGTCGGGGAAACCCGATCCCCGTTAAGGGGCGGGGCGGGGGCAGTGATGAGCTCCCCGTCGGGGTCGGGACCGGGTACGGGGGGAGTTTCCACCATCGGGGATCGGGGACGGGGAGGGTGATCCCCGGCCCTGCCCCGCCCCGTTGCCATTCCTAGTTGGGAGTTGTATCTCTAGATTTGTTTGCTTTTGTGGACTTTATAGGTACTCTCGGGGTTTAGGTTTGGGTTTTGTTTTGATTTTTTCCGATGTATTCATTGGTAAAGTATCATCTTGATACCTTTCTAGTAATAAAATTGACTTATAAAACTCAGACCTTGAGACCCTTGTAACCCGGTCAACTCACACTTCCAATCTCTAAAGAGCAAATCATTATGCAGATATGTGTACCAAATAAAAACCTTTCCTGGAGTGATTCCAATAAATCCTAATTGCGGTGGGTTCCTTATTGTAAGCCCAAGTGCCAGAAAATGGCCTTTTGGCTTTTGCTTTGTATTTTGAAAATGATTTTTGAGAGTCAAAAAACCTAGAAGTTTGACTCCAAGGATAGGTACTGTTCAAAAGGGATCCAGAGACTGAATTCGGGAACTAAGGTACAAGGTGGAAAGGTGTGAGACACCCACCTTGCCCGATCAAAAGGTCAGCCTCTACTCGTTTTTATTGGTTTATTGATTAAATATGTGGGGCCTTTAATGCATGATGACAATAGGGGAAGTGATAAACATGTAGCAAAATAAGTAGGAATTAGGCAATAGAATAAGAATATGCACTCATTTGGATGGAATTCACTCCGTAAACCTTTTTAGAAGGTAAATTCACCTTTTAGCAATAATTCCCATGGCTTGAGCCCAATCTCTGAAAGGGTTCACCTAGGTCCTATCCAACAAAGATGAATTTATTTATATTTATTTGTTGACACTCAAACCAGTATATTAATTTGCTAATACTCAAAAACAGTTATTAAAATAAATTCAAGAACAAGTAGTCATATTAGTTAGAGTGCAATCATCCTTTTGATTTTAGTTGTTATTTTCTTTAATATTTGTTTGTTCTCTAAGAAGCACGGACATGACATGGACACGCGGACAAGCAAATTTTCAAAAAATGTAGTACACGACATGTTGAAGACACGACTTGTTGAAGACACGTGCAAAACATATAATTTTATATATTTATTATGTATCATATTTTTAAATATTTAATATTTATTTATGTCAAATATTTAATGTTATCAAATTTATCAACTTAGGTAATGCTATTATAGTAAACAAAATTAAAATAAAATATCTTTTTTGAAAAAATGGTCCTTTTGAGTGTCCCCAGCATGTCCAGCGCCGTGTCAATGTCCAACATGTGTCGGACACTTGTACGTCATCTCCGGAGAGGTGTCTGTGCTTCATAGTTTGTTCTCTTTTCCACTTATCTGGCAGCTATAAACTTGGTGGTTTCCAAGTGCAACATGATGCTACTTTAACACCAGGGTTGGCTTCAGTTGCATTCTCTGAGGAAAAAAGTTATAGGTGGAAAATTTTATTAACTTCATTGCGTGTTCAGATAGAAGAATAGCACACTTACATGTGAAAGGACCATCTTATTGATGCCATTTTTTCTTCATCTTTCATCGATTTCTCTTGCAAATTTTAGAAGTTGTCATAGGAGAAGAGAAGTTTTTTCTATTTACAAAATTTATAATATTCAGCATATGAGCCGTGGTTTCCCTTTTGGACCTTTGGTATGCAGTAGTAGTCATCTTCTAGCGACCAAATTTTCTCCATTTATTTCGTGGTTGAAGAATCCTATTCATTTAGACTGTTCTGTTGTCAAGTCCAACTTAACCCTTTTTCTGATTCTTCCCACTCCAAATTTGCCAAGGGTTTCTTGTTCTACCTTCTTAGGAGCTTATCGAGAATAGAAAAACATGTCTCTTTTAATTTCTCTTAATATTTTTATTGGGCATCGTTTCCTTCATAAATGTAAATGGGTGGCTTTTGTTAGGGGGTGGGGTGCTCTTAACCAAGAAAAGTAAACAAAAAACATATTAGGGGATTGGTTTCCTGTAGTTGCTGCTGCTGCCACTGCTAGCAAGGTGTTGGAGGCTCTGACCTCGTAAAAGCCTTAGCCACTCGTAGCCCCCTATCCCCCATGCTCCTCGTAATTGTTTTACATGTAACTTTCTCTTTCGATTACTACTTAATCATTATCTGTTATCCTGGAAATATTAATGCATTACATTTTGATTGATAATGCCTAGTTTAATTTCATTTAAAAATAAAATATGTTTATGAGTGATGAACAGTTGTAGTTTCAGGGGCTATTCAATAATACAGATGGTAAAGTTTAAAATTCTATCCTTTTAGGGCTGTGAATGAAATAAAACTGTCCACGAGTTGCTAAGGCTCAACTCTTTATTGATTCATTTGAGCTTCTTTTTTTTTTTTGATCAGCAATTCATTTGAGCTTCTTCAGTCAGTTAGTAAGTAGATTCAAGCGCTTCTTGCATTATTACCCCACCGAAATAGGACCAAGCTTGCTTGATAGACTCATGAACTAGGTGCATTAAATTTGCAATTCTATTTAATTTTTTGACCAATTATGATGGCTATGACTTAGTCACCCATAATGAAAAAAGAAGAAAAGTAGAAAAGAAAAAAATTGGACCTGTAAGAATAATACCAATCTATAATCATCTGCATCAGAAGCATATATGTTTGGGCTTCCATGTTGACACAGTGCTGCCATGTCTAGCAGCTTTTTCCCATTTTGAACTTTAAAATCTATTTTTTCAATCACCATTCAACAATAGCTTGACAAATGAGAAAATGGCATGTGCATGAGATGACGACATCTTGCCAGCATTGTGACTAGTAGCTAGGTTGAGCTGAAACGGAGTTTGGTGGTTTGTCTTGAGCTTGAAAGAGGGAAACTCTTTGGCTTTGCTTTGCTCACTCGCAAATTTAACATTTCCAAAGAATTTGAAATTCTAAAATTTGCTTGTCATACCAGTTGAAAAGTATCTTGTTTTTATGCATAATATAGACTTCCCATTTTCAGGGTTTAAGATGTGATTTTATTACCATTCTGGAGAGAAAATTTTATTTTATTCCCTTTCTCTCTCTTCCTTCTTAATCTCATTTTCCCTGTTTTGGGATGTATAATATTACTGTGACAAATAAGTTTGGTATTAGATATTATAAAAGCTTTGTGTACCCATTTTCTAAAAGCTTAAACTTTTGTTTTGTTTGATTTTCTAACAGCTTCTACATAGTTCTAAATGCCCTCTAAAACATTTTGATGCAAAAGACATTTTCGTTTATTGTTATTTCAGCCTCCCATTGGCATAGAGCGATTTTCTGAATTGGGCAAATGGGAAGAGAGGGAAATCAAGGTGTCCGGAACAAGCTGGGATGTGAACAGCATTGATATTGCGGCAGCCGGCTTGGGTTGGTTTTCTTTGGGTCTGAAAGGTGAAGCGACCTTGACATTGTGGATATATGATGGTATCGAGGTTACTTTGCGAGAGCCTTTAGTCCTTGACCGGGCATCGTTTCTTGAGAGACCTGGGTTTTGGCTACCAAAGGCTATATCAGAAGCCATTGGCAGCCAAACTAAGACTGAAGCTGAAAAGAGGAAAAAGCTTCAAGAGGAGGAGAGTACATTTTCCCTCTCAGAGACATCTGCTTAAGAAAAATGAAGGTGATTAATCTGTCTTATCAACAGTCATTGAGCTTGAAGGTAGATTTCCGAAAAAACTGGAGTGACAAGAACAAAAATTGAATTTTGTAGGCTCTCTGGTTGTAGGAAAAGAAATAGGTGCTGGTAACTCCCTCTTCCCCACATCCTCTGGCTTGTCCCCTTGAGCTGTGATTGCCACCCCTAGCTGCTGGGTACCACCTTTGGAGAGTTTACCTCCACCTCCGATCTCCTCCAGTCGGCTCCTTGTTTTCGAAATAGATTTTTGGAAACACGGGTTTACCCTTTTTTTTATTTTGTTTTGTTTTGTTATAAACATGTTATTTTGAAAACATGGGTTTACCCTCTTTTGTTTTTGTCTTTATGCAAAAATAATTGTAAACATGTTTAGTGTATAAATGGTAGACATTATCAAACAACACCATACAAATATCAATTTTTTAATATTGCAATGACATGTATTTCTCTGATTATGTAACTGTGGGAAACAAATCTATAATGATTATCTATATTTAACTTTTCTATATATATAAAGAGATAAATATATGAACTATACTTGTACATAGATGAAATCTAGGTTGTTCTTAAAGCTTCAAGTGTAACAGGTTGTTATACTCTAGTTGAGAGATTTTAAATGTTTGTTCTTTTATCTATGTTTTGATGATTTGTAATGAGGCTAAAAGAAGTCTTATGTGTAACCATAAATAATCATAAGTTACTGGTTGCTTGCCATTATGTCTTCGGGGGTCTGTGTGAGACACTATGATATGGGAAATATCTGTGCAGGGCGAGGTCGGAGATACAAGGCTAAAGCAGAGCGATGGCAAATGACTATTCTTAATTTGGCCAAATAAGACCTTCCCTTTATACATATGCAACTTTGTCCTTCCTAAAAATAATTTAAAATGTACAATTAATGTGGTGTGGCATGTGAAATTCTCTTTGAGTACTTTTTAAAAGAAAAAAAAGAAGAAGAAATTCTCTTGGAGCTTTCCACAATCTTTTTAGCCTTTTTAGAACTATTTAATATACTTTAGGATATTCTATACAAGTTATAGGATTATGTACAATATTCTTGTATTCTCTCAAATTTTTTGAGAGGATTTGGAATCTTCCATTATCCTCTAATGTTCCAACCCTCTTCTAGTGAAGATTTTGTGTAGGTAGTGACGAGTCAAAAAATTTCTTTTAATCAGTTATCAGTGATGTCATTACATCCTATTTTAATTCTAGAACACTCATATTTTAATTCTAGAATGCTCATAAAAATAAATTTTCACGTATTTCCTATAAATATATTGAAATATCATGTATAATAATATTATAAAGTAATTCAAACTAGTCAAATTATACAAAAATACTTAGGTACATTAATATATATTTTTTAAAATAAAATTAAGGACAACGAGATTGCGATTTTCAATCAATCAAATAGAGAGAAGAGATAAATGATTGTTCTTGAGAAAAAAAAAAAAAAAAGGTCTTTGTAAGCAATTAAGAATTTCGTGCTTTAAAAGAGTTTGTTTTTCATTTTAACTCCCTGTGGTTTAGCCTAATTGCATTTTACCTCCCTCTTTTTTGAAAATAGCCATATAACCCTCATGTGATTTTGAATTAAATTGCAACACTAACTCTATTAAATTTAGTAATAAAAAGATGATTATACCCTTTCTATTTTTCCTCTACATCTCATCATGTTTGTAAAAAAAAATCAAGCTAAAAAAATCTAAATTAAATACTTTCAGTTAACAAACTTTAATTTTTTCCCTTAATTTTTGACTTAACTTTTTAAAATTTTAACCTACTTACCAATTTAATCACATATTAATAATAAATTATTCACATACCTAGACATACACATTATATCTATATATTCGAACAAGATAGCAGATATATATAAATATAAATATATTTAGGGGTTGTTTGGAATGTCCTAAATAAGTGCACCTTTTGAATTTTTAGACTAAAAAGTTGAGGAAAAAAGATGATTGTTCGGGATAATTTTTTGACTTTTTACGAAAAAATGTGTATTAAAAAATTGTATAAATTAATGTATAGGAGAAGATTGAGATAAAATAGGTTGTATGGTGGGATGAATTAAGACAGCGTGTGTAGAGTATAGGCTAAGAGATGGTTCCCTCCTTTTTGGGCATTGAATTGGACGGTATTGTTCGGCTCGTGGGGGCCCACCACGGGTCCCGTTTTGCTAATTGGAACCGTTGAATGTGTAGACCTCGTTAAGTACTATATGCTTATAAAAAATCACGTTGATCGGATATTGCTAAATACATGATCAAATCAGTTTTGTATAAAAAATAGATGGTGTTATCAAAAAAGTCAGCTGTGTCTCTGGGGACGTCAGAGTTGTTTGTAATAATTTTGTGTAAAATTAATTTTTTTATATTTTTTTTGGTGAATAGTGATAACTTTTTAAAATTTTTAGTAACTTTTTACCTTATTTAATAACTTTTTAGCTTTTTGATTTTTTTTGGGTATCCCAAACCAAGCCTAAGAATGAATGGTCGATATTAATTATTGTTTGTAATTTATAATCTTTTAATTTAATTACATTTTAAACCAATTCTTAATTATTGTTTATTTTATTTTTAAATTTAATTCTTAATTATATTTTATTTGTTAAATATTTTATACTATTTTGTTTAACATCTTAACAATTTTCATTACGTAGGGTCCTTTATGTCTTTTTACATAATTTTGGAGAGAAACATAATTTTCTCACCACGTTAGAATGGGAGCATCTATTTGCACACACTCAATCTTCTATTTACACATCCTTCTTAATTCACACACCTAAAAAAATAAAAAATAAAATATTTACTCATTACACACACATTTATTCCAATTATATCCCCATTTTTTACAACTTTCCAACCCTCCCAATCCACACACCTTCCAGACCGGCGACCACCTCGCCGGCAACCACTTCGCTGGCGGAGACGCAACACCATCGTTACCACCTCCCTTCCAGTCGCCATTCCCACCCCTTCCTCCACCCATCGGCGACACTACCGCGACGCCCACCCCAACCCCTCGATCTCTCTCTCTCTCCCCTCTCAGTCGCGAAATCCACTCTCAGTCGCGAAAAGGGGGCTTCGAATGTTGATTCTTTCCAGATCTAGGCTCTCTCTCTGTCTGTCTGTCTGTGTGTATGTGTGCAGAATTGAGGGTCGCGAAGGGGTGGAAGCTGTGGCGGCGGTGGTGTTGTGTCCTGAAGTGAGGGGTTACGGGGGTGGTGGGGAGGGGGAGTGACCGACGAACGATGGGGTGGGGTGGGGCTTCAATTCGAGAAGAGGGAGGCTGGAGGGAGGCAACAGAGGGAGGAAGGAGATGACCGGAAGGGGAGGCTCTGTGTTGGGTATTAGGGTTAGGGTTAGGGTTAGGGTTTTGGTGGAAGAAGAAAGGGATATTTTGGTAATTTTATTTTAGAATAAAAATGTAATAAAAAAATGTCATTAAGTGTGTGAGGAGAGGGGAAGTGTGTGTGCAAATAGAGGCACCCCGTTAGAATCTGTCAAATCAAACGGAATAAGTAATAGTCTCAAACCATAAGAGGGGTAAGTGACTATTTCCAAATGATAGAAACTAAAGTACAACTAGCCTAAATCACAGGGAGGTAAAAATGATTTTGTCCATTATTTTAAAGCTATGAATTTTTTTATTCTTATTTTTATTTTTATACCATTATTCAAAAAAAAAAAAAAATCATGATATTTAGGGGATGTTTGGCATCACCTACAAAAGTTAAAAAGTCAAAAAGTTACTAAAAAAGTAAAAAAGTTCATACTATTCACCTTATTTTGGAGGGAAATTTGTCAGATCAAAAAAAAAAAAAAAAAAAAACAAAAAAAAAAAAGAACAAAACAGTGAACAAAACAATTCACAATTTTACGTCGTGTGCATTGAAGTACCAAATTTTCTTTGTAATCTTGTTTATTGGTGCGCATCTAAACAGAATGTATTATTATGTAGTTGTCTTACCATTCTATTGATGTCTAAGTGAAAGTATACTTTTGTTTAACAATTCGTCTTATCATTCTATTGATATTAAGTGAAAATATACTTTTGTTTAACAATTCGTCTTACCATTCTATTGATATTAAGTGAAAGTATACTTTTGTTTAACCATTCACTAGCATTTCATGTTAAGCAAACTTCACTTTACCTGTTGTTTAGTTTGCACCCATGCCAGAGTAATTACATCTGTGTTTTGTTGATATAACCAAAAAGTTGACTGAATCCAAAATTTGACAAATTGACATCATTGAAAATGGAAAGTAAGGGATAAATACATACTAATATTATGTGTATCTTGTAAAAATATGTAAGAATATTCATTCTATATAACATAACTGTTGGATAAAAGGTATTCCAAATTATTCTCCCTTTCCCTTTCTCTCTATTCGTGATTTCTCAATCTGTTCTCTTGCTCTTTATCATCTCTCACTCTCGTCTCTTGCTTTCGAAGGCTTCTTGAAGATCTCTGTCTTTTCCAGTAGCTTATTTGTTTGAAAGAATTCTAATTGAAGAGGTATGGCTTGAAATCCCTAAAACCCTATCCACTCTTTTGTACTTCATTTTGTTTTCTCTTAATTAGTCGTTTTTTTCATATATTTTGCCCTGTGTATTGGGTTCCTTTTGGTAAATTTGAATGTAATATTTGATTTTTATTAGTATGAATTTTTGATTTTGGAGACCATTATATAAATTTCCTCTGAGTTGTCGTTTATGTGGTCTTCTCTTTTTAGTATTTTCTATGCACATACCTGCAAGCATTTTTATTTATTTATTTTGCTGTGAAAAGATTGCAAAATTCATCTGGGTCAAACTTTTTCACGTTAAAAAAAGGGTCAAACAAATGGCTTTTAATGTTCTTGATTTCAAATGGGGTTTGAGATTTGAATTTTTCTTGATTTCAAATGAGTTTTATTATAAATTAATGTTGCTCTTTGAGTTGCAATAACAGATGAGTGGTGCTAGATATGTTAGAAATAGTAGTATAGAAGTTCTTTAATTAATCAATACAAATGAATATATAGTACACGTTGCTGGGTCAGCAGGTCTAGATCTACAGTGTCGGGACATCAACAATCTTCTGTCTGGATGGTGATTTCTCTCTCTCTCTCTCTCTCTATATATATATATATATAACATATGTATATACATATTTGTATGCACAATTGCATATACACGTGCATATTAATTCTCTATTTTTTCATAATTAGAATTGTATTTGGATGTAGTATAATAGCATGCAGATTACTTGGTTGAGATTGATTGAGTGGTTGTTATTGATTTAAATTATGTTAATAAGGTAGACAAGAATGGTAAAGTCATATAGGTTATTGATTGTGAATAGAAAGAATAGGATGATCTATTGTTTTTTCTTTCCTAAGATTTAGGAGAAAGAAAAAGAAATTCTGGAAGTTTAGTGGGGAAAAAGAAATTTTGTTACCTAAAGAGGAGAGTTTGGAAGTGGTTAAAAAATCACATGTTGGTGATAATATCCATATAAGTCTCGTGCATATTCATATTCAACTATTAATAATTATGCGTGTTAAACAAAAAATAATATAAAAATATGATAAGTATAGAATTAATTATTTTATTAATTTTTTTTTTTTTTTTTTTTTTTTTTTGTTGATAAATTTATTTTTTTGAACAATTTTATATAATACTACATAATTAATAAGAAAAAAAATTCAAAGTTCAGTGGTTCAATTGAACCCACTAATACAAAATCGTATCTTCCACTGTGAATGGCATTTTGGCTAAAGCAACTCTTCTTCTTCACACACACATACACACACACACATATATATATATATACTAGTGAAAAAGGTCCGTTCAAGGTACAGATTAGTATAATCTTTTGACTCCAATATTTTATTGAGTTTATTAAATGAAATGGAATAATATGACATTTTTTATTGAAAATATTTATTTTATATTTGATTCATTCAAAAAAATAATAAAAAATGCATTGTAAAAAAAATAATTTCATTCTATTGCACCTCATTCCATTCCACTACGTGAACTTTTTTCTCTAAAAATAAGATTGGTTTCCTACAAAATTGAATAGAATCAATGATTAAATATATGATATAAATTTTAATTTCTATTATAAGTACAATTATGGAATAAATAGATGAAATAAAATTTTAGTTATCGTCAACTTTGCCTCCTGCGCATGAATACCCTGCTTTCCTAGCTGTCTGGGCAAAAAGCGTATCAGCGTACTTGTCAAACGAGTTGTACGGTGCAAGATTGGCCAGCAAGCAAGCCAATTGCCGTGAACCTTTTTGGACACCATGGTTTATGATCTCTTCAATCTCACTTTCACGTAAGTTGTCAAGCAAGCCATTTGTTCTAGCTACCACAATGTCGTCTTCTTCAACTTCCACTTCCAACTCTTGTTTAAAGTGCACATTATGGATAGTTGAAACTCCATTGTTGAACTGGTGAATGATATTTGATTTTGCCATGTCAGATGAGCATAAATCCACAATATTAATTGCACGAAGGATCTGCACAAACAATATAATAAATTTTATATATACTAGAAAGCTATGCACAAACGCAATGCATGTATAGAAATGAAAGCAATAGTGGTAGTGTCCTTTCAAAATGACACTTCAAGTTCTAGCACAGATGACAATTGAAAGTGACGGAATTCAAAAACAAAATAAAAATTGTTAGTGTATACTCCACTCATCCACTAGATAGCTTTAAATATATAGGTTAGTGTATGCTTTCGGTTCCACTAGATCCACTAGATAGATTTTTATGTATGTGTATGCTTTGTATGATTCCAGCTGTATGCCTTTGTTCCCTTTAATCTCCTATATAATGGAGACAAATCAATCAATACAATAATCAATATACATACAATTCTCTTTCTCTATTTCTCTATACAGTTATTCTAACAAAAATAAAATTAATAAAGCACAAATTTTAGCTACTGATTACAATTAAGCCAAAGCAAAAGTAAAAGATGAGTTGCGTGCATGTCCATTGAGAGTAGTAATGCAAGTTGTGGATGATCGTTGTTGAGCCTTGGTGTTTGAATAAGCTTCAAACAAAACCATTTTGGGGTTCACAACACACTGCCATGTTTATTTGGACAGACTGAATTAGGTTGGATTAACATTTCTATAATTAATAGTCCTAGGATTATGAATCCTTTAGATTGTGTATCCTATCCTATGTTTGGATTGAGTTAGGATTATAAGGAGGGATTAACAAAATATTATCTAATCCGATGATTGTTTAAGGGGATTGGAATGGATAGGACATGAGACATCTAATATATTGACAATAATACCTCTATTATGGTCATTTGATAAGTTAGTTCAGACTTTGACTTTAGTCTTCCAATTTATATCCCACCCCTTATGTAGAATTGAATAGTCCATCATATGTGGGATACCATATCCGGATGAATTATTAGTCCGTACTTCAATTTTTTAACCAAATATCGAATTAATAATTTTATTGGACTATTAATTTAATCCCAAGCACATATCCATCCAAACAAATATGGCCTTAAATTGTGCAGTGCAATAAGAGAGTTATTAGTCACAAGCTACCGAGCATATTCGCTCCAACCACGGACACCATCTGCCAAGCCAACTGTTTGCTTCTCCGCATAGATGAAGTGAGCATCATCCCCGCGTGGCTTCAACTCGTCATCCTTGGGCAAGTACAGTGATCCTGTTGCAATTTTTAGCCTTCTTTCACTACAGAAAACACTGCCGAATAACAATGAAATAAAATAGAATCGTCAGTTAAATTTGAGGCTTCAAAAATTAATGCATACAACAAATCTTTAATTTAAATTCCAGAATGGTTCAAGAAAGTTTTTAGACTTGTCAACTTTTTATCTATATATATTTTTTTTTATCAGCAAAGAAAGAAATTTCATTGAGGCAAAAAGAGATACAAAGAATACAAAAGAAGAACTTTGGAAGACCTGCATCATTGCCAAAGTTATGCATCCCAACTAGGTTGGCTAATCATGTGCACCCTAAAGCAGAAAAACAGAGGACAAGAAAACATGGAAAACAGAGACTTCATCAGACTCAAGCCAGTCCAATTCACCTTCCTGGACCAAGACATTTTCTTGTCTGTTGAAGATTTGTGACAAACTTATTGAATTTAAGCTTGTTATCTATATATATTTCGTTGATTTTTATTTTTTATAATGTTTTTACAATCTTATAAAATGAAATCAAGAATGTAAAGCGTCAAAATCCGAATAAAATAGTGAAACCAAAATTTTCTATATAAATTGAACATACAAAATAAATAATGAATGATTTTCAAATATAATAATGAAAGATATTCATCAACCCCTTAAAAATGGTTTTTTCTTAAGACAACATAACACTACCGCAAATAAAAGTTTTAAGGACCAAAGTTTTTTGTCTCTAAAAATGAAAATTTTGTCTCAAAAAACATATGGGAACCAATTTTTATCATCACTAAAAGTTCAGCCCAAAAAGTTAAAAAAGAACTTTTAGCGATAATTTTAAAAATGTTACTAATAAATGCAGGGTCAAAATAATTTGGTCAAAAAAAAGTTTATTTTTTGAGACAAAATTTAAATTCCAAAAGGATTGTAATATCACCAAATATCCAATTTGGTTGCTAAAAATATAAAATGACATTTCTGGCAAAAAAATATATTTTATACCTAAATAGTGATTTTGTCACTCAAATCTTAATTTGTTGCTGTGATATCTACGTAAACACCCACGGAAAACAAAAATGGAGACAATAAAAGAACATATATACCTAAGGACTTGACTTCTTCCCAATCTAATTATGGACGGGTGAATGCTATTCAGGCCCGTGGGAGTCACCATGGTCCTATTTTAATAATCCGAATTATTTATTGTATCTGGCCATTCACGTATATCCTTTAAAAAAAAAAAGTTGATTTATTAATTGTAATTTATTCAATTTATCATACTTATCTCTAAAAAAATTGATGAAAAGTGTGTTTTTAAAATAAGTCCATCCATTTTGTTTTAGTAACATATGCGATAAGTTGAATAAGTTAAGGATATCAAATCGATCTAATTTTTGTGTGTGAATAATATACATAAAAAATTCGACAAAATAAACAATTTAAATTATTAAAATGGGATACATGAACAACGCCCTCCATTCCAAATCATGGATTGAAGGGGATCCCGGTCCTATATGTAAATAAACACCGAAAAAAAATGAATAGTAACACAATGAAACACGAGAATCAAGAATTTATGACACAGAAATATTAGAAACCCTAAACTACACAATTTTTTCAAAAAAATTTTTGTGGTATTGTTGTATCTATTGTATCGGTATATGCTGTATCTATCTCTGTATGCTTCAAAGATGAACATCCATTCATGTGACTTGAATATATATATATATATATATAATATTTAATCATATTTCTTGAAATTTTTCCATTCCAGAATAGATTATCATACCCCACCGGATACACCAATTCTTCCGGTAATGATGAAGAAAACAGAAAAAGTAAACGAAAGATATAATGATCAACCCATTAAAATTGGATCCAATTCACAAAAATAGTTTTACTTTAAGTTGTATACCACATATATACACCTAAACTCCAGTCCATCATCGAATTGGATCGTCCAGTCCGATCCATTTTGCCCATTTTGAGTCTTGTTTCGATAATTCTAACTGTCACATTTTAAGATTTGTCGAGTACATCATTCCTATCGGATAACGGAAGCCACGTGTTTGGATCAATTTTGTATTCTCACTGTCCATTTTTTTTCATACAAATTTAATCCGAACATGTGATTTTTGTTATGTGATTGACTTAATTTTTTACAAAAATGATTAAATCGACAAATTCTAAAATATGACTAGTTCTAATTATCAAAACGGAGTAAAAAATGTGCCCATAAACCCGACAATATCTCTCCAATCCAATTTGGGACTGGAAAGAAGTCAGCCCCCACATAAACACCCACAGAAAACAAAAACAAAAAAAACCTCATATATTTAGTTTTTGTTGAAAAGTTACCTTCTGTGAACAAAGGTTTCAGAAGTAGTTGTCGAAACTGGCTGATGCTGTTTTTGCGAAAGGATTATCATCTTGATATTCGAAAGGAAACACTGAGAATTTTGAAGGATTATACAGTTGGTGCATGCATGTGTTAATTTTACACGGCTTGAACCATCTAAAATAAATTTACACGGCTTTAGGATCATGGTCGGAACTATGCATGAAGTAGTGGGTCAATTGAATCCACTAACATTGATTTTTTTTTTTAATAGTATTATATAAAATTTTTGAGAGGCTCTCATAAATTGACATCATTAAAATTGTTAAAAAAAATATAGATTTATCAACAAAAAACTTGTTTAAAAAAAATTTAATTATATGTTTATCATATTTTTATACCATTTTTTGTTTAGCACGCATAACTATTAATTGTTAAATATGAATATGAATGAGACTTATATAGATATCATTACAACAATCATTATGTATGTAACACATTAGGGCCATGTTTGTTTGGGTGGACATGAGTTTGGGATTGGACTAATAGTCCAATAAAATTATTAATCCGATGTTTGATTAAACAATTGAAGTACGAACTAACAATTCATCTGGATATGGTATCCCACATATGATCGACTATTCAATCCCATAGAAAGGGGTGAGATATAAATTGAAAGACTAAACCAAAGTCTGGACTATTAGTCCTCCTTATAATCCTAACTCAATCCAAACATAAGATGGGATACATAATCCAAAGGATTCGTAATCCTAGGACTATTAGTCATGGGAATGCTAATCCAACCTAATCCAGTCCGCCCAAACAAACATGGCCTAGGTGTCATGTAAAAATATGGTGAGTGTAGCTTTATTGACATAAAAATAAATATCATCATATCATATATAATAATGATATAAAAAAAATGTTATACAATTTTTTTATAAAATGATATAATTGTTGGTTTGGGATGTTTTAAAAAAGCACACTTTTTGACTTATTGGCTTATATGGATTGGGTTTGGGTTGGGTTTGATGTGATGTGTTAGAGAGGTGATGTGATTTAAATAAGATGATGCGACTTAAATAGGATAGTGATTTTTTAACTTTTTGTATTATTTAGTTTATGCCAAACCAACATCATAACTTTTTATTTTAAAATAAAACACCATGTTTTTTATTTATAACAACATTTTTGTGATTTTTTTGTGCAAATAAAACGAAATATTATTGACAAAATTTGATAATCTGTCAAATCTTCTGCCACATTTGGCACAAATGATAACATGTGAGAACTTAGGAAAGCATTTGCAATGGATCTGTTTATTTTTTTTTCTCCCGCCAAGCTGATATATTTTTATGTTTGGATTGAGTGATTTAGAAAAAAAAAAAAAAGAAATGGAAAAATATGTATTTCTCTTATTTTGAATAATTTAAATGAAAAGAAATGAGGAGAAATGGAGATAAACTTATTTACCTTATAACCCTTATTTGCAATCTTTCCAAAAGTGGAGAGATTAGGAGAGAAAAGAAACCAACAGATTCTTATATTTTCATAATACTAATTTTGTCCCTGTAAAAATAAAAGAAATAAAATGATTAAAAGAAATATAAAAAAGTTATTTTGATAATATAATATAAAATAATTTCTTTTTCTTTTCTCTTATGAAACCTAACCAAATAAGAAGAAGAGAAATTACAATCATTTATTTATTTTTATTTCTTACTTATCCAAATAAGAAGGAGAAATCACAAATATTTTTTTTATTTTCTTTTCTCTTATAATTTAAATAATCATTTCTTTTCTTTTATCTCTTAAAATTACCAAACATAATATTAGCGATTACTCTAAAGGGCTTCCAACGTAAGTATTATAGCATCCGCCATTGCTATGTTTCAGTGGATTATCCACCAATAATAAATAAATAAATAAATAATTCTCAAATACAATAGTTATTTGTGCTACTAAATCTTGGAAAAGTTGAGTTTTTCTCATGAGAGAAGTTGAGAGATTTATATGGCCCACAATGAGTCATGTTTTAATGATCCGTTCATTCTCTAAGGTTCTCAATATATATTATCTATGAAAGAAATTAATTCGATTCAATAATCATAACTTTTTTATTTTATCGTATATGTCTCTAAAAAAATAGACGACAAATATATTTTTAAAATAGACCATCCATTATTTTAGAGACAAATGTTATAAAATGAGTATGTTACGATTATCAAATTGATCTAATTTTTTTCATGGATGATATATATATTAAGAACTCTATAAAATGAAGGATTCGGATCATCGAAATGAGACCTATAATAGGCCCCACGGGCCTCTCAAGTTCTCTCATGTTCTTATGTTGAGATCTCAACATGAGAGAAGCCTAATTCATTTTGGAAATGTCATTCATTATGCTAAATACGATGGTTTATTTTGTTAGACAAATAGTTTAAATTGAAAATAAATTAGAAAATAAAAATAAAAATTTAGATTATAAGAGTCAAACTTTGATTTGATTTGATTTTTTTCAATTTCCCTAATTATAAAACTGACCAAATAAGAAATTTTTTAAATTTCCTCTCTCTCAATTTCTAATTTGTATTTATTTATTTTATTATTTCTTACTTATAGACCAAACATTAGAGAGATTTTTTTGTCTTCGTTTCTTTCCAGTCATGGCAAGTTGATTTTTTTGACTAAAAAAGTCAAAATCAAAATTAGAAGGTTACTAAAAAAAAAAAACACACAATCATACACCTCAATTATTTACGTTTTTTTATACAATTTTAAAAAGTCATTCCGAGTAACATACACCTCATAAACAAGTTAGAACTCAAAAACGTTGATAAAAAAAGCTGAATCTCAAACTGTTTTTTATGGACACAGCTCCTCTCTAGTTATTGGGGAGTACTGTTTGGCATTGGTGGGCCTGATTTGGGCTCATATTTATGATCCAAATCGTTTATTATACACAATCCGTAGAGTATATCATTCTTGCAAAAAATCACATTGATTGGATATCGATGACTATTTGATCAGATCACATTTCTATCACAATTTATTTTGAAAATTATATTTAAAAATGTGATCTGCTCAAGTGGTTATCAATATCCAATTAACGTGATTTTTTACGGAAATGATACATACCCAACAAGTTCTATATATTGAACGGTTTGGATCATCGACATGGGACCAAATTAGGGCCCACCAATGCCGAATAGCACTCTCCCATAATTGAAGAGGAGTTGTGTCCATTTATTTATTACTCTATTCGAAGTAAATTATATTGACATTTCTTAAAGTTTGAAAAAAATAAGATAAGTATGACATATTTATGGAAAATGCTATAAAATCTCAAATTTTCTATCAAATAAATGACTAAATATCTCACATTGTGTGGGTCCGCAATTTACATTTGGTCATTTATTTAGTAAAAAATTTAGTATCCCTAATATTACCCCATATTTATAGGCACTTTAGCCATAAATTCAATTTTGAAACTTTTGGAGCAATAGACCTAAGTTTTAATCTTTTGAGGCCACAAAGGCTAACAATTTCAATACCATATAACCCTGCCTATATGTCTATTTGTCTTATATCTATCTATCCACTTCATTTATTTGTCCACCTATTTATCAAATATCATCTATCTATTCACGTGTCACTTATTGTTCCACCTAATCTATCTACCGATTCATATCACCACCATCACCAACCACCCCCTCTGATGATTTTTCTAGCGACTAAAGGTGCAATGTTAGTGGGTAAAAATGATATATATATATATATATATTTTTAAACACCAATTTGTTATTCTCCCTTAATCATGTTTTTACAACAAAAATAAAACAATCCTTGAGACTAATGTGATACACCCCTAGAAATGGATTTCTCAATAATTTTTTCATAATTATACTATGCTCCTTTTAATCCATTTTCATGGGTAATTTATTAGTTATATGAAATATATATTTTAATTTCCATGACATTATTATATTTTTTATATTAAAATATAAATTTTTTCATTAATTATTCATGTGTTTACGCACATCAACAATTTTTACTTTATTCTAAACAAAAAACACTAATGTAATAATGTCAAGACTTGTAAGATATATTTATTATTTTCTTTCAAACCGATCAATTTATTTTTTATTTTTTTATTTTTTATGCGGCTTCTGCCATCTGCTTGCTTCGTAACATGGCAGGGATTCCGTTCTCTCTCTTCACTGGAAACATTTGGGATTCTTGATCTATCCCCCTTTTTAAGGCAGTGTTTGGCATTTCCTATTTTAGTATATATATTTTTATCTTTCTATTTTTTTTGAGTTACATTAATTATTTTATTTTATTTTATTTTATTTTTTGTATATCTTTTTATAAAAAATCAAAAATTATACTTATTTAGATAATTCCAAACACTCTAAATACATTTTTTGAACTAAATTTCAAACCAAAACTATTATAAGAGATTCATACTTGAAGATGCTATCAATATGGCTTGGTTGGAAAAAATAAACTTTGAGTTGGATGGTCAGATAGAAAGTGTTCAAAATTTAGTAAAATGGGTTCAGATGCCAACAATAAGGAGTCAATATTTTTTCAAGGATAATAAATAATAATCCAAGCAGGTCAAGGCGTTTAAAAAAGTTTTTAAGAGGGACAAATAACAATCCAATCCAATTCACTCAAGTTGTTGACAAATAAAGAAATAAATAAGAACAAATTATTTTAGTAATCTCTACATTTTAGGGCACGTTGGGAAGAGGTTAAAAAAGTCAGCTTTTTTGCTAAAAAAATCACCAAAAAAACTAAAAAGTCAAAAAATTAGTTTTTTACTAACTTTCCAAAACACCACTTTGTTTGTTGTGTAATTTTAGTTTCTACACTTTTAATTGACTTAATTTTGATCAATAATTTTAATTTTTATGTCAAATTAGTCTAATCGATAACATCATATTAGGATTTGGTGAAAAATGATAATTGAATTGATTGAGATTAATTCCCTGTGTTGAATTTTGACCCAAAAAAATGACATGCATTTATGTGCGTGTTTTTTTAAAAAAATAATAGTTGTAATTAATTAAATCAAATTAAAATAAAATTATAAATTTAAGGTTAAAATTGAATCAAGTAGTAAAAGTATAGAGACTACTGATGTAATTTGTTTTATTAGGAGTTGTTTGAGATAATCTTAATAAGTATACTTTTTGACATTCTTACGAAAAATGTGCAAAAAAATATAAAGGTGATGTGACCGAAATAATTACACTTATCTAAATATATGCACTTATTTAATTTATGCCAAATAATAAAAATTAAGGGTTACAAATGACAATTCAATTGGTATTTAAAATTTTTCTCAAAAGAGTGACAAAATGACAAATAAAAAATTACCTACATTACATGTACGAGGGAAAAAAAAAATTCGCGGTGTTCAAATGAACACCTCCAGACGTAGCGCCGCAAATGTAGTTGAAAAAAGTTGAACGATACAAATTTGTATAAAAGGGTACAATGATTCGAGGGTGACATTTTGTATGAAGTCATATATCATTAGAAAAATATTTTGAAACTCTAATTTTTAAGTTTTAAAATTAGTTCTAATGAGCTGGCAGTAAGTCTCATCCACTGTGATGTGATGTTTTGATTTTTTTTCTTGTTATGTCATTAGTACTTCATTAGAGTACCAAAATTAGTACTTTGAATCATTGCTAATATCATTATTCCCCAACCCAATAAATGAGTTAACAAACTGAATAGTTAACTATTTAATTTTGATTTCAAAATTCGGTTCCGCTATGTAGCTCGAAATTTCCGAGCTCGAAATTGGCCCGAATCCAAAACGATGTCGTTTTAGATTTTTTTTTTTTTTTTTCCTTCTACTTTCTTTCTCTTTTTTTTTGAAGATGAAGAAGAAGAAGAAGAAGAAGAAGAAGAAAAAGAAAAGAGAAGAGGGAGCAGTTGGTGAACACATTCATCAACCCATCATCATCATCAACAGCCAACAATTTCCCCCCCCTTCATCTTGAGATCTAGATCCACTAGAAAAAAAAAAAAAAAAAAATCAACAACATCTTCCTCATCATCAACAATAACATCTTCATCAACATCATCATCAGCCAACAACATTTTTTTTTCCCTTTCATTTTCAGATCCAGATCCGCTAGGAAAAAAAAAAAAGGAAAAAGATTCAGCTCCAATTTAGATTCAGATCCGATCACCGCCATCACCGTCGATCTTCGCTCTTCCTCCTCTGCCATCACCGCCATCACCGTCGATCTTCTCTTCCTCCTCCTTCTCTCCATCTTTTCTCCTTCTTCTCTCTTCCTCTTCCCTTCTCTCTTCTCTTCTCTCCTCTCTCTCTCTCTCGCCTCTTCCCTTTGTCTGTATTCAAAAGCAAGAAAAGGAAAAAAAAAAGAAAAAAAAAAAGAAACCCAAAAAGACGTTGTTTTGGGTTTCGAGTCAATTCGGGCCAATTATTTTCGAGCTACCAAGTATTATCCTTCAAAATCAATTTTAGTAAGTTTTAAAATTTATTTAAATTTAGTTCATTAAATTTTTGAGTCAATTTTGAACAAGTTTTGTTGGGTCGAACTCTAAAAGTTTGATATTTTTGTATAATTTTAGATTTATTGAACCAAATTTATTGCTTAATCTTGATTTGAAAACTTTAATAAATTTCAGATTGACTTGTTTATCAAATGAATTGGGAAAACAAATCGAGCCCAAACTGTTTAGGTCATTTGTCATCTTTACCAATAAAAGATAAATTCTAATTCTTCTATAATTCTATAGCCATTGTTATTCTAGTTTAAAAGTTTGACCTGCTTTTTAAAAATTTTAGACCCATTTTTCAAATTTTATATATATATATATATATATATTATAAAAAAGTAGTGTTTGCTCTCAATTTGTCTCTCTCTCTCCTAGGTGGTACATCTCTCTCTCTCTCATTTATTTATTAAAATTCCACATTAATATATCATTTTATCAAAATTCTTTTTAAAATTTAATATTTAAAAAAATCTACTTAATCTAAATTACTCCTAAACAATACCTAATAGAATTGTACATACTAAAAATACTTTATCAATTAATTTTATTATACTTTTTTTTATTTTTTAAAATAAAATATTTATTTCTTTTTTTTATGTCTATCTTATTTATAATATTAATTATATTTTGTTTCTTAACTAATTAGAATCACTTTTAATTTAATAATAATTAGGTCTAATAACAAGTTATAATGGATAAATTACACTGACACCTTCTGAGATTTCTATTTAATACAGATTTTTTGTCCACGTTTGAAAAATTACACTTACCCTCCTATCAGATTAAAATGACATATTTATCCTTTAACCTTTATACATATAAAATAATAAAATAATACTGATATTTTATTCATGTCATTTTAGAAATAACAATCAACTTCTTTGGTTTAACTCAAACAAAAAAATGATTTTTTTTTTAGTTTTTTTTTTTAATTTTCACTGATTTTTTAAATATTTAAAACATTTTAAATTTTTTTAGATACAACTAATCTAGATATACTTAAGAACTATAATATTTTGCGATTTTTTTTTTAAATTCACCAAATTCAAAAAATAAAAAAATACAAAAATTCAGTAATACTGTAATAAATGTGAATGATAGTATCTAGTAATACTGTAATAAATGTGGGAGAATAGACAAGAAAGAAAAATAATGGTGGAAATAAAAATGAAAAATTCTATTCATGTATAAAATTTTATGCAAAAAATTTCATAAAAATGTTGTGATAGTGATGTTGTAAATATAAATCGTGTTTATGAGTTTTCTATTTTAAAGTGAAATGTTACTATTAACCTATATCATTGTTTTTAAAAATTTTATATAAAATTTATGTTTGTATATCATCACCCAATAAGAATATGTTTAAGTAGAATTTAATGATAGAAAGTTATAGAATGTAGTCATGATGATAGGAAGAAAAAATGGCAAAATGGTCATTTAGAAAATTTTAAGGTATGACATCAGCAATCAAAAGGGTAATTTGTAATGAGATTACAAATCTCAGAGAGGAAAATATAGTTTTTCAAACATGAGGAGGAGATCTATATTAAACAGAAATCTCAAGGGATGTCACTATAATTTACCCTATAATTTAATATCATATACATTTATAATATATATTTATTTAAATGACATTTTTGTAGCACGAAAGGTTAAAATTATCAAATGAATATTTCTTTCTTTTTTTTTGTGTTATAATTTAATATAATTTAAATTTTTATAGTACGAAGGGGTGGGCGTCGCGTCGTGTCGTGTCATTTTGGGTTCGTGTCAGAATTACCTCAACTCTAACCCGACCCGTTTATTATTTCGAGTTATGGTGTCGTGTCATTTTCGATCCGTGTCTAGTTCGTGTCGTGTCAATGTCTTGTGTCAAAAAATTTGACTATTAATTAAAATATCAAATATATGAAAAAAAAATTGAATTTTTTTTCACAAGTTAAATTTAATGAAACTAATCTCTATTAAAAGAAATTATTTATAAAAAATATTTGATTTGAATTTAATTTTATATTCTTAATTTATAAAAATTATATTTTATTATTATATTTTTTACTAGATTAACTCAAATAAAAGACAAAAAAATACATTAAGTTCAATTAAAAGCAAAAATAAAATCTATATTAAACTTAAAATCGTATTTTATATACTTTTTAATAAATTGGATGTAATTAAGTAACAGATTAAAAAATGTTATGTTACTCTTTAGTAGAAATAATATTAGAATGTGTAACTAATTTTTCATTATACAAGTTATCTGTATTAATTTCATATTATACAGATTTGACACTAACCTGATTTGTTTAATAGTTGTAATGGCTCACTTTTTATTCCTTAGAATCCATTATCAAAATCATTAAATTAATTCAATTTCAGAGATAACACGTTGAAACTCTTTACATCAACGAGAAAGAATAAATAAAGATTCTCTCATTCGAATACAAAATGAATGCAACATGAGTATAACTAAATAAATTGCCTGTAGGCTTACATCTTTAAACGTAAAAGAAAGGGTTTAACTATTTTACAATCACGGCATTCCGCTCACAAATGAAAAGGCCCCATAGCCAACAACTAACGGTGATTCTCGATCTCGAGCACTTCTTAACATCACCTGAAAAGAATTAGCAACATGGGATGAACAGAAAATCCAGTAGGGATCTCAACATGATCCTAAACAATAACAATATACAGATAGCTATGATCATGAATAATTCACATCATATCATATATATATTATGACAGTTTATAACCAAAGTATACGTACATAGATACTTTTCTAAAAAACATTCGATTTATTCAACAACACAACCAGTTCACATTTACTTCTCAGTTTCCCATCTTTAACAAAATATCACATAATAATCGTATTTTCCATCTTTAACAAAATATCACATAATAAGCCTATTTTCCATCTTTAACAAAGTATCATATAATAACCGTATTTTCCATCTTTAACAAAGATTACATAATAAACGCCTTGCCTTTGAAACAAATCACAAAGATCCGATTTTCTTTTCCTTGCTTCTTACAACCTCAATGCATAAATACATTCATCATATTTCCATGCCTTAAATCCAAGGTTAAGGAAAATACTATAAATAATCAATTTGATAAACCCACGTGCATACATAACCATTTAGCTCAAGAGATGAAACAACACTCACCCAACCACTACCTACTCAACTTTTGGGGCAACTCAGTCTCCGAAAACCACAATCATTATAACACATGACATAACACCGTCACACTGCAACAATAATAATAAACAACTCTGCTTTACCTGCCTTAAGCACGGTAAGCCAATGGTACATCTATTCTCAACAAAATGCCAATTTTCTAGCGCAGCCAAGTTCTCTAGGTGCTAGCTAGAAGGTACTAATATCTCTTATTCTCAGTGCATGCACATTTTCCAATCATCACTTGGTACAAGAAGCATAAATAACTCGAGTGTACTACATATACATAATCATTTCAACAACATAATGTCATCCTCCACCGATAACCAAGGACAAAACCTTTAAACAATATGTATTAAATACACGTAATACAATTATCCAATTCTTATGAGGCATTAAGTCCAACAACAACAATAATATTCAAAGGTTTTCAACTTCCACCTAAAGTTCTTTCTCAATTTGCAAAAGAGTTATAATTACCTCTTCTTTCCAAAATCAATTTCCACAATTCCCAATTCACAACACACCAACTATATTTAAAAAAAAACTCATTTCCTTCATGTAACCAAAAACCCAATCCATGAATAACAAAGGCATAATCCACTCAATTTCGACTCAACAAAAGTGTAACCCAATGATTCTCATCTTCTGGTTAACCCCCTTTTTAGCAATTAACAACTACTAATTCGTTATACGCAACTATAATCAACCCAACACAAAGTTAATGTTAAAATCATGAGACCCAATTAAATCTCAAATTAATTACCAAATCATTAATCAAATTCCTTAATTCAAAACATGATCATTTCACAATTTCAACCCTTTTTACCTATTAATCATTATTACAAAAATTAGGGCTTTACCTCTTTCTCAACATGAACATGTTAACCACTCCCCAATTAACCCAAACAACAATCCATTTCACAAAATCTCAATCTCAAATATCAAATCTTAGATCCCCTTTCATTATAGCGATTCCGATTTTGACCCGACTCTTGTGGTACCCCGGACTTGGGTTTAATGCTTTTATATTGTTGTTTATATTGTTGTTTCCCTTGTCTCCATTTATTTTGGTTATCGGGATGTGGTTGTGTGTTTAGAATAGGTTGGTTGCATGTCTCCCCAAACTTGTGATGCCCAGATTTTGGCTTTTCCGCTCGAGCGGACATTCTTGCGCTCGAGCGGGCTTCACAAATTTTGCTCCTCTGCTCGAGCGACCATTTTTGCACTCGAGTAGGATTCGTTAACTCTCAGAATTTCTTTTGTAGGTCTAAAAATGCTAGAAGTGTGCATTGGACGCTCGAGCGTCTAGTCTCGTGCTCGAGCGAGGGCCTTCGTGTGCAAATATCTTGGAAGTGCGTATTCTACGCTCGAGCTGAACTTTGTGTCTGACGCTCGAGCAAGGCTTTCCACGCTTGAGCGGATTGCGTGTATAACAGTCCGAGAAGATGACATTTTGAATCACTTTTTCTTCTCTTTCTCTCTCTCTCTCTCTCTCTAAAACTTTCGAAAAAGGTTGTTCTTGAGCCTCTCTCTCTAAAATTCACATTCTCTCTAAGATTTCGTCTAGATCCATTGGGATTTTCATCCTCGTGCCTTTGAGAAAAAAGTAGAGCTCGTCAAGATCTTCATTTTGAACCGAATAGAAGTGGGTTTTGGCGTTCTTGGGGTTCCACTCTTTCTTGGCTCGTCTTCTCTCTTTGAGGTAGGGATCTTTCTACATCTTCATATGATATTTAGCTTAGTTATTTGTCTATTGTGTAATAATGGTGTGATTTGGGGACATTTTAAGTAAACCTAGGGTTTGGGCATAAAATGGAAAGAGGGGTTTTGGGTAAAGGTGAAATAAATGCTTGTGGGGTTTGAAAATGATGTCGTGTTGTATCTAATTTGATGATTTTGGCACTTGGCTAACATTTAGGAAAAGGGAGAAATTGTCCTAATTGGATCAAACTATTATCCTGTACAAATAATTGGAATTAACATTGAAAATATGAAATTGAAAGGGTATTAATATAAATTGTGGGATTGGTTATGTATTAACCCATTCTTTGAAAGTTTGAATAAATTATCTGTCATGAGATTGTGTATCTGTTTAGAAATATCTATATTGGGCTATCGGTAGAGGATAGTTTTGTTTGTTGTAGAAATTGCATGTGGATTAGGTGAATTGAAATTAGTCCATGGTTGGTTGTCATTGAATATGGCTATGTTTATATACATTGTATATGTATAACTGTCTGGGAGTGGAAAGGAGATGTACTCCATTGCTTGATTATGTGTTTAAATACATTGCATATGTATGAATGATTGTTTGAGATGAGAAAGGGATGGACTCCATTGTTTGAGAGGAGAAAGGGGATGGACTCCACTATAATTAAGTTGGCCGGAGTGTTCTGGGTGAAAGTCCCAAAATTATACATACCCATGTATAGCCTACGTTTACATGGGTCTCATTTGAAGGCTGCCTGCAGACGAAATATCCATGAAATGGAAGTTTGAAGCGTTTATGCATATGTGTTGTATGATTTGAAATTTTTGAGTTGTAGTCTCAGTTCGGTTGTTGAAAATAACGAAATTGACTCATGGATTAAGACACATAAGTGAATGGAATATGAATTGAAAGTAAATGGAATAAGACTTGAAATTGATATCGTATGAGTATATAAGGTTGTGAAAAGTTTTATCACAAGTATTGTTTATGTACTTGTACTTATACCTTTGCTAAATTCCATATACTGTGTTAGATGATTTCTACTGGGTTGTGGCTCACCCTATTTGGGAATAATATTTTCAGGTAATGATGGCATGCCTCCACCAAGACAATAGTATTGAAGGGACCTTTGGGAAGCAAGAGCTTCATGTTTTGTTTATTTTGTATAGCCTAGGGCTAAATATGTATTGAGCGAAGTTCATTTTATTGTAACCAAGTCAGGGCTTGGAAAGGTGTAAGCCAATAGGACATTCATTTATGTTAAACTCTTGTATTCATTAACCTTATGTAATTAAAGGACTAAGACTCAGATTTATGCTATCATTTATATTTGTTTGTGGATGTATCCATGTTATTATTTTGGGGGCGTTACATTCATGATTTTCGAAAAATCCATAACAAACATGGTTTTTATGCAATAAAATCTATCACATGTCTATGTATAGGCGAGGTATTGAAAAAGATCAAAGAAATCCCCACCTCAAAGAGAGAAGAGGAGAAAAGCCAAAAATCAGCTTCGCCGAAATTCGATCTCCACTGGTCAAAATGAAGCCCTCGGTATGCTCGCCGTTTTGGTATAAGGAACTAGTACCAAAATCCCAATGGATTCTTGATATCAAAAGAAAATGAAAAGTCTTGAGGGTTTGAATAGAGAGGGATGAGAGAAAAAGAGAGAAAAGATTGGAGAGAGATAGAGATAGAGAGAGAGAGAGAGATATTCTGAAATGAATAAAAGGGAATCGAGGCAGTTTCAGGTGCCTGGCTGCACATGCGGAGCCCTTCCCGTACATACAGAATTTCGCACCGCACATGCTATTAATGCAGAACCAAAACTTCAACCAAGCTCAACCCCGCAATGTGGCCCACTTCAACCCAGCTCAACCCCGCACATGTGGCCCTTCCTTCTGCACGTGCAGCCCCCAATCCGCATGTGTAGCCTAAGTCCCCATACGTGCGGTTCCACCTGACTCGCCTCGAACTTCTCGAGGTGATCCCGGTCCCCTCAGTTTCGTCCCTACGCCTGAAACTCAAAATATTTAAGTCGGTCTAACATTAAGTGGATTAAACAAGTTCGAACTCTCAAACATCAACATGATATAAACCATTAAGGTACTGAACAGGAAAAAGGTAGGTCCAAAAGGCACGTTCAAGTCGGGTCCAAGACTTGGGACATCACAATATTCGTGTTATTGGGTGTGTCATATATGTGTTTGTGTTAGGCAATGGTCAATTTTAACCTAGTGGTTTCATGTACGGTTCGAGTCGTGTTATCGTGTCGTGTCGTAAATTTTCACCCCTAAACGATATAGTTAAAAATATTAAAATATACATAAATAATTTACTTAAAATTATTATGTGTTGATCTAAATAAGACTTTTATAAAACGATAAGATTAAGATTATCAAAATAAATAAAAAAAATACTGTTTACCTTTAACTTTTTTTTTTCCCTTCTCTCCTACGTAGCGCATCTCTCTTTTTTTCTTTTTTCCTTTTTATTAAAATTCTAAATCAATATGCCATTCTAAAATTTGATATTTAAAAGATTTTTACTTAATCTAAATTAACCAGAAAAAAAATTTAATAGAATTATACATACTGAAAATATTTTACCAATTAATTTTATTTTACTTTTTCACTTTTAAAAAAATAAATATTAAAAATATTTATTTTTATGAAATTTATTTTATATATATATATATATATTTATGTAAGTTATATTTTTATAACATGATAGAGCTAAAATTATTAAAATACACATAAATAATTTATTTAAAATTAGTATATATGTTGATTTAAGTAACTCTTTTATGGAACAATACAACTAAAATTATTAAAATAACTAATTAGAGTCATTATTTAAATTTTAAATTATTGCTTCTTCTTTTCTCCAATTTAACGATAATTTTAAATATTTTATATATTCAAAAATATAAATAATTCAACTAAATTTTATTAAAAAAATATTTTAAAATAAATATGTTTAGCCCGTGCATCGCACGGGATAACTACTAGTTCAATAATATGGCAATAATAAACTTTAGTCCTACTTTGACAACCTTTGATGTGGCAACCAATTAAACCTTTAGACTTACTTTTCAAACGCAATAATGTGACAATTAATTAAAATATTTAAGACATCTCTCTCTCTCTCTCTCTCTCTTATATATATATTCTCTAAATATTAATCAATTACCTTTCTTACACATCACGCAATTTAAAAAGTGAACCTACATATTATTTTTCCTAACTGTATTATCTATATTGTAGCCATGTGAGTTGTTAGTTTGGCATAGAATAACAGAAATATAGCCTTATTCTATGCCTCATTAAAAAAAAAAAATAAAAAAAAATAAAAAAGAGAAATTTATTTATAAATCTCATTTAGAGGCCAACCTTATAGTTCAATAAGTCTATAAAGTATTCTTGTGTTTCACTTAGTCCCATATATTTGAACTTATATTTCAATAGATCATTTTTCTCATATTAAAAGTATTATGTTCACTATTTTACCCTTATAGACTTTTATTATATAATAAAATATGATGATTTTAAAAAATGTCTTAGAGATACAATTATTAGAACGATGTGGATTGACCTAATTAAATATTGAACAGCTGAGATTGCTTGATTCGCAATAAACTTCCTGTCAAAATAATTGTTAACTTTTATTTCATACAATCTCACATCGGGAAAAGAAAGAAAAAGAAAGTTGTTTCACTTATATAAAGTGAACTTTATACTTCCATTTAATATTGTAGTATTGTGCATGTTTCAATTTAAGATAGTTTATATTTTAAAATTGTAATTAATTAATTTTTATGTAAGTTGGTTAGTCTTTTGACCTAACTGATTGGGTTGAACCATTTTCGATTTGATTAATTTGCTGGTTTAATTGTGATTTTAATGGTTTAATTGCAATTTTATCAAAATATATTGGCTAGATTTGTTTGATTTGAAATAAACTTTTGACCTAAATAATTATTAGCTTTTAGTTTGCACAATCCCACATTGGAAAAAGAGTGATTGAGTGAGTTGTTTCACTTATATAAAGTGAATCTTATACTCCCATTTAATATTGTAGTGATGTTCAAATTTTAGTTCAATACAATTTAAATTTTAAAATTTTCAATTAATTAATTGTTTTGTGAGTAAATTAGTCTTCTAACCTGGCCGGATAGGCATAATCGGTTTTTATTTAATTGATTTCTTAGTTTAATTGTGATTTTTAGCTGTTTTATTAAAATATTAGAGAATGATCGTGCCCAAAGACACCCCTAATGAAATACAATTTTAAAATTATTCATAAGAAAGTAAAGTACTATTTAGTCATACCAATACAAACTACTACTATTACTACTACTACTACCACTAATAATAATAATAATAATAATAATAATAATAATAAAAAATACAAAATTCAAATATGCATCTGAATTAGATTGATGGTGTGTCCTAATTGGATTTAATAAATTAACTCAAGTTTCACTTTACATCATGTTTGCGTATTCTACAGCTAATAGTGACATTAATATTAATGATGGGTAGAAGTTAGAGGATGGTAAATTTGCTATCCAATGTATGTGTGTGGATAACATAAATAGGAAGAATGGAAGTTTTACCATTCTTGATTACAAACAATAAAAAGAATAATTGTATTTGATAGATAAAAATTTTTTCCAAATAAAAAAAGATTAGTTACAAATAAAGTAAATAGATATGGTTACATATTAAATTTTCTTATTTTATAGGTATCTATATAATAAAAAGGATGGTTTTCAAAAATGTATTGAAGAAAATTAGGGCATTTGATTCAATTGTTTGGTTAGAATGGTTTGGATTGACTTAATGTAGACACCCCATTTTTGACCGCCCTTAAGACTTAGGCACTACTAATGGTTTACTTGGTAGAGAAAGGTGTGCAGGGCAAAGGTTCAGTTCCTTCGGCAAGGAGAGAGTCAAGTCTCAACTTCATACTCCTTTTGGACCAAAACAATCTTGATCAAAAGATTTTAGACCTCGAAACCCTCTCTTTCAAAATGTTTTGAAAATAAAGTTTCTACGATGTTCCGATGCTCGCATTTCGTTAAATGTTGCGCTTTTCGGTAAACCGAGCAACGGCAAAGTGGAAATGAATGAAAGAGAGATGAAATCTCTGAAAAATCTTTCAAAACAC
Organism: Camellia japonica; assembly: GCA_030407325.1. Classification (NCBI taxonomy): domain Eukaryota; kingdom Viridiplantae; phylum Streptophyta; class Magnoliopsida; order Ericales; family Theaceae; genus Camellia; species Camellia japonica. The sequence continues at coordinate 117,766,667 of JAPPVO010000024.1, read as the reverse complement.
CTTGTTTAGGGGTTTGGAGTTGAAGAAAAGAAGAGAAGAGGGAAGAAACCCAGTTGGGGGAGAAATGGACATGAATCGCTAAGAGAGGGACGAGTAGTCCTCGCTGAATTAGGCCTATTCATTTGCATACTTGGATTTCAGCTATGAGGCCACCACCATTGGAAAGCTTACTTCCGGGGCTTCATTTGCACTCAAGAATCTCCTAAAGCCAAGTCCGGACGGGGGAGATATAGTTAGTTGGAGTAGGGCATCAATCCGGTTGGACCGAATCTGTGCGGCTTCACCAAAACAGGCATAACTTTTTGCACAGTTGAAATTTTAATGCAAGGCTGGCGCCATTGGAAAGCTAACTTCTGGGGCTTCATCATAGGGGATGGCTGACCACCTTGGACCTTTTGACTTGGTCGGCTGACCAGGGCAAGTGGTCGGCCGACCACTTGAATTGGTCGGCCAGCTCCCACCTTTTTTGTCTCCCTGAATGCTTTCCAGCTGTGCCAGCTGGGAGGCACAAGCTGCATCCTCCATAAACGTGTATGGAGGATCTTCACTCTTGGTTCTAAGCTTCTAAGAGAAGCTTTGGCCCCTTTGCTCTATAAAGGAAGGCCTTCTCTTCCTTGTAGAGGGTTGAAGAAAAAATTTCTAAGGCATACACCACTTCTCCCTCTATATCTCTACATCCAAGCTTCAAAAGTGTGAAGTTCTTGCCCCTTTGCATACCATCTCCTAACCTAACGCCTCCACCATAACTCTAAGGTTCTTGGAGCTTGTTTTCAGAGGCTAAGGGGTTGCATTTTTGGTCCAGGAGCTGCTGGAGTTCTTGGCTACAAGGGTAACACCCTTTCTCCCTTTTAAGGCTTTATTTTGCTTCGTATTTTAGCCTTACTTGCAAGCATTTTTGAGCTTTGTCATAAACTGAAAAAAGTCTTATTTTGAGGTCCTTTACATGTTTGTTCAAGGTCATTTTTCTGTTGGGGGTCATTTACCCCCTTGCATGCTTGTTTTCACCTTGTTTTGAGCCATGCACTTAGGCCTTTGTATTGAGCTTTGTTTGGCCTTCTAGCCACTGAAATCCAGTGGATTTTCAGTGACTAGAATATTGTTTTGAGAGCCAAAATCAAAGAGGGGTGACCCTCTCTCCCCTTGTTTTGTTTTCTAGCATTTTTTGGCCTTACAAAGGAGCCTTTATTTGCATGCTTCCAAGCCTTGTTTCAGACATTTTTTGGTCGGTTTTAGGACTTGCATAGGCTCTGTACAGGGCCCATTTTTCCATTTTGGATGTCCTTCTTGCATGTGTAGAACAACCCCTTGCATGGCCTATCAAAGTAGCACTTCATTCTTGTATGTATTGGTCAGGTTTTAGTGGGTTTTTGGGCTTCATTTGACATGCCATGATTCTGTTTTTTTCTGGTTTGGTGGCCTCTCATGTGCTTCATATGGTTGTAGTGTAAATCATGGTTCACTAGCTTGTATTGCATGATGTTTTGACCCCCTTTCCTAGCATATTTTGGCCATGATCCAAACTAATTTTATTCATATTTTGGGCTACCTTAGCTCTGTTTGAAGTGTTTTGGGTCATGCATGCATTGTTGTATATGGTTATAGTTCAATTAAGCTCACTAGCTTTGCATATCGGGTCCACTAGCATGCGTTGTTTGGGCCCTTGACATGTTTTGGCATCATTAAACATGATATTTCAGAGCATATAAGGTTGCCATATTCTCATGTTTATCACTCTTTAAATGCGTTTGAGAGTTGTGCTTGTATGCCTCATTTTTGAGCCATTGCATGGGCTTTATTTCTATGCATGTCAAGCCATCTTTTTAGGCCATTTTCCCACTGTCTTGGACCTTCCTAGGGTCTGTTTGGGGCTGGTTTTTCCATTTGTGCATTGCTTTATGTACCTCTAGTGTAACGCACTTCACTAGTTTCGGTATTCGGGCTATCTAGCATGCATTGTGTGACATATTTGCATGATTCGGGACCATCTTGCATATCATTTCAGAGCTGGAAAATGTATGATTGAATGCCATGTTTCATCCCTTGCCATGCTTTGGTAGAGTGGCATTTGATGCCTTAGGTTCGGTCCCTTGCATCGGGTATGTTTGCATGAGTGTTCCTACCTTTCATTCCATCATGTATGGCCATTGATTTGGGTGTGGCTGAGGCTCACCCATCTTGGTTTAAGTCCATCTTACATTGTGTATGCCATTCTAGTCATAGCATTGCGCATGCCATGTAGTTCGTTGTATCGAGTATGCCATTTGATATTTGCATTGTGTATGCTAATCATATGTTGTCATATTGTTGCATAAGGTGTCTTGCATCGAGTATGCCATGTAGTTTATAGCATTGTATATGCTAGTAGCATGTTTGCATCATTTAGTCGCATTGCATTTAGGTTGCATAGTCCGAGTTGCATCGCGCATGCCATGTATATTGCATTGTGTTTAGAATAGGGTTTAGTCCAAACACGGGAAAAGAGGGACGTTTCGTACTCCAAGTGACGAAACGTGCCTCGATTCTCGGTCGCCGACACTCCGGATTACTTATGATAGAGTTTAGGCCTTGTTGTGTTTATGTGTGCATCCATTTCATATTGAGTCGTGCAATTCGACTCCTCGACCATCATGCATCGGGATACGTGATTGGTGGCACAAGGATCGAGGACTACACTCCCTAGAGCTTATGCAATGACGGGGAGAGTGGTCATGCATACATATGTTGAAAATACTTTGTCATGCCCCTTTCTTGCTCTCTGTTGCAACAAACCGGAAACTAGTAACAAAAACTGGTCAAGCAACCTTCTGGAGCTTTGTACAGTATTCCGGGACTAGTCGTAAACAGAGGCAAATTGGGGTATCGCGATGGATTTCCCGACAAGGCGGCCCGAGCATGCATGCATCCCTATCATTCGAAACAGAGCTGAGGTAGTTCGTTTTTGTTTAATTTGCATGCCAGCTTATTTATCTTAGCTAATTTGTTAATTAATTAGGGTTATGTAATAATTAGCTGTGATTCGTTATTCATTCGGTTGTGTATTATTTATTCGGACCCTCCGAGGAGGGTAATGTTGTAATAAGCGTGCATGTGTGTGATGTATGTCTTCCAACCCTACGTCTTTCTCCCTTTTATTTACCAGCTTATGATGGTTAGTTTTAGGGCACGTTTCAATTAGCATACTTATGCTCGCATGTTTGCATCCATTCATCTGTCTTGCATGCACCAGGCTCGGCGCATTATACTAATTGCATTGTATTTCAATTACAAGTTGAATACATGTTATCTGTTGCATTTCATATGCCATGTTTAGGATAGCCGAGCCTATTCCTAGTTGCATTCTTGCATTCTTGCATGTGTTGCATTAGACATTTCAGCATAGTTAGGATTCATGCATGTTTTCTAATTAGCTTCTTTCTTTGACATGGAGTACTCGGTAAATGTTTATGCTTTAGCATCCTTGCATGCGTGTGAGTGACTGCCATGATAGCATACTTACCATGAGGCTATGTGTTTATGTGATATAACTGTCTGAATGCCTGTGGGTGAAGGTTGGATTATCTGAATTGGAACAATTCATTGATTGCGAGTTTTAAGCCCACTAGATAGTGGCAAATCACCATGTTTTCTAAGCCCACTTGAGGGTGGAAAAATCCGCATTTTAGCCTACTTGCGAGTAGCAAACCGCTTTCAAAAACAAACATGAGATGTTTTGTTCCAATTCAGGCGACCTAGTCTAGACTTGTATGCTGTGCGCATCACATAGTAATTCTAGGCTAATAACCGGAATAAGAACACATAATATTTTCAAAACTTGATATCATGGTTAGTAGAGGCCGATCTTTGATCGGGCGAGCGGAGGTGCTCACGAAGTGACCTTCCCCAATCGTACCCAAGTTCCTGAGGCGAGGCAACTTTGGTGATGACGGACACGTGGCCTTAGGCATGAGTCAGGGTTTCCTAAATTCCCCCAAAATAAATATTTAGGTGGCGACTCTGTATCTGGCAAAGCAGTCCATGTTTGGCACTTCGTTCAAAAAAATCTATTTTCAAAAACAATTTGCCGGATTTGGACTCTTTGATGATTCATCGGTCTTACATTACACTCTGCGAGATTAGATACAGGACCGTGACATTGAGTCCTGAACTGTAGTGAGCCCAATGAACAAAACGGGATTCCCTCCCGGGACGTTCGGGGACGTCTACACTTAACTAAAGATTGAACGACTGAGATTGTCTTATTTGAAATAAATTTTTTGTCCAGATAATTATTAACTTTTATTTTATACAATCCCATATCAGGAAAAGAATGAAAAAGTGAGTTGTTTTACTTATATAAAATAAACCTTATGCTTCCATTTAATATTGTAGTATTGTGTATGTTTATGTTTAAGACAATTTAAATTTCTGGTCAATGATTCAAACAAGAATTCTGAACTCCTTTGTTTCCAACTCCCAACCTCTCCTATGGATCGGGGGGGCTGGAACCCAGTGATATGCAGGAGAAAAGTGGGAAGTCAACGTGGAGCTTCGAAGGAGGGAGTCTTGATCACAATTTTCGTGGATAACATCCCTGAATCAATGGATCCTAAAGACTTGTTTAATGTTTTTCGAAAGTTTGGTCTAGTCAAAGATGTGTTTATCCCTAGTAAGAGGAGGTAAGCTTCAAAATCCAGATTTGGGTTTGTAAGATACGACTGTGAGGTGGCTGCATGGGTGGCAATATAGAAGGCCGATGGATTGTGGTGTGAGAACAAGGCACTGAGGGTAAAGTGTGCATAGTATCAAAAGCCTCAGACAGTGGGACTACAGAAGCCTAGGAGGCTGAGCAGAGGAGATGAAGGTCAAGCAGAGAATCAGTGGGTGCAATCAAAGAAGTGGAAAGGTAAGAGAGTCCAGAAATCCTATGCAGAGGCATTACTAAGTGATGAAGCCAGGGACAAAGATAGGGTGGTGTTAAAAGCTTATGAGGAAATGAATGGGTAGAGGAGTGAAAGTTTAGTTTAGCTGAGTAGTTTCTTAGCCTTCGAGGAATTCAGAGAGGAAATGAGAAGTAGAGGCATGAGGGATGTAGTTGCAAGAGAGGGGGGAGGCAAATTAGTTCTATTAACTTTTCCCACGGCAAAGCATATGCAGGAAGAAAAGAGAGAGTTGCAGGGTTGGGGAAAGCAGTGGTGTGAATTCATCAATGAGTGGGATAAAGGCCAGTTTTTAGAGCAAGAGAGGTGCGTCTGGTTGAACTATTTTGGTATTCCCATTAATTTATAGAGCATCACGACAGTTCGCAGCATAGGTAGTTATTTGGGGGGAGGTAGTTCAATATGAAGAGGATTTCAACAATCCAGTAACTTTTCAACAGACTAAGGTTAGAGTGATTACGAGATGTTTGGAGTGGATCAATACAACAATTTTTTTGCAGCACAAAGGTTGTCACATCCCAGTTAGAGTCTGTGAAGAGTTGCCCAAGTGTTTATTTCCAAGTCCTTCTAAGAGCAGAGGAAAAGATCAAGGTTGATTGCATTCCAACAGCAAAGAAGAGGTAGACCAGTTGTCTGGCAATGGTGGAAGAAGCAGGAGTGTAAGGGAAGTGTCTGTGGGGAGAGAGGGGTTAGTGAGTGAAGGATTGGAGAAGGCTAGTAGGGTTATGGAGATTGTGATGGGCAGATCAGAGGCGCTGGGTAGGGATAATGATGGGAAGCTTGCAAATGCAATGGTTGACATAGGGAGGAGCGTCGGGACTAGCTATAAAGGTGCATGTTCCAAGGCGAGAGGGGCGGAGCAGGACGTCAACTCCCGCCAGTTAATCATGAGCGGAGTTCAAATTCTAGATGAGGCTATGTGTAGCATGGGTCTCTTAAGGGAGTTGAGTGGGCCAGTAGAAGCAATGCCCAGTATAAATTTGGAAGTTTTAATTGAGGGAGTGCAGAAGGGGGCTGAGCCCAGTGGACTGCTTCAGGGGCTGGGGTCGGATCTGAGTGAAAATATGGCCCAGACTCAAATTAGGCCAAATGTTGCCCAAACAACTCACATAAACATGGTCAAACGGACTGCAGTTGGGAGTAATCTAAAGGAAGGCGCAATGTAGAAAAGGGGAAAGTCATGGAAAAAAGGCATACATCGAAGGAGAGGCATGTTTGGCAGACTGGGCTTTCAACGGGGAGCCATTCTCAAAGCTTCTGCTGATGTAGCAGCTTCCTTAATGACTATTTCTCAGAGTCAAGCAGCGAATAGAAGGAGGCAGTTAATTGAGGAGGCTATGTCAATGTGAGAATAGGCATTGTATTGGGAATGGACTGCCAAGGCAAAGAGAAGAGGTAGTGAGTAGAATTGTGAAGCTGGAAGAGAAGGATTTGAGCAGAATTGAAGGTGGAGAAAGGGCAACCAGAGCTTAGCTGGCTGTCTGGAGGGGATTGGGTGTTAGTAGTGTGTTAAATGAAGATTTTATCTTGGAATGTTAGAGGGCTGGGAAGGCCAGAAAAAAGAGGTAAGATAAAGAGATTAGTGAGGGAGAGGTGTGTTGATGTGGTCTTTCTTCAGGAGACTAAAAGAAGCTCTATGGATGATCATTTTGTGAAATCTATTTGGCCTTATGAAGAATTGGAATTTATGGTGGTAGATTCAGAGGGAAGTGTTGGAGGCCTTTTGTGTATATAGAGGCCACAAGTCTTCGAACTCAAGGGTTGCTGCAGCAGCAAAAATTTCATCATTTTATCAGGTATCTCTAGTAATTCTTTTTAGTGCACTCTTGTGAATATCTATGCTCCTAATGAGGTTCTTAGGAGGAGACAGTTATGAGACTCTCTGGTGAGTATCAATCAACATTTTCCAAACCCGTGGTGTGTGGGAGGGGACTTCAATGAGATTAGATATATGGGTAAGAGGAAGGGATGCTCATCTAGAGAAAGGGGGATGAAGGACTTTAATGAGTTTGTGGAAAAATTGGAATTAACCGATATGCCTTTGCTAGGTAGGTAGTATACTTGGTGTAATGCTCTGGATGGGAATAGGTGGAGTAGGATAGATAGGTTTTTGTTAGATTTGAAGTGGATGGAAAAGTTTTCCTTTAAGTAATGGGGTCTACCTAGGACAATCTCAGATCATTGCCCTATTTTGATAAAGGAAGATGACAGGGATTAGGGACCAAAGCCTTTTAAATTTATCAATGCCTGGTTATCTCATCCATCCTTCATGTTAGAAGTGAAAAAGAGGTGGGAGGAAGCTCAAGTTCAAGGATGGGCAGGGTTTAGAGTAATGAGAAAATGGAACATGCTTAGGAGTCACTTAAGGGTGTGGAATAAGGATGCGTTTGGAAACATTGACACTCAGTTAAAGACAGCAGAGGAGGAGCTACATGAATGGGATTTGAAGGCAGAGTCTAGGTCCCTTGATGAACATGAACTTAAGAGAAAAAGAGAAGTAAGGAGCCAGGTGTGGCAGCTTAGTAGGAGCAAGGAAAGGTTATGGCATCAAAAATCTAGGCAGATGTGGGCTCATTCTGGTGATAAGAATACTAGGTACTTTCACATTATGGCTAGCAGAAGGCAGAGAAAGAATTTGCTTGACTCTGTTGTTGTGGAGGGTAGGAGTGTGGAGAATCCAAAGCAGGTGAAGCAAGAAGTGGTTAGACATTTCAGTCAGTTGTTCTCTGAGAATTAGAAGCTTAGGCCAAAAATTTTAGGCCCTTTTGCTGTTATTAGCTCTGTGGATGTTGGTAAATTGGAGGCTGCTTTCTCTGAAGATGAGGTATGGGAAGCAGTGCAGGACTGTGATGGGAACAAAGCCCCAGGCCCAGATGGATTTAACCTTACCTGCATTCAAAGGTATTGGTTTATATTGAAAGGGGAGATCCTAAGTATGGTGAATGAATTTCACCAAAATGGTAAGCTATCTAGAGGGGTTAACAGCTCTTTCATAGTTCTTATTCCTAAGAAGGAAAATCCAATAGGCTTGGGGGATTATAGACCTATTAGCTTGGTGAACTCTGTCTACAAAATCTTAGCAAAAGTGCTTTCCAGGAGACTTAAGAGAGTTTTTCCATTTGTGATTAGCAAGGTACAGTCTGCCTTTGTGAGTGGCAGGTACATTTTAGATGGTGTGCTAATAGCAAATGAAGTTGTAGATGCATGGAAAAGATAAAAAAAGAAAGGCATCATTCTAAAATTGGATTTTGAAAAAGCTTATGACTCAATTAATTGGGAGTTCCTGTGGTCGATGATGAACAATTTGGGTTTTGGAGAGAAATGGTTAGGTTGGATGAGGACTTGCATTTCTACAGCCAGGGTATCTGTTTTGGTTAATGGCTCACCCACAGAGGAATTTCAGCCACAGAAGGGGCTAAGGTAGGGTGATCCCCTTTCACCATTTCTGTTTATAATTGCAGCTGAAGCTCTCAATCTTTTATTAGCAAGGGCAGTAGAGAAGGGCTTGTTTAGAGGAGCCTCAGTTAGAGGTAATGATTTGCGTATTTCACATCTCCAATTTGCAGATGACACAATAGTGTTTTGTGAAGGTGATATGGAGGAGGTGCTAAACATTAAAAAGGTGTTGAGGTGTTTTGAAGTGATGTCTGGTTTAAAAATAAATTATCATAAGAGTGCAGTATGCGAAGTGGGTTTCCAAGAAGATGAAACTATGGGTTTAGCTCAAAGATTGAACTGTCTTTCTAAGAAATTACCTTTTAACTTTTTAGGACTGCCTTTAGGGGCCAATCCTAAGAGGAAGAGCACTTGGAGCCCAATAGTGGATAAGGTGAGCAAGAAGTTGTCTTCTTGGAAGAGAAAGCAACTGTCTTTTGTTGGGCGTTTGACTTTAATTAAATCAGTCCTATCTAATCTGTCTATCTACTTTCTCTATATTTTCAAAATGCCCAAGGGGGTTGTTAAGGCTTTAGTTAAAATTCAATCCAATTTCCTGTGGGGTGGATCTGAGGTTAAGAGGAGTGTTCACTTGGTTAATTGGGGTGAGGTTACTGAAAGTAAAAATCAAGGGGGTTTGGGTGTGAGAGATTTGGGTGAGGTGAATGATTGTATGTTGCTAAAATGGTGGTGGAGATTTAGGGCAGAGGATAAAGCCTTGTGGAAATCAGTGGTATGCTCAAGGTATGGTCGTTTCGGAGGGAGTTGGGTACCATCTCTGTACAACACAGATGGGATGTGCACTGTGTGGAAGGATATAGTGCAGCTCAATTCAATTAACCAGCCTTTGGGTGTGTTTTATGAACAGAATCTAAAGTTATTAGTGGGTAATGGGAGGAGGATTCAGTTTTGGACTGATGCTTGGCTCAATGGTAGAGGTCTGAACGAGGAGTTTCCTAGATTGTATAGTCTATCCACTGAGAAAGAAGAATCCTTATAGCAAATTAATGCTAAGAAGAGTCTAGGGGTGTGGCAGCTGCAATTCAGAAGAAGTCTGTTGGCTTGGGAGAAAGAGGAGCTACAGAGGCTGTCTGACTTTCTGGAATCATCCCCTGAACTTAGGGTGGAAACTGAAGATTCTTGTTCTTGGCTTGCATCTAAGTCTGGGAAGTTTTTTGTATCCTCAGTGTGGAGTTGGTGGGCTGCAGATAAAGGTCCTGGTATGAGGGTGCCAGCTGGGGTGTGGGCAAGTCTGGCACCTGCAAAGATGCAGTTTTTCTGCTGGCTTGCTTGGAGAGGAAGAATAAAGACATATTCCTTCCTCCATAGGATTGGGGTTTTACCTCCCAATGCAGAGATCCAATGCGTGTTCTGTCAATCCGAGGTGGAGTCTTTGGAGCATGTGTTGTTGTTTTGTCCTCAGGTTTGGAAGTGCTGGGCAACCATGGCCAGCTGGTGGGATCAATCTTGGGTTATCCCTGGCTCTCTTGAGGGTCTGCTCCAGTGGTGGTCTGGGGGTAATGTGAAGTCTTGGGTCTCTAGAGCTTGGCAGGTAGTTCCTTCACTTGTGATGTGGTCAGTTTGGAAGTTAAGAAATGACTGTCTGTTTAAGGGGGTTACTCCAGATTTTGCCGGATTATGTGAGAGGATGAAACTGCAGATTGCACTGTGGGTGAAATGGTTCTTCAAGGTTGATTATTTAGTCCATGATCTTGTCTCTAACCTCCACCAGATTAGGCTGCTTGCTTGAAGTCTCCTCAGCAATCGGCTCTGGAAGTAGAGTGGTGTGCCTTAGTATAGCTTCATGGGCTGATCTGAGGAGCGTTGCTCTCTGTCTAAAAGTTTGATCAGTTTGGTTGCTGATTGTTTTGTGCTGGGATCAGTTTTGGTGTTGATAGGAGATAATTTTGCTGCTACCTTATTTTGTGTTGATGTTTTTGGTGCAGTTTTTCTGTCTTTCTTGGTTGTTTTGTAGTTTTGTTTTGTTTTTCGTCCGCGCGTTGGTTTCTCACCAACGAGGAGGTTAGAGCTACGTCTAGCTCCAAGCTCCTCTTTATTGATGTATTCCGGTTGTGTTCATCAATGAAGTTTCTCTTTGCCGATGAAAAAAAAAAAAAGACAATTTAAATTTTAAAATAAAATTTGGGATTTTAATTAATTAATTTTTGTGTAAGTTGGTTGGTCTTTTGACCTAGTTGATTTGGCCGAACCATTTTCGGTTTGATTGATTTGATGGTTTAATTATGATTTTATCAAAATTTATTAGTTAGATTTGAAATAAATTTTTGACATAAACAATTATTAGCTTTTATATTGGAACTAACAAATGAGTTGTTTCACTTATATAAAATGAGCCTTATTCTCCCATTTAGTATTGTAATGTTGTTCATACTTCAGTTTAAATTTATTTAGTCAAAAGATCTAAATTTTATAAAACTGCTATATTTGATAAAAATTTCAAAATATATTTGGTAAACTAAATTTAGGTCAAAAGATTTAAATTTAGGTTGGGAGTGCCTTTAGACAAGAGTCATTCATTAGAATATATATATATATTAAACCATATATTTAGGAGAGAGAAAATCATATATTAGATACATTTCATTTTTGATATATATAAAATATTGTATATAAATATATAAGATTATTATTCTTATTGTTTTATTTGTTTCAATGTGAGAGATTCACTTGATCAAAAATCTTCTTTCATCATTTTTTTACAATAAAGTCTTGCCATGAAAGAATATTTGGAAGAGAGAGTTATGTAACATGCCCCGGGTATTCGTGCCTGTTAAACAGTTCGGATCCTCAATATCTTTGATTTAGTCCCACGAGTGCAATGTGAAACATAGATGAGGGATCAGATTTGACAACTTTCATAGAAAATCTATTTTATTACAAAACATTTTCCAAAAATGGACTACATCACTAGATCTTAGAGTCGCTACTTAATATTTTTGAAAAAATTAAGAAATTCGTGATTTGTGCCAAGGCCACTGTTCATTGTAATCAAAGATATTTGGCTTGGAACCTTAGGTATGAGAAGGGAAAGCCAATAATTGAGCACTACGGCTCACTCAATGAAAATATCAGTTTCTACTAAATTATGATATGAGTTTTATTTCCTTTATATGTTCATATTCTGATTATTTAATAAATCATACAATTTACTATGTGAAGCAAACAAGTATAGCCTACGCCATTTATTTTGGAACAATTTGATTTCATGTATTTTGAAAGAGTTTTGAAGATATACAACTTAAAGAAATTAAGTTTAAAAACATGAAAAATCAACATCATTCCAAATTAAGCAATACAACCTCCATCAACTGGCATTCATATAGTTATATCAAGTAAGCAAGTAGCCTCATCGTAGGATGCAAAACATAGTAAGAAAAACACACACAAACGGGATGCTAGTTACAAAATAAAGTTGGAAAAACATGCATGATCTTATATATAAAATCCTAATGCAATACATACACAATATGCGACTAGAGATTCGGCTACTAAAACATGACATGTGAATTATGGGGTGGCGTACAAAATCACATAGAAATTGATTAAATCTACAGATACAAATGAGTCGAATCTAAATGCATCAAACATGGTTACAAAGTATAGATATGATGAAAAACAAAATATGATGATATTTACAAAATATGGAAAGCGAATAAATAAAAGGGATAGAAATAAATGTGATTGAAAGACATACATAAAAAGGGGTAGAAATAAGCGGGGGTTGAGAATTATTACAATACTGAATAATTACAAAACAGAATAAAAGACGTGTGATCAGGAGATTATTACAACACAAACCGAATCTAACAAATCATACGAATAAAATAAAAAAATAAAAAATAAAAAACTATTCATCGTCGGTTACTATTCATTCGGTGGTTACTATTCATCCGATAGAAATTGTTCTGCCTGCCACTGGATGACTGCTCTGTTTTGCCCGAAAAAAGACATATGGTTGGAGCACTATTAATCCGGCAGTTGCTATTCACTGTTGACAGTACTATTCACCGCTTCAGTTATTATTCATCCTCCTTGGTCATTATTCATCTTACCGGACATTTTTCGTCCACGGTTACTATTTATCACCGGAGATACTATTCATCACAGGTAGTTACTATTCATCGTTAGTTATTATTCACACAAGAAGGCCACATTTCTAACAAATTAGGTGGTTTCGACCGATTATTCAAAGCGGTAAATTACAACAAATATGTGGGTGGTGCAATATTCCATTTAAAGTGATAAAACAATTATATATATAAAAAAAATAGTAAATTACAATAGATATGTGTATGGTGCAGCCTTCCACTTTCACAACCTAAATATTACACATTTAAAACAGTAAAGAAAATACAATAAAATAAATGAGAAGAAATCTAAGGAACAGAGGCTCAACCTTCTATTTCCACAACCTAAATATCACATATTTAAAATAGTAAAGAAAATAGAAGAAAATAAATGAAAAGATTGCAAAAATTCATCTTTTGGAGGAAATTGTGAATTTTCTAATTATCAAACTTTCTTATTAACACCCTCATGGTTATGGAGTATGCTTTGGAATCTCAGTAAAAAGTTTAAGTTTTAGCTTTAATGTGGTTTTGAGTGGTATACATCGGTGGATAGAAAGGTTAATTAAAACAATTTTTGATTTTTGAAAATCAATTCTCTCAAGAATTTTTAAAAACAATTTATTTTCTTTTCTTTTCTTCTTTTTTTCCCTCCACGTTGAGCTTCTCCAGCTCTCTTTTTTCACACCCCTAAATCATGAACCCTACCCTTGCCTTTTATAGGCAAAATTATCAATAAAAACAAAAACAAAAACAAAGACAAAAACAATAAAATAATTTAAATATTTATATAAGGTAAATTTGATTTCTCTTCTTCTTCTCTCTTTTTTTATTTTTTTAAATTTTTTGTTACCTTTTGGAGGCAAGTTTAATTTCTCTTCTTCTTTTTTTATTATTTTTAGAGACAAGTTTGATTTCTCTTGTTCCTGTTCTTTTTATTATTATTTTTTATTTAATTAATTTTAATATATAATATAAAAATATTTAAAAATATCATTTATACTAATTTATGTAAAAACACATAAAATATGTGCAAACATATAAAATTATGTAAAATTATAAAATATTACAAAATAATAAACTAATAAAATATATTTCATCGGTTTAAAATAATTTGATCAAAATAGGTGAGGATTAGGATTAAAGTTTAAATTTGACTTTTTTGCTGAGAAATTTATAAATAATATATTCCAATTTTTATTATTGGGTGTTTGGAAGAAAGCGCCAAAGTCTTATGACCAGTTAAAATGGAGTGTCTACAAGTTAGGCCTTGTTTGACATAATCTAAAAAAGTTAAAAAGTCAAAAAGTCACTATCTTATTTAAGTCACATCACCTCTTTAATATATCACTTCAAATCTAACCCATACTCAACTTATATTTCATAAAAAGTCAAAAAGTGCACTTATTTAGATCATCCCAAACCACCCCTTAATTGTACATATAGACTGATAATAGAGATGGTGATGGAGTTGCAACCAAAATGATGGTAAACCGGCGATGAAAAATCATTTTGTTGCCATTATTATACATAAACCGCAGTATTTTCGTTGGTTTGTGTAGTCATCAATATTGCGTAGCTTATTCACCAGTATTATGCCGAAATTGATTATATACAATTTTTTCTAAAAAAGTGGGTCAACACATATGGGCTATTTGATGATTTTTTTATTGTTTGATGATTTGTTGTATATTGTTTGCTATTATACTTGTTGGTTGAGCAATCATTTTTATTGTTATTGAACAATCAAAATAATTGATTTTCATTTTTTTCAATTTGTTTCGTGTTTTTATGTTGCAGTATGAATGTTTACATTGATATAGGTTTAGTTTTTTTTAAGGGTAGTTGTAAGTTAATTGTAAACTGTGAACATTCATATTTTGATATGAGTTTTATGTTTTTAAAATTTAGTTGTATGTTTGTTATTTATTGTGAACATTTATATTATACTTTGGTATATGTTTTATATTTGTTGTATACTTTGGTATTTTTGAAAGTTAGTTGTATATTTGTTGTTTATTATAAACATTCACATTGTATTTTTATTTTTGTTTAGATTTTTTATTGCTCTATTTTTAAATTTTCACATTATAAAAAAGTGTGAAAGTATAATATTTATTAGTTTTCATAATTTTGAAAAGTAAGATTTTAAATAGGATATTTATTAGCTTCCATGATTCTCTCATAATATATAGATTCTAATTCAAATGGGGTAAGTATTCAAGTTAGAGTGATTTTTCTTTTAAAATATAGATTTAGTTTTCATTTTTTGTGCTAAATCTAAAGTTGAGATTTTTGGTCTTTTGGGTTATTAGAAATTAGGTTGGACTAATTGGTAAATAAGTATTACAAATAAGATTTTTGAAAAAAAATCTCCCAATCAAAAATAGTTCGACAAAAAAGAAACTAAAAATATGTATTTTTCTAATTTTTAAAAATTAGTTTCACTCCCCAAATGTGAAAATAATATAAAATAAAAAGGGAAATATTTTTTAAAAAAAAATTCCATCAAATTAAAATTTTCAATTTTTTGAGAAAATAAATTCTAAAAACTCAATTAAACAGAATCACATAACCATCAATTTTAAACAAACTTGAAACAATACCAATGGAAGTCATGCTGGGAAAAAGTTTAATTCTTCTCACAACCCTAAATTTCTCTCTCTATTTTTTAAGAACAACAACGGCACTAAGATAGTATTCTATTCAAATTCAACGATAGTAATATCATTCATAATCGAATTTTCAAAACAGTAATTAACTTTAGAGAGTCTGTGATTTGCCTCTTGTGAGCTGTGACTACTACGCACAAAAACCTTTGCAAAATAATAATGAGTCAGAGACGTAAAATCCACTAGAAAAGACTAGAGAGAAAATTTCGATTTACATGCGAAAAATTAAAACTATTAAACAAGAGACACTGTGAAATCATCTGGAACTGAAACAGAGCAAGAAAGGTGAAGCAGTGTCAATTCGGACTCCTCCCGAACAAAATCACCCTCTTTTTCACCATACCCACAACATCCACCTTGCTTAAATTGCTTTTCCATACTCTCCTCCTTGCATGTTGTTGTTGTTGATGATGAAAAACAAATGGGTTTAGTACCCTTGTTGTTGTTGCGATAAATATGATCTTCAACTGGTGCTTCTGTTTTCTGGGTTTGAACAATAGATACAC
The DNA here is from genome assembly GCA_030407325.1 of Camellia japonica. NCBI lineage: Eukaryota > Viridiplantae > Streptophyta > Magnoliopsida > Ericales > Theaceae > Camellia > Camellia japonica. The sequence goes on along the minus strand of JAPPVO010000024.1, from coordinate 117,751,050 downwards.
CAATTTGCTGCTTCCTGGTAGTGCTATCGACATTGACAGTAGTCGATGACAACGGTGGACGAGGGTAGTAGAAGTCAGTAGGGAAGAAGTAGTACTGAAGAAGGCCAGAAGTCATTGAATCTGTAATTTTTGAATGAATTGAGCAGAGAAACAACGACGGTTTTTTTTGAGATAGAACACTGCACTGTTACGAGTTTATATTGTCTTCGTGGTGTCGTTTGTGTTAGGTATTTATATATACTATCAAGGAAGAAGAAGAAAGAATAAAGACCGTGAGGCGGTGTGTGGCTTGGCGTTCACGCCAAGGATTGTATATTGCGTAGGACTGGTGATGTGCGTTTATATTAAGGTAAATTATATAATTATTATCTGTAATTTAAGGACCAATTTGGAAAGTTATATTCAGACCCGGACTTGAGGGCAGGTAAGAGAGGCCTGCGCTTTGGACTCTTAAATTTGAGCTAAAACTAGAGGTTCTTAAAAATAATTTTATATTTTAGATATAAAAAAAATGTCCAAATACTATATGACTAATTGAACATGGGGTCAAAAAAAAAAGTGAGACTTACTGATAAGTCCCATATATAAAGTTCCAGACCCAGCTAATCCTCAAACAAAACACTTGCATCAATTAGTCCTATACATTTTTAATTGTTATCAAAAAATCCTTTTTTTTTTTTTTTAAATTTACAGACACTGTTACATCTCACTACCATCGGACTTCCGTCAAACGGTCGCCGGAGACTCGTCGGAATGTTCAACATCACCGGGAAGTCGCTGGAGTACCGTCGAAGTTTCGCCGGAAGTTCACCGGAGTGTTAAGAACGTTAATAGAAGTCGCCGGAATGCTCAGAACGTTCACTGGACGTTAAGATCATCACTAGAGACTCACCGGAATGTCTAGAATATTGCCGGAAAAAAAAAGAATTAATGGAGAAATTAGAGCGAAAAAACATAGTAAAATGTGCTAAATATTGATAAACTAAAAGGAAAAAAAAGAAACGACAAAAAACAGCAACAATGGGAAAAACATATGCTATTTTTCAATTTTTGTAAAGTTTAAGCAAATAATCTCCAATATTAATCAAACTGAAAAATAAGTTTTGAAACTATAAAATGTTACAGTTTCAAAGCAAAAATTTATTAAGTATTTATCCTTCTTAATCAAACTAAAAAACATGTTATGAAACTATAAAATTTTACAGTTCTAAAGAATGTTATGAAACTGTAAAATTTTACAGTTTTATACCATGATTCATTCCAGCACCAAAAAAATTTGAAACTGCAAAATTTTACAGGTTTAAACGATGATTCATTCCAGCACCAAAAAAAATTTGAAACAGCAAAATTTTACAATTTTCACCGCCTGTAACTAAAACTCGAAAACTACTTGTTCAAAATTTGAAAATTTTCTCCATTAGAACAGAAAAAGTGAAGTGTATAGCAGAGAAAATATAAAAAAAATAAGAGATCAAAGGAGAAAGACGGATATAGAGAGAGGATTATACTCCGGCAATTATTTTTTGTTTAGATCTAGCCAAATCTGATGTAGATCTACTCAAATCTGATGTAGATCTACATCAGATCTAAGTAGATTTACTCATCTTCTTCGTCGGAAATATATCTTCTTCGCCGTCGGTGAGGGTGAAGTCACGAGTTGATTTCGATGGTTGGTGGTTACCGGTGAATCCCGATCAATGGTGATCGTCGGTCACCTGTAATTATATATTAGAAAGAGAAAGAGAATAAGAATGGCGTGATCACCGATCGTCGTCCATGACAAAGAAGATGAGAGAAAAATGCAGAAAAAAAGAGAGAGAGGAAAACGTAAAGAGTGAAGCAAAAAGCAGAGAGAGAGAGAGAGAGAGAGAGAGAGAGTGGAAAAGTAGGACTTTTTGGTCTACTCAAAAAGTTGCTAGATTAAATAGTGTACACATATTCCAAATAGGACCTGTGGGTAATTTTCTCAAAAAAAAAAAAAAACACAGTCCATAGATCTTAAGAGTTGCAGCCTGCTAAACTATAAAGTAACAACACTAGGTTTTTATTTTTTTTGAGTATTTGTAATGATTGTTTCCTATCTTAATATATGAAAGTAAATTTTTGTTTATAATTTTAGTGATTATATGTGCAAGTAAATTTTTTTGTGGTTATAAACAAATAAAAAAGTTGTTGTAACTTATCGTTTTATTCATGATTTTTTTTTTTTGTAAAATGTAAGAGGAGCCCCATTTCCGAATTTCGCCTTGAGCCTCCTAAATCTTAGGCCGGCCCTGGTTATAATAATAATTAAAAAGTTAAAAAAGTCATTAAAAAATTAAAGAATTCTACAAAAAAAAAAAAAAAAAAAATTAATATTCTCTTTTATTTTTACTTTTATACTTTTTTTTTTCCGTAAAAAGTCAAAAAAATCATAAGAAACATCCTAAATTTTTCACTTTATATTTTATCTGAAAAGCCAAAACGTTATTAAAATAGTCTATTCTCAAACCAAACTTAATTTTAATGTTGTTTTTATTTTTTTTATTTTTTTTATTTTTTAGATTCAATGATATGTAAGTGAGATAATTAGTTGATGATTAGAGAATTTCCTTAGATATTTGTGTGAGTAATTTTCTGACCACACTGCCAACTCAGTGATCAGCTGGAGAGAACTAGCAGAATAAATGACACCTGGCTAACCTGCAACAAAAAGAGAAGATTCCGGCGATGGTTCGTCCACCCGGGGGTACTTCGACGATCAAGTCAGTATATCTCTCAAAGATAATCAATAAAGTTAAACTCACTGTTCAGAATATAAATTGCGTACCTTAGACTCGCGGGGGTACCTTTCTTTTATAGTTAACTCAATCATAGTCCTAATAGAAGCCTGACTTCTATGGACTCCCATTCAGTGTTTACTTTGGACTCTTCAAGAGATAAGGATAAACTCTCTAAGAACATTATCCTTATTCATCTTGAAGTCTTTCCTCATTCTAGGACTCTTGTTTCTTATCCGCTTATCTCGGATTCCGATATCTTCGGAGGTAACCTCGGCCTTGCCGAGATAACCTCGACGTCATGACCAGGACACGTGGCACCTCGGCTGACACGTCGGCGTCACCTTACCACGTGTTGGTACTCAAAAAATATATCCCCACAATATTCTAATTGATTGTTACATCATTAAGTTTTAAAAGTGAGTATAATTTTTGGTTAGAATATCATTGCTCAATTTGAATTTGAGCAATTTGAATCACATACTTTTTATTTTGTTGTAATGCCACTGTTAACATTTTAAACGGATCCATTTAACATACATAAATCACTATGGAGTGCGAAATTAGAGGGATTAAAGTAAAATTTAAAAGAAATTATAGACCATTGGCGTAATTTATTCATTACTTAGTGGTCTCTATAACTTTTCTTTTTAAATTTCACTTTGATTCCAATAGTTTTGCACAGTCATTTTCTGTTTAAAATTTTAATGATAAGTGATATAGAGTGACTGAATTATACCAAAATTAAAATTTTAATGTCCCAACTGTTCAAATTAACACTATGAAAATCAAAATAAAATTTTGATCAAATTAGAGGGACCAAAGGGTAAATTTACCCTTATTATTATATGTTAGGTTGTTTGCTTTTGCTTCTTACAAAACCAAATAGGAATAATAATGGAAGCTTCTTTAATTATTTATTTTTCCAGGTACTTTTCAACTTAGAAACGTTGGTTTCTTCCACAAGAAAATGTTGGTTTGATTGATTCGATAGTTTAACAATAATTTTAATGGTTTTATCAAAATATATTAGTTAGATTTGTTTGATTTGAAATAAATTTTTGACCTAAACAATTACTAACTTTTATATTGGAACTAGCAAATGAGTTGCTTCATTTATATAAAATGAACCTTATACTCTCATTTGTAATGCTGTTATATTTCAGTTTAACTTTAGTCGAAAGACCTAAATTTGATAAAACCTCTAAATTTGATAAACTAAATTTAGGTCAAAAGACTTAAATTTGGGTTGGGAGTGCCTTTAAGCACTGGTCATTCGCTAGTATATCTATATAATAAAACAGAACGATTTTTGAAAATTTATAAAATGTATCAGAGATATATTTAATTTGAATGATTGAGATGATTACTAATCAATATCTAACGGTTGAGTTCAATTTTTTTCCCGCCCAAATACTCTATGCCCTCTCAACCTTCCACCTACCCATGTCTCCTCACCATTCCCTCTTTATTCTCTCTCTCTCTCTCTCTCTCTCTCTCCCTCCCTCTCTATTCTCACGTCTCCTCCCATTCCCTCTTAATCTCTATCTCTCTCTCCCCATCTGTTCCTCTTCTTTCCTATCCTCTCTCTTCGCTCGCTCCCTACGCTGCTCTCCAGTCCTCGATTTTTGCATCTAGACTCGGCTCGCAAGGTAAGATTGCTAATTGTTTCACTCTCCTATTCTCTCTCTGTTTTTATTTTATGTTGATTGTTTCAGTGGCTTCAAGGGTCGCAACCCTTCCTCTCACTGCTCTGCCTTTCCTCGTCTCTTTCTATCGGGCTGTGACTATTTTCAAAGTTATGCTAAGTTCTGCTAATGGCTTGATAATCAAATAGGTTATTTTAGGGTTTTGTTTATGTTGGGCTCCAAATTTTTCTCCCAAACCCACAATTTTTTTTAATGTTTTTGATTCCCCAATAGTGGCTTCAAGGCCCATCGTTCAACAAGTTATTTTAGGGGTTTGTTTGAATTTCCCAACAGAGGTTTTTCTTTAGTTCTTCAGTTCTTTGAAACAGGTTATTTTAGGTATTTTAGGTTTGAAACAGGTTATTGCTTTCTTCCTTTCTTTCTTTTTTCTACACTATTTGTGAAGTATCATAGGACTGTTTCTACAAACCCTAACAAGAACAGAGAGTCTTTGATCATCGAAGCATTTTCTGGTAATTGTAAAAGGGGCTTCATTTCTTCGACATTTGAACCTTTGGGGACCTACATCGTGCTTTCTCTCTCTCTCTATCTCTCTCTATCTCTCTCTCTCTCTATATATATATATATATTCAAGTGTAAGTAATTTCCTTATTCTTTCGTATTTTTCATTTTCGTAACTCAGGTGATTTTTGTTGATTTACATAAATAAGTATATATGTGTGTATGTGTGTATCAAAAAATATACATTTTTGTTATATAGGTTTGTTCGGAGATGTCTATCAAGAATAATAATTAGGAGGTTAGTTACCAATTCAGTTTCGAATCTATTCAATTAATTATTTGTTCTAATCATGTGTAATGATATATATAGTTGCCCAACTCTAGAGGGGTTAGATTTTCTTTATTTTTTGTGTCTGTTTTCAAATTTCCAAATTCGAACCCCAATGGCTTCAAGACCCATTGTTCAAGGTATTTAAATCTGCCTCTCCTCTTCTCTCTCTGTGGCTGTTTTTGAATTTGGATTCAAGGTATTTAAATCTGCCTCTCCCTTTATCTCTCTGTGTCTGTTTTTGAATTTGGCTTCAAGGTTCCATTTTACATTGTCTCTTTAACTCTCTCTGTGTGTGTGTGTGTCTATTTTTGAATTTGGGTTCAAGGCATTTTATTTGAATTCCTTTCTCCCAAACCCACAATTATTTTAGATTGTGATTGGGCTCCATACTGTCATTCTTCCAAACCCACAACCATCTATACTTCCCTTTACTTAGTGACCCTTTGTCGACATCTCTATCGCAAAAACTACGGCAACTCCAGGCCCCGTCTTGCGAAGGGTAAACACAATTATTTATATACATGCTTCAATTTTCAAGATCTATTTGGAAAGGTTTGATTAAGAACTGCATTCACATGATTTTATCTAATCTGCCATCTATGATTCAATCTCCAAATTCATAGAAAAATTATTGTTGTCATAGAGCAACAAGCCCTAATTTTTCATTTTCTTTTTCATTCAGTTTGTGTATTGGATTACAAATATATTTACCAATTCTGTTCCGAATCTATTCAATTAATGATTTGTTCTAATCATGTGTGATGATATGTATAGTTGCCCAACTCTAAAAGGGTCAGATTTTCTTGATTTTCTGTGTCTGTTTTTGAATTTCAAAATTCGAACCCCAATGGCTTTGAGACCAATCGTTCAAGGTATTTAAATCTGCCTCTTCCCTTCTCTCGCTGTGTCTGTTTTTGAATTTGGGTTTAAGGTATTTAAATCTACCTCTTCCTTTATCTCTCTGTGTCTGTTTTTGAATTTGGCTTCAAGGTTCTATTTTACATTCTCTCTCTCTCTCTCTCTCTCTCTCTCTGTGTCTGTTTTTGAATTTGGGTTTAAGGCATTTTATTTGAATTCCATTTTCTCTGTTTACTCTCTCTGTTTGTAAGCAGAGACCACCATCTACTCCTGACATCTAACAAATGGTATGCTCTCTCTATGTTTCTCTCTTATTTTGGTTTCTATGGGTATCTATGAAAGGCCATGAAATTATTGTTGTATTTTTCTTATCAAAATCAGACCAAATTGAAACTGTATTTGTGGGCTTTAAAATCTGTTGCAAATGCAGTTGAGTATCTTCATTCTGGTAGAAGTGTCGGCAAGGTATGGATTTTTTTTTTTTTAAGGTCTTAACATGCTTATTTCTTTGCATATTTTCTGGTACGCATTGCTGAAAATCTTTTGACTCAAACAAATCTTACAGGTTGTTGTTTGCATTGACCCAACTTTCAGTTAGTAAGTGGCAAAGTTGTGAGTTTGTGCTATTAATGCACTTTCTCTGACATGATTTTCATTTTTGCCTCGTTTTGAAGGCTTTGCACACAACTCTTCTGGACCAGGAGAAAATTTTCTTTTTATTGTCAACTTTAATTGTTATTTTTTGTCAATCTTGGTAAAGAACAGGCATGTATTATCCAAAATATTGATTGTGCGTGTGCAATGCTATGACTGTAGGCAACAGTATAGTTTAATAAAGTCCATAGTCACGTTGAAATTTCAAAACATTTGTAGGCAATATTCTGAATATATGAAGGTTAAGAGGCCATTAGACTTTTTAAGAAAGTTTTGGGTTGAGTTAGATATGAAGAAAATGTTTTGGTCATCAATAGAACTTAGAAAGTCTTGGGGGTAAGAATCTTAAAACAGATAATTGTTTTTGTAAAAAATCATGTCAATAACAACAAAAAAAGGAAAAGTGGTATACTTTGGATTAGGATAAAGGATCAAAACAAGCCTCAAATCCAAAGATTTCTATCACCATTTCTTGAAATGTTTATTCTTTGTACAACAGTGTCATGTTTGAATTTTTCAACATTTTATTTGAAGGGTCAATTTTTGTGATTTTGTGCATATGGAATTGGTTTTTTGAATGGGTTTGATATCTGAAATCTGTTGATTCTATTGCATTTCAAACTCAACCCATTTGTTTGAATGTGATGTATATATATATGCTTCAAGTTTTTAATTTTTAATTTTAGTTGGATAAATTGTTGTTTGTTGGTGGAATTGACGTCTTGTGGGTATAAATTGATGTTTTTGTTTATCATCATTTCTGTTTCTGTATCTTGATATGTGTTAAGCTTTATTAATCTGGGTTTAAGTTTGAAGTGTGATAAAATTGCCAGTTTTGTTTGTGCATATCAGCTCCAATTTTGTCATTTCTGTTGCATTTGTGTTTGTGTTCATAAAAATTAATTCAAAAACTTGCGGAGAAAGTTTGTAATCACTAGGTTTGTGCTTATTTATGTATGTGAGAATATGTATTTTATCTTTCAAGTTCTATTTTTCCTTTTTCTGATGAATTTCTTGACCCACAACAATGGTGAAAACAGCGTAGAGAATACCCTAAAAGCTCCATGGTCATCTTCTCCATTTATTCATCAGATCCAAAGCTCACAGACCTGTGGGACTAAAGGAGGGGTGGATTCTGCAAAGGTACTCTCAGCTTTTTAAATTTTTTTATTTTATTTTATTTTACATAGCCGTATTGTTTGCATTTTTTTTTTTTTTTTTTTGGGCAAAGGATATTCACTCTCTTCAGTTACATTGCTGGATGGATGTTGTTGTGGTCCTTTTTTATTGTTTTACATTTTCTTATGTTTCTAATATACTACGTGTAGTGGATTTTATTTTATTTATTTTTCTTTATTTTTATTGGGTTGAATTTGTATTTTTTTTTTACCATTAATTTTGTTTTTAAAAAATATTTAATGATCATGATTACTCCATTCAAGGTGGTTTATTTTATTTTATTTTAAATTCTAGTTCCTTGATCTAATTTCATGTGTGTGTTCATCTGAGCAAACCAAATGGATAGTTGGAGTTATTTGATTTTTGATTTTTTATCAGTTGTTGTTCATAGCATTTCAGTGCACAATGTTAACTCATTAATATTCTTTAATATGGTGCTTGGCTTCTATTAGGAATTAAATTTTTCAATATGTTTTTAGTTTACGATTTTTTTTTTTAAATTTAATATTATCATCTCTAACTTGAGGAAACATGGAGTCTTCGTTTGAGAAGAGAGAGGAATGGGGGATATCAATCGATGAGAGAGAAAGAGAGACAGTTGAGAAGATTAATGTTTTACAATCTTTTGGGGGAGAGAGACAGAGGTAATGGAGAAGATGAGAGAGAGTGGGTGAGAAAATTAAGGAGAGATTGCAATTTGGGAGAAGTGCAATTTATCTTGAAAAGATTTTTTTTTTGTTAAAAATATTAGAAATGATACATATTCCTAAAAAAACACAATCCCATAACTCCCACTCACTTGTGATTGGTCCAGGAAGGAAAGAAAAATAAAAATAAAAATAAAGATATATGATTGGTCCACATCGTTTTGGGGGTCCCTAATTTTGGGGGTTCCAAGCATGTTTGTAAAAATATAGTAGTGGGGATTGAGTTCAGATAAAGGTAATAGTTTTAGCTATTTTAAGTTATCATTGCTCTAAAAATAAAATATATTTTAAGTGTATATATATTTAGCTACGAATTTTATTTTCATTTATTAATCTCATCATTAGTTGCATCATCCCTTCAGGCATAGGCATACACTAGTATATATATATATATTATACCATATATTTAGGAGAGAAAAAATCATTTACTAGATATATTTCATTTATGATATATAAAATGTTGTATATAAATATAGAATATTATTATTCTTAGTGTTTTATTTGCCTTAATGTGAGAGATTCACTTGATCAAAGATTTTCTTTCATCATTATTTTATAATAAAGTCCTGTCATGAAAGAACGTTTGGAAGATACGGTTAGTTGTATATGTAGACCGATGATAGGGATGATGATGAACTTGTAACAAAGATGATGGTAAATCGATGATGATCAATCATTTTTTTTTACCATTGTTACATATAACCGTTGTGTTTTTGTTGGTTTGCGTAGTAATCGATATTGTGTAGTTTATTCACAGGTATTATGTCGTAATTGATTATATACAGATTTTTTTAAACAGGTGCGTCAACATATATGGGCTATTTGATGATTTTTTTTAAAATATTTTTTTTATGGTTTGTTGTATATTGTTTGTTACTATAGTTATTGGTTGAGCAATCATTTTTATTGCCATTAAGCAATCGAAATAGTCGTTTTTTTAAAAAAAAAAAAAATTGTTTCATGTTTTCACATCGCAATATGAATGTTTACATTGATATGAATTTAGATTTTTTCAAGGTTAGTTGTATGTTAATTGTAAAATGTGAACATTCACATTGTATTTTGGTATAAATTTTATTTTTTCGAAAGTTAGTTGTATGTTTATTATTTTTGTCACTATGCATGTTGGTTGAACAATCATTTTTGTTACCATTGAACAATCGAAATAGTCGATTTTCACATTTTTCAATTTTGTTTTATGTTTTCACGTTATAGTGTGAATATGTTCACATTGGTATGAGTTTTGTTTTTTTAAATATAGTTACATGTTAATTGTAAATTATGAACATTCACATTCTATTTTGGTATGAGTTTTATTTTTTTGAAACTTAGTTGTATGTTTGTAGTTTCTTGTGAACATTCACATTATACTTTGGTATGTATTTTTATATTTGTTGTGCACTTTGGTATTTTTGAAAGTTAGTTGTATATTTATTACTATGAAGATTCGCATTGTATTTTAGTTTTGGTTTATATTTTTGTTGCGTTATTTTTAAATTTTCACATTATAAAAAAAATGTGAAAGTATGATATTTATTAGTTTGCATAAATTTAAAGGAGTAAGATTTTAAATAGGATATTTATTAGCTTCTATGATTCTCTCATAATATATAGATTTTAATTCAAATAGGATAAGTATTCAAATTAGAGTAACTTTTCTTTTAAAATATAGATTTAGTTTCCATTTTTTGTGCTAAATCTAAAGTTGGGATTTTTGATCTTTTGGATAAATGGGTTATTAAAAATTAAGTTGGACTATCAGGTTGATGAGTCACTATATACTTTTGCAAACCTCTTGAATTGCAAGGTGCTTAGCTTACGGTTGAAATTTTTGGGGCTGCCTTTAGGTGCCAACCTAGGTAGAAAATCAACTTGGAAACTTGTGCTTGACAATATTAGAGCAAGACTATCAGGTTGGATGAGGAAAATGTTGTCCTTTGTTGGAAGATTAACTTTGATCAAGTCTATCTTATCAACTCTACCTGTGTACTATCTTTCTCTCTTTAAGATGCCTGAAGGTGTGGCTCGTGAATTTGAGAAGATTGAGGCTGCTTTCTTGTGGGGTGGTAATGACCTAAAAAGAAAAGTTCATTTGGTGAAATGGTTAGAAGTAACAAAGAGTGTTGCCCAAGGGGGTCTGGGCATTAGGAGGATTGTGGATGTTAATGCATCTTTGCTTCTCAAATGGTGGTGGAAATTTGGAAATCAAATTAATGCACTATGGAGGAGAGTTATCTGCAGTAAATACAAGGTCGAGGTTGTTAGTAAACTAATCTTCGATTATAAATAATTTAACAGAATTATTAAACAACTGAATTATTAAACAGATTAAAACCAAATACAGAACAAGAGTTCACTTACAACTTTATGTAGAAACAAACTTAGAACAAATTTGTGATTGAGGCCAGTGTATGGACACTGTGTCTTTAAGACAGAAATTCGTCCTCTCCTAGGTGCTTGAGAATAACGGACGTCCTGCCTCCAGGATTCAACAATCACCCCAAACAAGCAGCACAGCGAACTTGTTTGTACAGCGAACCAGGCGTGTGATTTTTCGAACTCACAAGATGCAAAATGAAGAATATAGTTGCAGAAAATGGAGAAGACTGGAACGGAAATACTGTATTATCTATGGAATGGAGGGTTGATATATATATAGGCTGAGAGTGCCTATTCCGGAAAAGACGTTAGAAGAACAGTCACCAGTTGAGACGCAACTGTTGGAGAAGAAGAAGTTGCAACCGAAAATTTTAAATTCAAAATTTCAGATTTTGAATTTTTCCCGCAGAAAATTATTTGAAAAAATTCAAATAATTTTGGAGCAAAAAATAAAGGACGGGTTAGACCCATACCCACACCCGCCCGCCCCGACCCGGCCGGCCGGACGGCGGCGGCGGCGCCGCGTGTGGTGATGGTTTTGGGTTTGTCCATAACTCCTCCTCCTACAAAACTTGGGTACCCCTTGGGGCCCAACCCAAGGTCTCCAACTTAGAGCTTATAAACACTTGAAACTCTAAGTTTCCTATGTGGGACAAGGTTTTAGATACCAACTCATGGGAACCATACAAAACATTTTCATGTTTTATAAGGCTCACTTCGGTATCAATTTCTCATTCACTCGTAAATGGTTTCGACCACCCGAGTATATATTCTTGTTCACCACATGGCAAGGAACGTATTGCCACTCGAACCCACCCAAACCGAGGTGTGGGACCTACATTAAATAAAGCTCAAAATTACCGGAAATTAATGGTGATAAACCATTTTTCTCTACAATCCCCCACATGAATGAAATTGAAAACGAATATGCAACAACATGCAGACACTGAGAGTACACAACTGAAAATATCCTGCAAAGGATAGGTAGCTTTTGGCTTTAAACCTTCCCTTGTGAAAGACGATCGGGTTTACTGGCTGATTAGTGAACATGATGTCTTGAACTATTCTGCCATTGGTGTAAACCGAGACAACAGTCTGTCACACAGTTTTATTTCCTTACACAATCTGGTTCTATCGGTTGTGCCCATTTTGGCCCTGGACAATTCCTGGTTTTCCTGAGTGCTCTAGAGAATTAGCCTTTTTCCAATTCCATAGAACCGGCCCAGTTCACACTCATATAGGTGATTCTCATTAAGAGTATTCTGCTATACCCCACTTGGATTTCCAAGATATGAATATCATTAAAAGCAAAGCTTAACCTGATTAGCTGCAGACATCACTATGTCATCATAGGAAAGGGTAGGAAAATTTTTCCTTAGTGATACTAACGAGTCACACATAATTCGGTTGTCCCTTTGAACCTAGATTTTGGGATCTCCAGTCAACTAGGTTGGGTTGCCATTAAGGCGACTCTTTAGTTAAAAGGCTTTAATCCCATTCCCCTCGATGATCTTAAAACTTGCTCTCTGGTCAAACCTTTGGTTAACGGATCCGCGATATTATCTTTTGACCTTATGTACTCAATGGAGATAACTCCATTTGAGAGCAGTTGCCTAACAGTATTATGTCTACGTCGAATATGACGAGACTTACCGTTATACATATTATTTTGTGCTCTTGCCATTGCTGCTTGACTATCGCAATGAATGCAAATGGCTGGCACAGGTTTTGGCCACATTGGGATATCCTCTAGAAATTGACGAAGCCACTCTCCTTCTTCACCTGCTTTATCTAAAGCAATAAATTCGGACTCCATTGTGGACCTTGCAATGCATGTCTGTTTGGATGACTTCCATGAGACTGCTGCACCTCCCAAGGTAAAGACATAACCACTGGTAGACTTAGAGTCTTTAGTGTCTGAGATCCAATTAGCGTCACTATAACCTCTAAACTGCTGGATATCTCATATAGTTCAGCCCATAGTTTCGAGTATACTTTAGATATCTAAGTACCCTAACTATTGCTGTCCAGTGGTCTGTTCCTGGATTGCTGTATACCTACTTAATCTGCTAACTGCATATGCTAAATCTGGACGAGTGCAGTTCATGAGGTACATTAAGCTTCCGATGATCCGGGAGTATTCTACTTGTGATACACCTTCACCCATATTCTTCATCAAATGAAGATTAGCATCTATAGGAGTCTTAGCGAGACGATCGTCATGCTTGTTAAATTTCTCAAGTATTTTATCAACATAATGTCCTTGAGACAAGGTATATCCTTCAGATGTCTTTGTAATTTTTATTCCAAGTATAACATCTGCTATTCCCATATCTTTCATGTCAAACTTAGAGTTCAACATTTTCTTGGTAGCTTTGATCATTTCATTATTACTACCAAGGATGAGCATATCATCTACATATAGGCAAACAATGACATATCCCTTTTCTGTGTTTCTCACATAAACACATTTATCACATTCATTAATTTTAAATCCATTTGACATCATTACATTGTCAAATTTTTCATGCCATTGTTTGGGTGCTTGTTTTAGACCGTAAAGAGACTTCACAAGTTTGCACACTTTTTTCCCTTGCCCTGGAACCACGAACCCTTCTGGTTGTTCCATGTAAATTTCCTCATTCAAATCGCCATTCAAGAATGCAGTCTTAACATCCATTTGATGGATCTCAAGATTATACAAAGCTGCAATAGCTATTAACATTCGAATAGACGTTATTCTTGTTACAGGTGAGTAAGTATCAAAATAATCTACTCCTTCAGTTTGCCTGTAACCTTTAACTACAAGTCTCGCCTTGTATTTATCAATTGAACCATCCGGCTTCATCTTCTTTTTAAAAATCCACTTGTAACCAAGAGGCTTACAGCCTGGTGGAAGATCCACCAATTCCCATGTATGATTTTGCAGGATTGATTCAATTTCACTATTGATAGCTTCTTTCCAGGAAGGAGCTTCAGGAGTAGACATTGCTTCTTTGAAAGTTCGAGGCTCCTCTTCCAGTAAGTATGTTAAGAAATCAGGACCGAAAGTTTTTTCTGTCCTAGCTCTTTTACTACGTCTGGGTTCCTCCTCGACTTTTTCCTCAACTTGCCTTTGATCATTGTCAAAAGCAGCATCATATGTCCTTTTAGGCTCTTGTGTCAATTTACAAAGAAACACATTTTCAAAAAATGATGCATTCCTAGACTCGATAATTGTATTGACATGAATCTCTGTGTTCTCACTTTTATGTACTAAAAACCGATAGGCACTGCTGTTGTTTGCATATCCTATGAAAATACAATCAACAGTCTTGGGTCCAATTTTAACCCTTTTCGGTTCTGGTACTGCCACTTTAGCCAAACACCCCCACACTTTCAAGTATTTGTAGGAAGGCTTTCGACCTTTCCACAGTTCATAGGGTGTTTTATGAGACTTCTTATGAGGAATTTTATTGAGAATATAATTAGCGGAAAGAATAGCTTCCCCCCACAAGTTCTGAGGTAACCCTGAACTTATTAACATGGCATTCATCATTTCTTTCAAAGTGCGATTTTTCCGCTCAGCAACTCCATTTTGCTGAGGTGTATAAGGTGCAGTGGTTTGATGTATTATTCCTAATTGTGAACATAAGTCACCAAATGGTGCTTCATATTCACCACCTCTGTCACTCCTTATAGCCTTTATTTTCTTGCCAAGTTGATTCTCAACCTCAGCCTTAAATTCTATGAATTTTTCTAAGGCTTCATCTTTGCTTCGCAACAAGTATACATAGCAGTACCGAGTGCTATCATCAATAAAGGTTATGAAATATTTTTTCCCTCCTCGTGTTTGAACAAATTTCAAATCAAATATCACTATGGATTAGATCCAGAGGTTCAGTATTTCTTTCAATTGACTTAAAAGATGCCTTAGTCAATTTTGATTCAACACATACTTCACACTTATGATTTGCATCAATATGAAATTTAGGTAGATATTCTAAGTTAATTAATCTACGCAAGGTACCATAATTAACATGTCCTAATCTACCATGCCACATATATAAAGACTCAACAAAGTAAGCAGAAGATGTGTTATTCTTATTAGAAATAGGAACCACTGTCATTACATTTAGTTTAAAGAGCCCATCGCTCAAGTACCCTTTCCCCACATACACCCCATTTTTAGTGAGTACAAATTTGTCAGATTCAAACACAAGGCGAAACCCGTTCTTGCAGCAATGATCCAGATACCAGGTTCTTCGAATTTCTGGTACATGCAGCACTTCTTTCAAAGTAAGCTCTTTGCCTGATGTCATCTTGAGTACTACTTGTCCTTTGCCTTCAACCTTGGAGGTAGAAGAATTGCCCATATAAAGTTGTTCCTCATTATCTACCATTGATATGTGGAGAACATCTTTTTCTCAGAGCAAATGTGACGTGTAGCACCTGTGTCCACCCACCATGTTTTGGGGTTGTTTACCAAATTCACTTCAGACACCATTCCGGACACATGTAATCCCGAAATCATTGCACAAAGATTTTCCTCCTCTGTTATGTTGGCTTGAGCAGGTTTCTTTTTCAGGTTCGTTGAGTCCGACGCTTGTAACAATCTTTGGCACGATGTCCTTGCTTGTTACACACATAGCATTTGCCTGTGAAGTTTTGAATTTCACTTGTCTTTGAACCAGAGCTACGTTTTGAACTCTCACCAGGATACTTCCTCTTCTTACTGTTGTGCTTAGGCTTCTGTTCCACCACATTAGCCTTGGCCTCCATCAGATTACGCCCATTTTTCTTTTCAGACCCACGGTTGTCTTCTTCAATCCTCAACCGAACAATCAAGTCCTCCAGTGACATCTCTTTGCGTTTGTGCTTTAAATAATTCTTGAAATCCTTCCAAGACAGCGGTAATTTTTCAATCATAGCTGCTACCTGAAAAGACTCACTCAGAGACATACCTTCTGCATGAATTTCATGCAAGATAAGTTGTAGATCTTGGACTTGACTGATCACCGTCTTGGAATCCACCATCTTAAAATCCAGGAAGCGCCAACAACAAATTTCTTTGTTCCTGCATCTTCCGTCTTATATTTGCGATCCAAGGAATCCCACAACGTTTTTGCTGTCTTGATTGGACTATACACATTGTAAAGTGTGTTGTCCAATCCATTGAGGATATAGTTCCTGCAGAGAAAGTCTGCATGTTTCCATGCATCTACTGCAGCGACAACTTGCGCATCACTCTCATCTTCTTTCAGAGTTGGCGCATCTTCTCGTAAAAACCTTGCCAAATTCAGGGTGGTTAAATAAAATAACATTTTTGTTGCCACCTTTTAAAATCGGTACCACTGAATTTTTCAGGTTTTTCCCCATGGTTCACTGGAACATGTCCATGACCCGGGCCATGAGTCAGACAGGAGTAACAACCGGAATAGAAACCACCGGTGGAGGCACAATGGGATTAGGAGTAATAACAGTACCCTCAGTTGCCATTTTTCTGTAATAAAATAAATTAAAATAAACAGAAATTATTTCCAATAGAATAAATTAATAACAAATTTCTGGATCAAAATAAACTTATAGGAAAATAAATAACAACTTAATGTGAGGAGAACAAGGTTTTTATTTAAAATGGAATCTGAAAAATCGATTTTAAAAATCTGAAATTTTGATTTTAAAAATCTGAAATTTTGAAAAACAAAAAATTCCAGATATCAAAACAGACTATATAGTATGAATAAAAACAAACAAAATAATCTGTTACACTGACCAAATTAATTATCTACCCAAATTAATAAAATAAAGGAACCAGCAGAATATGACCAATTTACACTAATTAATCACAGATTCATACCAGTGTAATAACACTACAATATATTAAAACTAGAAAACTAGAATTCTGATGAAACCAAAACAAAAACACTAAACCCATGAACAAAGTTACTAGAGTTTGGAAAAAAGAATAAACAAACAAACTTATACACAAATAAATTTATTCAACACACAGAGCATGGGATAAAACTTACTAGTGCACAACTTTATGTAATAAAGAATAACAATTATTCAACAAACTGCATGTGATAAAAAACTGCTGTGCATTTATGAAATCAAGAATAAACCAACCTATCAAAATACTATCATGCAGCAGACGATCTCATAAACAAAACTTTAATCTAGACACACAGACTATTTTAATATTCTGTAAAATTATTTTTTATTTTCCATCGAAGAAGATCGATACTGGATTATCAAAGTAAAACAGTAACGAAAAAAGCAAGGTAATTTCTGTCTTAAAATTGTTAGTAAACTAATCTTCGATTATAAATAATTTAACAGAATTATTAAACAACTGAATTATTAAACAGATTAAAACCAAATACAGAACAAGAGTTCACTTACAACTTTATGTAGAAACAAACTTAGAACAAATTTGTGATTGAGGCCAGTGTATGGACACTGTGTCTTTAAGACAGAAATTCGTCCTCTCCTAGGTGCTTGAGAATAACGGACGTCTTGCCTCCAGGATTCAACAATCACCCCAAACAGAAGCAGCACAGCGAACTTGTTTGTACAGCGAACCAGGCTGTGATTTTTGTGAACTCTGACAAGATGCAAAATGAAGAATATACGTTGTAGAAAATGGAGAAGATTGGAACGGAAATACTGTATATCCTATACGGAATGGAGGGTTGATATATATATAGGCTGAGAGATGCCTAAACCAGAACAAATGACCGTTGAGAAGAACAGCCACCAGGATGAGACGCAACTGATGGAGAAGAAGAAGTTTTGCAACCGAAAATTTTAAAATCAAAATTTCAGATTTTGAATTTTTCCCGCTGAAAATTATTTGAAAAAATTCAAATAATTTCGGAGCAAAAAATAAAGGACGGGTTAGACCCATACCCACACCCGCGCCCGCCCCGACCCGGCCGGCCGGACGGCGGCGGCGACGCGCGCGTGTGGTGATGGTTTTGGATTTGTCCATAACTCCTCCTCCTACAAAACTTGGGTACCCCTTGGGGCCCAACCCAAGGTCTCCAACTTAGAGCTTATAAACACTTTGAAACTCTACCATGTTTCCTATGTGGGACAAGGTTTTAGATACCAACTTATGGGAACCATACAAAACATTATCATGTTTTATAAGGCTCACTTCGGTATCAATTTCTCATTCACTCGTAAATGGTTTTGACCACCCGAGTATATATTCTTGTTCACCACATGGCAAGGAACGTATTGCCACTCGGACCCACCCAAACCGAGGTGTGGGACCTACATTAATTAAAGCTCAAAATTACCGGAAATTAATGGTGATAAACCATTTTTCTCTAACAGAGGTAGAATGCTGGCATCCTCCTGTGAAATCTTCTTACAAGCATTCTTGGGTGTAAAAGGACATTATCTTCATTAGGGTTCAGAGTAGGACCATCTTCAACTTCTTTTTGGATAACTGCCAAATCAAGGTGGGGGATGACAATAGAATCAGATTTTGGCATGATAAGTGGTGTGGGGTCACTTGCCTTAAGGATGAGTTCCCTTCCCTATTCAACCTTTCTACTAATAAAAATGGCTCTTTTCACCACTTTTATGCTAGGAAAATTAGCTCTAGTGATTGGAACTTCCTCTATAGAAGAGTTTTGTATGCTTGGGAATTGACTGATGAAGTTAGATTGATTGCTTTGTTATCCTTTGCTCCTCCATTAAGCCAAGTAAGTGTTAACAGTCTAGCTTGGGCTTCTGCAGCTGCTGGTTCTTGTACTTTCTCTGTGTCTTCTTTATATTCTTTTAGCACTTCTCTTCTTAGGCTTCATCTCAACATTAGCAAGTCTATTTAGAGCAACACCTCACCCCCCAAAGTTCATTTCTTTGGATGGTTGGCCTGGAAAAACAAAATTAAAACAACTGAATTCTTGCACAATCTTGGCATTCTTGGTAACAATTTTTCCACCTCTTGCATCTTTTGCAAATTTGTTCCTGACTCTGCTCATCATGTTTTGCTTCATTGCCCATTCTCTTGGACCATTTGGTCATTTGTGCTACATGAATGGGGGCTTCAATGGTGCATCCCAGAATCTATGGTAAGTTTACTCAACTGGTGGATGGGGGGGAAATTCAAGTGTTTAATCAGAAAATTTTGGAGAGCTATTCCCCTAGTAGCCCTCTGGTCACTTTGGAAGCATAGGAATGAGTGTCTTCACTGATGCCCATCCTAATTCGACTGACCTGTGGGAACTCATCAAGTTCAGATTAGCTTTTTGGCTCAAAGCCTTTATCAAGGACTTCCCTTTCTCAGTCAATGATGTTGTTCTCAATTAGAGGCAAATCAGGGGCTACTATTGAGTTTGGTATTGATAAAAAAGAGTGGTGGATGAACTGATATGTTGGCTATAGGTGGTTGATCTGTTTTGTGGATGAACTGATCTGTTCAGTTGGTCTGTTTTGTTGATCTGTTTTGTGAATGAATTGATCTATTTTGACAAAAAAGAAATTAAAAAAAATATTTTTCTAATTTTTGAAAATTAGTTTCACTCCCAAAATGTGAAAATAATATAAAAATAAAAAGTGCAATATTTTTTTTTTTAAAAATCCATCAAATTAAAACCATCAATTTTTTGAGAAAATAAATTCTAAAAACTGAATTAAACAGAATTACATAACCATCAATTTAAACACACTTTAAACAATACCAGTGGGAGTCATACTGGGAAAAAGTTTAATTCCTTTCACAACCCTAAATTTCTCTCTCTATTTTTTAAGAACAACAACAACAGTAAGATAGTATTCTATTCAAATTCAATGATAGTAATATCATTCATAAGTATCGACTTAAAAAGTTGTGACCATTAGAGCATATAATTGTTTAGCTTTACTTTTATTTTAAATTATTGTATCCATGTCATATCCTATAGATTCAAAATTTAGGATTTATGAATGTATATTGCATATGTCATCTTTTGCATTGATCCAAGAAATGAATGGAATAGAAGAAGTGAAGTTGTTGATCAACTGTTAGTAATATTATATGTTGGGTTGTTGGTATTATTTTTGAGACGTTACAGGTTGTTTGTCAGATGATTCCTGAAGATGTGGTTCATAGGGAAATATCGGCAACATTCATCCATGACCGGCAGGCCACCGATGTAAACTTCAGCAAATTTTGGAAAGGTGTAGTAAAAAAGGTTCTAGAAATGTTCAACTCTGCAAACAGAGGCTTTCGAGAGCAAAACAGAGGTCTTTTTGGGCGAAAACCGAGCATGTGCATCCTACACTTCCCGAGGTGGAGTAGTGGCAGCGTAGTTTAATTGCTTAGTTTACTTACATTCGTGTTGTAAATTAGTTAGTTTACTAGTTGATTCATTCAAGTGTTGTAATAATTAGTTTAGCTAGTTATTTATTTGGTTTGTAATAATTAGTCTAATTAGCTTAATTAGCTTAGTCCTAATTAGTTGCTAGTTAGTTTTAGCTTTATTCATTCGGACTCTCCTTCGTGAAAGCAAAATGTAATAATGTGTATGTCTTCCAACCTTACATCCAAGGATGGATCTAGGGGGGGCGGAGGGGGGCGGCCGCACCCCCAAAAATTTAAAAAATATCATATATTACACTAGAAGTTTTAAAATAATTTAAAATTATAGGAGTTCGCACCCCCAAATTTTTTTTAGATAATTTCAAAATTATATAGAGTAGCTCCCCCAATTTGTAGTTTGATAAACATGTTCAGTGCTACTTATGCAGTCCTAAGAAACATAATTAATGATAGAAGCAAATCGAATCAACGAGCTGAGGCAAATGGAGTTTATGATTCCATTACATCTTTTAAGTTTGTCTTCATCTTACATCTTATGAGGGATATCATGGAGATTACTGATGATCTTTGCCAAGCTTTGCAAAGTAAATATCAAGATATATTAAATGCAATGCATTTGGTGTCTACAACGAAGATACTTACTAAAAAATTTAGAGAAGATGGATGGGTTCCATTGTTGGAGAAAATTAAATTATTTTCTAATGATCATGGTATACAGATTCCTGATATGAGTTGTCCTTATAAAGGAGGCCGAGGTCAGTCTCATTCTGAAAGAGATCAACTCACCATGGAACATCATTTTCGAGTTGATATTTTTATGGTTACAGTTGATTCTCAGTTACAAGAATTAAACAATAGGTTTAAGGAAGATGTAATGGAATTGCTTCTTCTTAGCTCAACTTTGGATCCTAAGGATGGTTATAGATCATTCAAAATTGAGGATATTTGCAAACTTGCAAATAAATTTTATCCCATGGATTTCTCCGAGCAAGAAAAATTGCATTTGAAATATCAGTTGGAAAACTATAAGCTTGATATTTCCATACTTCCCGAGTTTCAGAAGCTGTCAACCATTTCTGAGTTGTGTCAAATGTTGGCAAAACAAAAAAGTCGACAAGTTATCCTTTTATTGATAGATTGATTCGCCTTGTGTTGACTTTACCTGTTTCAACTGCTACATCAGAACGTGCATTTTCAGCTATGAAACTCATTAAGTCTAAATTGCGCAATAGGATAGAAGATGGTTTTCTAGCTAGTTACGTGATTACGTACATTGAAAAAGACATTGCTCGAGGATTTGATGTAGATTCTATCATCCATGTGTAGACACCCCATTTTTTAACCGACCTTAAGACTCAGACGTCACCGATTGAGCGCTCGGTGATGTTGCATACTGTGCTCATTCAGACGTCTCAGAGTCGCGGCCGTGCGCCCCGCCTCCGAACTTCCGAATCCTCTTCTATACCTTGTCTCGGTTTACGAACCAGACTCGGTTTTCTCTATTTTCTTTCCTGAGGGAAGGGAGTGGTCCTGTAGACTATCTCCCGGTGGCCGTGAGCTACTTTTCGTGGCCGTAGGTCATTTTGCCCATTTCGGAGCCCGGTTCCCGGTTTTCGGGGCCGTCAGGCCGTGTGCCTCGGCTCGGGACCGCCCAACCATCTCCGATTTCTCCGGTTCTTGGCTAGTATCTCTGTTTTATCATTTTGAGGCACACTGGGGCCCCCGATGCCCACTTCGTGGCCGTATGCCACTTCCGGTGCCTGTAGCCGGTTTTCGGGACCCCGAATTGCGCGGTTTGGGCCCCGAGCATTCATTTTGTATCGGTTTTCTCCGGTTCTTGGCTGGTACCTCTGTTTTATCATATTGAGGAACACTGGGGCCCCCGATGCCCACTTCGTGGCCGTACGCCACCTTCGGTGCTCATAGCCGGTTTTCGGGACCCCGAATTGCGCGGTTTGGGCCCGAGCATTCATTTTGTATCGGTTTTCTCTGATTTTTGGCAGGAACCTCTGTTTTGTCATCCGAGGGACACTGGGGTTGCAGATGCCCACTTCGCTGCCGAACACCACTTCCGGCACCCGCAGCCCGTTTTCGGGACCCCGAATTGCTCGGTTTTGGCCCCGAACGTTTATTTCTCATTAGTTTTTGTTCAATTTTGGCAGGTATCTCTGTTTCAATACCAGGAAGATCACTGGGGGGTGGGAGGTCAGCAATTATCCCAGATAACCAGTTTCGCTCCTCCGGAGCCCGTTTTGCTCACTTCCGGGCCAATGTTGAACACCCTGGGGGTATTTTCTTCCAACCAAAGCTACATATCTGTGATCAGGGGACATGGGAGGACCCTAAACAAGCATGGTCGGCCAGAAAATTGGAAGTTCATTTTTGGGCCTCTCCTTCAAGCTCTATGTTGTGGCTCCTGCTTCAGTGTTGCCAATTTCCGACCTTGGGACCTTGTTCTACACATCTGGGAGGACACAAAAAAGAGGTGGTCGGCCAGAAATTATGCAGTTCATTTTTGAGCCTCTTCTTCAAGCTCTATGTTGTGACTTCTGCTTCAGAGTTGCCAGATTCAGACCTTGGGGCCTTGATCTACACATATGAGAGGACACCACTGCATGGTGGTCGGCCAGCATTTTTGAGTTCACTTTTTTGGGGTGGCTGGCCGGCCATGGGAGGTGGCTGGCCGGCCATGGGGGGTGGCTGGCCGGCCACCTTGCAGAAAACCACCTGGCCGGCCAGCTTTCTGCTTTCCAGCTCAGTACAGCTGTCCGGATATTTTTGCAAAATATCTCCCCCATCCGGGGGATATTTTGGGAGGGAAAGCTTGGATGCTTTGCCCTCCCCTTTTACACCTTGTTTTGCCTATTTAAAGGAACCAAGGGCTCCTTTGCCTAGGTTAGAAAATTTTGCCTCAAGAACACCTCTCCCAAATCCTTGATCTCCATAGCCTAATTCTCAAAAAACTTCCAAGCTCCCTAGGCAATTCCTTCATCAACCCTTAGCTCCACCATCCTCACCACCATTCCAGCAGCAAGAAAGGGTTCTCCAGTGGCCAAGACGCACCAAATTCAGGCCAAGAGGTAGCAACAATCGGATCTTCAAGGGTAAGTCTCCAAATCTCTTTTTGTAGCATAATTCTGATTCCTATTTCTACCCTATTTCCTTTGTTTTTTTGGGCTTTGACCCCTACTGGTTTTGTGCTTATTTTGAGCCCCTCTACAACTTTGTAGAAGGGCTCAACTTCATTTGATGCTTCTATGATATACTTATTTCAATATCACTTTTTATGCCATCATCTTGCATGCTAGTTTTGGTCTATTTGCATTTGTTTTTGGGGCTCCGACCCCTACTGGTTTTGTGCTTATTTTGAGCCCCTCTACAACATTGTAGAAGGGCTCAACCTCATTTGGCCATTCTATATACCACCTCTCTTGGAAATTCACTTTAGGCCCTAAATCTTGCTCATTTTGTAGCCTTTTGTGCTTATGGTTTTGGCTCTTGGTCAGAGCTAAGAGGGGTCTTATTTTGACCCCCTCTACATGTTTCATGAATAAAATTTTGTCATTTGGTGTGTGCTTTGCATGTCTCTTGTTATAGCCTTTTTTTGAGCTCCATTTTGCATGGAATTGTTAGCATGATTTTATTCTGATTTTGGGGTTTCCATAAACTGAACATATGCTTATCTTTGGGCCCTCTTCAGTGTTGTAGAATAAAATTTTTCTATTTGAATTTTCTATATACTACTTGCTTTGAAAATCCTCTCTTTTACCGTATTCTTGCGAGCTATTGTTGCCATATCTATGCTTGCATTTTGGCCATGTTTATTACTAAAAAAATGCCATATTTGGGACTGCCTTGCTACTGTTATTGCTGCCATGATCATATTTTGCATGTATAGCATGGCTATAGGCCATCTCGGGGCTTAATTTCACATTTTCGGGATGATTGCATGCTTCGGTTGTCATTTCGTATCATTTCGGGGCTATTTTACATCATTTGTGAGTGCTGAAATTCCTTTGCCATGCTTGCATATCATTTCTCATGTCATTTCATGCCTTAATGCATTGCCTCGGTTTGCGTGCCTGTGGGCACGCACTTCGAGGCACCTCTGTTTTGTCCGACGGCCTCCTATGTGAGTGAGCTGAGGCTCTCCCATGTTGGTGTAAGCCCATCGCGGCATTCCGTGTGTCATTTCATTGCATTTTATCATCGCCTCGATTTGCGCGCCTGTGGGCACGCGTTTCGAGGCACTTCGGTTTTATCCGATTTTCATCTTTCATCATCGCCTCGACTTGCGCGCCTGTGGGCACGCGTTTCGAGGCACTTCGGTTTTATCCGATTTTCATCTTTCATCATCGCCTCGACTTGCGCGCCTGTGGGCACGCGTTTCGAGGCACTTCGGTTTTATCCGATTTTCATCTTTCATCATCGCCTCGATTTGCGCGCCTGTGGGCACGCGTTTCGAGGCACTTCGGTTTTATCCGATTTTCATCTTTCATCATCGCCTCGATTTGCGTGCCTGTGGGTACGCGTTTCGAGGCACTTCGATTTTATCCGATTTTCATCTTTCATCTCCGCCTCGGTTTGCGTGCCCGTGTGCACGCATTTCGAGGCACTCTATTTTATCCGCTTGGCATTGCCTATGCCTCTGCCTCGTTTGCGTGCCCGTGTGCACGCATTTCGAGGCACTCTGTTTTATCCGCTTGGCATTGCGTATGCCTCTGCCTCGGTTTGCGTGCCCGTGTGCACGCATTTCGAGACATTCTGTTTTATCCGATTGGTATTGCGTATGCCTCCGCCTCGGTTTGCGTGCCCGTGTGCACGCATTTCGAGACATTCTGTTTTATCCGCTTTGCATTGCGTATGCCTCTGCCTCGATTTGCGTGCCCGTGGGCACGTATTTCGAGGCCCTCTGTTTTATCCGATTTGCATTTCATCATCGTCTCAGTTTGCGTGCCCGTGAGCACGCACTTCGAGGCACCTCATTTTTATCATTCCGGCATCCCGTATGAGTGTGGCTGAGGCCTTCTCATGTTGGTGTAAGCCCATCATTGCATTTCGTGCCTTTATGTCATCACCTCGGTTCGCGTGCCAGTGGGCACGCATTTCGAGGCATCTCATTCTCATAGCATCGTGCATGCTAGGTTGTATGTTAGTTGCATTTCATGCATATCATGCATATTGCACGGGAAACGAGGCACATTTCGTACTCCGCGTACCGGAACATGTCTCAATTCCCCAGTCACCGACACTCCGGATTATCCATGATGGGGCTAGGTTTTGTTGTAGCATTCATTTGCATTCATCCTATATTGAATTATGCAATTCGGTTCCTCAGCCATCATGCATCGGTATGCGTGATTGGTGGCACGAGGATCGAGGCATGCATATATTTGTGAAATACATTGCTATGCCCCTTTCCTGCTCTCTGTTGCAGCAAAATCCAGAATCGGCAACTTTTCAGAGTCCGGCACGCATTTCAAGAAACAGTGCACACAGAGGCTAATCGGGGCATCCCAGTGGATTTTCGCGCCAGGCAGCCCAACATACATCATACATCAGAAGCAAGGCAGTCCCTGGCTTGCGTGCCAGTTTTACTTTTCTGTAATTAATTTGTTAATTAATTAGAAATTTGTATATTATTCGGACTGTATTATTTCGGACTGTATTATTCTTTCATTCGGACTGTATATTTATTCGGACCCTCTGCGCGAGGGCATAATTGTAATAAGGGTGTGTGAGTGCGATGTATGTCTTCCAACCCCCATTTCTTTCTCCCTTTTATTTACCCGCTTACGATGGTTAGATTAGGGCATATTTCGATTAGCATACAGTATGATAGCATGTTTGCATCATTCATCTGTTTTGCACGCACCGGGCTCGGCGCATCATACAAACTGCATTTGTATTTCAATTCCAAATTGAATACATGTTAGTTGTAGCATTTCATATACCATGTTTAGAATAGCCGAGCCTGCTATAGTTGCATTATTGCATGTGTTGCATTAGGCATTCCTGTATAATTAGGATCCATGCATGATTTCTAATCGGTTCCTGTTTTGGCTTGGAGTACTAGGTGAGTTTTATGCTTTAGCATCCTTGCATGCGTGTGAGTGTTGCCATGATAGCATGCTTACCATGAGGCTATGTGCTTATGTGATATATCTGCCTTGAATGCCTGTGGGTGAAGGTTGTGTTATTTGAATTGGGACAATTCATCAAATGTTTGTTTTAAGCCCACTAGATAGTGGCAAAATCATGTTTTCTAAGCCCACCCGAGGGTGGCAAATCCGCATTTTAGCCTACCTGCGGGTAGCACCATCACACAATTTTCAAATAAACAAACATGAAATGTTGTGTTCCAATTCAGACGGCCCAGTCTATACTTGTTTGCTGCGAGCATCACATAGTAATACTAGGCTAATAATCGGAATAAGAACGCACAAAGTTTTCAAAAACAGATATCATGGTTAGTAGAGGCCGGTCTTTGACCGGGCGAGCGGGGGTGCTCACGATGTGACCTTCCCCAATCGTACCCGGGTTCCCGAGCCAACTTTGGTGATGACGGACACGTGGCCTTTGGCACTGAGTTAGGGTTTCCTAAATTTCCCATTTAAAAAATATTTAGGTGGCGACTCTGTTATCTGACAAAGCAGTCCATGTTTGGCACTTCTTTCAAAAAATCAGTTTTTCTCAAAACAATTTGCCGGATTTGGACTCTTTGGTTCAAGATTTAGAACCGCAACAAAATCGAGTCCGAACTGTAGCGAGGTCCCCCGCGGGCGTTGTTACACCATGCTTTTGATATTTGATATTATGAAAGAGCGTTGAGTTCAATTGAAGATGCCTAATTTTAGTGAATAAATGCATGTAGAAATAGTTACTACTTTTTGTAAGTGAATATGGGCAAAAAAATATTCTCAATTGTATAATCATCTTTTGGTACTCAACTATGTTGACAAGGAATATATAGTTCAATATTTTATCGTAACATTATTGATTTTTTTCATGTTAGTAGAAATTGGTATTGAACTTCAAATTTTATTTGTTAGAGGTTAAACGTACTTTGGCCCCCCCAAAGTCATAATCCTGGATCCGTCCCTGCTTACGTCTTTCTCCCTTTTATTTAACCACTTTTGATGGTTAGTTTAGGAGCATCATGTTTCAATTAGCATACCTTATGCTTGCATTCATTCATTTGTCTTGTATACACCGAGGCTCAGTGCATCATTCAAACCGCATTGTCATTTCAATACCTTCTTTGAATACATGTTTAACCGCATGTTATCAAATTGCTTCATATGCCATGCTTAGTAGCCGAGCCTATTCTAATTGCATTCTTCGCATGTGCTGCATTAGGTATCTTGTATAATTATGAATCATATATATTTTTCTAACTCATATCTTCTTAGCTTGGAGTACTAGATGAGTTTTACGCTTTAGCATATTTGCATGATTGTGAATGTTGCGATATCTAGCATGCTTGCCATGAGGCTAAATGCTTACTTGATAAACTGTTTGAATGCCTACGGATGAAGGCTTGTTGCTTGAATTGGAACGATTCAACGAATGTATGTTTTAAGCTCACTTTGTTGAGTGGCAAATCAGTTTTAAGCCCACTATGTTTGGTGGCAAATCCGCAAACTTTAAGCCCACTTGAGGTGATAAATTCAAACCATTTTCACAAACAAACATGAGTTAAATTGTTCCAAATTGAGCAAACTAGTCTATACTTGCTTGTGAGCATCACATAGTAATGCTAGTTTAATAACCGGAACAAGAGTACATAATGTTTATAAAAAAATCATATCATGATTAGTAGAGGCCGATCTTTGATCGGGCAAGCGGGGGTACTCAATTCATGACCTTCCCCTCTCGTATCTAAGTTCCCAAGCCGAGACAACTTTGGTGATGACGGACATGTGGCCTTTGGCATGAATCATGGGTTTCCTAAATTTTCCCAAAATAAAATATTTAGGTGGCGACTCTGTATCTGGCAAAGCAGTCCATTTTTGGCAATTTGACTCAAAATCGATTTTCCAAAATGATTTGCTGGATTTGGACTCTTTGGCGTTTATCAGTTTCACATTGCACTTGTGAGATTAGATTCAGAACCACGAGAGTCCTAACTGTAGGGCTTCTTTTCGAGTTTCCGAAAGAGGGCGCGAAAGAGCCGAGCTACAGTTGGTGTCATGCCTTTGATAGAGTTTGGAAATGAATATATCTTTGTACCAATGGAAATGGGTTAGGGTTGGACATCGTAAATTGATAAGGAGTTCTTTGAATCTTTCAAGAACAATTTGGGTGTTTGCCAATAAAATGTTGAGTTATCGTAGTGACCAGGGTGGTCACGACATCACTAATGGGTTGCCGAGTTGTGGGATCTAGGATGGGAGTATCATTGTGATCATGTTTAATAGCAGTTAAAAGTTGGTCATGGGTGAGATAATTGTCCCACCAACCTTTGAGCTGACCAGAAAATCCGAAAATAAGCATGCGGACAACAATACCGTCGGTATTATTTGATGGATGTTTGGCGAGAGCAGCATTAGAAGCCATAACCATATGTTAGCCGAGATTAAGAATTTGGTAATTGGATTTACCATCAAGATTCCATTCGCGTAAATCACTACCAGAATATGAGAAAGGATATCGTAATGACGTTCTTCTAATTGGAGATCAATTGGGGTAGGTTGATGATAATAATTGTGAATTGGTGGTTGAACAGCAACTATTAAGGTCTCGTTTATTTGATTAGGAGTGTTTGATGTGAATTGTTCATATAAATTTTGTAACATTGTGTCATCCTAGAGGACATTGATTGTGCTGCTATGGGTAGCATCTTTGCCTTCTCGTTTAGGAGTGGATGGGTTAGAAGTATTGACAGTCGAGTAATGGATTGGTTCATTATCATTGAGAATCTTGGTAAGGGTTTCTTTTCGTTTAGTGAGTTCAGCTAAGAACTCATCGAAATGATTAGTGAAAGAATAGGCTGGAGAAGGCAGGTTTTTAATTAAAGGAGATTGTCGGGCCTAATTTGGAGGAATTGAGAGATAGAGTTTATCAACTCGTTCTTTAATTCGAGTAGTTTGTTCGCCAATTGTTTGGAGGTGGATATTTGTATAATTCAATTGTTCATAAACTTGGCCAATATCGTAGATGGTTGAAGGAGTGGTTTTGGAGGATTGAGTACCTTCCATTGGAGGGCAATTATAAGGCTTAGCATTAAAAGGGAAACCAGGGTGCATGTCTTACTAGGAGGATGTACAGATCAAATGGGTTCGCCACTAAGGACAGGTCGGTTTTTCTGAATGACATTAAAATGAGTAGATAGGAGTTTGTGGTGAACTATTATTTGTTGTCGAGGACAGTACTGGTGAAAATACTAGTGGAAAAATAGTACATGCTGTTGTAGTTGTTGTAAGGTAAGCAAATATTTAGATCTAATAATTTGTTGTTGAGCAGTAGCATGATTTCTTTTAAAATAAATTTTATTAGGAGAATTATATTCTTTTGAGAGTAGGTCATGGTTAATTGTGAAATCATTTTGAATAACATTAATTGATAGAGAATCAATATCGAAATCTATGTCTTGAGGAAAGCGACTAAAATCAGTATAATTTGTACATGGAATTTGATTAGGTTGTCTACGGGTAGAATGTAAAAGGCAGGTCGATTAAATGTTGAGGAGGGTATTGATGAGTTTGAGCAGGAGATGATTTCTTGTGGAAGGTGGTTGTGAAGATGTTTGTGAATGGGTATGAACACGTCTAGATCGTTGGAAACGCAGAACAACTGATCCATTTAGATTTTGAAGGATAGTATTTGGATTTGTTTGAAGTTGAAAAGTAATAGCCGAAACAACATTAGAAATTATCCACGTATCTTTTTCATTTTCTGCATCAGCTTGTAAGACATCTTTCCAAGTTATAACTCGAGGAACCATTACTTCAGCATTTTCTTGATGAGCATGAAATAAGATGGTGGATTGCCTAGGGTTTGGAGCAATATATTTGAAGCCAGGACAACAAGTGGTCATTGTTTTGAGATAAACACAATAGCAAACCATAATATTGAAAGATGAAGAGTCCATGTTGTAACGTTTAGTTTGGATGTTAAGGGTAAGAGTCTTAAGAATATTAGGATCTATTAAAGATACCTCAAATTTAAGGAAACATTCAAAGTAAATTGGTCCATGAACAAGACTGGATTTGATAACACCTAATACTAATTCATCATAATCATGGTGTCGCATATCTCTAAGAGTGCATAAAACAGATTTGTTAAGATGTAGGTGGGTCATAGGTTTGACACCTACTTGGACAAGACCTAAATGTAAGAAATTAAATTTCTTAGTATCCTGATCAAGTAACTGAAAATTTTGATTGTCTTGGGTTACAAGTAAAATTTGTTCGATTGTTTTGATCTTGTAAGTTTGTTGGGTTCAAATTTCTTATCATGTAAGCAATCGATATCTTTGGTAGGTAATTTCCAATTTTGGAGACGCTCTTCAATCTTTTCTATTTCGAGATCACTTTGATTAATAATAATTGGTTTTGTTGAGGAACCTTCACTAGAAATTAGGTTAGAGAATGATTTAAATAATCTTGTCATAATAACTGTAGCTGTCAACAGGTGGTTCTGCCTAACTTCAAATGGTGAACAATGGCATCTTGCCTGACGACCTAACGACCTATAGACTTTTGTGACTTGGGTGCTACATCGGTTATATGGGAAGAGATTAAATCAACTCTAAAACTAACTTAGCTCTGATACCAAAAAGGAATTTCCTACAAAGTTATCGACCAAGAGTTGTAACAACCCCATGTTAAATGTAGATTCTAATTCAAATGGGGCAAGTATTCAAATTAGAGTGGTTTTTCTTTTAAAATATTAATTTAGTTTCATTTTTTGTGCTAAATCTAAAGTTGAGATTTTTGGTCTTTTGGATAGCTGTAAGACTAAACGAGTTTTTAGAAATTACCAATTGGTAAATATGTATTACAAATAAGATTTTGAAAAAAATCCCCCAACTAAAAATAGTTTGACAAAAAAGAAACTAAAAATATGTATTTATGTACAGTAATGATAGAGACTTCCACAAAACACAACCTCTAAAATGATTTAGACCATTCATGTCACTGTTAAAGACAGAAAAAAAAAATAAATAAAAAAATTCAAACACATCAATGATCAATACATCAATAGGTGTCATGGGGGGTTTCAAACATTTTCCTTTCTAATTTTTAAAAATTAGTTTCACTCCCAAAATGTGAAAATAATATAAAAATAAAAGGGCAGTATTAAAAAAAAAAAATTCCATCAAATTAAAATTTTCAATTTTTTGAGAAAATAAATTCTAAAAACTCAATTAAACAGAATTACATAACCATCAATTTTAAACACACTTTAAACAATACCAATGGGAGTCATGTTGGGAAAAAGTTTAATTCCTTTCACAAGCCTAAATTTCTCTCTCTATTTTTTAAGAACAACAACAGCAGTAAGATAGTATTCTATTCAAATTCAACGATAGTAATATCATTCATAATCGAATTTTCAAAACAGTAATTAACTTTAGAGAGTGTGATTTGCCTCTTGTGAGCTGTGATGTGACTACTACACAAAAACCTTTACAAAATAATACTGAGTCAGAAACATAAAATCCACTAGAAAAGACTACAGAGAAAATTTCGATTTACATGCGAAAAATTAAAACCATTAAACAAGAGACACTGTGAAAGCATCTGGAACTGAAACAGAGCAAGAAAGGTGAAGCAGTGTCAATTCGGGCTCCTCTCCAACAAAATCACCCTCTTTTTCACCATACCCACAACATCCACCTTGCTTAAATTGCTTTTGCATACTCTCCTCCTTGACTGTTGTTGTTGTTGATGATGAAAAACAAATGGGTTTAGTAAACTTATTGTTGTTGTTGCGATGTGAGAGGGGAGATTCGCGCCGGTTAGTACGGCCGAGCAAAGATAACGTCAAGCGTTACGGACTACATGGCGCCGAGCGAATTGCTCGGTTGGAATGGCCAAGCGGACTGGCTTGCGCGGTCGAAGATGTCGACCGGTCAACATCTTGGTGTGGCCGAGCTGTGGGTTGCTCGTGTCGGGCGAAGCTCGCAGTGGCGAATATTAACCAAGCTGAAGGGTTACCCGGGCTAGACTGAGGGTGCGGCGAGGCCAGAATGCCTCCAACCGTCCAGCCAAGATGAGGCGGTTTCGTGCGACCGAGATTGAAGTTGGAACGGTTGGAGGCCGGCATGCCTCGCAACCAGGTGGTCCTGTTGAGCCGGTCAAGAGTAGTTCGGCCGAGGTGGTTAGGCTTTCGCACTACTAAAAAAAGTACTTTTTGCGACCGCCACAAGCCGTCGCAAATAATAAAAAACACAGTCGCAAAAGACTTTTTGCGACGGCCCATGCGACGGCAAATGAGAGTCGCGAATATGGGGGTGGCAAATACTTTTTGCGACTGCAAAATAGCGGTCGCAAATAACTATTTGCGACCGCTTAACCTACTTATAGCGACTGGTATTTTGCCGTCGCAAAAACGTTTAAAAAATGCCTACAATGTATTAGCGACCATCTTCTTACCGTCGCAAAAAAACAAAAACAAATACCTGCAATCATATATATAGATATATATGCATATATGTTCAAATATTATATGCAATAAACGTAAAGACATTTGCAAAAATCTCAAAGAACTGGGACCTAGCTTTAAAATAAACTCTCAGTGAAGCTAACTCCAAAAAAAAAAAGATGTGAACGTCAGACCTCTGTGTCATTGAAAACAGCATCTATATCATCAAGGTTCACATTCTCTCCCTGCTCGAATTGCGGTGGCTTGTAGCTTTTCTTGCACCAATCATTTTCTAAGATTTGAGGAATTGTTATTCGCTGCAACAAAACAAGCAAAGTTTAACAAGAAAATAAAAGATTTCATATGTGCTTCTTCATTGAAGTTTAAACCAGGAAAGGATGTGGAGCTCACGATGAGTGGATTAGGGTCCAAAATACGCATAATCAATTTTTTCCCCCCCAATGAAAACCACGATGGACAAGAGAAATCGGCCTTGTGGATCTGAAAAACAGTTAGTCCATTCATAATGCTCTTAATAAATTTCAAAGCATCAGAAAACAGGTAGCAAAGTTCTTGAAACCTACTCTCCTGTACAAAGCCATGTGGTTCGGCTCATCAAAAGGTAAGTATCCAACCATAAGAACAAACAGAATGACCCCACAAGACCATATATCAGCTGCTGTACCATCATAACCTTTATCAGTGAGCACCTGATAGAAAGCGGAAAAAAAAGAAAGAAAGAAAGAAAGAAGTATCACAAATGCAAGAAACTAATAAGTAAAGGGGAAAAAATTTGCATCAAAGTGACCATCCATTTCCATGACATCATAATTGATACCTCAGGAGCAACATAATTCGGGGTTCCACAGGCAGTGTGAAGCAGCCCATCTTCCTACAGTAAAAAAGGTAGTCAGTCTTTGATTAAGCAAAGCCACAACACTAACTTATATTGATGAATGAGGGTTAGGTTTAAGGCAATCCATAACTTATGTGTCTGAATGATATTGAGATCATATAACCTCAATGTGGATTAGATCAAGTCTTAAAAAATGGTCACTGAATGTTTTCAAAGTGTCAAAATCTAGATGATGCATGATACAGAATATTATGAAGAAGTCAACTAATAAAACTAAACTGCCTTCTTCATTTGGGGAAACTAATATAAAGAGGGAAATGATAGACAAAACATAAGAAAAAGTTCATTTCCAAATTAATAGAAACAAGAAATGAACAAGCCACTAAAGGACAGAAGAAAAACTAATGGCCACATTATTCCTGAGGAATTCCTTTCAAAACAGGGCACTGCTCCTGGCTGGAAAGGTAGCTTCTGGACTAGGTGATTTTAGTAAACCAATAGACTGCAAAATTGACTCAGTGCTGCAACCACTTTTAAAAATTTAACATTCAGTTTATTAACACCCACCTGCTAAAAATCTGCTCTTGGGGAAATTGTTGCAAACTCACATAATACTTACCCACACTTGCTGGGAAAATGCACTCAATCCAAAGTCTGAAACCTTGAGGACACCAAATGAGTTTAGAAGCAGATTCTTGGGCTGCAAAAGATGCAGGGTAATGCAAATTTCAGAGTCATGGTCAAATAGATAGCCAAAGAAACCAAATTACTGTTAGATAATAAATTCTTTTTTATAGGAAAAAATTAGAATAAATACATTAATTAATCAATGAAACATGTAAGAAAGTTTGTTAAACCTTTAAGTTTCTATGGTACACGCCTCTATTGTGGCAGTAGTCTACAGCATTGATGAGCTGCTGAAAATATCTCCTAGCTTCATCCTCTTTAAGTCTTCCTAGTTTGGCCTAGTTATAAAAGGGTCAATAAGGGAATATTATCAGACAAATACAAGACTCGGTACCTATGTGATTTACATAAATGAGCCTCAATAGAACACACATTACCACAACAAAATGGTAAGCATGACATGAGCAAATGCCTAAATAAAGATGTAATGCATTACACAATTGATTATATTATGAATGAAATTATATTATGAATGTAGATCTTTGTCTTGCTTGCCATAACCTATTTTCAAGCATAGAAAAAGGATGCATTAACATGTAAAGAATGAAGCACTTAGACCATCATATTTCTAGTACTGCGAAGAGCATTCAATTCCTTTTAAATTCTGCTCATAAATATCAAAAAAATTCAAAAAATGTTGCAACAAATAGACATATAGGATAGGTTACTAGTAGTTAGTTAGTTACCTTGGCATAGCAATTGACTCTTCTTAATCTGGCTTTCCTATAAGATGGGCGCACATTAAGGGCAGCAGTCCTTAATGTCATTGCATCGTCAAATCTGTCAACATATGTCATTGCCCATATATATTAGAAAAACCATATCTTGGCTTAACAATTCAAAGTTAAAAACAAGTTTAAATTAATAGTATAAGCTTTTAATGTTAAATATACTTGAAAATGTCAACCGTTTTCATGTTTATAGTGAAAACATGAATATATATTACAACAACAATAGTAATGCCCAATTAAGCATAATGTACATAACTAAATGACAATTGAAGATCTGAAAACTAAAAGATGATTAAAAAAAAAAAAATACAAAACAAATCAAAAATCTTGTGGCTTTTGAGAGGAACAAATTGCAGGCTTTGAAAGTACCATTGAGAAATTACAAACGGAATCTCAAGCATTACATCTTTACAATTCTTAACTACAAATAAATAAATAAATAAATAAAAAACTTTCCTCTTGAAATTAAATGTCATTACAGAACAAGTTACATCTATTACTTTTTCAGTCCGTTTCTCTACCATGATTAATGATTTTGTTGTACTTTTTATCGCATCCAAGACATGACAACAAAATATATAAAACCAACAATTCAAGTTTAAATTAACATTGTAATAAAATGACATTAAAACCACACATCCTAAAATAACATAATTTTGTTTCAGCTTTAAACAAAGGCCATTGTATCAACCACGAGTGATCCATTGCGAAAAATCATTGATCTTTTAACTTTTTAAGTTACTATCAAGCAAACGTGAATATATTATTGCTCTACATTCTAGACAATCACAAGTATCCAAGTAAATGGTTATACAAAATGGTAACAAAAAATCCAATCACATTAAACAATTTTCAATGAACAAAAGGTGACTGAAGTGGCCATAACCATAAATAATAATAATTTCTGAGACAATTCACAGCATCTTGTACAACAAACTCCATCCGAATGAAGGCTTAACAAGGTTCACTGAACTGACTAATTGACTTGACTAGTTTGCATTCAATTCTACAACTTCAGAGGTTCTTTTAGATTTAAAACAAACAGAGAGGTAACAAAACTTGTAATATTGGAACAAGGTACACCAAAAACATAATAATAATTTATAAATGACTGGTAGCTCTACAAATATTACAAAGCTTGTCCCCCCAACTTCAGTCAAAAAATTGTCCTACTTTAGTACTTCTCATTGTAACTAGTTTAGCAAGTGGTGCACTCTAAATTTTATAAGTGGTGCACTCTAAATTTTATGCCCTGCACAAACTACTTCCAGAAATAATAGAAAAAAGATTTCCTTACCCATCTGCAAGTTAATTCCCTGGGGGCATCTTCACCAGAATATCCTTTTCCTGCACACTAAAGACATAGGAAAATGCTATTGGGAAATATTTATTATTCAGTTACCTCAGGGTACCCCAGACAATTGCACTTCATGGATGGGAAATATTTACCCATCCATGAAGTCAGCGCTAAATGTTAAAAAGAAACATCCTACATTTATCTCACAATTGTCTATATTGAAGAAGAAGAATAAGAGTCATCTTATCCCAAAAACATTTACTGCATAAAAGATTTAGATTCCAACAAATAAATAAATGAATAAAAATTAGTTCCTAAGGGATTTATCAAAAAGAAAAAAAAAAAAAAAAGTTCCTAAGGGAGAGGAAATGGTAATTATTGCATAGGAGAATGCATTGATCTAGTTAGCAAATGAACTAATAGGCACAACCATCAAGCATAGATGTATAGTATAGCATACAATTTCAACTTCCCGTGCAGCAAATATGATTATAGAATGCAAAAAAGCTAAAATCAAATTTCAAATCTATATTTTCAAGTTTCAACTCTGCCGAAACACTAATCTCAATTCAGAGATAGAGACAGAGAGATTTATTCTATTATTATTCAATCGACTTTCCAACATTACAGATTAATCAACCATTATAAAAAAGTAATCGATGAAGATGAAGATTACAGATTAATCAACCATTACAGAGAGTAATTCATGTTCAATTTACATATTACAAATTAAGCGATGAAGATGTGTCATTACAGAGAGTAAGATTCGAGCGATGAAGATGAATCGATGAAGATGTGTCAAACGTTACAGAGAAAGACAAAGAGAAGTGTTTAGGCTTACCGATTATGAATCTCGATTATGAATCAATCGAAATCTTCATCAACAGCATCTTCAAATCTTCAAATTTTGAAATCAAATCTTCAAATCTTCACTGTCGAGCGAGAGAGACAGTGAGATTCGAGTGAGAGAGAGAGTGGAGATTCAAAAGAAAAAGTCGAGCGAGACAGATTTTGAGCGAGAGAGAGAGAGAGAGAAGAGAGAGAGAGTTCAAATTTGGGAAATTAGGAAAAAATGGACATAGGTCACGTTTTACGTTTCACGTTTTTCTTTGTTTGGGGGGGGGTTCAAGTGAAATGAGATTTTAAGATAAAAAAATAATTTTTTTGCGACGGTTAAATAATCAGTCGCAAAAAATCAGACGCAAATAGTCATATTTCTAGTAGTGTCGCCTGATCGCAAGTCACAGGTCGGTGACACATAGCACGGTTAAGTGCACGTGATGGCGATTTTCCACAAGTGTTAGGCCGGTCGTGGTACCCCGGTTAGGTGTGCCACCTGGGCCAATGGCGTGAGGGAGAGGATATCTACTCCACGCGCGCCTCAATACCATTGGACAGTTCTATGTGTACTGGTGGAAGGACAAAACCTTTACACGCGTAAGGTGGTGAGAGGCGAGCACTGCCACCTGTCCAGGGAAGGACAGCAGAGGTAGTGCGCGCACAATCTTGGGCTGCATGGCCAACCTAGAAATACTGAGGAAGAGGAACGTTAGAGGTAAGCGAATTCACTCTATCAAAAACTCTCTCTCTCTGATAGTCTTCTTCTTCCCCAAGAGATCTGACTTGATCGTCGGAGGGTCTTTCCGGCACACCACCGCCGGGCAGCTCACCATTTTTGTATTGCAGAGATAGACGCCGTCACAAGAAGCTTGACGTCCAAGGAGTACGGAAAGCAAAGGATATTTCGCCCCCGTACACGATGAATATGATCTTCAACTGGTTCTTCTGTTTTCTGGGTTTTGAACAAGAGATACACCAATTTGCTGCTTCCGGGTAGTGCTATCAACATTGACAGTAGTCGACGACAACGGTGGACGAGGGTAGTAGAAGTCAGTAGGGAAGAAGTAGTACTGAAGAAGGCCAGAAGTCATTATTGAATCTGTAATTTTTGAATGAATTGAGCAGAGAAACAAAGACGTTTTTTTTAGTTTTGAGAGAGAACACTGCACTGTTACGAGTTTATATTGTCTTGGTGGTGTTGTTTGTGTTAGGTATTTATATATATTATCAAGGAAGAAGAAGAAAATACAAAGACCGTGAGGCGGTGTGTGGCTTGGGGTGTACACAAAGGTAAGGATTCTAATTGGTTTTGGTTTTGGTTTTGGTTGGTTTTGTTGACTATATACTGCGGAGGACTGGTGATATGCATTTAGTTAACGTAAAATTATATAATTATTATCTGTAATTTAAGGGTAAGTTTGAAAAATTATAATAATATTCAAAAAAATTAAAAAGTTAGTAAAAAAAAAAGTTACAAAGTCAAATATTTATATAAAAAAGTCAAAGATTTTCTTTCATCTTTACTTTTTGCACTTTTTTCGTAAAAAGATTCAAAACATTCTAATTTTTGTCACCTCATATT
Organism: Camellia japonica; assembly: GCA_030407325.1. NCBI lineage: Eukaryota > Viridiplantae > Streptophyta > Magnoliopsida > Ericales > Theaceae > Camellia > Camellia japonica. The sequence continues at coordinate 117,712,154 of JAPPVO010000024.1, read as the reverse complement.
TTAGTTAAAAAGCTAAAAAGTTACTAATAACGTATTTCATACAAACCCTAATTTTAATGAATTTTTTTTAGATCCAATGATGTGTAAGTAAAATGATTAGTTGATAATTAGAGAATTTTCTTAGATATTCTGATTGATTGTGAAATCATTGGATTTAAAAAATGAGTCTAATTTTTGGGTTTAGAATAGCAATACTCAATTTTAATTTAAACAATTTGTGAATCACATACTTTTTATTTTGTTGTAATGCACCGTTAACATTTTAAACGGATCCGTTTAACATACATAAACTACTATGCTGGGGTGCAAAATTAGAGAAAGTAAAATTTAAAAGAAACAATAAGATTGCTGGCGTAATTTATTCATTAGTGATCTTTATAATTTTTTTTTGTAAATTTCACTTTGGTTCCATTAGTTTTGCACAGTCATTTTCTATTTAAAATTTTAATGATAAGTGATATAGAGTGATTAAATTGTAACAAAATTAAAAATTTAACATTCAAATTATTCAAATTAAAACTATGAAAATCAAAATAAACTTCTGATCAAATTAGAGGGATCAAAGGGTAAATTTACCCTTTATATTATATGTTAGGTTGCTTGCTTTGGGGAGCTTCTATTTGCACACACCCATTTCCCTCTTTACACATATTTTTCAATAAATAATTGGTTCGGAATTAGAATTTTGAAAATAAACAACTTGTTCGGAAGTAGAGTTCCGAATTTTTTTTCATATTTTCGACATTCAACTTCCGAATGTGTTTATTTAATGTCCATAATAGTAATTTCACTTGAAAATAAAATTATAATAAAAATAAATTTTATTAAGTGTGTGTAAAGAGGAGAATGGGGATGTGCAAATAGAAGCTTCCTTGCTTTGGCTTCTCAGCCCTTTTACAAAACCAAATAGGAATAATGGAAGCTTCTTTAATTATTTATTTTTCCATGTACTTTTCAACTTAGAAACGTTGGTTTCTTGTACAAGAAAAATAGGTTTAGTAGAAGAAGCTTCTTAATTATTTCCATCCCATGTTATGTACGTTTAACTCATAGAAATGTCGGTTTCTTCTAGAGACAAAAACCTCTTTGGCATCCGCATGTGCTCCAAATTCTATCTTCGGTATCCTTATAACTGACCACTCGTATCTCGTATGGTATGACCAGGGATAATTTTGATTTAGTTGGTTTGATTTGAAGTAAATTAATGACTAACTAAACGTTATTTACAATTTTATGAAGTTTAGACTTATATTAAATCATAAAATTTTGGTATTAAACTGGACTGAACCAATAAAATAGGGTTTGAATTAGTTTAATATCAAGATTTTTAAAAACTTATCATTATTGACAACATGATACTCAAATGTCAAGTAATATGCCATTAAATTAAGCATGGATTGTAAAGATGATGGTTTAAGACTATATGCCAGGTGCAGATGGTTAACAACTATGTAAGGTATTTTAATATTTATGGTAAGTAATAAATTATATATATATATATATATTTAAATGATTTGGCTTTATTCGAAATTGAAACCGTAACTATAAAACTATGGACTGAACCTTGAAGTGCTTAACCATATAATTTGATCTGAACTAGATAGATTTACCATTTTTTTTTCAAATTTTTTTTTTTTTGGCCCAAGTATGACCCCTTCTTTGTTTGGTACTAATAGAGCCTCACTTATTTCTTTGCACCACCATCCTTCACATATTTTTGTAATAGAATTTTATTTCATCATTAAATTCTAATTTTATTTCCATCACTGACACCCGAACCCCACCCCACCCCACCCCACCCCACCCCACTCTACTCTACTCGACATCCACAACCTTTGACCACCATTCTTTGCCCATCCTCAGCTCTAGCCACCCTCCGTAGCCCCTAATCACATCACCCTTGTCCCTCCCTGTTCTGGGGTGACGACACATTGAGTTTGATGGGGTCCATCCCCCATCAAGTAAACAAAAACTCTTAAAAAAAAAATTTGGACCTGCAGGAACAATACCAATCTATAATCATTTGCATTAGAAGCATATATGTTTGGGCTTCCATGCTGACACAATATTATCATGCCTAGCAGTTTTTTTCCCATGTAAGCTTCTGATGTCATGCCTTGGATTTACAGGGTCTGACCCACGTGAATAAACCCCAAACCGATGAATGAAAGACGACAATAAGATAGAATAAAATAACATCTCTCATGCAAATGGATATCATAAAGTCACACAATAGGTGAGTTCTTCCGGTTATATACGCCCTACATACACCAACTAGGTGGAATGAATGCCATTATTATAAAACATACTATGATGTTACACTAGAAATTGAAATGTCCGAAGGCTTACATCACATACAAAGAGTGTAACCTTTACAACAATGACACACAACCTAATAAATTAAACAAATGGCCCAAGGCCTACAGATAAAGGGAACAATCCTACTTAGCTCCAACACATACCCAACGGCTGGCATCCACATCCACAAACAACGCCATACACTTGAAAAACCTTTTCAGCCACATAGGGTGAGCATAAAGCCCAATAGAGAATATTTGAAAAACTAAATATGCTTCACTAGCATAAATGATCATGAATGCTATACATATATACAATATGCCTAAATGCGTTTTCAAAATCCCTCTAATTTTCAATACAAAAATCCTTTCTTTCCAATCACCAAAACCCTTTTTGTTTATTCAAAACGTTTTTCGAAAATCAAAACATCTGTTTGATAAAACCCATTTCCAAAACAAGTTCGGTATATCACAATACCAATCAGCAAATACATTGTTAAACCAAATGCGAATACATCGCTAAACAACAGGAAATACATTGCTAAACAGTGTTTAAAACATTCATTTTCAAATCAAAACGATAATAAATAAAATGGGTAAGTCTCTAGGGTTAGTGTTCATAATAGTAACTATACAAGTCACTATGCCATTTTACCGGGATTATTCAGATGGAATCAGCACCTACCATGTGGGTTTTAGGTTTTTCACTATGGACACACAAGCCAACTTAATTCTACTTTGACATCTCCTTACAACTTTACCACTTTACTCACCATTTTCAATTACACAATAAATGTGTTCCAAAAATAACATTTTCAAACAATACGAAATGTTTTCAAAACATAATATGAAAATTCTCAAAAACAACCTTTCCGAAACTTATAGTTTTGAGCTCCAAAATCCATGACATGCATCATGATATGTATGATTTCACAAATATTCTAGTTTGCCTAGTCCACATGTAATTTCTTGTATACGGCAATACTATTCTCTATTGATAGCCAAAATAGTTATCTCTAATGCAATAATTAAAAGATAACAATTAATTCAAAAATCTCAAAATCACATAACCAAAACCCGTGTGATTTTCTTATCAACCCAAGATTTCCAAAAGAGTATTCAATACTCGTTATTTCCAAAATCTCACAATCATTTTCTTCTAATCAAATCTTTTCTGAAAATCCATCAAACTCTAAAAAACAATATCATTTAGGGTATTTCACAAATTGGGGCTTTTTCACTTTTAGAAACCCATTTGCATGTTTATAAATAGAAAATAGATTTGGTAGCAAAACCATAGCCAAATAACCCCATTTGGAACAAACCCTCAACTCACAAAACATAATTTCCAAAACCAACTCAACAACAACAAAATCTATATTTCAAAATACGTCACAAATAGACTACCAAACTCATATCGAGTTAAGGAAATAGACCCTACCTCTTGAAGCGAAGATGAGACAAGCCGAAAAATCACCGGTGACGAAAAGACAATCTGGTCAGATTAAATGAAAGCCCTCGCCGAGCTCTACATTTTGGTATATGAAACTAAGGGTCAAAAATGGGTAAATATAGATGAAATCCAAGCTCAAAGAGCTTAAAGGGTTGGAAATGGTTGAAGGAGATAGAGAGAGAGAGAGAGAGAGGAAAAAGATAGAACCAAGAAAATAGATATTTTGAACTTTTGGAGACTTTTATAGGCAGACTGATTGTAGGCGTAAAGGCCACATTGCGGCCTTGAACAAGCTGACAAAACAGGTCATGGGCGTGACCATAAGTGTCGCGGCGCGATGTGGCCCATTGCGGGCAACGCACTCCTGCCCAGGCCAAAGGACGTGAAGCTCACATTTGGTGGCGGCCCCCTTGCGGGCGCGACCTCCAGCATAACCCATCGCGAGGGCGACTGGCCTAATCCAAAAATACTGGGCTGCTACCTAGTAGCTAGCTTGATGCACTCCCAAGGTCCAAACTACCTAAAAAATTCCAAGTCACTCAGGACAACCTCGTGTCCTAACCGAAAATGAAAATGGGTCAAGTTAAACTGACCTAGGCCACTACAATCGCCCCTACTTAGGAAATTTCATCTCCGAAATTGAAGAAAAGCCAAAAACGAAAAGGCCATCCAACCATACAGGAGAACACAACACTAACCCAAGCTTATCCATTTTGGGATAAGTTCCCAGATTCCGGTCCAACACCTCGGTGCCCCAAAGACACCCGAACACCAAGAATGCTAAGAAAACTCATAGATGCCTCTTCAACCCACATAACTCACTAGGTTTATGAGACAAGAAACAACAACCACAACAACAACAACAAATTGGACTCAAAGATGTCAACCACGTCTCAACCATTGACAATACCCAAATCACCACCGAGTGCTCAACACTCAAATACAGAGAACAAGAAAACCACTCATACACAAAGATCTCGGTCAATCTCACAAAAGAGAAGACCTTACCCAACACGATTACAAGACAACAAATATGGCATAACAACCTCGACAATTCTAACCTCCTCACAAACCACATATAAAACACAACTCCTACTCTCTCGCGCTAAGCCAACTCACAAAAGCCTATCATACCACAACACTACCGCTACGTAGCACCTGAAGCAAATAACAGTCAAACACCACACCTCAATCCCTCAATGACCGATAAGGTCAAACCTTGGTTCACATACTATATTAACACACGTCACACGAATAACATACAAGAACACTAATTTCCATAGCCAACTCACCTGTTTGCTAACTTTTTTCGAACAAATCACCCTTAACCAAACTGTAACAAATACACTCAACACTCGTAGACCTTTCGAAGTCATACCAAAATACACCTAATAATAATAGGATGAAGCGTGCATTAATGTTCACATTAACATTGTGAATGTTTCGTGATGTAAACATTCACACTATCAAATATGAATGTTCACATCATTAAATTGCTAAGGGTTTAAAAAATATATTGTAAAGGTAAAATTATTCCCAAAATACCTTAAATATAAGAATTAGGATTTGCTGGATCAAATGTTCAAATAATAAGACTTACTGAAATACAAAAATATATTATGGACTATATAGCGATTCTGGTTTGGACCTGACCTATTTGATATTTTAGATTCGAGTTTCATTGTCATATATAGTTATTCATGTCTTGTTTCTCCTTATCTCTCTTTGAGTTTGGCTTTTGGGATGTGTTGATTGCGTTTGGAACAGGTTGATAACTTGCTTTTTAAACTTTTATTGCCCAGAATTTTGTTCCTTCGCTCGAGCGTCACTTCTTGCGCTCGAGCGGTCTTTGTGAACTCTTAGTACTTTTGCAGGACTGCAAAACTACTAGGAAGTGGTATTCTATGCTCGAGCGATGTTTCTTGCGCTCGAACGGTGTTGACTCGATCAGTCATTGCTGAGCTCGAGCGATGGTCTTCTGTTTGTAAAACTTCTTGTCATGACCCGAACCCGCCCCTATGGGTTAAGGACATAACTGGCCAGTAATCAAGGGATTACCTACGGCCTCAAACCAAACAAGACATATCTCGTCAGAGTAAAGGGGCCAAACGGAAGCAAATTTAAAACTTTTGTCCAATGAGCTATGCTTACATGGCATGTCAAAACATTTCACATATACTTAGTAATAACTCACACCACATACCAGTAGTTAACATCTTGTATACCCAGGATCATTCAAATGCATAGTCAGCCATGTCAGAAACTTATACACATAAATGGTCTATCATGACCAATGGAAATAGCAAAAGAGATACAAAAGATCATAAACGAAGCCTCTTGCATGAGGCACCTGGGCTGACTTCACAAGACTCGGGTTCTTCTCTTAAATTCCACTAAGGCTGGGGTCGAACGTCCCTTTGCTCACCTACATACATATAAATGAGAGTGAGCTAACGCCCAGTGAATAATATCAAAATAAAGAGGTTAATGAATGGGATTCGTTCATAAATGAATCATACTTGTAATGTACATATTTGAACCACTATTCTCATTCACACCAAATTTACAAATCTCAACAAAGAAAAACGACCTTAGGTCCAACACATCATGTCCATATGCAAACAACCTCAGGTCCAATTCTTATATAAAACAATACAACCTCGGGTCCATCTATATGAAACGACCTCTGGTCCAGCCAACTCTTTATTCAAAACGACCTTTGGTCCAATTCAAACATATCAAATAGCCTCGGGCCCAATTCAAACATATCAGGCGTATCAAACGGCCTCGGGCCCATTTTCTTTATATTTATATCTATTCGCATTCCATATTCATGATCATGATCCCTTTTATTCAAACGGCCTTTGGTCCATCACGGTGTTCAAACATATTAAATGACATATTCAAACGGACTTTGGCCCATCTTTGCATTTATGTCAAACGGCTTTTGGCCCAATCGCTCATATCCGACGGCCTTTGGGCCAATCATTCATGTCCAACGGACTTCGGCCCAATCGTTCATGTCCAACGGCCTTCGGCCCAATCGTTCATGTCCAACGGCCTTTGGCCCAATCGTTCATGAGTTCATGTCCAACGGCCTTAGGCCCAATTCAGTTATATCAAACATATCAACGGCAAACGGCCTTAGGCCCAATTCAGTTATATCAAACGTATCAAACGACAAACGGCCTTAGGCCCAATTCAGTTATATCAAATGTATCAAACGGTAAACGGCAAACGGTCTTTGGCCCAATGCAGTTATATCAAACGTATCAAACGGCCTTATACAAAATTAGGCATATAGAATACTCATTCATATTTCAAACCAACAAATCCATGAAGCTTATACAGAAGTAGCATTCGAAAAGTAACATACTTGAAAATATCTTTACTAAGATATTACTCACAGTGTTTCGCCGATGGATTCGCCCTTGAGCTCGACCCTACACATTACATAACACATATAGGTCACAAACTATTTAATCCGTTCGTAATTCATACATTCCTTTTAGGCTCCTTTCTTATCATTTTAACTCATTCACAATGCTCAATGCATGCCTAAGAGTGCTTAGAAATGAAAGAGAACGGAAAACAAATCACAAAACCACTTTACAAACTTTCTGAAATTGGGCTCCCCGCTCGAGCGTAGCTTTGGCCGCTCGAGCGAACCCATTGGGTCTGCAAAAATACTGGTTGCCTCATTTTTACGCTCGAGCGTGACTTCGGACGCTCGAGCTGAAAGTCAAACTACATGGCTCCCCACTCGAGCGTGAATCTACCCGCTCGAGCGGACGTCCATGTCTGCAAAAGTTCTGGGAACTAGCATTTCATGCTTGAGCGACGCTTTCCCTACTCGAGCAGACATGCCGAATTCTGGGTTTTCCAGCAGTCAATTTGAGCTTCAAACTTGTATTCAAACTAATGTAACTTGTATATTATGACTCATACTTCACATGCAAACCTTCGAACATGATACAAATGCTAAATTACAACATTTTGAAGCTCAATTCTCATGGATCAATTTCATACTCATACCATTCTTGCCAAATTCATCTCCAAAACATGTAGTTGAGTCCATAGTCTTATTTTCATGGATGCATGTCTTAAATGACTTCCAATTCAACCCAATCAACAAGTCTTATACACAAACATGAGGACTCATAACAAATTGCTACATGCATGCACACATTGATCTCAATTTCATCATGATTAACATGATTTACCTTCAAATATGCAACTATATGGCAAGTCATGGTATCTATGCATGCATGCTCAATCTAACTTCATATATAACTTAATTCACACTTTTGTTTACAATCTAGCTTCAAATTCTCAAAATTACAATCTCAATTTGTGAATCAATGCTCAAATACTCACCTTGGAGTCCCAAGCTTCCAATTTCTAGCTAATTCTTGGAGTTAAGCTTCCAAATTCACAACTTTGAGCCAAGATACACAATTCTCTCTCTTCCTCTCTCTAGAACCGGCCTCTCTCTCTCTCTAGAGTGTATAATTGGATTTTTGAGTTCACCAAATGAAGAGTTAAGTGTAATAAGGCCCTTATATAGTCCATCTCTTAATCAAATTGATTAAGGTTAATAATAGAGCTTAATTCAATCAGTTTACTCGAATTATTTTGATCCAAATCAATTTCTAATTAAATTTCACCGTAGGCTCTAAAAAATATGCCAATCATAATGGCGTAGTCAATTTCGGTTTCTGTGGCCGATAAGACCTTCAATTTTCAGTTCAAAGCACAGATTCAAACAGATTTTCCTACGGTGAACAGATACAAAGCCAAAATCACATATAATCACGCAATTAACATCCTAATTCAAATTAAGCATATAATTACAACCATAAGCATGATTAATTAACATAGCACAGGACACGGTTATCACACTTCTGGGAGTTCATATTCTGCACCCGAGCTAAGCTTCTTGCGCTCGAGCGGTCACATCTTTTGTGTCTAGATGCTCGACCGACACTTCTTGCGCGTATATCAGTCTGTAAATGTCACTTTTTACATCACTTTTTCATCTCTCTCTCTCTCTCTCTCTCTCTCTCTCTCTCTCCACATTTCAAAACCCTAAGTTGAGACTCCCTCTCTCTAAAACTCATATTCTCTCTACAAATACACCTAGATCCGTCGAGTTCTTCACTCGGGTCCCTTTGTTAAAAAGGTAAAGCTCGGCGAGGGCTCCATTCTAATCAGAGAAAAGTCGATTTTTGGCGTCTTTGGGTTTCCTACACACTCTCTCTTTCTCATTTTCTAAAACTTGAGGTAGGGATATCTCTACACTTTTTTATGAGTTTGAACTTAGTTATTTGTTATTCCTAAATAATATTGAGATTTTGGAAGATTTGGAACAAATCTTGGGTTTTGGGTGAAAACCAAAAGAGGGGTTTTTCAAATGAATCATTGAAAATGATTTTGATATGGAAAATAATGTTGAGTTGGGAATAAATAGTTGGTTTCAATATGTAGAATTGATTTTGAGAAATAAAAGGGGATTTGCCCAAATTATGTCAAATGTTGGTTTTATATAAATAATGAGATTGATATTGAAATTATGAAATTTGATTAGTTTTGATGAGGATGGTAGATTTGGGTATGTATTACCATCCACACTTTGGAATATGGAAAGTTTATCTTTTTGGACTATTCTTTATTTGTTTAGAAATATTTGTTTTGGACTATCGGTAGATGATAACTATGATTGTTATAGAAATTGCATAAGAATTAGGGAAATTGAAACTATTTTTCTCATTCATTTGCATTGGTTAATGTTTCATATTTATACATTACAAATGTACATTGTTTTGAGAAAAAGGGTAAATCTGGAAATGAGTTGTTTTTATATCAAATAAGTTAGCCTGTGTATCTGGGGTGAAAGTCCCAAAAACTGTGCACATACATGGGTGTCGATCCCGCAGACGAAATATCCGTAAAATGACAATAGTAGTGCTTGTATAGCCTACATTTACATGGGTGCTGGTTTACGATTTCCCGTAGACGAAATTCCCTTGAAATGTGATACTATTTTAGAGATTTTCATAAATATGATTCACTGTCTTGTTTCCCTTGAAAGGAGAATGTTTTATGAACTATGATATTCATTTGGCATTGCATGGTCTTTGGAAAGAGATAAAATGTTTTGATACAACCACTACACATGTATTCACCTTATAACTTTGTTAAGATTCATATACTGTGATGAATTATTTCTACTAGGTTTTGGCTCACCCTATGTGGGAAAAACACTTCAGGTGCTGATGATATGCCTCTGCCAAGGCAATAACTTAGGAGGACTTGGAGCAAAAGTTTCATTTTGTTGTATTCATTTTTGTATAAGCCAAGGGCTTTAAGTGTATTGGACTTAAACTCCACCTTTGTTGTAACTAAGTACTGTCTTGGAAAGTTGTAAGCCTTTAGGGCATTTATTATCTGTTTTATTTTCAGATCCTATCTCATGCTGTGACATATGCTATAGATTCAGGGATAGGCTTATGAATATATATCTGCATATGTCATTCTTTTATAAACTCAATTGGAATGAATGAAAGATAATTACTTATGTTGGTGTAGTTCTTTAATGTATATAATGAATGTGTTGCGTGTGCTAAACAATATAAACTGTGAACATTCACATCTGTTTTCTTATGTTGAAGTTTGTGTGAATGTTCACATCATAATTTATGTTTAATAAATGTGAATGTTCAAATCATAATTTATGTTTAATAAATGTGAATGTTCAAATTATATCCTATGTTTATTGTGGTTGACTACAGATGTTAATATTCACATTATACATTAATTAGGTGTATGATCTATGCACAAATATATTAGAATTAATGCAAATTTTCACATTTTTATTGCATTGTGAATATTCATATCATACTGTGGTTGACTACAGATGGTAATATTCACATTATACATTAATTAGGTGTACGATCCATGAACAAACATATCAGAAATTGGTGTGAATGACATCGTAATTTATGTTAATGCCCATTTTCAATTAATGTGAATGTTTAAAATATGTCTTATGTTTACTGTGATCAACTACAGATGTTAATATTCACATTTTACATATGTAAGGTGTATGATTCATTCACAAATATATCAAACAAGAATATTGACTACACACAATGACAGTTGACCAAACAATGTTCTAAATATGAATATGAATTTCACATCATTTGCGATTATGTAAATATTAGAATACATTGGACAAAAGAACTATAATTAGTTATTTTGATCGTGCTTAATAAGATACAATGATATGTTGTCATAATATTTGCTACTAGAAAGTCAATGTTAATATTCATATTGGTTTATGTTGTCTTATAATTATGTACACATAACCATTGGCTTAATATAACTAAATTAATTTATTTGATGTTTTATTCGTGATATTAACATTCACATCAATAATCTAATTATGCATAAATGTACACTTTATGTTTGTGTACACACAGAAATATGGTTTGTGGTCAATGCAATGTTGATGTAGTCATATTTTCAGAGATTAAAAAATCGATGTGAACCTTCACATTGTTGTCAGTTGCTTTACAATTGTGTACACATAATTATTGGCTTAATGTGATATGTGTGCAATGCAAATTTTGATCTGAACTTTAATATCATCATTCCATATTACCATAGTGAATATTCACATGAATGTGTTTAATATTCACATGACAAATTTTCAATTCAAATTAATGTGAATATTAACACTGACTAATAATATGAACATTTATATCATTTTTATATCAGACACATTATTAATTTCAAAAAATCATTGCCACATTGAAATCCAATAACAAAAAAATCAAAATCAATGACAATAACATAATCATGTTCACTAACCCAAGCAAATATCACTGGAGATGTTGTTTCCAATGGGAACAACTTTGTCTGTTGAATTTCTTATTTGAACATATAATCAAACACTTGGTGGGCGATAATTTTAACAATTGTGAAAAAGAACATTATCTGAAAGAAAAATCATATGAAATGTAAACATTCATACTAATTGACATAAAAACCAGAAACAGAGCACAAACTCCTCTATCTCCTCTTTCCCTTTGATTCAATCCAGTCGAATGTGGGTTTCAATCAATCGACTGAACAAGTTTGCAAGCCATCCCATTTGTTCCTTCGATTCATTCTCTCCTACAAGAATGAAACTCTACCGCAACGAAACACTACCAAAAACTCTATGTTGTCGTCTTCTCTTCTATAGGAATGAAACCCTACCACAACAAAAATATAGGGAAATATGTATATCATTCTTATATATAATATATATAAATAATAGATATAAGGGTATAATAATTTAACAAAAAATATAAATCAGGAAAAAAGGACTTTATAGGATAAAAGTATAAACACATGAGACTAATTAGGTTATAACTTTCCTTTTTGGACTTATTAGGATAGAACACCTCTAAATTAGATTTATCAATAAAAAACCCTTATTTATTGTAATTCCTAACATGTTAATCTGATTTTAGTTTAATTATATTTTAGATCAATTCTCAATTGTTATTTGTTTTGTATTTTTATTTAATTATATTTTAAATCAATCCTTAATTATATTTTATATTTTAGATTAATGTTTAATTATATCTTATTTTATTTTAATTAATACATTAATCTAATTTTAGTTTTGGAGAAAATTGAGATAAAATCGTCTTTTTGTTGTGTTAATTTTATTTTATTTTTTTAGAAAATCAAATCCTCTCTAAAAAAATTGGTGTGTATGATACATTTCTGTTAGTTAGGATGAAAAAACTGACGGCAACAAAATTTAAGACCACAGGGACTTTCTAACTATATTTTAACCGTAGAGAGTAAAGTTCTTCGGCTGCAAATCAAGGTTAAACTCTGTTTGTTTCAATAGAAAATTGTTTCATGAAAATCTATCATTGCGAAAGAAAGTTTTTTTAACGGTGCATTTATCTTGATACACTATTAAGCCACTTGAAGAAAATTTTCCTAGTTTTTTCTTTTCGTTTTCATTTTTATGTTGTTTTAATCTTCAGATAAAGAATTTGTCACTAGGTTACTTCTGAAATTTATGATTCCTAAGAAAATATTTATCTGAAAATATTTTTACACTTTATTGTGAGAACAGATAACAATTTACCTTTTAGAGTAATTTCACTATAATGTGTGGCGCAGGAGCATCTGCCAAAACTATAATATAGCAGCTTTGGTATCAAACACCACTTAAAAAAAAGGAGGGAAAATTGGTTGGGACTGTGCCAAAATGGCATTGCACCATTATAGTACCATTGCTATAATTTGACAATTTACTACTTAGAGATGCTCTGTTCAATTTGAATGATCAGACTTGCAATGCCTCTGGCCCTTTTGTACTAGGGATTGTTATGACACCATTGAAGGCATAGTAATTGTTTGGTAAAAATGTGGTGTAAAGTTCCAACATTGCACAGTATTTACATAGAGCTATTCATCATCCAAAATGTTTTATGAGCTTGATATTTACATTTAATTTGAATTTTCAACTCTATTTTGGGAAGCTATATATACTTTTCTTAATGTGTTTGTTTCCAGAAATGAATTTATAGTGGAATTTCATAGTCACCACCCTGTTGAGATATATGGGTCAGTTGAAAGAGAAGGGAATATCATAGCTCATCCTTTCTTGTCTTATCAGTTGCACACAATGTGTTTGATCTATGTTCAAACAGAACTCCGAGCCTGATATGCTTTGAGATTAGTTAGCCCATTGGTCACAAAGTTTCATGAACTATTTGCAAAACCTGATCTATACATGTTCTTTTAATAAACCCCAGAATTCTTTTATCCAAGATAAAGCAAGAAATTGTTTTCTCTACTCACCTACTTGGCTTTTGAAAGCTAATTCCAACGAGTTATGTTGGAAACTGGGCCCAAATAAGGCGCCCATGGATGGAATGAGCCAATTGGGTGACCCAAACAGAGAGAGAGAGAGAGAGAGAGTTTGATTTGGGTAGTTATATATGTACATATGAGGTGATTGGGGGTTGCAATTGCAATAGACATATCTCTAGAATTCTCACTCCATTTCTCTCTTCTTCTCCTTTGCCATCCGTTGGTGGCAATAGGCCTTTGTACTGTGGACTTGTGGGTTACACTCATTCTTCTTAGTATGACTCCACCGCAAGGGTTGACTGAAGATTGCTCGTGATCAAGAAGGTATTTGGAGCACAAGAGGCACCAAATTTTGTGATTTATTGGGTTTAATTCTGTTAAAGCTCTAAAGGTATGCTTGAATCCATAATTGCTTCTGCTAATATGTGGGTTTATAAGCTATTCAAAACAGGAAGGTGATATATACCCCTATTGTAGTAGATGTAAGTAGCTGAGTTACCCTAGCCTACTGTACCATACAATATGTTCTAAGTTTTACTAAAGTAGGCAATTAAAGTTAGTGAAAACACTTAGGCTAATAGATAAGAGAGCACTAGTGTGTACCACTTTTCTTCTTTTTAAATATTTGGCCATAGATAGAATAAAATGACATCAAAGCCAACCCCTAATTATTGGATAAGATTTTTTGTGAGATTGATTGTCTAATAGTGTGGCAAAAGCTAGTGAAAAAACCTTAAAAGACATTTGTTGCTCAACTTGCCAAACTTGTATTCAATTAGGTACGGGTTCTGCAAGAATGATGACAAATATTGTCCCTATATAATTTAATTTTTTAATTATAAAAACAAAATAAACATAATTTGATAATACACCCTCCTCATTCTATATAGATTATCAGAAAACACATAAGCATTCAAGAGTCACTTACAATACATAACATTGTCCTCGAAGAATCTATAAAGAACAACAAATCTTTATACAAAGGAATCTAAAAAGAATCTGTATTTTTTCTACCCTCAAATCTAACTTCCACAAACTTTTAAAATAAATAGATACTCTGTGTACGTTCAATCATTTTTCAACTGTGACACACCAATTTGGTATCTAGCTACATCCTAAACAAAAAATGCTGTAGTTTAATCTCTGCTGACAAGTTGTTCGTCCAATGAAGGTTTCCTCCACACTGACTGTCCAGCAAACCATCTCAATTCGATAAATTTAAACACTACAAATGCACCGAGTGGCTACCCATCATTTAACCTGCATTTTTTTTTTTTTTTTTTTTTAATGATTTGAACCTGCATGTATATTAATGATAAAGTAATGAGATACAACCCCCCTAGTTGAAGTCAGTTATAATAGACCTCAATTTCTCACTCAATAACGTGTATTTGATATGGAGTTTCTTTCTCCTTCGTAGGCCTTACTCTTGATTTGACCAAGGGCAAGGTTACGGGTCGCATAGACTGAAGAGATTGAAATTAAGGTGCCCAAGTCAATAAATTAATCAAAAAACTTGAGTGTTTTTTTTTTTTTTTTCATGGGGCTACCTCTTATTCTTGTTTAGATCAATGAGTATGTTTTTAAGTGCTTTTCCGTAAAATAAATATGAATGTAAAAACTGTGTAACATTGTTCTTACCTC
Source organism: Camellia japonica (assembly GCA_030407325.1). NCBI lineage: Eukaryota > Viridiplantae > Streptophyta > Magnoliopsida > Ericales > Theaceae > Camellia > Camellia japonica. Next base: position 117,696,875 of record JAPPVO010000024.1, on the reverse strand, counting down.
AGTGACGAATATCAGTCACACAAGATTGAGCTTAAATTTCAGGCATTGGAACAACTGCTTCGAAAGCTTCCACTAACATTAACACTCTTCTTTTCCGAGCTGGAGTAAGTTGAGTGACAATATGCTGAAGTGCATAATCTTTCATCCATTCCTGGGCTTTTTCCCTCTCATCTTTCAGCTGATGCTTTAGATATACTTTTTCTTCTTCTGGATCAGTCTCCAAGGGTAAATGCCGTGGTGCCTGTGGATTGGATTTCCTTGCCTTTTCCAGTGCCTTGATGGATCTTTTCAGGAGGATTAATTTCTTCAGTTTGTTCCAGTTCTTGGGCTTTTTCTGGTCTGATTTGTTTCCCACCGTTGATACTGCTATTTGATCACCTGGGCTAGGGAGATTGTGAGCTGCAGACCCTTTTTCTTCTTGATTGACTTCACTTCCGTCGTGTTCTCTGAAGCTATCTTTGGGAGGATCAATGGAATCTAAGATGTTTGGTTCTCCAACATCACTAGCAATTGATTGAACATCAGATGAGTCATCTTGAATATCCGGAAGAAGGATTTCCTCAATTGCTTCTTGCACTAGCTTAACAGCATCCCTCTGGCTGAATCCGAATTTTTGATTGCTTGAATCATGATCTGCTGTAGAGTATTCAACACAAGAAGTAGTTGTTTCCTCATCCTCTCCATCAAGGAGCTGGGTTTCAACTTTTGTAGCTATTCCAGATACCACATGCTGACATAACAGTTGCCACATGCTGATATATTTATGTTTGTCCAACTGGGTCTTGTTTGCTACTTCACCTGTGCACTCAGTTTCAGAAGATCCGCTGTTCTCTTTCTTGGCCGCTATTAGTTGCTCCAATGGGCCACAATCAGAAGCTGATGAAGCTATACTATAAATTGCTGTTGCTTCTCTACTTCTGTCTAAGGCTGCACTTCTGGTTACATAGGATGGTTCAACATTTACACCAGTTAAACCATCAAGCTCCACATTTTTAGCACTTGATACAGAACCATCTTTCAGAAGCTCCAAGTGGAAACTTGGTACTGTATCTTTATGCACTTTCTGATCTTCTTCATCCACAGCCACCTTCACATAAGAAGAGTTCATAGTGTTATTTGACATCAACGTGTGTTTTTTTTTTTTTTTTTTTGCCAGAAATTTTTTCCTGTAAAATGTTTTATGATGTTTAGTTGCATCCTTAAAATTAATGTACTATTGGTTGTATTAGTAGTAGTGGGGTGGTGGTGCTACTGGTGGCAGTGGCACCAAGGTGGAGGTGGTGGTGATGGGGATGGGGTGAAAGTGGAGGATGTGGTGGTGGCGGCAGTAGGGAGGTGGGAGTAGTGGTGGTGGTGGTGGCAGTGGTATGGTGATGGAAGTGATGGTGGTGGTGGTAGTGTGGTGGAAGACATTTTTCAAAAATGGAAAACATTTTCGACCCAAATAAACTTGTTTACAGTTTGACCACTAAAAAGAGTTTGACCACCAAAAAGTGTTTTCCATTGACTTTCATTTTCTGTTGTACTAAATGCCAGAAAATGTAAAAACATTTTCCAAAAATTGTTTTCCACCCAAACAAACGGAGCATGAGTTTATTAGATAACTGAGGATAAACTATGGACATACAGAGATCACTTACATCAGATTTTTTATCAGTGATGCTAGAATTATTGTCGCCGTTATCACAATTAGATGTGACAATATCCATGACTTTTACTTCTGCTTCAGTGACTTTAGAAGCAAAATTATCCTGTTCACTTTCACTGCAACAACCTTCACGATTAATACCTTTCAACTTGGGAAATGTCACCTGAATCTGTGGTTCTTCTGATGACGGAGCCACTGTTTCGAATGCTTTTACAAGCAGTGCCACTTTTCTTTTCTGTTTTGGAGCCAGTTCACTGACTACCTTCCGAAGCGCATAATCAAGCATCCACTCCTCTGCATCTTTCCTCTCATCCATCATTTGATGCCTTAAGCTAACTTCTTCTGCTTCTGGACCAGGCTTTAGTGGCAGATGTCGTGGCTTCTTTGGGTTGAATTTCCTCACCTTTTCCAATTCCTTGATGAATCTCTTAAGCAGGATCAATTTCTTCAGATTACTCCATCCCTTGGGTGTTTTCTTATCAGATTGGTCTTCTGCTTTTGATGTTGTTTTCTCATTCTCTGATTCTGAGATTTTAGCAGTTGCAAGCCTTGTCCCTTCTTGACTTAATGATATATCATCTGTGACCTTGTTGCTCTTGCTCTCCATGGAAGTTGAGATGCTTGGTTCCCCAACTTCACCATGGTTATTTTCTATCAGGTCTTGATCTGACATAATTTCACTAGTGATTGATTGATCATCAGATGACTGGTCTTGAACTTCTGGAAGAAGAATTTTCTCAATTGCTTGTCGCACCATCTTGATGGCAAAAATCTTGCGGAGTTCAACCTCTTGACTGTCTGTGTTATGGTATTCCAAACCAGAACTTTCTGTTGCAGCTAATGCCTTGACATCGCTCGCGTGCTCTTCATTTTCTTTATCAAGTTGCTTGGTTTTGCCTTCCACAGCAAGGCCTGCTACCATTTGTTGATGGATCAAGTGCCACATGCTGACATTCTTCTCTTTGTTAACCTCGGTTTTGTATCCTTTGTAACCGTCGTTATCAAGTTCAAAATCTCCAACTGGGCTAAATCCTTCAACAGGTTCGGTGTCTAGCTCAGAATCTTCATTCTTTAGTTCCCTGGCTGCACTGAATTCCTCCAAAGGGCCACAAACACTAGTTGAAGAAATCACAGAGTTATCCGCTGCTGCTTCAGCCAAGTTGGTGACTGTTGATTCTCCATTACCATCTGCATTTTGGCTTTTGGTTATATGCAATGGTTGATCAGGTACACCATATAAAGCATCAACCTCCATGGTTTGTCCGCTTGATGCAGAATCAAATTTGAGATGCGTCAAGTTGAAATATTTTATTCCATCATGTGCTTTTTGCTCTGCTTTTCCATCCACAGGCACCTGCAAACCAAAAGAGTTCACAATGTTATCTGACTTCATGCAGAATTATTAGGTAACTTGATATCCATTGTTGGGGGGCCCATATCCTGACGGCTTGAGCTTTTGCGATAATTAGTAACTTATTAGAGCTCAAGTGGAGAGAGGACTTGGGTTCAAGTTTCTCCATTGGCATTTGGTGTTTGATCCCCATTTGGTTTCTTCTTCTCTATTTGATTGTTTGCTTCTCTTTCTATTGCGCTTTCTATTTGTCTCTCCATGTGCAAGATGGAGTTCCTCATGAGAGAGCTATTGGATAGCTTGATATACATTGTTGGGTTCATTTCTTAGCAGCTTAAGCTTTTAGGATAATTGGTGACTTAACAAGAACATGTTATGAATTATAAATAATAATAAAAATCAATTATGGGCATATAGCGATTACTTACATTGGATTGTGTGTCATCGATGATGGAATTCTTGTCCTCTTTATCAGGATTGGATGTGACAATGTCTTCAACCTTTTTGAGATTGTAAGTGGCTTGAGATACATATTGATCATCCAGTTCACTTTCAGTGCAACAACCTTCATTTCTAATACCTTTCAGCTTAGGAAATATCATCTGAATATGTTGTTCATCTGATGGTGGAACCACCGTTTCAAAGGCCTTTATAAGCAGTTCCACCTTTCTTTTCTGAGTTGGAGCCAGTTCACTGACTACCTGTTGAAGTGCATAATCGAGCATCCACTCCTCTGAACTTTTCTTCCTATCTATCATTTGATGCCTCAGAGAAACCTTTTCTGCTTCTGGGTCAGGCTCCAAAGATGGATGCTTTGGCGTCCGTGGGTTGAATTTTTTCACTTTTTCTAGTTCCTTGACGAACCTCTGAAGAAGAATCCATTTCTTCAAATTACTCCAGCTCTTGAGTGTTCTCTTCTCAGTTTTTGTCCCCTCCTTCGATGCTGTTACCTCTTGTTCTGGGTCTGAGATCTTTTCAGCTGTCGAATTTGGGATGCTTAGTTTGCCACCTTCACTATCGTTCTTCTCTAAGAGGTCTTGTTCTGAAGTAATGTCACTACAAATTGACCGGTCATCAGATGACTGGTCTTGTACTTCTGGAAGAAGAACCTTCTCAATTGCTTCTCGCACCATCTTGATGGCATAAATCTTACGGAGTTCAATTTCTTGATTGTCTGTATCATGATTTTCAGTGCCCATATTCTGGTATGAATCAGAGAAACCCGGCGAACAATCAGAACTTTGTGACTCAAGCAGTCTGTTGGTGTCATCCACTTGTTTTTTCGCATCTGCACCGACATCAAGATCTGATACCATGTGCTGATGTATCAGGTGCCACATGCTGATATGCTTCTTTTTGTGAATCTGGGATTTGAATACTTCATGAGCAGTGGAATTGGGTTCAGAATCTCCAACCGGCACAAACTGTCCAATTGTTTCAACTTCTGTCACTAAATCTCCACTTTTCTCTTGGTTGAGATTAGTATCTTCATTTCCTTCACTTTGTTCTCTTACCAGTTCAATTCTTGGTTTGGTAAAGATTTGTACAGACAAATTAGAACCCTGCTCTTCAAGTTCAGGATCTCCTTTGGTGACCATTGGGCTTGTTTTAATTTCTTTCAATATATCATCAGGATATTTTGATCTTACTGAGGATTGTCGTCTCAGTCTCAAGCTCTTCTGGGTCTTCAATGAACGCCTCCTTTTGGATAATAGGCGTTTCAATGGGGGTGCAGGGGAATGCTGATGACCATGGAGGGAACAGTAATTGTATCGGCAAACCTTTATGACTGAATTTTTTTCAGATTTTGTATCTCCTTGATCATGCTCAACATGGCTCGGAAACTTTGAATCCTTGAAAGTGGATGAGCAGGTGGCTCTATATACACTTGATTCTTCAGAACATTTATTCACTGAAGACCTCTTGGATTTGAAACTAGACTTGTTTATGGAAATTCTTGAAATTCTCAAACTAGGTGTCCTTCTTAAAGTTTGCATAGACTTAAAACTAGAAGAACCCAAATTTGATTTGTGTGAATTCCTTCTATTGTCATCAATGCTACCAAAATTAGATTCAGAATCATGGAGACTTGCCTGAAAATGCATCTTCTTCCCCTCAGAACAGCTTGTTGCCTTCCAATAATGCGGTGATGCATTGGCTTTTCTGGTTGGAGGTGTTGCTGCATTGCTGGACAAACTGCTATGAGGCTGATCAAATCTAGATTTAGCCCGTCTACTCGTTGGCCTCAAGCTCCCAAAAATTCCAAGTCTAATTGATCTGGACTTCTTCAATGTCTTCCTGAGTTCAGTTCCTCCTCTAATTCCATTGTCCTCAGTCAAAGAAGACGAAGAAGAACCAACAGAACCCGAGTCAGATTCATTTCCTTCCTGATGAGGCATAACATTATATCAGCAAAGTTAGAAAATTACTGGATTTCAAATCAAGTACTCTTCTAGAGTTCTCTACAAATTTTACATATACAAAAGAAACAATGTTTGGTTTCTGAGAATCTGAATCATTTTCAATTGGGTTGTTTCTATCAAATATGGATTCAGAATTATTGGAACTTGCCTGAGAACTTGCTTTCTTTGCATCAGAAAAGCAGGTGGGCTTCAAATAATTTGGAGATGTACCGGAAAATTCAATTTGACTTTGTTCTGAGTTATCATCATCATTGAATGATTCAACAGGAGCTTGATCAAATCGGGTTTTAACGTGAATTGCAGATGGCTTCAAGCTTGACATTTTGGAGAGCTTCATAGATCTCAACTTCTTCAGTTCTTGTTTGCCTCTGTTCTTCCTCTGTTTCTGAGGTCTGGATTTGGAGAAGATGAATTGAATGCCATTGAAGACTTCAGACTTGCTCAGATCAATAGCAAATCATGGGTGTCAAGTTTTTCGGATTGAGAAGGAAAGAAAAGTATGAATTGGTTGTGCTATGCGATGGGATTTTCTTAACAGGAATTAGAGAGTTTGTTTTGTTTTTGCTTTTTTTTGGGAATAAAAAGTTGTGTAGGTTGTAGTTTTTTGCAAGGAAAGTTGAAAGGTAAAGATTCCAAAGTTTGTGGTTGGACATGAATGGTTTGCTTTTCAATTGTAATTTCTTTTAAAATTCCAGATGCTACTAAGCTGCTCACATTTGAATGTGCTTGAGGTTGGAGGCTATGCTTCTTTGACTTGTACAAAATAGGTATGTTGACCTGGCCTTTGCTTAATTGACTCATTATTAATACAACAATGATTAAGACTCCCATTTTTTGGAGACCTCTACAATTTCCTTTGAATCTCCATCATTGATGGTGTGGACCCTCCACACATATATGAGTGGGTCTCACACATACATCAATGATAGAAATCAAAAAAGAGTTATGGGGGTCTCCAAAAAGTGGGAGTCTCAAGTATTTTTGTTTTATAAGATTCCAAGTTGAAAAATGTTAGGATCTCAAAAGTTTTACTAAATTTTTTATCAAATATCTTATATGGGTGTGAGGCTCACACCATATGGGTCTCATGTGGGTCTCACACCCATGTGAGACATTTAGTAAAAAATTTGATAAAATTTTTGGAATCTCTAACATTACTCTTTCAAGTTCTTTAAGTACTCTCTTTTTCTTTTCTTTTTTTTCTTTTTATTTTTTTTTATTTGAGAGCAGAAAATAAATGTATAATTTAATTCAAATTTAATATTGTATACATTATATTTAAAATAATCTAGATTACACATTTTATTTTTTATGTATATATTTTATGTTGGTAACTACATCTCCTTCTCTCTCTTCCAAGAAAGACTTAGATCATGTGAAGAAAGATCATGTTGTCATTCATTATTTAGTCCTCTTTGTCTCCTACAGCTAGGCATATTTGATTGGGGCACCAATAATATAGAAATACCATTGTCAAATACATGTTATTTGTTAAAGTGCAAGGTCAGAAATTTAGAAATTTCAAGGTGAGAAAATCTTATTTCAAATTTGGATGTAAGCTTTCAAAAATAATAATAATAAATAAAATTGAGAGCAAAGAAACAAGGGAAGTTTAGGGTGATTCAACCTTTCTTCTCCTCCGTATTTAGACCTCAAATAATCACTCCATTTTTTTAAGAGTAGTGCTATTCTAATTCAAAATTAAACCCATTTTGAAGCCCAATGATCAACCAACCAATCAATTCCTATATCTTTCTGTGAATTAATTCACGGTACAATTATCGCTACTCATCTTTCTTCCTTCTTCTTCTTTTATTTATTTGTTTTTAGCCAAATGATGTAGCAAATTTAATTTTAGATATTATTGATATGCAATCAATACATTGGCATAAGATACAAACAGGGAAACTCATTAGTGACACAATTAAAAAATATCTAAAATTTTGTATCCAAATTTGCCCACCATAGCATTTTTTGGTTTATATTCCAGACTAGTAAAAATAGAAAATAAATTAATATACATTTCCTTTGGCAATAATGACGATAGAACATAGGCTATCTTCGACAGAAAAATAAACAAATTATGACAAAAAATCACTTCCAAATTAATGCCAATTTAATACTAAATCTAAAAGGAAATCTTTTTTTTACGAACTTTTCATATTAATTGATTTTTCCATACAATAAAAAAAAAATTTAAAATAAGTTTCAATCTAATAATGTGATTGGTATCATATTAATAATTAATAAAAATTTATAAAATATATTAATTTATATTGTGAAACGACATTGATAATTTGTTAATGTGATAGCAATAGATTATTGGTGCCGTTTAATTTGAACCCTTATATGTTCCTTGGTTGTTTATAATGGCCGTTTGTTTTCAGAGGTAGAATAGAGGGAATTCATAATTAGGGGATTAATAGTGAGGGGATTATTAGTGAGGGGATTAAGTAAAATTGTATTTGTTTTGGTGAGAGTTGTTAGTATAGAAATTGTTAAATTATTTTTATATAAAATAATAAAATAAATAAAAACATACAAAAAATTAAACATTAATGTACCAAAAAAAATGCCCAACATGTAAAAAATTAAAAAAATTAAAAAATTTCTAATTCCCTCACTATTTTTCTAATACCACCTCCACCTCCTCCATCCCAATTGCCCTTGCAACCTCCATCTTAATCCTTTCCTCCATCCTAATCCCTTCTCTAACTCTACAAACAAACACAACACTAAATGGGCCCCACTTTCAACATAATCTCATCCCACCCTCTACACCCCAAAACAAACAGGGCCAATGTGCCATCCATATATAGTTATGTACAATATAATATTAGTTTGAAGTAAAAATTTAACAAAAAATAAAATGCTATATAACTTAATAAATTTTTATTTTAATTTATTTATTTATTTATTTTTTATATAAATTGTTCCTAATCAAGTGAAACATATTTCAAAATTTCAAGTTTATTCCATGCGTGTCACATCTATTAGTAAAAAATATTTATAAGATTTTTTCATTTGTATAGTATTTTCTAAAACAATAAAAAAAAGTTATCACAACATCTATTAGTAAAACATATTTATAAATGGATTGAGCTTCTCCCTACATCTCAACATGAGAAAATTTGAAGAGTATGTAGGGCCCATCATAGAGTCCCGTTTTGATTATTCAAACCGTTCATTTTACAAGATCTTCAATGCATATTATTCATGAAAAAAAATTAAGTAGATCCAAAAGCTAACCTTTTCATTTTATAGAGTTTGTCTCTAAAAAATTGAATGGTCTATTTTCAAAATATATTTGTTATCCATTTTTTCGAAGACAATTGTGATATAATGAAAATATATGATTATTAAATCAAAGTAATTTTTTTCATGGATGATATATATTAAAAATCTTATAAAATGAACGGTTAGGACCATTGAAACGGGACATGTGGTAGCCTCATAGGACCCTCAAATTCTCTCATGTTAAGATGTGACTATTAGAGAAACTCAAACCTTTATAAACTTGTTAATTTGTACAGTATTTTCTAAAAAATAAAAATGTTTAAGCGTCACATAAGTAAAAAATTCATAAATTCATAATTAAACTTGATTTTATCATTTTTTTTACTTGGATCCATATAATAAATATTAGAAAAATTTACCTATAAATCCCATATTGAGAAATGGTGATCTGTTTAGTTTCAAAAAAAAAATTATAGACTAATTAATCCAATTGATTTTGAAAATGTAAATTTAATATATTATTTGGAAATTAGCTTTATAGTTATATCATTATTTCTATTATGTTTTCTCCTTTTTATTTATTTATTTTTTTCTTTTGTGCTAGAAAGGTAAGATACACAACCTATGGAAATCAATTTTGGATGAATTTTTATATGAGATTTTTTTTTTTTTTTAAATATTTGGAATGACTTAAAATGTGAGATTCTTTACACAAACATTCCAAAATTAGTACAAAAATAACTTGAAATATAAGATTTTTCAAACATTCCAAAAGGACTTGAAATTCTTCAAACATTCCAAAATGAGTACAAAAATTCCTTAGTAAATTTTGGACAAATGTATAATTTCAAACTATAATACTCTAATGTAACACTGTAATGTAACACTTAAAAAAAACTACTTAGTGTACTATTCCCAAACTATGTTGGCTTTTTGGCTTTCGAAGGTTATTTTTGTAATTGCGAGCGTGCCAGCAAGGATCAATCAGTCCTTACAGAAAATTAATTGCCAACCAATTATCAGACGATTGTGTTTTAGTTCTTTCAGCCTCAATGAAGAGGACTTTTACTGGTGACTTGATTTAGGAGAATTAAGCAAGATAACAATTAAATGAAGAACAATTGAAGTATTTATTAAAAATGAAAAACTTACAATGATCCAAACTCAGCCTCGTAGAGGTTTACAGTAACAATCCACTACGTGAAACTACTCCTATGAACGAAGTGCAGTGCAGGAATTTAAAGTACAGGAATGTAAAGAACAGGAAATGTAAGACTGGAAATGTAAAATAAGTAGAATAAGACTGGTTTTTTGGATCTGAGTCTGGGGGTCTTTTTCTGGGCCTTCTTTGCTATTTATACTTCTCAAGGATGACCATCGAACTACATTTCCAACCGTCGAACTGCTCCTCCATGATCGCTGATCATGTGGCCTTATAATTAGCTCCACTGTGCCATCACTCGCAGTTAAGCTTCCCTCCTAAATTTGAATTTAAATGTGAGTAACCGTTGAAGCCACATCACCTTGCATCTCTTTGTTGACCCACTTCTACTCAGATCTCGTAATAACCAATACTAACTGCCACGTGTACGATCAGGATCGAAGACTTGAATAGTCTTCCTATATTACCCTTATTCTGCCACGCGTCGAATTGTAATTGGCTTGTACAAAATATGTAGCCAACATTACCCCCTGCACTAATACACCCAATACTTGGTGATATTAGTTGATCAAGGTCTTTTTTCCACGTCTTAGAACGTGCATGGGCTTTGCATTCTTCCAGAAATGCAACTGTCATTCATCATCTGCATTAAACTATCCTTCAATCTTTTGAACACCCCCACCACCTTAGTATTCGAACAGACTGATACATTTTTTATGGCCGAATCAATTTTCTCCTCCATTGATCGAGCACACGAAGAGTCATCTGATGATGTTGTTCCTCCTCGAAAGAACCTCCATGCATTAATTAGCCACCTTTACCCACCTTTCTATATTCAGATCATGGATGCCTTCGCAAATTATCAACCCTTGGACTACGAACACATTGCCCTTAGTCCTTTGATTTAGAAACTTACAAATATGGACATGGGAAGTTCTTCTTCTGACTCACCCTTGGACTATGAACAAACTGCTCTCAATCATTTGATTCAGAAAGTCGCAAATATGGACATGGGAAGTTCTTCTTCACAACCCTCTGCATGGGATAAGGCTGCAGCTTCTTCTTCCTCTGGGGCTTCTAACTAGACAAGCTGGTCAAAACTTGAGGCCTGTGATTTAAGAGAGCGAATCAACCATCACTTTGTCGAGTTTACTGGCCCTTTAGAGTTCCTTTCCTATGCGCGAAGCTCGGTCGTCTATCCTTACGTGCCCATCGACCGTCGACGCAGTTTGGAGGAGAATTTGCTTGTAGCATGGTACACATCCTCCATGCCTACAAAGATAGTGCATACTGCTCAACGCCCTGAAGAGGCACAGGGGTACAATCCATCGTTCTTAGCCCAGAAGGCGAAGCTTTGCTCTTATGACTGGCTTGATTATATTAATGCCCTTGTTCCTTCTGCCATCGCTCCCCCTCCTGAAGTGGAGGCTTCCATACCTTCTCCTCCGCCAACTCCTTGCTGGACAGAGAGACTGAGGCTTGCCCTCTCCGCGGATAAGGTCTTTCCACCTTACAAGCCTCCACATCCCCCTACTTCAGCTGAACGAAAGCAAGCCCAATTCCTGCTTGCGGCCTTCTCTCACTTGCCTTTCAGTGTTCTTGAGGATGAAGTCCCTCTCAAGAACCTTCGATGGCTTGTGATATTCTGACTCGGGGTCATGTCCTCAATCCCCTCGCCCAAGCAGAGCTTCACATGTTTTTGGACCAACTTCTATTACTTCTCCACTGGCATCGAACCTCTATAGCCACCACTCAATCTTTGGACCAACTCTCGTCCCTTCGAGTTCATGTCCAGTATGAAGCAGAGAACTTCATTGAAGAATTCGAAAACTTCAAAAATAAAGATTCTGCGTACTGGGATGACTTGGATATAGACGAGTTGGAACAAGGATTGAGAGAAACAGCATTCGAAATAAAGGTTGAAGAGCTCTTTTATGAAGTGAGAGCACATCAACTTATGCAGCCAATCCTAGAAGAAATAGAGGATAGAATAAAGAAAGAACAAAAATTCATTGATCATAATTGAACCAAATTTCATGATCTTGTTATTTATTCTATTCCCTACTTTTATGAGCTTGAATTTGTACCCAAAGAGGGCCGTTCAATGTAATTGCTTTTGCTTTAATACAACTAAGACTTTTCTTTGTTTGACATTGTTTCATCTTGTCTCCATTTGTCTTTAAAAGAAATTTAGGGCTTCGAACTGGACAATCTTATCCTTCGAATCTGGACTCAATCGTTTTAAATGAAACACTAAAAAACCAATATGAACTTTTCCAATTTATGGAATAAAGTTGACAGCTTTTGCTGATTTTCATTTAGAACCAGTGCTTCAAATTTTAACAATCTTACCCCTTAAAGCTTGTTTTAATCATAACCAACATATGGTCATGGTTAGTATGATCAATCAATTTTAAATTGACCTTCTTTCCTTCGAACAACAGTCCATACTTTCAAAAATATGGAAGCTCCTTTTGAGGGCTGCACTGTTTTAATTCGAAAAGACAATCTCTTTCTGTATATATATATAAACCAACTAATGGTTTTGATGTTTCGAACACCAATTCCCATCCTGAAGGGGTCTCAAGTTTTGCTTCGAAGGACATTACTCTCGTTTAAGAAACCTAAAACAAGTCTTTAATCCCTTTGAAGTAAACAAATACTTGAGCATTCTTACATCCTTAGGTATGGAATGTGCTTCGAAGTTGGCTTCTCTGTTTCGAAGCTGTTTGTTATTTGACTTTTGGCGCCAGAATCTGGTTTCAAAGTCAAATATTTTACTTCGAAACTGGCATCAACATCTGGGATGTGTTTTTTTCCCTCAAAAAATATCAATATTGAAGGAAACTCTTTGTATTTGTACTTTTAGTACTTAACGAATTACGCGAACAAATACTTGAGCGTTCTTACATCCTTAGGTATGGAATGTGTTTCGAAGTCGGCTTCTCTGCTTCGAAGCCGTTGTTATTTGACTTTTGGTGCCAAAATCTGGCTTCGAAGCCAAATATTTTACTTCGAAGCTGGTATCAACATCTGGGATGTGTCTTTCCCTCCAAAAGTATCAATATTGAAGGAAACTCTTCGTATCTGTACTTTTAATACTTGACGAATTTACGCGATACATTTTCCAGACACAAAGGTTTTTAAAACCCTTTTATCTCGTGTTTTGAAATCACTTGCTCGTTTAACACACAAACCCTTTATCTCTACTGACTCTCTACTCCCTTTCCCAACTTCGTCCTCTGAGAAAGCTTTCAATCAATGGCTTCTTCTTCATTGAAAGTACCAGTTGTAGAGCGCCCGAGCCCGTCTGTAACCCTGAAAAGGATCATTGAGGCAGAATGTGAAAAGTACAAGGCTGGTGAGAAAAGCGCCATCGATGGACGCATTTTCATCCCTCGACGTCATGAGCAACAGGACTATGTGCTTGGGCCCATCTTCAAAGAGATTCTTACTGAGCTTCTAGCGTTATATCCACGTCTAGAAGACCATTGTCTCCTTTACAAAGGTGGTCTTGACTGGGGAACCTGGAAGATGAACCGTCCCCACCGATGCTGGCCCACGGTGAGACCGGAGTGGCAAGAATGGTATGATCGGGTTGTCCCTGCTAGGACTTTGGACCTTCAAGAGCTTTGCCTTCTCGATGCCCTTCGACTATCCAGGTTTACCATCTCAGAGGACCCTTTCCTAATTCCTGCTGCCCTTTACTTCTGGAATTTTGCTTTTAATTTCTTTCAATTCAAATGTGGGATGATGGCCCCTACTGTTCTTGATATTTGCCATCTATTAGGATTGTCTCCCATTGGTACCCCCATTGGACCAGATTATCCTGACTTACCAGTCCCATTTTCCCTCTCCTCCCTTAACTCATTCTACAGTGACTTTGTCAAGGCTAAGAATAGAAGGGAGAGCCCTATAACTGATAGGGAATTCTTTTCTTTCATACTATATTGGCTTTGCAAATTCCTTTTTTGCACTTCTTCTCAAAAAATTATGCTTGAATTTGCCCCTCTTGCCAAAGCTCTTGTCCTACAAAAAAGGTGGCCCTAGCTCCATATGTTCTAGGTCATGTATATAGAGCTTGTTCTCTTTTTTGTGAGAAACCCTTAGATGCCAATCAAGGAGGTCCATTTTGGATACTTCAGCTTTGGCTTTTTGCTTATTTTGCTGAACTACAATCTAAGTGCCTTAAATTTTTTGAGTCAAACCCTTCTACTCATGGCATGAGGCTAGCCAATGCTTCACTTTGTCCTTCTACTTTTGCTTTTTACTTCTCTTTCTTTCACCAACTTCCAGCTTCCCTTCCTTCTTACAGTTTTCGTCCCTTCGAACCCATTATTATTGGCCCATCTTGGTTGAATAATTTTTTAAGTAATAGGTTCTGTGCCTCACCTCCTCACAAAGATATATGGGCTTCTATTCTGATCCCCAGAGAGTTATTCATTGGGACTATGAACCCCAGAGCCTATAAATGCATTGTTGAGCCCTATTGTCCTACTCAATTTGCTAGACAATTTGGCTTCTCACAAGGGGTCCCAATACCTCTCTGCAGTAACACCAATCTAAGTCTTACTAGCAGGGATTTAAAGGTTCGAAGGTCCAGACTAGAAAAAGCAACTTCTAAGTTTATACAGGACTTGATCTGTCACGACCCGAACCCGCCCCCAAGGGTTAAGGCCATAACCGGCCAGTAATCACGAGATTACCTACGGCCTCAAACCAAATAAGACAAAACTCATCAGAGTAAAGGGGCTAAACGGAAGCAATTTAAAACTTTGTCCATAGAGCCATGCTTGTATGCAAATCATATCATTCCATACATACATATGTTAATAACTCACAACAGAAAGCATTGTAACATAAAGTTCTGTACCTACAAGATCATCCAAATCTAAGTCAACCCATGAAAACTATATACAGATATACTCAAAGACTTCGCCAACATGACAATATAAAACAAAATGACAAAAAGGCGAAGACGAGTCTCGTGCGTGAGACGCAAGGGCTGACTCTTCAAAACCTTTGTTGTTCCACACAGACTTCACTCGGGCTGGGTTTGGACTTCTCTTGGCTCACCTACAAACACATGAATGAGCGTGAGCGATAGCCTAGTGAATAATATCAAATAAAGAAGTTATACAAACGATATGTAGAACAACATGCTCCAAACGGCCTTGGGCCAAATTCATATTTCTATGTAACATGTATATACACAATTTAAATCAAGTGACCGCAGTTCCAAACATACTGGCCTTTGGCCATTTATCTTCCCATATCAAACTGGCCTTTGGCCCATTCATTCATTCATGTCAAAACGGCCTCTGGCCCATCCATTTATGTCAAAACGGCCTCTGGCCCATCCATTCATTCTTTGTCAAAACGGCCTCTGGCCCATCCATCCATTTATTCTTTGTCAGAATGGCCTCTGGTCCATCCATTCATGTCAAAACGACCTCTAGCCCATCCATTCATTCTTTGTCAAAACGGCCTCTGGCCCATCCATTCATGTCAAAACGGCCTCTGGTCCATCCATTCATTCTTTGTCAAAACGGCCTCTGGCCCATTCGCTCATGTCAAAACGGTCTCTGGCCCATCCATTCATTCTTTGTCAAAGCGGCCTCTGGCCCATCCATTCATGTCAAAACGGCCTCTGGCCCATCCATCCATTCATTCTTTGTCAGAACGGCCTCTGGTCCATCCATTCATGTCAAAACGGCCTCTGGCCCATCCATTCATTCTTTGTCAAAACGGCCTCTGGCCAATCCATTCATGTCAAAACGGCCTCTGGCCCATCCATTCATTCTTTGTCAAAACGGCCTCTGGCCCATTCGCTCATATCAAAACGGCCTCTGGCCAATCCATTCATGTCAAAACGGCCTTTGGCCGATCCATTCATTCTTTGTCAAAACGGCCTCTGGCCCATTCGCTCATGTCAAAACGGCCTCTGGCCCATCCATTCATTCTTTGTCAAAACGGCCTCTGGCCCATTCGCTCATTCTTGTCAAAACGGCCTCCGGCCCATTCATTCATTCTTTGTCAAAACGGCCTCTGGCCCATCCATTCATGTCAAAACTATTATTCGTGTCAGATTATCATTCGTATCAGATCGTCATTCGTATCAGACTATTATTCGTGTCAGACTATCATTCGTGTTAGATCATTTGTATCAGATCATTATTCGTATCAGACGGACTTTGGCCCAATACATAGCATAACAGATATTTGTCCCCAATTTAGTATAGCAACTTACAAGACTTATATGAAAGTAAGCAATTGGACAAATAACATACTTCAGATATCTTTATTAAGATATTATTTACAGTGATCGGCTGATTGATCTGCCCTGGAGCTCGACCCTACACATACCATGAACACAAAAGGGTCACTAACAATTCAATCCGTTCTAAATTCACATTTTTCCTCTTTAGGCCTCATTCTTATCTCTTTAACTCAATTACAATGCTCAATGCATGCCTAAGAGTACTTAGAAGTGAAAGAGAACAGAAAACGGAACTCAGAATGCCTTTTCAAAATTTCAGAAAACAGGGTCCCTGCTCGAGCCTGGACTTCCCTGCTCGAGCGGACCCATGAGGTCTGCAAAAGTACTGGATGCATCAAAATTACGCTCGAGCGTAAAGTCTGGCGCTCGAGCTGAAGGTTTGTCTACATAGCTCCCCACTCGAGCGTGAACTTCCACGCTCGAGCAGACACCATATCTGCAAAAATACTGGGAGCACGAATTCCCCGCTCGAGCGACACTTCCCCCGCTCGAGCGGACATCAAAATTTTGGGTTTTCCAGAATGTGTTCTTGAGCTTCAACTTGATATTCAAGGGTTCAAAATGCATGTTTTTGGCTCAATCTTCACATATACATATTCTAACATGGTATAAACACCAACTTATAACACAATGAAGCTCAATTTCACAATTTAATCACATGCATGTCTCAAATTAACTCAAACTCATCACCAACACACTAGATTCAAACATGCAAGACTCAAACTCCCATGATTTGCACTTGCATGTGAAATATACACAATATCCTCAACTTAATTGGTGAAGAGATGATCAAATACATGGTCATTAATCAAAACTCAACATGGATTACATATTTTATGCTCAAACATGGAAATTCATAGTAATTTCCTACATGCATGCATCTATTGACTTTAAATTCAACAAATGCAACTCAATTTCATGCCAAACTTACTCTTGATTACCCAACTAGCTTGAATACACAAAATTACAAACTAGAATCCATGAAATACTCACCTAGGAGCTTTAATTCTCACAATCTAGAGCAAATTCTAGAGAAATCTTCAAGGTTTCCAAGCTTTGAGCCAAAATTGCACAATTTCTCCCCCTTTCTCTCTCTATGGCCGGCCTTCTCTCCCTCACAATTGTATAACTCAGATTTTTGAGCTCAAAGGAAATAAAGGAAAGTGTATATGGCCCTATAAATAAAAGTCCCACTAACCAAAATTATAATATTAAATAATTTGAACACTATGCCATTAATTAAATCAATTTAATTTGACCCGAATCAATTTCCAATTAAATTTCACCGTAGGCTCTAAAAATTACACTAATCGCAATGGCGCAATGTAGACACCCCATTTTTGACCGACCTTAAGACTCAGACGTCACCGATTGAGCGCTCGGTGATGTTGCATATTGTGCTCGTTCAGAAGTCTCAGAGTCGCGGCCGTGCGCCCTGCCTCCGGACTTCCGAACTCTCTTCTGTGCCTTGCCTCGGTTTGCGAACCAGACTCGGTTTTCTCTGTTTTCTTTCCTAAGGGGAGGGAGAGGTCCCGTAGACCATCTCTCAGTGGCCGTAGGCCATTTTGCCCATTTCGGAGCCCGGTTCCCGGTTTTCGGAGCCGTCAGGCCGTGTGCCTCGGTTCGGGACCACCCAACCATCTCCGATTCCTCCGGTTTTTGGCATGCATCTCATTTACTCCCTTTCGAGGGACACTAGGGTCTTAGATACCCATTTCGTGGCCAAACACCACCTTCGGTGCTTAACGGCCGATTTTCGGGACCTCGAACTGCGTGTTTTGGTCCCCGAGCATTCGTTTTGCATCGGTTTTTGTTCATTTTTGGCAGGTACCTCTGTTTTATCACCAGGAAGGTCACTGGAGGGTGGGAGGCCAACAATTATCTCAGCGACCTGTTATACCCTTCCGGCGCCCCCCGGCGCCCGTTTTTCTCACTTCCGGGCCAATGTTGAACACCCTAGGGCCATTTTCTTCGAGCCAAAACCACATATTCGTGTTGTACACACATGGGAGGACACTAAAAACACATGGCGGCCAGTAATTCTTCTTTTCATTTTGAGCCTCTCCTAAAAGTGGATTGTTGTTTCTCCTGGTTCAGAGTTGCCAATTTCCAACCATAGGGTCTTGTTGTACACACATGGGAGGACATCAACCTTTGGTGGCCGGCCAGTAATTTTCACTTTCCATTTTTGCCCTTGGCCGGCCGGCCACCTCCAATAAAGGTGGCTAGCCGGCCAGCTTCCTTGGGATGTGAGCTTTCCAACTGTGCTTCGAATTTCCTCCAAAAATATCTCTCCGGAGGACCCCTAATGGAGGGAAAGATAGAGCTCATTTCCCTCCATTCCAAAGGAGACTCCTCTCTTCCCTTCTTACACATATTAGTGTCCTCCCACCTCAAGAACACAAGCCACAAGTGTTGATTGAAGGATACACATACATACAACTCCATTTTCTTCAAGTTTTGGGGCCTTTTCTTCATCATCTCCAAGCCCTATCATCACAACTCCATTCCAGCAGCTAGGAGAGCTTTACAGCAGCTAAGAGGCAACAAATTTGGTCCAAGAAGCAACCAAAGTCTTGATCTTCAAGGGTAAGTACACTTCACCCTCTTTTGAGCTCATTTTTGCTTCAATTCTTAAGCCTATTTGCTTATTGTTTTGGGCTCCGACCAGAACTGAAAGGGGCCTTATTTTGAGCTATCCTTGAGGTTTGTTGAAGGGCTCAACCCTGTTTGAGCCCTCCATCTTGCACTTGTTTCAATATCCTCTTGTATGCCTTTATTTTGCATTGAATATTTGGCCTATGTATGATCTGATTTGGAGCATCTCATGAACTGATATTGTGCTTATTTTGAGCCCCTCTTCAACATTGAAGAAGGGCTCTACCTTGTTTTCATGCTCCATATGCAAGCTGCTTTGAATCCATGTTTTGCCCTTGTTTTTGCATGCTTTTTCTAGCTTATGAGTGATCTGTTTTCGAGCATAATGTAAACTGTTAGTGGGCCTATTTAGAGCCCCTCTTCAACATTGAAGAAGGGCTCAACCCTGTTTGGCCTCTCTATCATGCACTTGCTTCATAATTTCTCATATTTACCGTAAACTTGCATGATTTATTTGACCTACATGCAGTCTGTTTTGAAACATGTAATGAACTGTGAGTGAGCTTATTTTGTGTCCCTCTACAATATTGTAGAAGGGATCAATCTTGTTTGGGGTCTCCATGTTATACTTGCCTTTATATCTCTCTTTGACCCCCTTTTGCATGCTTTTTTAAGCTTATCTAGCTTCTGTTTTCGGCCATCATCAGTACTGAAAATATCCATATTTTGGCCTTCTTGTCATATTTCATTAAGGATCTTTGCTGGTTTGATGAATGTTTGGGGTACTTCATGTTATAGCCTTATATATCCTCATTTCTTGCATAGCATTTTTACCATGTTTGCATACTGAGTTGGGGGATGTCATCTACTGTAAATGTGCATATTTTTGGTCCCTCATCAGTATTGTAGAAGGGTATTTTTCAGTTTGAGCATCGCATGTATTACTTGCTTCAATACCCCTCTCTTGGCCCCATTTTTGTAGGCCATTGTTGTCCTATCTATGCTCATTATTTCGCCATGTTTTGTACTGTAAATAATGCTATTTTGGGGCTGCCTTGCTACTGTTTTGCACGTCATGTACCAATTATGCATGTTTAGTATGGCTATAGGCCATTCCGGGTGCTCATTATCGCATTTTGGGACCGTTCCGGGCATTTGGTGTCATTTCCCCACCTTTCGGGACTGTTTTGCATTATTTGTAAGTGCTGAAATTCCATTTGCATGCTAGCATATCATTTTCCGTGTCATTTCATGCTTAAACGCATTGCCTCGGTTTGCGTGCCCGTGTGCACGCATTTCGAGGCACTTCATTTCATCCGACGGCCTCTTATGTGAGTGTGGCTGAGGCTCTCTCATGTTAGTATAAGTCCAATTTGCATTTGGAGTGCCATTTCATGCTTTAGTACCATTGCCTCGGTTTGCGCGCCCGTGTGCACGCATTTCGAGGCACTTCATTTTCATCCGACGGCCTCTTATGTGAGTGTGGCTGAGGCTCTCTCATGTTAGTGTAAGTCCATCTTGCATTCTGTATCTCATTTTAGTCCTGTTGCATTCCGTATGCCATTTTCTCGGGCACGCACTTCGAGACATCTCATTTTAGTCTCATTGCATATCATTTCCATGTCATTTCACGCCTTACAGTCATCCCCTCGGTTTGCGCGCCCGTGTGCACGTATTTCGAGGCACTTTATTTTTATCCGTCGGCCTCTTATGTGAGTGTGGCTGAGGTCCACTCGTGTTAGTGTAAGTCCAATTTGCATCGCGTGTGCCATTTCATGCCTTATGATCATCGCCTCGGTTTGCGCGCCCGCGTGCATGCATTTCGAGGCGTCTCATTTTCATAGTATTGAGCATGCTAGGATTGTACTTTAGTTGCATTCATGCATATCATGCATATTGCATCATGTTCGGGATAGGAGTTAGCCCGGGCACGGGAAACGAGGCACGTTCCGTACTCCGAGTGACGGAACGGGTCTCAATTCCCAAGTCACCGACATTCGGATTACCCATGATGGAGTTAGGTTTTGTTGTAGCATTCATCTGCATTCATCCTATATTGAGTTGTGCAATCCGATTCCTCGGCCATCATGCATCGAAATGCGTGATTGGTGGCACGAGGATCGAGGCATGCACATATTTGAGAAATACATTGCTATGCCCCTTTCCTGCTCTCTGTTGCAGCAAAATGAAGAATCAACAACTTTTCGGAGTCGGGCACGCATTTCGAGAAACATTGTAAACGGAGGCTAATCGGGGCATCCCAGTGGATTTCCGCGCAAGGCAGCCCAGCATACATAATTCATCAGAGTCGAGGCAGCCCCTGGCTTGCATGCCAGTTTATAGCTTTCTTAGTTTAATTTGTTAATTAATTAGGAATTTGTATATTATTCGGACTGTATATTTCGGACTGTATTATTCTTCTATTCGGACTGTATTATTTATTCAGACCCTCTACGCGAGGGCATAATTGTAATAAGTGTGGGTGAGTGTGATGTATGTCTTCCAACCCCACGTCTTTCTTCCCTTTTATTTACTTGCTTACGATGGTTAGATGTAGGGCATATTTCAATTAGCATACAGTATGACAGCATGTTTGCATCATTCATCTGTTTTGCATGCACCGGGCTCGGCGCATCATACAAACTGCATTCGTATTTCAATTCCAAATTGAGTACTTGATAGCTGTTGCATTTCATATGCCATGTTCAGAATAGCCGAGCCTGCTATAGTTGCATTATTGCATGTATTGCATTAGGCATTTCTGTATAATTAGGATCATGCATGATTCTAATGAGCTTTTTGTTTTGGCTTGGAGTACTCGGTGAGTTTTATGCTTTAGCATCCTTGCATGCGTGTGAGTGACTGCCATGATAGCATGCTTGCCATGAGGCTATATGCTTATGTGATATAACTGCCTTTAATGCCTGTGGATGGAGGTTGAGTTACTTGAATTGGGACAATTCATCAAATGTTTGTTTTAAGCCCACTAGATAGTGGCAAAATCATGTTTTCTTAAGCCCACCCGAGGGTGGCAAATCCACGTCTTAGCCTACCTGCGGGTAGCACCATCAAACCACTTTCAAACAAACAAACATGAAATGTTTTGTTCCAATTCAGGCGGCCCAGTCTATACTTATTTGCTGCGAGCATCACATAGTAACCTAGGCTAATAACCGGGATAAGAACTCACAATGTTTTCAAAATAAGATATCATGGTTAGTAGAGGCCGGTCTTTGACCGGGCGAGCGGGGGTGCTCACGAAGTGACCTTCCCCAATCGTACCCAAGTTCCCGAGCCGAGGCAACTTTGGTGATGACGGACACATGGCCTTCGGCACTGAGTCAGGGTTTCCTAAATTTCCCATTAAAAAATATTTAGGTGGCGACTCTATATCTGGCAAAGCAGTCCATGTTTGGCACTTCTTTCAAAAAATCTGTTTTCCACAACGATTTGCCGGATTTGGACTCTTTGGTTCAAGATTAAGAACCGTGACACGAAATCGAGTCCGAGCTGTAGCGAGGTCCCCCGCGGGCTTGTTACACGCAATCAATTTTAGGTTTCGTGGCCGATAGGGCCTTCAATTTAATTTCCAAAGTGGATAATCAAACAGATATTTCTACGGTGAACAGATAGAAATTCAAAACCACATATTCTCACATAATGGCACACAAAATTATATCAAACACATAATCACATTTATAATAAGGACCATTTAGCATAATACGGAACAGGGTTATCACACGATCGATTTTGAATACATCCCTTTCATTCCTCAAGGTAACCCATTGAAGAGGTACCAAAACTGGTGGGTGACCAACATGGAAGTATACTTGGTCATTGCTCCTCAAGACTTATTAATGGTGTTGGATATGCCCCAATCCAAACCCAAAGGAGCTGGAGTTGCCACTTCTTCCACTACTCTTACCACTTCAGTTCCTGTGCCTGCCACCACACAGTCTACTCCTGCTGCTTCCACTCCTCCTAGAGTTACTCGGGCTGCTTCTAAGAAAGGTAGATACCCTTGTTTATTCTCCTTTTGTCTTTTTTTTTTTTTTTTATAATGCTTCTTAGCCTTATCCTTAGTTCTTCTTTTGTGAAGGTGGTGCAGGTGCTTCACAGGGAGATTCTCCTCAGAAGACCCAAGCTTTACATCTCCTTAGGAGCAAACAGTAAAAGAAGAAAAGGAAACTCTTGCCTGATCCTGAAAAGAAAGCACCTGAAGTTCAATCGGCAGAAGAAGAAGAAGAAGAAGCTCAAGAGCAAGAGACACTCTTACAAAGAAGAAAGAGAGTAACTGTCTCTTCTTCTGATTTGGCTCAAGATCCTACTCATGAGACAACTGCCAGAGTAGTAGCACAGGAACTCACTTCTGAGGAATCTGAATCCCATATTGAAGAGAGAGAAATTGAAAAGGAGCAGGCAATACCAATACAGAGAAAAAAGAGAAGGAAGATGAATGTCTCCCCTTTTGATTTGGTCGAAGACCCTACTCATGAGACAACTGCCAAGGCAGTGGAGCAGGAATATTCTAAGGCCATAATTGTTTTTGAGAGAGCTGAGAAGAGTCGCCAGCAACAATTCTTAAGAGATGAAGCAGTTGCTGCTGATACAATCCGAAGGGAAACTGCAAGAAGGCAACATATTGCTGAGCACTATTCCCTTCGTAGCTCTCCTATTGTTACTATCACTTCTGAAACAAGTAACTTCTTTCAAGCCTCTACTGTTTTTCCTTGTCAGATTTTTGGTATTGAGACTTGACATTACTTTGTACTTCTTCTTTTGCAGCAACAACTACTGAGCCCATTCTCCCAATAAGGACTCCCTCAGTTTCAGTTGAAGTTGATCAATTGCGAAATATGAGATCCATTCAAATAATACTCCCACTTCCTAAGCCTACATTCTCTGTACCTTCCTTGACGCCAAGTATTTCTGTATTTTTTTCTTTTGGTTTAAATCCATACCTCCCTTACTTGTCTTTTGATCTATCTCAATTTAATTCTCTTTCGAGCCTTGCTCTTCCTTCTCCTCTTACGAAAATTCCAGCTATTACCTTCTCTTCGATGGTAGCTGATTCCCCTATAGAGGGTGCTGGCAGCTCTCCAACTCGTAGTTTATTACCTTTGCCTAGTTCCAGCCCTTCTTCCCTTGATTTATTGGTGGCTAGAACCATAGAGACTGCTGAAGATGCTCCACCCATTTCTCCTATCCCTATGCAGTCCTTTGTGCCTTCCACCAAAGCCCTTTCTGCCCCTTCATGTCCATGGATGAGGTAGACATTTTTGAAGCAAGACTAGCTAGTCTTTTCGACCTGCCTTCTACCTCTCTAATGGCTAGTGATGAGACTGAGCCATTAGTTTTGGCTAATCCTTACTAGAAATTTTTTAGAGCTCTTCCTCTAGTAGTAAGCCTTCTTCATATCTGATAGACTTGGACAACTGCTTGGAGCTATTGACATCTTTTTCGAGGATTCCTTTCGAGGCCTTAGAGAGACCTATAATAAGAAATGGCTTCCTTCAGTGCTGCAAGATTGTCGAACAGTCTGGCATAACTGTCTCAAGTCATTTATCTCAGGCAGCAGCCACTATTGACTTCTATATCAACATTTGCCATGCTGCCAAGGCTGCAGAGGAGAAATTGGTTAAAGATCAGAGCTTTGTTTCCACAGTGCATACTGAAGTATCAGAACTAAAGGAACAACATTTTCTGTCTCCCACTTTCGAACTCAACTACTGGAGAAGAAAGCTCAACTTGAGGAGGAGCTATCTGCAGTGAACCAGGCTTAATCCGAACTGACACCAAACTGCAGATCACCAACCAAGGACTGGCTGACCGAAAGCAGGAAATGACCACAGCCATCCAGTTGTTCTCATCATTTAAGAATAGAACATCCATTGTAAAAGAACAACTGAGACATTGTAATGATTTCTGGGCCAATTTATGGCAGAATGTATTCAACTCTTTATGAAGAACAAATTCTTATTTATCATTTGAGTATTCTCGTGTTCTTGTACTTAGTGTTTATTTTATTCCTTGTGTTTCCCAAATGGTTGGAAAATAAGGCTTCAAATATCTGCCATTAATCTTTTTGGGATGTATGTATCCATTCAAATTTCTCAAATGGTATGCTCCAAAAGGCAGGACTCTATGAATTTGATATGGTCCTTCCCAATTAGGTGACCATTTGCCAAACTTATGGCTTTTAATCCCTATTGGGAGTATTGTCTTCCATACCAAATCACCTTCATCAAAGCCAATGTATTTGACTTTTTTATTATAGTTTTTGGCTGCTTTCTTCTTTTGAAAAAGAATGCTATTTAATGCCAGAATTCTAGCTTCATCTATGCTTTCTAATTCCAAGCACATACTCTGATGGTATTGCTCAGATCTAACTGGTCTTGGCATCTTACCCTCAAGGACTTAACATTAATTTCCACAGGTAACACTGCATCATGCCCATATACTAAGGCATAAGGAGTGACTCCTGTGCTTGACCTTGGGGAAGTTCTATAAGCCCACAATACATCCAACAATAAGTTATGCCAATCCCTAGGATTGTCTTCCACAACCTTTTGTATTCCTTTTTTCAAGGACTTATTGGATGATTCAGCTTGACCATTGGCTTGTGCATAATAGGGGGTGGAATTAACAAGGCTAATTCCAAACTCTGCCACAAAAGACTTTACCATTTTCCCATCAAATACAGTCCCATTATCAACAGTTATAGTCTGTGGGATACCAAATCTATGGATTAAATCTTTAATGAATCCAATGACCTCAGTCTGGTCTACAGCCTTGTATGGCTTAGCTTCGACCCACTTAGTGAAGTAATCAGTGGCCACTAAAATGAAACAATGATGCTTCGAAGAAGGTGGGTGTATTTTTCCCATCATATCCATGGCCCATCCTCTAAATGGCCAAGGCTTCACTACTGCATGCAGGTCAGTTATGGGCACATGCCTTATTGTGCCATGCTTTTGACATGCCTGGCAACCTTTTGCATATTCTATGCAGTCTTTAAGGATAGTTGGCCAATAGTAGGAATGCCTTCGAAGCAACCATCTCATTTTCACCCCAGGCTGATGAGCACCACAGATGCCTTCATGAACCTCAGCCATAGCTGTTAATGCTTCTTTTGGGCCTAAACATTCCAGCAATAAACCATCTCCCCTCTTTTGTAGAGAGCATTACCATACATCATGTATTGCATAGATTGCAATTTAATTTTTCTGCTGGCCTTCGAAGATGGGCCAGCCAAGTACTGCATTATTGGATGCCTCCAATCTTGTTCTTGTAAGTCATTATGATTGACTTCCAGGACCACATTCCTTTTATTCAAGGGTGGTATTAATTTCTGATATGTTGTTTGGCTTATGTCCCTTTGAGCATTATCCCTTCTCTTGAAATTCGAAGCTTTCTGAGCCACATCATTAGCTCTATTATTCAAGAATCTTGGGACATGAGTTACATTTGCTATTTGAAATTGAGAAAGCAGATGTAATGCAACAACATAGTATGGCAACATGCTTATACTTTGACATTTGAAAATCCCTTTCACTTGGTTAACCACCAATTGAGAATCTCCAAATATGTCAACTGCATGAACTTGTAATCCAATAAGAATTTCCAGTCCCACTATTAAGGCTTCATATTCAGCTTGATTATTAGAACAAGTAATTTCATCCACTCTGAAACCATGTGTGGTTTCTACTCCTTGTGGTGACTTAATCACTATACCAATTCCAATTAGGCCATTGGCTTTTGATCCATCGAACCACATTTGCCATGGCTCAACACTAGCCATACCAAGTTCCATTATCTCTTGGCTTTCTGTTTGAGATGGATGGTCTGCCAAAAAATTAGCTAAAACTTGTCCTTTTACTGCCTTTTGGGGAACATATTCTAAATGAAATTCTGATAAGGCTAGTATCCATTTGCCAATTCTTCCCCTCAACATAGGTCTAGATAACATATACTTAACCAAATCTGTGGTTGCAATTACCAAGACAGTTGTAGGCAAAAGATAGTATCTTAATTTCATTGCAGCAAAATACAATGCAAGGCACAGCTTTTCTACAGCTGAGTATTTACATTCACAAGAATTTAAAAACCTACTAAGGTAATAAACAGCTTGCTCCTTGCCTTCTTCATTGTCTTGGGCTAAGAAAGCTCCCAATGAATCTTCTGCTGCAGCTATGTATAACTTCAAGGGCTTCTCACCCTTTGGTGGCATCAGCACTGGAGGGTTGGCCAAGTAGGCTTTGATTCCTTCGAAAGCAATTTGATGCTCTGCTGTCCACACAAATTCCTCTTCATCTTTTAGCCTTAACAAGGAAGAAAATACTTTAGTTTTCCCTGCAGTGTTAGAAATGAATCTTCGAAGAAAATTAACCTGTCCAAGGAACTTTTGTAATTCTTTCTTACTTGATGGAGGTCTGGCTTCAATGATGGCTTTGGCTTTATTCTGGTCAATCTGTATTCCTTTCTTGTGTACTACATAGCCCAAGAAGTTTCCAGATGATACGCCAAAAGCACACTTAAGAGGATTGAGTTTCAACTTGAACTTTCTCATTCTTTCAAAAGCTGCTTCTAAGTGAAACAGATGCTCCTCCATGGATTGGGATTTAACTACAATGTCATCAATATAACACTCTAAATACCCTCCAATGAGGTCATGAAAGATAGTGTTCATAGCCCTCTGATATGTAGCCCCAGCATTCTTCAGGCCAAATGGCATTTTAACCCATTCGAAGGTGCCAATATTCCCAGGACATCTGAATGCTGTCTTGTGGACATCCTCCTCTGCAATGCAGATTTGGTTATAACCAGAGTGCCCATCCATCATTGATAAAATTTGATGCCCTGCTGAACTGTCTACCAACAAATACTATAGGCATAGGATACTCATCTTTTGGAGTTGCTAGATTTAAGTTTCTGAAATCAATGCATACCCTCATTTTACCATTCTTCTTAACTACAGGCACAATATTGGATAGCCATTCAACATACCTGGCTGTCCTAATAAAGCCTGCCTTGAGTAGTCTAAGAATTTCCTCCTTAACTTTCTGAATCACTTCTGGACTCATTCTTCTTGGTTTTTGCTTGTATGGCTTGAAATTAGGCCTCATAGGGAGCCTATGTTCCACTAATGACCTATCCAATCCTGGTAGTTCATTATAAGACCATGCAAAACAATCTTTATATTTCTTCAGAACAACCAACAACTGGTCCCTGTCAGAGCATTCAAACAAGCACTTATATAGGTGGGCTGTTGTATAGAACCTTCCCCTAAATTTACTTCTTCTAAGGGGTCTTGTGTCTGAGAACTTACTGAAGCTTCTTCTTTGATTCCTTCTGCTTCGAAGCAATCTTCTTGCTTTGTTCTGCTCCCAGGTTCTTTAATTCAACATCTTTACCCTCCTCCTCATAGACAAAGTCTGTCCATAAGGCTTCTTCTTCCTGTATCTCCTGGACTTTTGTTTCAATGTCCAATGCACAGTATTTATCAAGGGCCAAAACTCTGGCCTGTTGCTGCTTCTGCTTGCAGCCAATTATCATGGCTTCTTTCTCTTGCTCTTGCACTTTCTGGACTATTGATTTTACATCCAATATTGAGAACTTAATTAGAGCCAAAGACTTGGCTTCTTGTGCTTCATCTCTTTGCCTACAACCAGGCATCATTGTCATCCTTAACGACAACCTCTTCATCAGCACTCTCCTGGACTAAGTGCTTCAGGTGTGTCACTTCCTCATCAGCCGTCACTTCGGCTGAGCCATCAGGTTTCCTCAGTATACTGAGTGGTGTCACTCCCTCAATATACAATTTGGCCTCTGCGAAGTCTGCACAGGCTATGAAGGGTTGAGGATCTGCATCAATTTCCTCTGTCTCTCCATTGCCCAAGGCCATCATTATTTTCTGATGCAAAGAGGAAGGCACACACTTGTTAGTGTGAATCCAATCTCTACCAAGTAAAGCATTGTACTTAGCATTGCTGTCGATAACGAAGAATGCCGTCATGCAGTCCCTGGTTCCCACACTCAGGTTGATGGGCAGAATTCCCTGAGCCATCTGTTTGTCTCCAGCGAAACCAGCAATGGTTGTGCTGGTTGGGATTAACCTGGGGTTCCTTTTCCCTAGTTTCTTCAAGGAAGATTTCGGTAGTAAGTTCACCGCTGCCCCGTTATCCACCAAGACTCGGTTCAATTGTATCCCATCGAAGAAGGCCTTGATATACAATGGCTTGACATGCTGTGTCATAGAGTTCGAGGGATACTCAAAAGAATATGAGAGGTTAATACTCACCTCTTCTTCACTCTCATATTCAGTTTCCATTGGGGTAGCCATTCCGGATTCATCTTGCACTATACTCATTTGTGAGTCTTCACTAGAGACTGGAATTGGGTCAATTTCTTGACGCTCTTGATTCTCATCTCCAGCTTGGAATTCATGCGGTAGTATGTGTACCATATTCACTGATACTGGAGGAAATGAGCCAAATTGGATGGCTGGCTGTGCCTGTTTCTCCTCTGGGCCACCTTGTTCAGTTACTTCAGAAGCATCTTCCATGCTGCATTCTGGCACTTCATTACTAACAAACTCCTTCGAATGGTCTTTTTTGACTGGCTTTTCAACCAAAAACGTCTGTTCAGCTATGAAGGCTTCGAACATTTCTTCCTCAACTATTTCTTTCTTTTGGCCTAGGCCAACTTCTTCTTCTGTCTCGCTATCACTCTCCATCAAAGCCTTCTCCAATCCTGCTAGACTGGACTTCTCTCTGGCTTTTAGTTCAGAGTGAACTTTGGCCAATTGTTCTCTGCTACAACCCATTTTGTCTTGTAGAGTTGGTTTTGGAGTATGGTCTGACTTTGGATTCTTCTTTCCTTCTGTCTGGACCAATGAAGAGCTTTCTCCACTTTCTTTCAGGTCTTTCTGGTACTGAGTGTACCTACGCTGAATCTTCCTTCTTTGTGATCTAGAAATTACGGGGACCATATCTGGTTCCTTTGTTTTTGGGTGTTTAAGCAATACCCAATTGTTTGGAGCCACCAAAGGAGGTTTGACCATCCTACCTTGGTTTCCAACAACATCTCTCTGGGTGGACACTTCCCTAGGTTTGTTCTGTATCACAAACCAATCTGGAACTCCAGGTACCCACGAACTTACTGACTTAGCTGTTGAACTGTTCCTTTCTTCCTTCGAAGCCAACTTCGAAGCTGGCTGTGAAGGCCACTGCTTGGTTCTGACTTCATGTTTTGGGCCTAACTCAGGCCTTTGATGAAGGTAGCCACTTTCTGTCCTGCGTGAGGCTGGTCTAGGGGCCAATCTCTGGCTTTGATCCCATAAACTGACCCCTCTCCGACCTCCTTTCAGAATGACTGCTCTCCATTCTGTAATAATTAGGTGGCCTGGACTCATATAAAGGCCTCTTGCCTTTAGAATGCATTCTATCAGCTGTTGGCTCAACCATTAATGGCTGCTGCCTAACACTAGTTGGGTATGGCCTTTTGTTATGAGCACTGGTTGGTTTAGGACGTCTCTGCACATCCCTGTAGTATTGCTTCCCATCAATCGGGAGTCCTTTCAGCCACTTATAGCTCAACCTACACCTGGGACACATTCTTTGGATAACTGCTGCCTCCAAAGAATCATCATCCAGTGTTTCTTCATCAGAGTCTTTTCCCTGACTTGTAGAGCCTTGTCCAACAACTGGCAGACTTCTTGTGTCTTTCTTAACAGTAGCCTGGCTAGCAACATGCATTTGCACATTGACCTCTTCCAATTCCTGCAGAGATAAATTCTGGAAGTCTAGTACAACAACATTAGCTGCACTTTCCCCAACTTCTGGAAATGGATTACTGTCGATCCTCATGGCCTTTTCTGCTTTAGCTGGGAATTTTAGACTTCCTTTTTGAATTTGTTCTTGGATCCTGTCTCGAAAAACAATACAGTTTTTAGTCGAGTGAGACCAAGAATTATGCCATTTACAATATATTTTTCCTTTAAGTTCATCTGGAGATGGAATTTTGACTCCTTTTGGTAACTTAAGGAAGTTGGCCGCAAGCAAATGATCAAAAATGTCATCTGCCTTAGTTAAATCGAAAGAGTATTTCCTATGAAGGTTTTTCTTTTTAAACTGTTGGTCAATTGTTGTATCCTTATGAATTAATGCTTCACAGATCACAGGTTCTTTCCCCACAATCTCTGCTGCATCGATCTCATAATTAGGATCTCTATAATATGTCTTGTACGATGTATTATTTCGATCTTGTTCTTCCTCTAGTAATGCTTCGTACCTAGACACCTTATAAGTGAGTTCCACTAAGTCTCTGAACTCAGTTGAATCAAACTTCTTTCGAAGCCTAAACTCTAAGCCATTTTGAGCCAATCTCACGAATTCTGGCTCTGGTAGGATGACTCTACATTTATTTCGAGCCCTTTTAAATCTGGCAATAAACTGAGTAGCCTTCTCATCAGGCCTTTGACTCAATCTTGCCAAGTCTGCCATGGAAACCTCTGGCTCCGATTGGAAGAATTGGGCATGAAATGCCTCTTCCATTTGTTGCCAAGTTTGGATAGAGCCAGGTGTAAGGTTAATATACCATACAAATGCTCCCCCAGTTAGGGAATTTGGGAATAACCTTAACTTCATATAGTCATTATTAGTAAATTCACCGCATTGAGCAGCAAACCTAGCAATGTGCTCCACTGTTGATTGGTTTCCATTCCCATAAAAAAGGGCAAAATCTGGTATCCTGAAACCTCTTGGGTATTCATGTACCCTGTCTACCCATTCTGGGTATGGTTTCCTGTACACAGGAGTCTGGACCCCCCGAGCCATCGGTCCACACATCTCTCTAACAATATCAGCAATTTGGTCCCTAGGGACCATATTTTGTGCCTGCTGAACCAGTACTGGAGGAACAAACACAGGATTTGGTGGGCAAACTTGTGCCTGTGGTCCTCTTGGTCCATAAGGTGGTATATTTGGGACTGGTTGTCCCTGTGGTGCAGGTTGCTGTTGGGGGTGTGGGTAACCCCTTTGAGCCTGTCCTGCGAAAGGACCTGCGAAAGGTGCTGGAACTGGTGTTGTGTCTCTTCCATTTGTAGGAAAACCTTCCAACCCCCGGGTATAAATTCGAATAAGGGATTAGTGAACCCCCTCGTGCCAGGTATGGCTTCGAACATTGGATTTGGAGCCATTCTTATGCCATTTTCTTGTACTGGGCCAGATCCACCAATTTGCATGGCTTCACTGTTAAGCACTGAGGCATTTTGACCTGCTATAGGCCTCGAAATAGGTTCGTACCAAGAGTGAGGTGATGGTCTTTCATAGTTTTGATTACTAGTTTGACCATTAGAATGTCCATTAACTTGCATAGGCTGTTTATCTCTAGCCAATCTTTGCTGAGGGACATTTGAAACTTCCTCCATGTGTCTTGCATTTGTTGGTTGGTGGTTATTCATTCGATCCAAAAAGGATGTTGCCCACCTTTCCATCGTGTTCATTAACTGCTGTCCCATGGCATCTACTAGGCCACCCCATGGATTTATTGGCTGAGTAGATGGAACAGTGGATGGTCCAATTCCTTGGTCTCGTCCAATATTATGAACATGTGGTACTTGTTCTGAAGTGCTGGTCTGTTCGACCATAGGTTCTGATAAAATGGGAGTTTCCACAGGATGTGTTATCACATTATCCTCTGGATTAGGTATCTCTACCTCTCCTTCCACGCCTTCTTCCAAGCGTTCATTTTCTCCTTGTCTCCTATGTCTAGCCATTTCAATTAGTCCCACCGAGCGTGCCAAAAATATATGTTGGCTTTTTGGCTTTCGAAGGTTATTTTTGTAATTATGAGCGTGCCAGTAAGGATCAATTAGTCCTAATAGAAAATTAATTGCCAACCAATTATCAGACGATTATGTTTTAGTTCTTTCAGCCTTAATGAAGAGGACTTTTACTGGTGGCTTGATTTAGGAGAATTAAGCAAGATAACAATTAAATGAAGAACAATTGAAGCATTTCATTAAAAATGAAAAACTTACAATGATCCAAACTCAGCCACGTAGAGATTTACAGCAACAATCTACTACGTGAAACTACTCCTATGAACGAAGTGCAGTGCAGGAATTTAAAGTACAGGAATGTAAAGAACAGGAAATGTAAGACTGGAAATGTAAAACTGGAAATGTAAAATAAGTAAAATAAGACTGGTTTTTTGGATCTGAGTCTGGGGTTCTTTTTCTGGGCCTTCTTTGCTATTTATACTTCTCAAGGATGACCATCGAACTGCATTTCCAACCGTTGAACTGCTCCTCCATGATCGCTGATCATGTGGCTTTATAATTAGCTCCACTGTGCCATCACTCGCAGTTAGGCTTCCCTCATAAATTTGAATTTAAATGTGAGTAACCGTTGAAGCCACATCACCTTGCATCTCTTTGTTGACTCACTTCTACTCAGATCTCGTAATAACCAATACTAACTGCCACGTGTACGATCAAGATCGAAGACTTAAATAGTCTTCATGTATTACCCTTATTCTGCCACGCGTCGAATTGTAATTGGCTTGTACAAAATATGTAGCCAACATTAACACTCCAATGTAACACACAAAAAAACTCCTTAGTGTACTTTTTCCAAATGTAACACTCCAAAAAAATATGTGGGATTCTTCAAACTATTCCAAAATAAGTACAAAAATTTCTTAGTAAGTTTTGAGCAAATGTATAATTTCAAACTATGAATGTTACGTTTAGAAAAAGTATACTAATAAGTTTTTTAGTATTTTTTGTGTGTGTTATTGTTGGCTTATTTTTCCTACGAAGGAAAATATCATAAATGCGAGCGTACCAGCAAGGATTGAAAAATCTTTACAGATTAAATTCAAGCCAATTATCAAGCGATTGCGTTGACAGTTCTTTTGCCTCAACAAAGAGGACTTCAAAATTATCAAGTGTAGAGAAAAGAAAAATTAAAAGAATAATGAGGGAGATGGAGAAAGACGATTGTGTGAACAATCAAAGTAATAATTACTTATCTTTACTCCTATGCTTCGAAAAAGAAGTGCATAAAATGCTTTGAAAAGGAAATGCTGAAAATAAATGCTTCGAAATATAAATTTATATTAAACTACTCCTAAGATAAGGAAAATGCCAAGAAATATTGAAATCAATTATCTTTGATTTGAATTCTGGATCTTTTACAATGTAGTCATGAATGACTATTTATAGACAAATATTTGTAGGAAAAAACTTCCAGCAATAACTACCCAATAACCACCTAAAATTACCTACTCTTCCATCTTCATTCCCACAATGCCACATATCCCTCCATGTCTTCATAACTTCATTTAACCTCCAATTCATGCTCCATGTTCTCCACTTTATTCTCCATTATCTTTTCACATTTCATAACTTCTCATAACCTCCAAATGAATAGGAGGATGCCACATGTCCTGCAATTATATAAATAATAAATAATAATAAAAATTACAGATTTATGGTGCCAACAGTTATATTAGAGTGTTATGTTTGAGATTACATTGATTAGAGTGTTATGTTTGAGAAAAATATACTCAGGAGTTTTTTTGTGTGTTACATTAAAGTTTTAAGTTTGAGAATAGTACATTAATGAGTTTTTTTTGGAATGTTATGTTTGGAAAAAATATACTAAAGAGTTTTTTTATGTGTTACATTGGAGTGTTATGTTATTGGACTGTTGTATTGGAGTGTTACGTTCTTGCTCGTAATGTGAGATTTGTTCCAAATTGAAGGAAAATCCAAAACCTCTACAGTGTGGATTGCCAAAATGTATAATTTCACGTTTGGAGAAATCCACTTTTATCTATCAAAAATTAAACTCAAATGTGTAAATGACTACCTTTTTGTGTAATTTCCATTTTAATAGGACATTTGGGTTTATAAGAAAAAATTAAGAACTAAATAGCTCATAAGATCACATTTTGAGATTTATTGATACTTCACCCTAAATATTATATGTATTTTCTCATAATTTTTTAAATTCAATAGATCTACATATATAATAGTATTGATTACATGAAATTCACAAGAAAATGTGAAAAAAGCATTTAGGGTAAAATATCATTCGAGTAAATTTAATTGCAATGTTAATTTTCACATAAAATAAGATACAAATGGTTTGTCCAACATGTAGGGAGATACAAATGGTGTGTCCAACATGTGGAGTCCGTCTTGTGTGAAACTCGCACTTGTCTTAAATTTGTATTTTATTTTAAAATATTTTTTAGTCAACTTCAATAATTTCAATATTAAAGGAAAATTATTTGGTGTCTATGATACATCACACAGCAAATGTCACGCATAAATTATAATATGTTATTTCTCTATTCCTCCACATAAAATCGTGAATTTCATCTACTCCATCAATCAAAAAGACCATCACCTGGTCATCTACCAGAGGTATGAAATAACTTTTCACTATTTGGAGAGTACGAATTTAATTAGGAAAATTTTAAATCAGTTTAACAATGGTAAAATAATTTAATTTTTATGAAGATACAAGTTTATCTTGTGTGGGTATAACAAATCTTTCTTATGCATCTAAACATAATTATCATATGTAGGCATTGTTTGAGAACTTGGCTATTTTAGTTAATTTTTGATTTTTTTTTTTTTTGACTATTTTATGAGACAAAAAAAAAGTTGTGTTTTGGATAATTTGTGAATTTCTTTATAGTTGAATAAATGATTGTGAGAGAAAAAAAAATAATTGATTGATGTGTAAAGAGTGACTCTATCACTTTTGATCCACCTCTCTGCACTCTCTCTCTCTCTCTCACCTATGCGATTTGACCTAGTTCTTGGGGCTTCAACCTTGATTTTGGAGCATCTAGAGTTGGGATTGATCTCCGACTCCCACTCGGGTATTATAGAGCTTGGCGGGAACTTCGCTTCAATCTTAGCCAAAAGTGGATTTGAGCTTCCATCTTTACAATTAGCTTCCCATCTTCTCTACAAAGAAGTAGGGTTTCAATTCATTGACTCAATATGAGTTTATTGGTGTATTTATGGTAGTTTTGATATAAAACTAGCATGTTGTTGATTTTGTTGTTGTTGATTGAGAACGAGCGTGAATATGAGGTTAGGGTATGATGATGTGTGTAGGTTCTCTCTATTATTTTCTTATCAAACCTATTATTGTTGTAACAAAGTGCATGTGAATACTTTAATTTGAGAAAGCCCCAAATTGTAAATAAAATCCTTGAACTTGCAAATTTGAGATTTTGGAAATGGTTGTTGAAATGTTGGGAAATGTAGTATTGTTGGTTGTTGATAGTTAGGCTCAATCATTTGTTATTGAGATGTGTTGAGAATGAAAACTTGTTATTAAACGGTGGTGCATAGAGCACGTTTTGCAAGAAATGAATACGCTATTATTGCATTTAAATTATTAAAACAACATGGTTTTAATTGAACAATTAGAGTGAATCCGCGTCATGTATGGATGAGATGATGGTGGGCTAGGTACCAAGGTCCTTTTGGTCAGTAACTGGTAAATTTGGTGGGTTTAGGTGATACTTAGCGATGGCCATAAGCAGAGTGTAGCTTCACATAATGCACTAGATTAGATGACGCTTAGTGATGGTCATTGGTAGAGTGTAGCATCACATAGTGCACTAGATTAGGTGACGCTTAGCGATGGTCATTGGCAGATAGTAGCTTCACATAGTGCATTAGTTTAGGTGGTGCTTAGCAATGACCACGGGAGATGCATGGACTTGAGAGGATTCACTGGGTTTTAGTGTTGATATTGGAAAATGGGGGTTTAAACAAAATGTTTGAATGTTATATATGTATGGCATCATGATTATCTATACTTGTGAATTTGTATTGCTAAATATTTCCTATTGAACTATATGTTCACCTTACGTGGTTCAGATGTTGATGGCATGCACCGACCTTGAGGCGATGCACTGGGACTTATGCTTGAGCTTGAGGAGCCTTCTGATATTTTAGGCCTAGGGCCTTTCTTTTATTTAGGATATGAGCCATTTTTGGTTAAGGGTTGAATCCTTTTGTCTTGCAAGCCTTGGGGCAACACACAATGATTTGTATATATATATATGAACATGACGCTTGTAATAGAAATATCTCATGACGTGAATGATATTAATGTAAGCATGTATGCGAGTTTACACTTTGCTTCTTTTATTCATTGTCTTTTCGTTTATTATTGAATGGATTATTCACATGGGTCGAATCTTGGAAATCCAGGGTGTGACAGCATACCTAACCCTATTTGCTTGAATCTATCATTTTTGCATTTTATTTCATTTTGAAATCAACAATGGATAATGACGAAGATGTTTCCAAGTAGTTTTCTATAGGTAAAGAAGATGTTTCTAAGCAGTTTTCTATACTTTTCATTTTTCTATTGTTTGGAACTAAGTATCCAAACATATTTAATTTGTTCGATACTGAGTATCTGAAGAAAACTTCTTAGGTTCAGAAATAAGAATCCAAACATATATAATTTGTTTGACACTGAATATCTAGATGAAAATGTTGCAACCAATTTTCTATTGTTCGAAACTGAGTATCTGATGAAATTTTATAGGTTCGGAATTAAGTATCCAGACATATATAATTTGTTCGGCACTGAGTATCCAGATGAAAATGGTGCAACCAATTTTCTGTTGTTTAGAACTGAATATCCGAACATATTTTTAATTTGTTCAGTATTGAGTATCTGAAGAAATTTCATAGGTTCATAATTAAGTTTCCAAACATATATAATTTCTTTCGCATATATTGTCCAAATGAAAAAGTTATTAGACTTGGGGTGTACAAAATAAAATTTCTAAGATTTTTTTTATTTTTTTATTTTTAGGATTATAATAGGTATTATTTGGGGTGTCCAAACAAATAAATAAATATTTAAATTTTCAATTGAGGTGTTCCAAGTAATAGGGTGTCCAACCTAATTTTTGGGGTACATTTAGAGCTACCCATGTGTAGAATATGACATTTTGTCTTATTGGCTATTTTAGCTCCCCCTCTTTCTTCTTCTTCTTCTTCTTTTTTTTTTTTTTTGTGACTATTTTAACCTCAACCCCTGTTCCCAAATAAGGCCGTGGTGTAAATATTTTAGAAGGGTTTGGATTATCTTAAATTGGTCATCCAACTTGAAAGAACGTTTAGATTTGGTGAGTTTATTTTGGACTTATCTCGGTGATCTGAATCGTTCATTTTTAAGATTCATTGAGTAACAATACTCATAAAAAATAAAATAATCGAATATCAATAGTTATATGTTTAAATCGCATTTGTTTTAAAAAAAATATATATTGTAATTTTTTTAAAAATTTAATAAATATAAAAAAAAACAAATGTGTATTGAATTTTTATATTTTTTATATTTTGTAATATTTATTGAAATTTTAAAAAAAAATTCACAACTATTTTATTTTTTTAAATATATTACATCTAAAAAATAAATAAAATTTGTCAATCTGATAGGTCGTTGTAGTGGCCACCGACTAGTAATGGGCCAAAAGCTGAATGCAGATCAAGTAGTGTGACTACTCTCTCACTCACTCAGCCCGTTGAACAAGATGATTGTGATTAATTTAGTTTATTAAAAAATAAAATAAATTAAAAAATTCATAAGATAAAATATTATATTTAAATAATAATTATTTAATTTTTTTCTCATAAAATTATAAATAAAAAATAAAAATTTATTCTAAACAAAACCATTTTAATGAAATTAAAATAATTAAAAACACAAATTAAAAAAATTCCCCAAACGAAACTTCACTCATATCATCAATATATTGATGGTCCCAAATGCCAGTCCCAATCCCTTGACCGGTATAAAAGTTCCATCTGAAGATTTCATTCAAAAAGACATTAAAACGCGTTGTCCCTATCGCACCGTGTAGGTCCATCCTCTTGGCTCATTATCATCTTTCATTTTTTCTTTCTCACCTGTCTGTCACCCAATTTTGTTGACCGCAATTGGCGATAACGCTGCGGTGGCACTTTTCACACAGTTTGTCACTGTTACGTAGTTGATAGGCCTCATTTCTGAGCCCATTTACATGAGTTCAACTGTTCATGTAGGGGCATATATTTAGAGTTGCCTACATGGTTAAGATTGTTAGTCGAGATGTCACGGGAATTAGTCGAGATGCTGAAATATGATGTGATCATATTAGAATCTGAAATATTTAGATAAAGGATAAGAGTTCTATATAAGTTGAGACGCTCTGCTTGGATAAAGATGAGGCTCTTAAATGGAACCGTCCTTATCTAGTTGAGAGTCTACAACATATGACAGATCTGAGATACACGACGGCGCTGATAGAGTGAAACTCTAGCTGCGATGGTGGCTATGGTTGGTAGCTGCGATGGTGGCTATGGTTGGTAGCTGTGGTGGTAGTTAGTAGTGGAGGCAACAACGGCAGCGGGTGAGAGTGAAAGAGAAAGAGTGTCGGTCGCAGAGAAGGAAGAGAGAGAGAGAGGGCAACAAGCTCTGATCAGAGAGATGGAGAAAGAGAGAGACGATGAAGTAGAGAGAGAGAGTGGTTTGGTTAGGGTTTTGAAACAATATATATAGACAAGTAGTTTGGTCATTTTGTAAGAGTTTATCCTTATAGACATAATGTTTGAGGGCCAGGACCATTTGGCAAAGAAAATTCAAAAATGGATTTATTGCCCGAATGCCTTAATTTATATGGGACTTTTATTCATAAATCTCTCTTCATCTACTTATGTTCTACTTAATCCAAATTATTTTCTTATATTCTAATAAGTCTTATGAGTGACATAATTACCAAAATATCCTTAATAATAATGTTCACATTAACCATGTGAATGTTTCGTGATGTGAACATTTACACTATAAATTATGAATCTTCACATCACCAAATTGCTAAGGGACTGTTTGGTAACGTTTACGTTTTCAGTTTATATTTACAAAAAATTTATAAACTGATTTTTGTTTATTTTTAGAAAAACATAAACTACAAACGCGTTTGGTTTAGACAAAATATTTAAAAAAAATTTAAAATATAAAAAAGAATGAGAAATGGCAAGTGGTGGCGGATGGCGGTGGCGGGTGGGTAGTGGGTGATGGTGGTGGTGGTAGTGGTGGTGGTGGTGGTGGTGGTGGCTGGTGGTTGGTGGCGGATGGTGGTGGCTGGTGGCTGGTGGGTAATGGTGGTGGTGGTGGTGGTGGGTGGTGGTGGTGGCGGCGGCGGGTGGTGGTGGCAGGTGGGTGGTGGTGGCGGGTGGGTGGTGGGTGGTGGTGGTGGTGGTGGTGGTGGTGGCGGGTGGGTGGCAGGAGGGTGGTGGGTGGTGGTGGTGGTGGTGGTGGTGGTGGGTGATGGGTGGTAGTGACGAGTGGGTGGTGGTGGCAGGTGGGTGGTGGTAGCGAGTGGATGGCAGGTGGGTAGTAGGTGGTGGTGGCGGGTGGGTGGTGGGTGGTGGGTGATGGTGGTGGTGGTGGTAGTGGTGGCAGGTGGTGGTGGTGGTGGTGGTGGTGGCGGGTGGTGGAGGAGGTGGGTGGTGGGTGGTGGTGGGAGGTGGGTGGTGGGTGATGGTGGTGGTGGTGGTGGTGGTGGTGATGGTGGTGGTGGGTGGTGGTAGCGGGTGGGTGGCAGGTGGATGGGGGTGGTGGTAGTGGTGGTGGCGGGTGGGTAGTGGTGGTGGTGGCGGGTGGGTAGTGGTGGTGGTGGGTGGCAGGTGGGTGGTGGGTGGTGGTGGTGGTGGTGGTAGTGGTGGTGGTGGTGGTGGTGGTGGTGGCGGCGGGGGTGGGTGGTGGTGGCGAGTGGATGGCAGGTGGGTGGTGATGAGTGGGGGGTGGTGGTGGTAGGTGGGTGGCGAGTGGTGGTGACAGGTGGTGGTGAGGGGTAGGTGGTTGGTGGTGGTGGCGGAAGACAGTGGTGGAAAATGGTGGCGAGTGGTGGCTAGTGTTGGGTGATAAAAAAAAAAAAAAAAAACTCAAAACTCAAAACGGAAACACATTTTGAGTTTACATTTTTTTGGCCAAATTTATAAACTGAGACCACTGATTTATAAATCAAAAATTTACCGAACAAGTTTTTATTTGAGTTTTTTTAATTTTTGTAAATATAAACTGAAAACATAAGTGTTACCAAACGACACCTAAGCGTTCAAAAAATATTTGTAAGGATAAAATTGTTCATAAAATACCTTAAATATAAAAATTAAGATTTAATAGATTAAATGTTCAAATAATCGGACTTATTAGAATATAAGAATATGTTATGGACTAATTGGATACAAGTACTTAAAAAATGATTTCTTAACAAATTCTCCAATTTATTTGGAAATGATTTATTTGTACATGCTCTTTCTCCATATCTATTTGGTTTGGTTTTTCAAAAATTACTTGAGTTCTTTTTTTCTTTTTCTTTTTTTGATATTTTAATTAAAATTTTATACATTTTACATGCATCTTAAGTGCATGTAAAAAGTAAAATAAATTGATTAAAATATTTTTTAAAAATCACTAAAAACAATCGAACAAAAAAATGTGTGCATTTTTATTTGGGTTTTCATTTGTTTTTAATAAATTTTTTTAATATTGTAATTAAACTTTATTTTTTTATTTTTTAGATGTATGTAATCTTGATATATTTAAAATGTTAAAAAAATAATTAAAATATAAAAAAATCTGAAAATAAATTTTAAAAACTATAACCATACAACGCATTAACAAAAAATATATATTACAAGCACTTATTCTTATATTTTTAAATTATGAGAAGTTAAGTAGATATAACTAATACCAAAAAAAGGAGTAAATTGAAAGACTCAATTAAAAACAGAGAAAAATAACAATGATACATTCCTCTAAAACTAAAACTCTAATTGAGCTCTAGAGAGATGAAAAAAAAAAAAAAATAAAAAAAAATCAAAATATCACATCAGATGGACCTTACATACATATTAGAGCTATTATAACTCATAAATTAGAACTCCAAAACATTTTCCTAATCCAATAAATTGGCTTTTTTTTTATACTTCTCAAAAGTGGCCTCACTTTTGGAATTCAATGATATGACAATTAATTAAGATATTAAAGACAATATTTTCTCTCATATTTTCTTTAATTATTAACTAATCATATTACTTACACATATTTAGATTTAAAAAAGTAGGTTTATACATCATTTTTCTTAATGGAAATGGTGCAAAACTAAGAACTGTACACATGACCAATATTTTTGGGATAAAAGTAAAATTTGTCTAAAACATAAAAATAAACATTATTTACTTTTCAAACCACATAGGCTCCAAAATTTCCAAACACCTAATCAAATTTCTGTGATTGTATATATATAGAATGTGCATTTTCATTTGATCTAAAGATAATGTTTGGATTATGAATTTGTGAAAGAGAAAGAAAAAGATGAGAAGAAAATGAATTACTGATTTTATTTATTTATTTCAGAAAAAAAAAAATGAAAGTAAATGAAAGTGTAGCATTATAGCATACAATCTTTTTGCTATGTTTGGAACATCCCTTGTTATTCTAGCCTTTTTACTTGTAATATATTAGAGTATCTCCAATGGTTTGTCATTGGAGCTGCTATAGTTATAATTTTGCAATTGAGAAAAAAAGTGGTGCTCCACTGGTCACATATGGCAGCTGCCAAATTTGGCAAATACAAAAGCATGTGTCAAATTTGACACAAGTTTTGGCAACTATCATATGTGCCAACAGCTCCCAAAACCTCTCTTCCTCCTTCCCCCTCTCCAAAAAAACAGATAAATTTTGCAAAACTGTCATGTTTACAAAACCAAATACAGAAACTGGTGTGTTCGGACGTCTGTGTTTGGTTTTGCCAAAATAGCATCTGACCATTAGAGCAACATTGCTATAATTCTATCATTTTTTTACTATTTATTATCAAATTATAACAATGATAATACTATTATAGTATTTGTCATTAGAGATGCTCTTAGGGATGGTGGTGGATGATTGTTCCAGCCATCATGCCTTCTCTCCCAAATTGGATTAGTCTTCTACATGCAATTTTTGTCCCAGCAACCAACATTTTTATTTTATTTTATTTTATTTTTTCATTTTCCACTACCAGCACGTCCCGTGTCATTCACATCACAAACAAGCTTGTTTCAAAGACAAACAAAAAATTTAAAAAAAAAAAAAAAATTTAGAAAAAGAAGGCTATTATTAGCACCTATCTAATTTATTTGGACTCCCCATTTCTTTGAACTCCCACCTTAAACCCTAAACTTTAATAAGATTTCTTTGAATACTTCACTTAATTCCATCTTTACCCATATTCATAATATCATTACACTCAAGTACACATCCACCTAATTTTACACACACTCTTCTTCTTCTCTCCAGTAAACGATGAACGATTGAGAACAACAAACGATTGAGAGATGAATCGACTATCCATATCTTCTCTTTCTCTCATAAACGATGGTCTCTTTCTCTTTGCCACCATGAACAACGGCATCTCATTTAGAAATCTCGTCGGAAATCTCTTCAGCAGTCTCTTTCTTTTTTTCTTAGGTAACTTCTAACTTCCCATCACATATTATTTATTTATTTGTTGTTTATTTCGGGGTAAAAACTTCTATACAGGAGATTTTAGAGGAGAAAATCCTCAGAAAAAACAGAAATAAGAGAAAAATCCTATAAAATGGAACCGTTCAGCATTCTAGTGCCAAACAAAAAGTTTATGTTCAACACTGTACTACTTAACAGTCGACAAACTAGTACCGAACCGAAAACGACCCAGAATCGTAAATGCAAAATAGATAAACTTACCAATGCAACGCCAACATCATTAGAATTGTTGTCATCGTCCTCCATTACTCTACAAGTATCAACGAATGGTGAAAACGACCATAAATGTAGAAACTCGGAGTCTGTAATATAATTGTTTTCAACATTAACTGATTTGGAACACGGAACACATTTGAAACCACCAGACAAAATTTTAACTGATTAGGTAGTTTCAAATATTTTTTTTAATTGAAGATGAATACATGAGTTTAGGATGGTGATGAAGAAGAATACGATTAGGGTTTATTTTGGCAAGAAATATGTATAGATGGGGATGGGGGTGGGTGTTCAATATTATAGGTCATTCTAATTGTTTTCATTTGGTGGATGCGCATGCCATTAAAAGTTATCCTTTAATGTAATTTTATTTCATGGTATAATTGTAATTAAAAAAAAATAAGTAAGAATTCGAGGATCCAAAAAAATTAAGTAGGTGCTAATAGTAGCACTCGTAAAAAAAATAGAAGCATCTAATTCCCCAACTTCACTTCAGCACCATGGATTAGTTTCAATGCGAAACAGCCCCAACCCAACACACTGCCTTCCCCCAAAAAC
Organism: Camellia japonica; assembly: GCA_030407325.1. NCBI lineage: Eukaryota > Viridiplantae > Streptophyta > Magnoliopsida > Ericales > Theaceae > Camellia > Camellia japonica. Next base: position 117,652,788 of record JAPPVO010000024.1, on the reverse strand, counting down.
AGCCCCGTCTGATAGTCCTTGTGCATCCACAGAGAAAGTAGTGTACCGGTTTATGCACACCAACAATGATTGAGATCCCTTTTTTTGGGACCCTTACAAATCGCTTTGAATCTCAACCATTGATGGTGTGGACCCCACACATATATGAGTGAGTCCCACAGATATATCAATAGTTGAGATCCAAAGAGGGTTGTAGGGATCTCCAAAAAAAAAGGGATCCCAAGCATTTTTCTTATGCACACAGCATATGTAAGCCCCACGTGCATACATGGAGCCCACATGTGCTACAAAGATACCCGGTTACACTAAATTCTTGATACACCGGAACACGAGCAAAATGTTGTAAATGGCACAACTCCTGCACCTATTAAAGAATGCAAAAGAGAATAAGCATACAACTAGACATATGACATTCAATGGACCAAAGGGAAAAGCTGAAATAATGAAGGGAAAGTACAGTTCTGGAAACAAAACTTTATTTGATTTAGTTGCTGTCAAGTCCTGTGACTTTCAATCGCCCCTTAGAAGACGAAAGTCTACAACGATTTAGATGGCTGCATAAGATGCTGCCAACCAAAGTAGCCAAAAATTACACAATCAAAAATCTGATTCTGAAATGAAATTGACACCAATGCGCTGAGACAATTATTTTACATAACTAGCTAACTTATAAGTGCCACTCTCATGTGGTATGTTTCAGTGTCATGTCATTTGTCGTATTAATTGCTTCCACTTTTATTTCTGTCGTAAAATGAGAAAATCCCTACTCTTCTCCTGGTAGCAAAACTTCAGCTGTGACTTCCAGCATTGAATCAAATCCATCCTGTTGCAATCAAGCAAAAACAATCCTCAATTCTTAACCATCCACTACATTGTTATCATCTTTAACACAAACCGAACCAGAATGATCATCGTTATTATCATCTACTTCGTTGAGACGATTTTCTATGCTAATGTCATCGTCGCCACACTCAGACACTGAGCTTGCATCTATTTCTTTTTCTGGAGAGTCAAGTTGCATAAATTCAGCAGCTGAAATCTGCGACAGGCTGTTGTTTTCTGAATCATGACTCCTGTTTGTCGGCGTCAAGTCTTCCTTCTTGACAACGTTGAACACAATCCCATTATTGAGCCTTTCAGGCTGCAACAGATCACCTTCAGCAACCATAATGCTTGAATTGTGTACAGGAACTCTGTTATTTAAATCCCTCTGGTCAAACTCCACGTCCGAGCTTCTATCAGGCGTTGTTACCCTCGAATTTTGATAGTACGGATCCCTTCCTACCATCTGAATCAAAAAATTATTGGGGTGACCCATCATTCCTTTGCTCAATTTGCCATCAAAGTCCAAATTTTGAACAAATTCAATGAACTTATCTGCTGAAGTTGTCCTCATCAAAGGACCACCGGATCTTGTCCAACAATTGAGATCAACGCTTTCAGATTCACTATCACTTCCATCGTGTCCGATACGGTGGCTCCACAAGTTCCGGCCAGTGTGACCTCCGGTGGACCCTGCAACTCCTTGATGCAGCGAACTGGCAACATCTGCAATGACATATTCCTCAAGGGACCCTGTTGAGTTCTCCCGAGCAATGCAATTCCATGAAGGAATCCTCTTAGAAGCATTGAATCTGACAGAGCTTGATAGGCCGTGAGAGGAAGCAGCAGCTCTCTCAGCACTCCGTTTCAGTCTACGCATATGGTTGAGAATTGCGACACACTCGTCCAGAGCAAGCTCAATCCCACAATTGGCTTTTATGGCTGAGAGCTTCTCCCAAGTGCATCTCCTTCCTTGGTTGGCTGCTTTTTGAAGATCCAAATGAGATGGATTTTGTAGGATTTTGGAGTACTGAAATCGAGAACAAAGAACTAGTTAATTTACCAAAATATATTTGTACATTATCCAAACCAACGGACAAACAGACATGCAAGTGTGCGCACAACGCACACATCAAGATCAAATCAAATGTTTCAAGAACAAACACAACATAGACTGTAACTTATTTTGACTAACTTGAAGACGAGATTTTTGAAAAAGGCAAATGTAGTTCTTACAGACAATCATAAAATTTATCCATTTTCTTACAAATTTGCAAGTTCATAAATTTTGGCATTTTCACAAAATTTGCCCGTTTAAATTTTGTTACCAATATTTGTAAGTCCATACTTCTGGGGTTTTCAAAAAATTTATCACCTTATGTTTTGTAATCAAAATCACTAAGCTCATACTTTTGGCGTTTTCATAAAAATTATCAACTTCAATTTTGTTAGTCCATACTTTTGGATTTTTCACAAACTTTATAAACGTACAATTTTCAACCTATGCAAGCGTGCACACAACAACACACACATCAAGGATCAAATGTTTCAAGAAAAATACAACATAGATAGAACTTATTGACTAGTTTGTAGGCAAGATTTCTGAAAATGGAAAATGAAATTTTTACAGAAAATCCCAATGAAAGTTGTAATAAGTATTAGGTCGTGAGGTGGGTGGTCGTGGACCTTTGGAAAGATGATGGACACACCAATGGATAAGGATCACAGGAGGCGGAGGCGGAGGCGGAGGCGGAGAGAACTAAGGTTGCCTGAGAGAGAGAGAGAGAGGCAATGAGAGACTCTAGTCACCTCGGAGGCTGTATAATGGGAGTTGCAGGGTATATCATGGCATGACATAGTTGGTAAGTATGATACCTCTTTCGAGATGTCAGGTGTCAGGTGACATCCCACTCTCTACGACTGGTCATGGAGGAGCTGCTTCCCAAGGGGAGGGAGCCTGATGAACCCTTGATCCTAGCCTCCAATCCAGAATCATCTAATGATCCCGAGAAATGGATGCCTAAGCCCTGCTCCCAGCCTAGGATGTCAAGTAATGGCCATGATAGTAGTAAGTAATCATAGCTAAGGGTGAGTGCATAGGGAAGACATAGGCAGGATAAGAAATGGCTACGTAACTGCCTAGTGGGAGCATCAGGCGAATGCATTCTGGCTGAACAGTGCTCCTGGCCGCTTAAGGGAATGACGGATGAAGGGTCATAGTCAAGCAAGGTCTCGTTTGAGCAAGTTTGGGGGGAGTAGAGCCTTGGCGCTGCAGAGCAATGGCCGAGCAGACGAGCCTGGCTCATACTTCGGGCTCTTCATATTTTGAGGTTATGGGTTCAAGTCTTGGACCACCACCTTGAGGTTATGAGTTCAAGTCTTGGGACCACCACTTTGAGGTTATGGGTCCAACTCCTCGCTTAAAAGGAGACTCTAGTAATGCTATATCATGGACTATTGGTGGTTCAGATGGTCAAACAGAGAATTTCGCAGACATGCCATGAGAGTTTTTATCCCATCAAATTTAAAGAGGTCAATCATGAAGCAGCAGACTCAACTAGAGGAGGAAAGTGCATGGGGAAAGGCTATTCCCCATTGTGCAGTGTATGGACACCATAAAACTCAAATTGAAAATTTTAAAATAAATAAATAAAAAGCTGGATAGAGTTGGTACTTCAAATTTTTGTGACAAGATCATCAACCTCAAACCTAGGTTGTATTGTGTGTTCAATGCGCTTTTCATTGTTGGATGAGAGCTCATTCTTCTCTTATTTTCTCCTTTCTCCTAATTAAGGCTTGTTCACTCCAAAATTCAATTAAAGTGGAAAAGGAAAATCATACTCTAACTTTCTACACACCTGAGCTAAGGTAGCAGGCATAACAACAGTGACATCACCCTCCCAATCTTGAGCAAACAGCTTGGCGATGCCCCCTAGGGGAAAACCAAGTTCCAATGTCTGATTGCATCTGTGTTTCACCTCCATCTCAGCTAGATGAGCAAGCTGCATAGTTAAAGCACATAATCATTAAGTACTTAATCATAATAGAAAAGGAAATGGAAAAGTTGCACTAACTGACTTCAAATTGGTGATCATTCTCAATTTAGTCGACTCAAATTTAGCAGCTGGAAGGTCAAAACAAAGGGAAGAAGAGTCCAAATGTTGATAAATGATTTACCAAAGTGTTTCAAGTCAACCAATGTGTGGTTCAACATTTGTTTCAAAAGATACGTTGATATTCCAGTCAAAAGTCAGGAGTCCAATGTAAATGTACATGAAACTAACAATCACAAACTTACAGATTTTATTTTTATTTTTTGTGAGATGAAGGAAACTCTTCCACACCTCAACCTCAAGTAGCTCACCTATTCATTTCCTTTCCTACCATCCTAACCCATCAAATATGATGTTAGCCATACTTATCAACCAAAAAAATATATATATGTCAGGTATAAACACCAGAAACTCAAACAAGAATCAGGTCTAATACAATAGTACAATGTGCAGCCCAACACAAGCAAGAAATAACCATATCAATTTTTTTTATCCTTCACATGCCGTCAACTTTGCATCTTAATTTAAATTTTTAGTTACATGGAATAGAAATAATAAAAGAAGGGAGGAGCAACTTCACAGGGCATTTTCATATTGGTAACATATAACAAGATAAAAACTTACAACCGGTTAAAAAACTTACAACCAATAATAGAAAAGGGCTTTCAAGCAATTGAATAATTAGAATATAGGGGCAACTTGTCCAGGATCTGGATTTCTAAAGAAAAAAACTTGGCCAAGTAGCTAAATTTTTCTACGACCCTTTTTGAGTGGCATTGATACCACATCCTCGTGAGATTCAAAGTCATGCACTGTCTGCCAAATAGTGAACAAAAATACACTCTACTATCCTCCATACTCATCGTTTCTTTTCTTTCATTCTCTATCCACAAGATATGCAAAATTCAAAAAGTATGCAGGGGATAAGAATGTTTAGATACATCAATCACAGCTGCTAGAACAACTGTTAAGTAATATGAATACAGATGAAAAGAACTCAACAACTCAAGTGCATTAGCACGCACCTTAGCAGCAAAGTTACCTCCATAAGCTCTCACAAACTCCTTCATCCTAAGTAGAGGTGCAATATGAGGATTTGCCTGACTGACAATAAAATGATTGACATTGAAAAGCTCCTTCAACTGCATCATGGGCAAATCAATCTCCAGGCTGCCATCCCTCCACCGACGAGCAGATGAGCCAGAAGCCTCATCAGGATCCAAATGAAATGGTGGGTGATATGGAACAATTTCTCCACTTCTATCCTTTGCCATTAGTTCTTGAGCTTCAAAAAGGCCGGGAAATGCACATGAAGCAGACACTGCACTCCATATAACAACATGAGGTGAAGTTAAATAATTAAGGCATCTGGGAGGCTCATGCTTCCTTGGGGAGCAGACTGTAATCCCTAGAATTCGGCCAGTCATGTCATAAGCTTCTTGGAACGTGAGATTATTAGTGAGATGCCTTAACATCATCTGTAACTGTCTGATCTCATGAACTGCTCCCCGAGTCATAACCCTCTTAAAAACAGTAAAAATGCCACCCATCTGATCAAAAAACTGCAAAGAGTGCCATGAGTCCTCAAAGAAACTTTGAAGCTCAGGCCATGACCTAGTGGCTACAACAGAACACATGACTGATCCAACACTAGATCCTGCAATAATCCGGGGCAAAAGCTTATGTTCTACCAAGGTTTTCACCACACCCACGTGGAAAGCTCCCAGAGAAGCACCCCCGCTTAGAAGTAAAGCTGTTCTCCCAAAAGCATGTCTTGTTTCATGCATAAAAGCAAGCTTCTCCTCCAAGAGAAGCTCCTCCGAATCAGAATCACAAACCATTCTCAACTGAGTTGAAACCTCATCAATATACTCCTTTATAAGTTTGGGCACTTGAAGCCTACCCTTGTGGAGCTCGGGGTTGCACATATTACCGAGATTTCTGACAAGGTCAGCTCGCATACAAAATATAATATCTCTGAGAGAGCCATCTTGGCGACGGTGCCGGAGCTCTTGGAGCTTATTCCTCACCAATTCTTCATCATAAAAGTCTGATTCATTCATTTTGGGGGTCTCTTTATCGAGTATCTTAGCAGCGTGAGCCCACTCCTCATAAGTTAAGGCAGTTCTCATCATATTCCTCCAAAATTTCCTCCTATATGCCACCTCAGCCCTCAGTTTCACATTAGTGCACCGTTTCAACAAGAAAGCTATTAGTGTCACTAACACTAGTATCCCTTGTGGGTTCCGGGGATGAAGCCATGAGATCATGGGTTTCAAATAGCTCTTCAAAGAATCCTTAACTCTATAGAAATAATATGACAACAGATGAAAGATTTGATGCCTCAAATGTGCTATTGACTTGCAGAATAAGACTTTAAAAGCAATTGCCCGACCCACGATCGTGGAAGGTCCAATTGAGAATTGATCAACACTAGCCTCATTACTAATATCCATATCTCAGGGAAAAAAGGGGGCTCAAACTTGGCTTGTTAGCTTGATCAACTGCAGTAAATAATTCCAATAATTCTAAAAAAATGAAGTTCTAGGTATGCAAAAATCAACTCAAATGAAGTATTCCCTTTAAGAAAGAACAGAGTTTGATACAAGAAAGAGTTTCTTTGGCTCTCAAATCAATAAATACAGACAGTATCACAAATGGGTTTGTCTGTGGGTGACTAAATTAGAGTTTCGCCAACAAAATGGAAAGAAAATCAACGAGGGTTGAGAATTACAGCCCCAAAATCAGTTAATTGCAACTATATTCACCTCAATTAATAGCTCAATAATGGTCTTTTCCACAAATAAAAACAAACAATAATATTCTGAAAGACAAGATCAAAGAAAATGAAGCGAACCTCTTGATCCCAATTCGAGTTTCGAGCTTTCAAGAAAAACACAAGCTTTGATTTGGGCACTCTTGTGCATCAAAGAACCAAAAGGGTTTTCAATTTCAAACCCGAAACCGGGAAAATCGCATTAAACACCGACGCAAATGAAAATTTTCTCAGAAAACAAAAGAGAAAATTTGAAAAAAAAACAAATTGATATAAATTAATTGTTGAACAAGATAGAGGTGAGAGGAAGCGAAAGAGAAGAGGATTGGATTATATATACAATTAGCGGCAATGCATTGGGAACTCAAACTATAATATATATATATATATATATTGTTATTTGTGTATATGGATAGAATAGAATAGAATAGAATAGAATAGAATAGATTGATTAAATGGAGGATAAGGAAGAGAACACTCTCTCTCTCCCCCCCTCTCTCACTTCTCTGGTTCTCTGCAAGGTGAAATTTGAAATGTTTTGATTGTTTTTATACAAGTCTTCTATTCATGATCCGTACTATAAAATGAACCTCTTATACTTTCTCTATTCATTTCAAAATATTAGTTCACTTATTTTATTTTTTATTATTCTAATATATTAATCTTTTTTTTAAAATTAAAAATTAAAAATTTTATATTTTATTATTTTTTTAAGTTCATCAACAATACAAAAAATATAATTATAATAATTGATATTTTTAAAAAATATACTATCAAAGGAAAATTTTAAAAAATTAATATTTTTAAAATATAATCTTGTACTACCAAAAAAGTTAGGTAGTGTTTGGTAAAGTTTTAGAATTTTAATTTGAGAATAAAGTTGTATTTTGAGTTTGTAAGTTTTGAAATTATGATTTGAGGGTGAAAAATTCGTTTTGTTATAAGTTTTGAATTGAGTTGAAAATTTTGATATGATATATGATTTTGAATAAAAAAATTTACAACTCATAACTAAACACACAACCCAAAATTCTATTCAAAACTCATAAAAAATTAAAAAAAAATTCTGAAAATATTTTTTATTTAAAATATAAAAATAACAGGTGTAAAAAAAAATGAATATTGTTCTGGTCAACCGGCCGAACGATCGACTGAACGTCCGGGAGGATGACCAGGTAGACGTGTGTTTCACCAGTGAATGTGAAATCAATTTTGAAAATTGTATCCAAACATCACACTCAAATATGAGTGAAGAATCATGTTTAAAACTTCACGCCAAACACAGCTTTAGATTTCCCAAAAGAAACTATCATTTTGGGATGGAGGAAGTACAAAATTTTGAGAAGGTTTGGACCCACGGGAGTAGTGATTCAAATAGTTTATTTTATAAGATATTGTATATGGGTTAGTTTGTTTTTGGGTAAACTACCAATAGGTCCTACTTTGGAGACTTATTACCCAATAGGTCCTATTTTGGAGACTTATTACCCAATAGGTCCTACTTTGGAGACTTATTACCCATTAAGTCCTATTGATAAATTTATTAAGTGATAAAGATAAATTTATCAGTCTTTTATTTTTATGAATAAATTTATAGTGATAAATTTATCAGTCTTTTTGTTTTTATGAATAAATTTTTAGTGATAAATTTATCACTCTCTTATTTTTATAGTGTTAAATTTATTAGTTAGGACCTGTAGGTAAATAAGTCTAGTTAATAGGACTAATTGGTAAGTACCCCTTTGTTTTTAGTCTATTTTGTAAATTGTATAGTATTATTAAATTCGTGAGATTCAACACAAGTCTTATTTCGATAATTTGAATTGTTAATGTGTAGAAATTATCGATTACTTTATTCTTGTAAAAAATCACGTTGATCAGATATCGATAGCTACTTGATTGGATCAGATTTTTGTCAACAATTTATTTTGAAAATTATATTTAACGTTGACAGAAATTTGATCCGAGCAAGTAGCTATTGATATATGATCAACATGATTTTTTACAAGGATAAAGTTCTCGATGAGCTTTACACATTAAACGATTCAAATTATCGAAACAGGACTCGTGGTGAGCCCTCACGAGCCCAACAACATGCTCCAGTCAAATTTTTGACTGAAGAGAAACCTGGCCCATTGTATTAGTATATTATCGATAAGAAAAAATTAAGTTGAAAATATTTTTATTTTTTTATTTAAAAAAAATAAAAATAGATCAATGTTATAAAATAAAAAGTTTATAATTATCGGATGACTTAATTTTTTTATAAGTAATCAACTTATCTCTAGTTAGGTTTTCCAATTGGAGCGTCTTATTGGGCCTCTGTAAGTCTACTATGAAGCCCATATTGATGATCCAAACTGTTCAATGTGTAATAATCGTCGATTATTTCATCCCTATAAAATATCACGCTTATCGAATATTAATAGCCACTTGATCAACTCACATTTGTATCAATAAATTATTTTTAAAATCAAAATTATTGTCGACACAAATTTAATTTGATCAAGTAATTATCGATATTTGATTAACGTGATTTATTTTATTTTATTTTATTGGCAAAGATGAACTACTCGATAAGTCCTAAACATTGAATGGTTTGGATGGACTTCGTGGTGGGCCCACGAAACCCAACAACACACTCTTTTCTGATTTCATATTGAAGAGAAACCTAAACTTTTTCATAAATAATACATAAAAGTTCTTACAAAATGAACAATTTGTATAATTAAAACATGGTCCATAGTAGGCACTATGGGCTTGAACATCCAACCCTTTTGAAAATATAAATTATTTTTATGTATCTCCTAATTGTTTTTATTTTTTTATTTTGATAGTGTTTGATAATCTATTTCAGTAGTTAAAACTGAATATATTAAATGATACACATAAAATTTGTATCACTTTAAAAATTAAAATGCCTCTCAAAATATTAGCTAAAAAAGAATAAAAGAATTTAAATGATTTAAAACTCACTTAATTTTGATTAAATTTATAAAACTAAACATAAATATCGACATATATTATCATAAACTCACTATCATCGTTGCCACCATTACCATGACTACCACTGCCGCCACTACCACCACTACTATTACTATTACCACCACCATCACTACCACAATCGCTGTCGTTACCACCATGCCACCATAACTACTATTACCAACACCTTTATTATAATTGTTATTATTGTCAAAAGTATCACTATCATTTTCACCACTACTACAGTCGTCACTGCCATTATTATACCACCATTACAACCATTCACCGCCACAACTATTGCCTCTGTGGTCACAACCACCACCATCATTACACCATTGTCACTACTCTCTTTTTTTCTTTTTTCTTTTTTTATAATCTCCATAACATTACTCTTCCACCATCACTGCAATCACTATTTCTTAATCTCCACCACCACTGTCATTAGTGACATAGCTAATACCGCCGTTGCCTCCTCCTCCACCACCTACTCACTATCACAATATAAAAATTAAAAGATAAAATTTGAAAATAAAAAATAAAAAATTCAAATATAATCTTGTACATATTAAACAATTAATTTTAGTTCAGTATTTAATTTTGTGTCAAATAATTTTTTAACTTAAAAAATTCAACATTTAACCTTCGGTATTTAATTTTTAATTTTTAATTTTCAACTTTATTAAATACCACCTTTGTCACACAACTATTGTTAATAGGGTTTTTAGTTTTCAACTTTATTAAATACCACCTTTGCCACACAACCATTGTTAATAGAGGAAGATGCAACACAAATATATCAAACCCTTTTTTATAATATTTGAATTCACAATCTCATACCACATTTATGGTGCTACACAATTACTAAATCAAAAATTAAAGTTGATTTTTAAATTTCTAAAGGACAAAATTAAGACTTGCTACATTATTAATTGGGAAATTTATTAAAAAATCCTCTTTCAAATAGTAGTATCTCAATTAGTTCATAAGATATTCTTGTATTCTAATAAGTCCTATTAATATTTGATCTATCAAATCCTAATTCTCATATTTAAAGTAATTTAGGGACAATTTTACCCTTACAAATATTTTTTGAACCCTTAGTAACTTGGTGTGCACTATTTTGGACTATTTTGAATATTCCAAAATGTGAACATTCACATTAAATAAATTTGACAATATGAATATTCACATTGATAGTGTGCACATTGTCAAATTTATTTAACGTGAATGTCCACATCATGGAACATTCACATTGTTTATGTGAACCTTAATGTGCGCTTCATCCTATTATTATTAGGGGTATTTTGGTAACTATGTCACCCATTAGACTTGTTAGAATATAAAAAAAAAAAATTAACTAAATAGAATATAAGTAGATGAAGAGAAATTTATGAATAAATGCCCCTTATTAATTTCATATATAATTTTTGTCACACCCCGAAATAAAACCATAAATCCAACCAAGAACATATATAAATAATAACATGAATCAGAGTATAATGTTCTTCCATTTAATAGAATTAATGTACAAAAGAGTTTAGCATAAGTAAATGCTTTATAGGCTTACATCTTTCCAAGTCGTGGCTTGGTTACAACGAAAGTGAGACCAACTCAATACAAATAAGCCCTTATAGCTAAACAAAAGAAAATACAACAAAATGAAGCTCTTGCTCCAAAGTCCCTGCATGTCACTGACACCTGAAAATGGTTTTCCCAAATAGGGTGAGCCAAAACCCAGTACGAATAATCTAACACAATATATGAGTTTTAACAAAGATATAAATACAATGTGCATATACAATGTCTATGACAAAACATTCACATTTTTATATAATCATAAAGTACCATGTTCATATCTTAATTTATTTTCCTTCAATTCATTCCAACTCATGAATCAATTTCATTATCTTTTAACAACCCAACTGAGACTACAACTCAGTGGTTATCTAATCAACACAATTATCACAAAAACACTTCAATGTATACTCGAGATTTCGGGACTTTCACCCTAGACATTCCGGCCAACTTAATTTCAATAAAGTCCATCCCCTATCTCTTCTCAAACAATGGAGTACATCCCCTATCTCATCCCAAACAATGTACATATACAACGTATCAAAACACACAGTCATATTCAATGACAACAAACAAGAGATTAGTTTCAATTCACCTAATCTTCATGCAATTTCTACAACAATATAGCTATCTTCCACCGATAGCCTAATAAAGATATTTCTAAACATATATATTATTCAAATTTCCATGGGTAAAAGGCAACACGTGCCCAACTCCACCATTTACATCAACAGTCATCCAATTTCACATTACCATTATCAATTTCAGTTATTTATACAAAATAACAATTTGACTCATTTAGGGCAAAACTCCCCATTTTCCAAATATCAACCCAAATGGCCCAAATCAAGTATTTGGCCACAATACAACCTCATATTCAATCCCATAACCATTTATTTCACATTCACTTAGAAATTTCCCATTTTATTTCACACCTAAACCCTAGGTTTGCTCAAACTACTCCCAAATCCCACCATTTTTACACAATGACAAATAACTAAGTTAAAAATCATATAAAAGTGTAGAAAATCCCTACCTCAAAGAGAGAAGAAGAGCCAAGCAAGAATGAAGCTTCAAAGATGCCCAAACCCAACTCTATTCAGATCAAGATGGAGATCTTTTGATGGTCTACCTTTTTATCAAAGGGATTAGGGTGAGGAAATCACTAAAATTTGTCACGACCCATCCTAGTGACCAAGGCTGGATTCGCTACTAGCTAATTGTAAAATTTTTTAGATTAATTCCATGTAATTAAATTAAATAATGTAGCTAATTAAAATAAAAGATATAGATAAATATCCAAAGCGTATATAGAAATTATTATTTATGTAACGATGTAACATCAGTCAGATAATGATTACAAGAAAAAAAAATATGATATCCATATCAAATTTGAGGTTCTGATCCACAAGGTAAAACCATCATTCTTTAAATTTCTTCACCTGAAAGGGGTTTTAACAACTATAAATACATGGCAGAGTGAGAAATATTATACTGAGAACATGAGGGTATAAAATTACCATGAATAATTATTTAGGCTAAATGATGAATAATTTGGTTCGAATAAATTATTTTTAATAACAGAAATATAACACAAAATCATATAAATAAAATAATTATAACCACGGTACAGAACAGAACAGAGGGTCAATGGATCCATGACAAATAGAGAGTCACGTGGTGACTAATTAGAGGGCCAAAGGTTATTTAAGTCCCCCAAGGCATGGGACTGTTAGAGGGTCACTAAAGTGACAATTTAAAGGGCCAATGATTATTTAAGTCCCCAAGGCATAGGACCTCCGTGGTGGTACTTATTCAAAACAAATGTTTATAAAATCATTGTCAAATATTTTCTAAACTTTAAACAAACATATCCATGGGTTTCAATTTAAGCAAATAGAGTTCAGAAAATAATCCACGTAATTGAAACATTAATATAACCATAAAGCATAAATTATATAAAATAAATTTATGGTAACTCAAAACATTCTCAAAATATATTATGGTAACTCAAGACATATATAAAACATATTATGGTAGCTCAAGGTATAATATAACTCACTTAAATAGTAATTCCTAATTGTGCTCCCCTTCACCGCGAGCTGACTCTCTCCTCGTGGTTACGTTTGTTTTGTGTGTGTGTGTGTGTTTTTTTTTCCTTGTTCTCTTATTCACAACAACTCTCCCCTTTTATACTAAGCCTCTATACTTGCTCAGGACGTTCTAGGGTGACACGTTGCCCCTCTAAGCTACGGCCATTATGATGCTCTAGAAGGGAACTTATCCCTCAGATATGAACTTATCCTTCAAATGGATAAGTTTAAATAGTTATTGTTTTCTCTCTCTCTTTTTTTTTTTTTTAATCTTTGGACCGAAATTCTAACATAATTAAACCATCGTAATTAGATTACATTTTAGCACACGTCATTTAAATGTTTTCCTAGTATTTTGTTTTACTTTTTATTTATTTACTTATTTTATTTTTATTTTTATAAAATTAATTAAACAATTAAGGTGTCTCATTTCTTCCTTCCTAAATAGAAGTTTGTCCTCAAACTTGACGTACCTTGGTTTTCGAGGAGGTGTGGATATTTGGCTCGCATTTGGTTTTCAGTTTCCTACGTAGCTTCTTCGACATGATGGTTTCACCATAAAACCTTGACAAAAGGTATAGTGTTGTTTCGAAAAATTTGATCACGACGATCGAGAATCTGCACTAATTGTTCTTCATAAGAGAGATTTTCTTAAACTTCGAGGCTCTCATAATTGACAACATGATCTGGATCTCGAAGATATCATCGAAGCATTGAAACGTGGAACACATTGTAAACATTGGACAGTTCTGGTGGAAGAGCAAGATGGTATGCTACAGGGCTAATTCTCTTTAGTATTTCAAATGGTCCGACATAACGTGGATTCAACTTTCCTCGTTTTCCAAACCAAATGACTTCCCTTGTTGGTGAGACCTTTAAGAAAACGTGCTCTTTTACTTGAAATTCCAAATCTCGTCTCTGTGTATCCATATAGCTTTTCTGGCGACTTTGAGCTGTGCGAATTTGTTGTTGGATGAGTTGAATCTTATTACTCATTATTTGCACGATTTCAGGGCCTAATAGTTTCTTGTCTTCGACTTTTGTCCAACACAAAGGTGACCGACATCTCCTTCCATACAATGCTTCGTACGATGCCATACCAATGCTTGCTTGGTAGTCGTTGTTATAGGCGAATTCCACTAAAGGTAGGTGCTCATCTCAATTGCCCTTGAGGTCCAACACGCACATCTGTAGCATGTCTTCCAAAGTTTGGATTGTTCTTTCGGATTGCCCACCAGTTTGCAGGTGATAAGCAGTGCTAAACTTCAGTGTTGTTCCCAAAGCTTCTTGCAATTTGTTCAAGAAGTGAGATATGAAGTGGGGGTCTCGATCAGATACAATTAAAACTGGGTTACTATGCAATCGAATGATTTCTTGGATGTCTAGAGTGGCGAACTTAGTAAGGGAGTATGTGATTCTGATTGGTAGGAAATGTGCTGACTTCGTTAATCGGTCTACTATAACCCATATCGCATCATTCTTTGAAGCTGACTGCGGTAGCCCGACCACGAAGTCCATAATAATGTGCTCCCATTTCCATTCAGGAATAGGGAGTGGTTGCAGCATTCCTGCAGGTCTCTGATGCTCTGTTTTTAACACATTGACATTGTAAGCATTTGGAGACGTGGCTTGCTATGTCTCTTTTCATTCCTGTCCACCAGTAGTGTTCCTTTATATTGTGATACATCTTGGTGTTGCCAGGGTGGACTGCAAATCTCGAGCTATGAGCCTCCACTAATGTCATTTTCTTGAGTGCTGGAATGTCAGGTATGCAAATTCGATTTCGAAATTTTAGCATCTTGTTACCCAAAAGACAACCTAAGATGAGGGGTGAATTAGGTTTTTACAAATAAAAATAATAATACCCTAACAAAAATTATGACTAGCACAAAGATAAATATAGTTAATGAAATAAAAATAATTAAAACAAGTGTTCTAACAACTATGTCAGTTAATGATTTTAGCATAGTGAAAATGTGTGTAGACACCCCATTTTTGACCGACCTTAAGACTCAGACGTCACCGATTGAGCGCTTGGTAATGCTGCATATCGTGCTCGTTCAGAGGTCTCAGAGTCTCAGCTGCGAGCCTTGCCTCCAGACTTCCGGACTCTTTTGTGCCTTACCTCGGTTTGCGAACCAGGCTCCGTTTTCTCCGTTTTCTCTTCCTGAAGGGAGGAAGAGGTCTCGTAGATCATCTCTCAGTGGCCGTAGGCTACGTTTCGTGGTCGTAGGCCATTTTTCCTGTTTGAAGCCCGGTTTTCGGGTTTTTTTTCGGAGCCGTTGGCCGTGTGCCTCGGTTCGGGACCGCTTAACCATCTCCGTTTGCTCCGGTTTTTGGCATGCATCTTATTTCCTCCCTTTTGAGGGACACTGTGGCTCGAGAGACCAACTTCATGGTCAAACGCCACCTCCGGTGCTTAACAGTCAGTTTTCGAGGCCCCAGGCCGCGCGTTTTGGCCCCCGAACCTTCGTTTTACATCAGTTTAAGTTCATTTTTGGCAGGGACTTCATTTTCATTGTTAGGAAGCTTGTAGAAGGGTGGGAGGCCAGCAATTGTCCTGAGGACCAGCTTTATTCCTTCATCGCTCTCCGTCGCCCGTTTTCCTCGCTAGAAAGCTGGTGTTGACCATTCCCGGGCCACTTTCTTGGGCCATCAACCACATATTTGTGTTGTACACACCTGGGAGGCCACCAATATGTCATGGCCAGCCAGCAATTGTTCTTGACCCTTTTGAACCCCTCTGAAAAGTTGGGTTTTCTCTCTCCTGGTTCACTTTTTCTGGGTTTTAACCACATGGTTGTGTTGTGTACACATGGGAGGCCACCAATATGGGTGGCAGGCCAGCTTTTTTTGATTGACCCTTTTGAGCCTGACCGGCCGGCCACCTGAACCCTTTGAACCTGGCTGGCCATGCTCCCCTCAGCTGGTTCCTTACAGCTGCACCCTCCTTTCCCCCCCAGATCCTGTATCCGAGGGGGGGTTTTTTGGGAGGGGAAATTTGAATTTGATTTTCCCCCCCCCCTTTCCTCCACTCCTTTGTCTATATAACCAGACCCTCTAGCTCCATTTTAGAGGGTTACAAAAGTTGTGTTGAGCTCTTGCATACACTCTCCCTCTCTCTCTACTTCAACCCCCCCAAACCCTAAGGTTCTTGCACCAATCCATAGCACTACACCTCCACACTCCATTCCAGCCACTTGGAGGCTATTTCCAGAGGTTAGGAGCACCATTTCTTCAACCAAAAGCTGCTGGAGCTTTGTGCTACAAGGGTAAGCTTCTTTTCACTATTTTTTGTTCCTATTTTGCATGAAATCTTAGCCTTTGTTGCTTACATTTTTGGGCTCCAACCCAAACTGTAAATAGTCACATTTTGAGCTCCTTTTCATGTTTGATCAAGGACCTCTTGCTGTTTAAGGTCTCCTACTATCACTTGCCTCTTTAACTCTCTTTTAGGCTTTTTTTTTTGCATAGTATTTTAAGCTTATTTGTGAGCTGTTTTGGACTTGGTCATAAACTGTAAAATATCTTTTTTTGAGCCTCTCTTCAACATTGTTGAAGGGCTCTCCTCTGTTTGAGGCCAGAAGCTACCACTTGTCTCTTTATCCCTCTTTTAGGCCTTTTTCTTGCATGATAGTTTAGCCTCACTTGTGTTTATTTTCGTGGCTTGATATAAACTGTAAAGTGCATTGTTTTGAGCCCCTCTTCAACTTTGTTGAAGGTCTCCTTACCATTTGGGGCCAGCTGCTATCCCTTGTCTCTATTCTCTCTTTTAGGGCCTTTTTTTGCATGATAGATTAGCCCTATTTATGTTCACTTTTGAGATTTGTCATAAACTGGAAAGAGGCTTGTTTTGATATCATCTTCATGTTTTATCAAGGGCATTTTCTTATTTAAGGTCACATGCTTCCTTGTATGCTTGATTCCCTTCTATTTTGAGCCTTACACCCTAGCCCTTGTTGCATACCTTGTTGGACCTTCTAGCCACTGGAATCCAGTGGATTTCCAGTGGCTTTGATGCTATTTTGAGCCTCCAAATCAGAGGGGGGTGACCCCCTCTCACCTTGACTTGTTTGATGGTCATTTTGGCCTTCCAAAGAGACCCTATCTTGCATGCTTCTTAGTCACATTTCAGGGTCAATTTGGTGAGTTTTAAGACTATCATATTTGATTTTCAAAGTTGATTTGGGGCTGTCACATGTCTATCTTGTATGTGCCTAATAACTCCTTGCATGGCCCTCTAAAGGAGCCCCTCATTTGTGCATGTGTTGGCTATATTTCCATGTGTATTTGGGCGTATTTTAGCATGTTTAGTTCACTGATTTTTTCTGGTTTAGTGAGATTCCATGTGCTTCATATACGTGCCATGTAATCCATGTTTGATAGTCAAAATCGCATGCTATTTTAGGCCATCTTGCTAGCATCTTTTGGCCATGCTTTGAACTAGAAACATTCACGTTTTGGGACTGCCTTGGTTCTGTCTTTATGCTTCATGATCAAATAATGCATGCTTTGTATAGCTATAGGCCAATGCATGTGCTTAGTTTTGTGTTTCGGGACCATTCCATGCATCGGGTGCCATGTTTCCATGTTTCGGGGCTGTTTAGCATCATGTTTTAGTGCTGAAATTTGCTTGTTTGCACATCATGTTCCATGCCTTACCATGCTTTGGTAGAGTGGCATTCGTGCCTTAGGTCCGGTTCTCGGTTTGCATGCATGTGTGCACGTATCTCGAGTGTCTCATTTCCATCCTAATGGTCTCCTATGTGAGTGTGGCTGAGGTCCACTCGTGTCGGTGTAAGTCCACTATGCATTGTGTATGTCATTTCATTTCATGGCATTGTGTATGCTAGGTTGTATGTTAGTGCATTGTGTATGTCATGTTACCTCGTGCATCGTGTATGCCATTTCATAGCATTGTGCATGTTAGGTTGTATCTTAGTTGCATTCATGCATGTCATGCATATTGCATTGTGTTTGGGATAGGAGTTAGCCCGAGCACGGAAAACGAGATACGTTTCGTACTCCAAGTGACGGAACGTGTCTCAATTCCCATTCACCGACACTCCGGATTATCCATGATGGAGTCTCAGTCTTGTTGTGTTTATATGTGCATTCATTCCATATTGAATCATGCAAATCGACTCCTCGGCCATCATGCATCGATATGTGTGATTGGTGGCACGAGGATCGAGGACTACGCTCCCTGAAGAGTAGTCAAGCATACATATGTGAAAATACATTGCCATGCCCCTTTCCTGCTCTCTGTTACAGCAAATCAGAAACCGACAATCTTTTGGGGCTTCGCGCAACATTCCGGGCTTAATTATAAACAGAGGCTAATTGGGGCGTCGCAATGGATTTCTGCGCCAAGTAACCCAAGCATGCATCATTCATCACTTGGAACAGAGCTGAGGCAGTCCATGGATTTGCATGTTATTTATTTCATTCCTTAGTTAATTTGTTAATTAATTAGGAATTTTGTACTTATTCGGACTGTAAATTATTCATTTGGGATTGTATATTATTTATTTGGACCCTTCGAGTGAGGGCATAACTGTAATAAATGTGCGTGCGTGTGATGTATGTCTTCCAACCCCACGTCTTTCTCTCCCTTTTATTTACCAGCTTATGATGGTTAGATTAGGGCATGTTTCAATTAGCATACAGTATGATAGCATGTTTGCATTCATTCATCTGTTTTGCATGCACCGGGCTCGGCGCATCATACTAACTGCATTTGTATTTCAATTCTAAGTTGAATACATGTTAGCTGTAGCATTCCATATGCCATGTTTAGAATAGCCGAGCCTGCTATAGTTGCATTTTTGCATGCGTTGCATTAGGCATTCCTGTATAGTTAGGATCATGCATGGATTTCTAATTAGCTTCTGTTTTGGCTTGGAGTACTCAGTAAGTTTTTATGCTTTAGCATCCTTGCATGTGTGTGAGTGACTGCCATGAAAGCATGCTTACCATGAGGCTATGTACTTATGTGATATAACTGCCTGAATGCCTGTGGGTGAAGGTTGGGTTATTTGGATTGGGACAAATCATCAACTGCGAGTTTTAAGCCCACTAGATAGTGGCAAAACCATCTTTTCTAAGCCCACCTGAGGGTGGCAAAATCTGCATTTTAAGCCTACTTGCGAGTAGCAAACCATCTTTCAAAAAACAAACATGAAATGTTTTGTTCCAATTCAGGCGACCCGGTCTATACTTGTATGCTGTGCGCATCACATAGTAAATCTAGGCTAATAACCGGAATAAGAACACATAATGTTTTCAAAACCTGATATCATGATTAGTAGAGGCCGATCTTTGATCGGGCGAGCGGGGGTGCTCACGAAGTGACCTTCCCCAATCGTACCCAAGTTCCCGAGCCGAGGCAACTTTGGTGATGACGGACACGTGGCCTTAGGCAAACGAGTCAGGGTTTCCATAAATTTCCCCAAAAATAAAATATTTAGGTGGCGACTCTGTATCTGGCAAAGCAGTCCATGTTTGGCACTTCTTTCAAAAATCTGTTTTCTCAAAACGATTTGTCGGATTTGGACTTTTTGGTTCAAATTAAGAACCGTGACAATTTCAGTCCGAACTGTAGTGAGCCCAAAATGAACGGAACGGGAGGACTCATTCCCTCCCAGGGCATTCGGGGACATCTACAATGTGAAATATAGTTATGGCAATTTAAATAAAATAAAGAGATAAGGGAGAGAGAGGCAAACAAATTTATAGTGGTTTGGCTTCAACTCGGCCTACGTTCACTCCTTAAGCTTCATTTGAGATTTTCCACTATATTCTAACTTTACAGGGTGTTAACAACCTTTTCACAGATGGAGCAATCCTCTACAGATTTTACACAGACTTTCTAAGTCAAGAACACTGAGTGTACTACACTCTTGCAAGGTTGAAAAGAAGGTGTTTTTGCTTTCATAGAAAGCTACAAGAATTATCTTTCAAAGATAGATATAAAAATAAAGCTCTGGTTTTTCTGTAAACCTCACACAGGAAAGATGGGCTTAAAGCTATACGTCTCAGTGTATAATTTCTGAAAGAGGATATAAACAAAAATTGAAGAACACTTCTCAAAAAAAATTTCAGAGAACAGATGTGAGTGATTATAGATCAAAGAATATTTTCTGGTTGTTTTTGTAACTTGTTTACATTAGAGACTTTGGTATATATAATGAAACTTATAGCCATTTATAGCTATTGTATTCATTTGAATATCTTCCACTTCATCATTACTAATTTGAATATCTTCCATTTGAACCTTTTGGCCTGCTGCTGTACTGGGCTGTTTGAACCTTTGGTTTGGGCATTATTTTTGGGTTGAAATGAACTCCTGATTTAAGCAAATATTAAATACATTCAAACAATGTTTAGGATAAAAGTTTAGGTGAGAAATAATGGGACAAAATAAATTTTGATTTTATTTTTCTCTTTCAAATAAATTAAAACATAATTAAATAAATCATCAAAATAAATTTTGGATTCTATTAAAACATAATTAAATAAATTATCAAAATAAATTTTGGATTCTATTTTTCTTTTTCAAATAAATTAAAATATAATTAAATAAATCATCAAAATAAATTTTGGATTCTATTTTTCTTTTTCAAATAAATTAAAACATAATTAAATAAATCATCAAAATAAGTAAATCTAACACATCCCATTGCTTATAGTGAAGTCAGGATTAGGAGTAGTTTTTTGCTCGTACTTTTTCTTCAAAAGTTTGTCTTCACATTGGCATGCTTTAATTTCTTCAATCAATGTAGGTTCCACGATTACGTTGGCGAGCAATTCATTGATCTTGCGGGGGATGAGGATCCATGCCAAACTTCTAGTAAGCTTTCGACTTAATGCATCTGCTACCACATTAGCTTTGCTCGGATAGTGATGGATCTCTACATCGTAATCCTTCATAAATTCTAGCCATCAACGTTGCCGCATATTCAGTTCCTTCTGCGTAAACAAATATTTAAGACTCATGTGATCTGTGTAAATCTCGCAGGTTGCACCGTAGAGATAATGACGCCAGATCTTGAGGGCGAAGATTATTGCAGCCAATTCTAGATCGTGAGTTGGGTAATTTTTCTCGTGAGTCTTTAGTTGTCGCGAGGCATATGCAATGACTTTCCCATTCTGCATAAGAACGCAACCCAAACCATTGTATGAGGCATCGCTATAAATTACGAACCCATCAGTTCCTGTGGGGAGTGCCAATATAGGAGCTATCATAAGCTTATTTTTCAACTCTTGGAAGCAACGTTCCTGCTTATTAATCCATTCAAAGGGTGTGTTCTTCTGAGTTAGCTGGGTCAAGGGTGATGCTATCTTCGAGAAATCTTGAACAAAACGTCGGTAATAGCCGACTAGACCCAAGAAGCTTCGAATCTCGGACACGTTAGTAGGTCGTGGCCAATCCACGATTACTGCACCTTTTGGGGGTCAACCGAGATGCCATCTTCGTTGATGATGTGATCGAGGAAGTGTACACTAATGATCTAGAATATGCATTTCTTCAACTTGGCATAAAGTTTGTGATCACGTAATGTTTGCAGCATTGTTCGTAAGTGTTGTTCATGATCCTCTAGTGACTTGGAGTATACGAGAATGTCGTCAATGAAGACGATGGCGAACTTATCATGATATGGTTTAAACACTCGGTTCATGAGGTCCATAAAGGCTGCTGGAGCATTTGTGACGCCAAATGGCATGACAAGAAACTCGTAGTGCCCGTAACGTGTTCTGAAGGCCGTCTTCTCAATGCTTTCCGTTTTGACTTTTAGTTGATGATAGCCGAAACACAAGTCAATTTTGGAGAATACTTAGGCACCTTGAAGTTGATCAAGCAAGTTGTCGATTCTTGGCCAGGGGCATCGATTCTTGATGGTGACTTTGTTCAGCTCCCAATAATCGATGCATAACCTCATCGTGCCATCTTTTTTCTTTACGAACAGTACTGGAGCTCCCCATAGTGAGGTACTTGGTCGAATGAAGCATTTGTCCAAGAGTTCCTGGAGTTGGGTTTTTAGTTCCTTTAATTTCGCCAAGGACATACGGTAAGGGGTTTTGGAGATTGGTTGTGTATTGGGTTAAGTGTCAATGGTGAATTTGATTTCTTGATCAACTAAGGTACCAGGTAAGTCTTCAGGGAAAACATCAGGAAATTCTCGAACGACCGGTATTGAATCGAGTATTGGGTCTATTTGTTGAGCGTTGACTACATAACAAATACAATCACCACAACCTTTTCTCAAAAGTCGCTGGGCTATCATGGAGGATATTAAATACGGAGGGGTAGAAATTCCAATTCCTTCGAAGACCAGCTCGCATTGGTCGGGTAACCGAAGAAAGACCTTTTTGGTCGTACAATCAATAGAGGCATGGTTGGCAGCAAGCCCATCCATTCCTAAGATTATGTCGAAGTTACTAAGGCGGAGTGGAATCAGATCTACATACAAGGTTTCATCTTTTAGGGATATAACACAGGACTTGTATACCTTTGTACTAAGCGTGGAGACACTAGATGAAAAAGCCACAGATAATGCATATCCGAATAGTTCAGGTGTTGATATTAACTTGGGAACAAAGTGTGGTGCAACAAAAGAATGAGTGGAGCCAGAGTCAAAGAGAACATGAGCTAAGTGACCACAAACAGAAAATGTACCTGTCACAACGTTTTTCATAGCATTGGAATTTTCGAGCACTAACGCAAAAGCTCTTCCTTAGCGTCTCTGTTCCTTCTTCTCTCTTGTGGTGGTTTCCGGTATTTGAGCTAGTTCAGAGGTACTTATCACAAAGTTGGTGAATTTTGGGTAGTCTTTCATCACATGGCCAACTTGGCCACATCTATAACATGCTCCTATTGCTCGATAGCACTGTCCCATATGAGCCTTTCCGCAACTCGGACAATTTGGAATGGTGCTACCCCTGGGAATAGTAAAACTTTAGTTGGCTGAACCAGTTGAGCTAGTAGATCCGGGATTTACTTTCTTTGTGGGGGCTGCTCTTGATTCTCCGACTGGTTTCCAAAACCATTTATTTTGACCCATTCCACTTGAACGTGCAGTTTTAATTCCTTTTTTGGCGATATATGCTCGATCCACCACCTCTCCATAGATTGGTAGTTTCAGAACCTCAAGCTTATCTTTGATTTTCACATCTAATCCTGCTTCGAATTTCCTTACTTTTCGGGTTTCCGTCGGAATAACATACAGTGCAAATCGTGTTAGTCGTGTGAACTTACTTTCGTATTCCGCCACCGACATTGTTCCTTGCCTCAAATGTAGGAACTCGGATGCCTTCTACTCCCGTAGTGATTCTGGAAAATACTTTTCATAGAACACCTCTAGGAATCTTGCCCAAGTCACGATCTCTTCCTTTTCTAAGATGAGGAGCCACAATTCCTGCGCATTTTCCTTGAACGTGAAAGTGGTGAAGGATACTTTATGTTCTTCTGTGCAGGGTAGGGCACGAAAAATCTTCTCCATTTCTTTAACCCAAGCTTCAGCTAGCAAGGGGTTTGAACCTCCTGTGAACGTGGAAGGGTTCAGGCCTTGGAACTATTTAATCGTTGTTGTCTCTTCTCGATGTTCTGGTGACCCATTGTTCTGCAAGGCTTGCAGAAACTGGTAATAACTCTTTCTACAATCCTTTCCATTGGATCGACACCATTAGATGATGATCCGGTACCATTTCCATCATTAGCCGTAGCTGTAAAACAATTTTAATAAACGTAGTGCATGATTTCTATTAATTACCTAAATTAAAACATATTCACATAATCTACAAAACATAGACAACATATACATTATTCACAAAACACCGGTTTTATTTATGTATAATGGTGTTGGTACATCACTTGTAGTTATGTCAATTTTAGTGCCTAACCCTCCATGACAAAACGGGTTAGAACTAGGTCATGGTTAGCTCACTTGGATACCCAACACAAGGAAAAGGAAAAAAAAAAACACAAAAACAACAAAAGAAAGGATTTTGTTATTAGGATCCTAGGTTGAAAATAGTCATGGGTACTGCAGTTGCATGTGATGCTCAAATTCCCATTCGTTTTGCTCGATGCCAAAGCATCGCCATACTACCTCTACTCGGTATATGGGGATGCCTGCCTTGTTACCCCACAATTGTCGTCTTATTATCCGCACAGGTACCTCCACATATGTCGTAATGTCACCAAAGTCAATCGCTTGAGTATCAATTAGGTTTTGAGGGAGAGGGACTCTTGCTTGAATGTGATCACTTAAGAAGGCATTTCGTTGTCGAGCCATAAATTCTGAAGGTAAAGGTGCCACTAAATAACGAGGATATCCCTGACTCGGGGCCATACCCACTACCCGTGTAGGTCTTAAAAACCTGTCTAAGGTACTCATAGCGTCAACCTTCTACCATTGTGTGTCTACTTCTGTGGGGACGGCCCTTAAGTATGCTGGTCGGCCCATAAGTCGGTTGAGGGTCGAGTTTACCTGCCTAACTATTGCTTCTGAATCACTTATTTTTTGTGGTAAGTTTGGAACGTAATTATTATTTTCAAAAATTCCTTCAACGTCCGAGGGATCAGGCTCGTACCAAAAAGAGTCGCTGAAGTTAAGTTCTGACATTGCCTGCACCACAGAATGCCTAACTTAGCTATAGAACTAAGAAAAGACTTATCACTATAAGGACTAAAGTGAGACCATAAGGACTAAGGTAAGATTTTTTATTTATTTATTTATTTTGTTTAAACCATTGCTTTGATACCACTTTTGTCACGACCTATCCCAGTGACCAGGGCTGGACTCGCTACTAGCTAATTCTAAAATTTCTTAGATTAATTCCAAGTAATTAAATTAAATAATGCAGCAGATTAAAATAAAAGATGTAGATAAATATCTAAAGCATACATAGAAATTATTATTTATGTAACGATGTAACATCAGTTAGATAATGATTACAAAAAGGAAAAAAACACATGATATCCATGTCAAATTTGAGGTTCTGATCCACAAGGTAAAACCATCATTCTTTAAATTTCTTCACCTGAAAGGGGTTTTAACAGCTATGAGCACATAGTAGAGTGAGAAATATTATACTGAGAGCATGAGAGTATAAAATCACCATGGATAATTATTTCGGCTAAATGATGAATAATTTGATTCGAATAAATTATTTTTAATAACAGACATATAACACAAAATCATATAAACAAAATAATTATAACCACAGTACAGAACAAAACAGAAGGTCAATGGATCCATGACAAACAGAGGGTCACGAGATGACTAATCAGAGGGCCAAAGGTTATTTAAGTCCGTCAAGGCATGAGACTGTCAGAGGGTCACTAAAGTGACAATTCAGAGGGCCAATGATTATTTAAGTCCCTAAGGCATGAAACCTCAGTGGTGGTACTTATTCAAAGCAAATGTTTATAAAATCATTGTCAAATATTTTCTAAAATTTAAACAAACATATCCATGGGTTTTAATTTAAGCAAATAGAGTTCAGAAAATAATCCACGTAATTGAAACATTAACATAACCATAAAGCATAAATTATATAAAATAAATTTATGGTAACTCAAAACATTCTCAAAATATATTATGGTAACTCCAGACATATATAAAACATATTATGGTAACTCAAGGTATAATATAACTCACTTAAATAGTAATTTCTAATTGTGCTTTCATTCACTGTGAGTTGACTCTCTCCCCATGGTTACGTTTGTTTTGTGTGTTTTTTTTTCCCCTTGTTCTCCTATTCACAGCAACTCTCCCCTTTTATACTAAGTTTCCATACTTGCTCAGCACGTTTTAGGGTGACACGTTGCCTCTCTAAGCTACGGCCATTATGATGCTCTAGAAGGGAACTTATCCCTCAGATATGAACTTATCCTTCAAATGGATAAGTTTAAATAGTTATTGTTTTCTCTTTCTCTCTCTCTCTCTTAATCTTTGGACCGAAATTCTAACATAATTAAACCATTGTAATTAGATTACATTTTAGCACACGCCATTTAAATGTTTTCCTAGTATTTTATTTTACTTTTTATTTATTTACTTATTTACTTATTTTTATTTATTTTTTTTTTAAAAATTAATTAAACAATTAAGGTGTCACAGAAGTAGGTGAAAATATAGAGAGAGAGAGAGTGTTTCAGAGAGAGAGGGTCTCAACTTTAGGTTTTAGGGAGAAAAGATCTGAAAAAGTGATGTAAAAAGTCATTTCTGCGATTTGATATACGCACAGTCCGCTCGAGCGCAAGAGTTGATGCTCGAGCGTCAGATACAAAAGTTGTTCCGCTCAAGCGCAAGAAAGGCCGCTCGAGCGCCAAGACACAATGAACAAGACGTTCATCGCTCAAGCGTGAGCGCAAGAAGTGACGCTCGAGCGTAGAAAACACACATCCATTAGTTTTGCAGACAATAGACCAACGCTCGAGTGCAGGAAAGGCCGCTCGAGCGCTCACCCGCTTGAGCGTAGAAATCACTCTCCCTGTAGTTTTGCAGACCTGCAAAAGTACTAAGTGTTTGCAAAGCCCGCTCAAGGATAGGAAGTGCCGCTCGAGCAGAGGACCAAAATTCTGGGCAGCATAAGATTTAAAAAAATAAGCGACTAACCTACCTAAACATAACCACAACAACCCCAAAGCCAATTTGAAAGAGATACAAGGGCAAAAAGAGGTAAACAACAATATGAAAGCACTAAACCCGAGTCCAGAATACCATAAGAGTCGGGTCAAAATCAGAATCGCTATAATTTTTTTATTTGTATGTCAATGCGGTACTTAAATCAAACAAAAAACCAGACGAACATACTTCCGCTGCACTTTATATATTGATTTTTATTTTTAAACTCATATACCTAGCCTACTATACGTAGGATGTAAAAAAATTTAAAAAATCAACAAAATCAATTGAATTGGATTGAATCGATCATATTTGGTTGTTTTTTTTTTTTACAATAATTGGTCTGTGTGATTTTTTTAATTTAATTTTTTTTCAATTTTTAGTTCAATATCGGTTTAAGCACCTTGTGTACTAAACTAAATTGAAACCGACTGCTTCAATATATATTGTATATATAATTTATATAATCTAATAATATAATGATATTAATAAGTATAATAAATTTATATATTAATAAGTATAATTTATCTTTCTAACTCAGCGCCGTCGTTTTATTCTATGTGGGCCCGAGGTCGTTTTGTATGTTTGGGTCAGAGACCGTTTTGTATAATTGGACCCAAGGTCGTTTCGTAATATGCTGGACCCAAGACTGATTGTCAAATTTGAATATGAAGAAAACTATGGGTCGTTTTTACTTTTGAAAACATATTATTTATGTTAAATATGTTCGATGGTTCAAACTCATATATTAGCCCTTTGCACTGTTATTACTCATTAAGTTTCACTCACTCCCTAATTTATATGTATGTAGGTGATCAACAGGGAGATTAACCTTAGAGTCAGCCTCAAGAATTGTCTATATGGACTTGTTATACCAAGCCAAAGATGGAACTTTTTGTCTTTTTGATGTTATATTTTATGTTAAGTCTTTTGTTTGGTTTTTGTAAAATGGGTTTGTGAATATGTAAACTTAATGTTAATGACTCTTATGTATATAAGTTCTGTTTGGAAGTCATGGTATGTGTATGGGAGTTATCCTGATCATATAAGCACTGCTCAATGGACATTATACATAATATTTGCTTCTGCTTAAGACCCCATCATTAAAAACATTTGTTTTCTATATAAGGCTGTAGGTAATCGTGTGATTACTGGCCAATTATGAACCAAACTTTTAAGGGCGGGTTTAGGTCATGACACTAAGAGTGTAGTACATTTTAAAAGTGTAAAAGAGGTCACCGGATCTCGATGATCTCGAGATCTTCGAACACGTATCTCTCTCTCTTCCATCACCGAAGGTTAGTTGTAGATCAACCATCATAGATCAGCTTCATCAAGTCCATTGCCACCATAGTTCCATGTATTCTGCCGGAGAGAGTTAGGGTTATAGATCTCGATCTTGGTTTGGAGGATTAAGGTGATTAGTAACTCGATTGAAAGGGTTTGAGTATGCGATTTCCAATATCTCTCTCTCTCTGCAACTTTCTTTATCTCTTCTTTCTCGCACTAAGAATCAAACCAACATTCATTCTCCAAACCATTCATAGGCATCTTCACTCATAGCAAGTTTCAAAAAGTGAGAAAGATAGAAGAGAAAGAGAAATATAGAGTAAGTTGTGTCATCGATGCAAATTTGATGTGTGTTTATTGTTTACTGATTAAACTAAATGATATATTATTTTTCTGAAGTTGTTAATCTCAGAAACTAGATTTTGAAGTTTGAACAAACAATTCTTGCATACATCTCGAAAATAGAAGATCATCTGCATCGAGCATATGGATTATGTGTCGCATTTTAGACATTTTTTGAGCATCAAGATCAACACATCTAAGAGCAACCAACAGAATGTGTTTCAGTACTTTTGAAGATGGCTCTCAAGCAACTTTAGATCTACAACTTCCTCAGATTTTTGATTTCCAACCATTGTTTTCAACCAATCAACTAGTTCATTTTTTAATTTGTTTAATTTGGATGGATAGATGATTCAATTTGTTTTTTTCTTGTTGTTGTTGTTTATTGCAACATATAAATTTTTTTTTTTTTTTGTACAGATAAATTTGTTTTGTTTATTGTTGTTGAATTTGAACAGAAAACAAAATTGAATAGATAGGTGTAAAGACGGAGAGAAAAGAGAGGTAGAGAGAAACAAATACAGAGAAAGTTTAAAAATTGTGTGAATTTGAACAGATAGAAAAAATAGATTATAAAAATTCAACAAATAGACAAAAAATTTGAATAGATAGACCAAAAATTTAAATAGATAATCAAAAAAAATTAAACGGTAAAATTAGAAACAAAGATGGTGTTTGGGAAGTGAGTTTTTATGTAGATTTTATTAGATGTAGGTTTTTATGAGATAAAATTTTTTTGGTGTTTGGGAAGATAGTTGGGTTTTTATGTGGTTGGATGTGATGTTTGTGAGAGAAAAAGTGAAATGGTTATGGAGTTGGATGTGATATTTTGTTTGGATGTGTTTTTTTTGGTTTTGTAAAACTTTTGTCTTTTAGTAGAAAAAATGAGAAAAAAATTTGGGAACTTGCTTCTCAAACACCATGTCATTCCAAAATAATAAAAGAATTTTTCATCAAATTATTTCATAAAAGGTGAATTTCTTACCAATAAAAAAAAATATTCACTGAACCTAATTCTTTATACAATCTTTTAACTTGTACGTTTTAACAATTTTCAATATAAATTTTATGGGATAAATTATAAACACCTCCCTTGAGGTTTACTTAAATTATCAATTACCCTCTATGGTTATAGAATTACATTATGCCCATAAGGTTTCTAATTTCATAACAAATAGGTCATTTTATTAATAAATCATCCAGTTAATTAACAGTTTTTAATAATGTTAAAATTTTATTTCAATTAATAATTCAGATAATTTTATTATTGTATAGGTGAACAATTAGAAATTTCACATTTTCAATTAATTCTGTTAAATAAAAAATTATGATAGAGAAGTATTTGTAATTTTTCAAATCATATGTAACAATTCATATTTTAAGCAAATTTCATGGGTGTATTTGTAATTTACCCATTTTATGGGTAAAATGAAATTTGAAATTGTGATTTTCTTCAAGGTCCCTGGAATAGAATACGGGGTCACTCTCAACACAGCATTCGGTGGTGTATTGAGGTGGAGTTGTGAACCTGTGCGAAGAAAGAAACCCGGAGGCCGGACAGCATCATCGGCGATGATGATGATGATGAGGAGGAGGCCTCCATTGGCGGCTC
The DNA here is from genome assembly GCA_030407325.1 of Camellia japonica. Taxonomy (NCBI): domain Eukaryota; kingdom Viridiplantae; phylum Streptophyta; class Magnoliopsida; order Ericales; family Theaceae; genus Camellia; species Camellia japonica. Next base: position 117,622,609 of record JAPPVO010000024.1, on the reverse strand, counting down.
TTCGCCACCGCTGTTTGGGACCCCCTACTTCCCTCAGCTTCCGTTTCATATCCTCCTCTCATTCCTCCTCCACCACCACCAAAACTGTCCCCCTTCTCTGGACCACCACCACCACCACCACCACCACCGACCCCAACGACGCAGTCACAGTCCAACTTCTCTCATGGGGCCGTGGTTCCTCCGGCCAACTCGGCGGCGGCATCGAAGAACTCCGCCTCTACCCTACCCCTGTCGCCTCCCTCCTCCTCCCTCCCTCTTTCCGCCTTTCCCTCCCCATCCCCGGCCGCCTATCTCCTCCCCCAAACCACCACCAAAACCCTAATTCTTCTGATCCAGTTGATGTCTCCATTTCTTGCGGCCTTTTCCATTCCGCATTGTTAGTCAATCGCAAGCTCTGGATTTGGGGCAAAGGCGATGGCGGCCGCCTCGGACTCGGCCACGAGAACCCATCTTTCGTCCCCACTCTAAACCCTAATTTAGATTCCCTCCAAAGCATTGCCCTTGGCGGCCTCCATTCCGTCGCTCTCAACTCTCTTGGCCAAGTCTTCACTTGGGGTTATGGTGGTTTTGGAGCTTTAGGGCACTCTGTTTATCATAGAGAATTGTTACCAAGATTGGTAAATGGTTCTTGGGATGGAAAAATTAGCCACATTGCAACTAGTGGGACACATACAGCTGCAATCACTGAGTCTGGTGAGCTTTATACATGGGGTAGAGATGAAGGAGATGGTAGACTTGGACTTGGTCCTAGTCGTGGCCCCGATCAGGCTGGTGGTTTAAGCATTCCTTCTAAAGTGGCAGCATTGCCTGTACCTGTGGCTGCTGTTTCCTGTGGTGGGTTTTTTACGGTGGCTCTCACGGAGGAGGGACAGATTTGGAATTGGGGTGGTAAGGATTTTAACTTTCTTTACTCATGGTAGAGTATCGGGTTCTATTTCAAATACCGAGTTGAATGACTAGTTACTACATGATATATGTGAATGCAAGTAAGAAAAGTTAGTAAAATTTGTTAGTTTGGATAGTATTTTCCAATGGTTAATCTCGGGAAATTTTATTTCCACACCCCAAGTTTCCTTACTCTACACACTTAATGAAGTTTTTTTTTTTTTCAGAATCACAATTTTATTCTTTAACAAAATTACTATCTCACTCACCACCATCTCACCCACCATCTCACCCACACATCTCACAATTTCTCCATACACATCTCATCCACCACCATCTCACCAGCCACTTCACCGCCAGCCATCGCCTCCCATGCCCAAACCTCAACCATACAAGGCGGGAAACAACACCAGATTGTATAACTTCTTCAATCGGCAAACTTCATTCTGAAAATGAAATTTGAACAATTAATCTTCCAAAAGTTAATCAGAAGAAATATAGCCCCATATATCAAAACATGATCATATACCTATTGAAAGCAATTTACGGAATTGTGTAGTAGCCTCCAGTTGCAGATTGCTATCATTTGACCAAATAGCAACAACCAAGGAAGGAAGACTCTCTAACTGCAATCAAATCAACAGACCCCAAAACCTCAAACAAAGCATTTTGTGTGTGTGTGTGTGAGAGAGAGAGAGAGAGAGAGAGAGAGAGAGAGTTGGGATTTTTGGCGGAGAAGATCATGATGGAGGTGACGGCAACGTGAGGGGTTGTGTGAGAATGGTTGAGCTGGGAAGGGGCGGTGGTTGATGTCGTCATTGCCGCCGTCGTCGGTGCCGCTGTCGTTGGTAGCTGGTGTAGTTAGGGTTAAGGTTTAGGTTTTTGGAGTGAGAAATGATGGAAGGAGAGGATGTGCATAGAGAAGGTGAGGGTATATTTGGTATGTAAAGTGTGTGGACTGAGATAAAGAAGTAAAACCAAATTACTAAATGTGTGGATTAAGAAAAGATGTACACAGAGATAATTTGGTGTGTGGAAATAGAATTTCCCATTAATCTCATGCTTTAACTTGGCTTCATGGACTGGAATTGCTAAATTTTATTTCGCCTGCATTGAATACATACAATAGGAATTATAAGAGATGTTGGGATATTGCTTATTAAAAAAAAAAAAAAAAGTCGGTATTTTTAGTAAAATGAATTCAAAATTTTGAAATTCCAAGGTTTGGTATATAAAATGACATGTTACATGACCTCTTTAAAATAAATCAAATACTCATGTCGGATATCTTAGTGTTTTAAAAAGCGCGCCTAGGCGCTAAGCGAGGCGAGGCGCAAGGTTGGCGCTTGAAGTAGACGAAGCGAGGCGCATTGCAAGAAGCGCACGTAAGGCGCTGAGGCGCGCGCCTTTCGCCTAGGCTGAAAGCGCACGCTTCGTGTGCTTCGGCTAGGGCTGACCTGTTTTGTGTTTGTGTACCAACCACATAGGATTAAAACTCTTATACAATACAAATCTGTTGGGGAGCTTCTTTGAATCGATTGATCTGAGCTTCGAAATCGACTGATCTGAGCTTCTTCAGGTTCGTCTCTGCTTCTTCTCTTCTGCCTCGTCTTCTCTTCTCCTCTCTTCTCTTCTCTTCTCTTCTTTCGTCGTCTTCTCTCTCGCTTCTGTCTGGCTCACGATCACGATCTCTCTCGCCTTCTCTCTCGCTTCTGTCTCTTGATTCATATATATATATATATAATATAATGCATTATATGATACCTATTATATAATATATAATATACTTATATATAATATATTATTGATTCATATATATATAATATTATATAATACGTATAATATCTATTATATAATATATAATATATAATATACTTATATAATATATAAAATATAATATATACTTACTCATAGTAATAAAAAAAATAAACATAAAATAAAATAAAAAAAATTAATTAAAACACATTATGTAAAAAATATAATAAATAAATAAAATAATATATATTAAAAAAATAATTATTTTTTTCTTCTTCTCTGCTCTTCTTATTAAAAAAATTAATAATATACATATTAAATACTTTCTATGTTGAAAATTGTGTTATATTAATATTTTGCTTAACTTTTATAACTTGCGCCTCGCTTTGGTGAGGCGCACGTCTCGCCTCGCGCCTCGGCGCTTAGGCTCCAGGTGACCTGGGCGCCTCGATGCGCCTAGGGCTTTTTAAAACACCGGGATATCTAATACTTGGACAGGAGAGTGTGATATGTATCCATACTTTAATTTGAAGTTTGATGGGTTTGACATGTAGATATGCAACTGCACCTGAAAGTCGTATCCGAGTCCATGTAAAATAGATAAAACGATAGTATTTCTAATGTATATTTGAAGGAGCATAATAGAGTTGGTTATTGTTTTAATAAATAAAATTAAAAAAGAAGATACAATCACGTTTTAATCGAAGGTTAAATTTACTATTTCAGTGGTGTTAGAATTGATAAAGACATATTTCCTCCTGATGAACTATGATTCATTATACCTTTTCGATTTGAGGAGTTGATATTACTAGAAATTGTGTCATGATCTGATTCTTTGACATCAATCTTGATGGAGTATTTGGCTGTTCTCCCATTTTTTTCCTTGTTGGCTGTGTGAAGATCATGGCATCTTATTAATACCATCAAATTGATGCCTTTGAACAGCAAACTCCAACTATGAGCTTGGAAGAGGTGATAAGTTTGGTGGGTGGAAACCAAAACCGATTCCTAGCCTTGAAGATACTCACATCATTCAGATAGCAACTGGTGGATATCACTCTCTTGCTTTGACTGATGAAGGTAAAGTCCTTTCGTGGGGTCATGGTGGGCATGGTCAGTTGGGTCATTATTCTATTGAAAACCAGAAAATTCCTGTACCTGTTGAGGCTTTAGCTGATGAAAGGGTTATCTATATCGCTTGCGGAGGTTCATCATCGGCAGCTGTAACTGATAAAGGGAAGTTGTACATGTGGGGAAATGCTAAGGATTCACAATTAGGTCTACCTGGGCTGCCAGAGGTACAACCATTTCCAGTTGAAGTTCTGTTTCTAATGGAGGATGATGGTCTCGGGATTCATAACGTACTCTGTGTTGCGGTCGGTGCATCTCATGCAATGTGCTTGGTTTCAAGATTAGGTTGCCAAGGAGTGTAGTAGGTTTGTGCATGTGGTCTCATATGTAACGAGACAAGGAACAAATGAGATTTTCCAGAAACAGCTCAAACAGAGGTGAAGTAAAATAGTCACTCTGGAATGTTTTTTGCAATAGAGAATTTAACTTCAAAATATAGGAGAACAAAGCAGATTCTTAGGTGTGACAGATTGCTGGCTTTACATCTTCCATAACATAGTGCGACGTGGAATGTCTTACTGATCTTTGTTTCTCTGTGGCTGACCTAAGTTGCACAGCTGCAGGTCTGACTTTGTTGAACTGCTACAACCTACAACTGTGGCTGGCTAAATGGATCAGGACATTTGGTCAAATGGATTGCGTTGGATGATAGCAGTTCCAAATGTTGTAAACCACATGCAAGTTGTGTTTATCTTTCAAGTAAAGCCCTAAAAAATTGCGTCTCATTCCTTTGTCTTGTAACAGTGAAAGCATTTGGTTATTCAATGTTAAAAAAAAAAAAAGATAGTAAAAACTAACAAGGATTTTAATGTTCTCATGGAAATGCAATTTTAAGAAACCTGGATTGCGATCAAGAGGTTCCGCATCTGTTTCTTTAATTTTGTCTTTTTGTTACGCAGGATGTTGTTTGTTTAATTTGTTGGGTAGACAATTATTGAGCTATTAATTGAGATGAATATAGTTTCAACTAGCTAATTTTAGGATGGCAATTTTCAACCCTCGTTAATTTTCCTTTCAACTTGTGGAAAACCTCTAATTTAAATTTGATGCACACAGAGACAAAATCATTTGTGATACTGCCTGCATTTATTGATTTGAGAGCCCAAGAAAATCTTTGTTGTACCAAAACCCTTTCTTTCTTCGGGGGAATACTTCATTTGAGTCGATTATTGCAGAAATTCATTGTTGAGAATTTTGAATTATTTACACCAGACCAGCAAGTACCAATCCCTTTTCGCATGAGATATGGACCTAAGTACTGAGGCCAATGTTGATCCATTCTCAATTGAACCTTCGATGTTCGTTGCTCAGACAATTGCTTTCAGATTCTTATTTTGCAAGTCAATATCACATTTGAGGCATCAAATCTTTCATTTGTTGTTATATTACTTCTAGATTAAGGATTATTTGAAGAGCTATTTGACGCCCATGATCTCATGGCTTCATCCCTGAAGCCCACAATGGATACTAGTATTGGTGAGACAGACTTGTAGCTTTCTTGTTGAAATGTCAAACTAATATGAAACTGAGGGCTGAGATGGGATATCAAATGAAATTTTGGAGGAATATGATGAGAACCGCCTTAACCTTCTAGGAATGGGCTCATGCTACTAAGAGACCCCCAAAATGAATGAATCAGACCTTTATGATGGAGAATTGGTGAGTGATAAGCTCCAAGAGTCTTGGCTCTCTCTGAGAGATTATATTTTGTATGCTAGCTGATCTTGTCAGAAATCTCAGTAATATGTGCAACCCTGAGCTTCACAAGGGTAGCTTCAAGTGGCCAAACTTGTAGAGTATATCAATGAGGTTTCTACATTGAACTCAGTTTGAGAATGGTTTGTGATTCCAATTTGGAGGAGCTTCTCTTGGAGGAGAAGCTTGCTTTTATGCATCAAACAATACATGACTTTGGGAGAACAACTTTGCTTTTAAGAAGGGGGTGCTTCGCTTGGAGCTTTCCATATGGGTGTTGTGACAACCTTGGTAGAGCATACGCTTTTGCCTGGACAATTGCAATGTTTTGTTGTAGCCACTAGGTCTTTGCCCAAGCTAAAAGTTTCTTTGAGGATTCTTGTCACTCTTTGCAGTTTTTTTGACCAGATGGGTGAGATTTTTGTAGTTTTTAAGAGGGTTATGTCTCAAGGAGCAATTCATGAGGTCAGACTGTTACAGATGATGTTAAGGCATCTCACTAATAATCTTACATTCCAGGGAGCTTGTGACTTGACTGAACAAAGCTCTCCAAGGAAGCATGAGCCTCCCAGATGCCTTAATTATTTAACTTCACCTCATGTGGTCTTATGGAGTGCAGTGGCTGCTTTATGTGCCTTTGCTGGTTTGTTTGAAGCTCAAGAACTAATGGTAAAGGATAGTTGTGAAGAAATTGTTTTATATCGCCCGCCATTTCATTTGGATCCTGATAAGGCTTCTGGCTCATCTGTGGTCGTGGAGCGCTGGCAGCCTGGAGATTGATTTACCCATGGTACAGTTGAAGGAGCTTTTCAATATCAATCATTTTATTGTGAGTCAGTTGAAGGAGATTGTCAGAGATTATGGAGGTAACTTTTCTACTAAGGTGCGTGCTAGTGGAAATGAGTTATTGATTTCTTTTATGATTTATATTCATATTGCTTAACTTTTGTTCTGGCATTTGTAAATGTTGTATCTATCTATACACTCATATTTCACTTCTCTATTTTGTATATATTGTGCTATGTTATATTTTAGGTGTTTGATTCATCTAATTCCATGTGCAAGGACACAAGCATATAAAATATTTATATTTCTTAGTAGTACTTTTTGTTTCTAGGATGAAATGGTGTTCATAAGGTGCCATAGTTTCGTGCATAATATGGGACTTTTATGCGTAGGTTTACGGTAGACCCAATTTGTTTATGATTGCTAGGTGAATGTCCAACTGCACGAACATATCCCATGCCTTTATCCAAGTCTCGAGTATCGAACACGTCATTCATACATTTAGAAGAGTCCATCTAACATACATATTGGGAATAGAGAATGAAAAGAAAAGAAAAGGTGAGTATGGAGGGTAGTAGATTGTATTTTTGTTCACTTCTTGTCAAATAGTACATAACTTTAAATCTCACGAGGATGTGCTATCAATGCAGCTCAAAAAGGATTTCTATAATGATTAAACTATATGGCAGAGTTATTACCTTTAGAAATCTAGCTCCTAGACAAGTTGAAGACATATAGGTCCTAAATTCTTATTATTCATTGCTGTAGCCCTAGTAAACCTACCTTTTGAAACAAATGTCGAGCCACTTCTTTGTTGACGTGAAAGCAAATTGCTTTAGTGGTAAATCATTTGTCATCATTTGGACTCTTCTCCCATGTGTTGACCCTCCAGCTGCTAAATTTAGGCCTACGAAATTGACAATGATTACATAGGCTAATTGATTGGATATTTGTCCTACGTCATCTCCTTGATGTGCTTTGCTTTGACGTCGGTCTGTCAGGCTTTTCATTTTCTTATTCTATTATGATCGGTGCTTTCGAATTGTGACGCATATCGTGTATCGCTTTATCTCTTTTATTTAATGTATCACATATAACAACCTTGAGGTTATGGGTTCAAGTCACGGGACAACCACTTTGTGTACTATGCCAAATGTTAGGTGTGTACTAATTGGGTGTTGTTTTTATATTATATAGTATCATAAGATACATTAACATATATGAATATATATTGGAAAACATATCTTTTCTCGCATAATATATAAATATATTGAAGTACCTAAATCATATAACCAAAGACGGGAAATATTCTCTCTAAGAAACATAAAAATTAGTCAACGAGGTAAATATACTTTCATAAAATAGAAGTATTCCAACTTATAATTTATTAGGAAAAAATTGAAATTTTAATATGACAAATGATGAATGAAGTTTCATTGCAAATGTTAAAACAAAATAGAAGGTTTATTTATTTATTTTTTCAGTCGGGCCTAGCTGCTTTAATCTCGGGTCCATCTGCTTCATGATTTGCAATCAAAGACATTCTTTTGAACTTATTTGGATTTTGGTAGTCTCAAATTTGTTATATGGTGTGTCATTATCATGGTCCAAACAAGTGCATAGAAATATGGTGTGTTATTATCATGGATTTTAGTTATGTTTTCCTTTATTTATTGATTTTTATTTTTAATTTTCAATTGAGTCCCATGGCATCCTTGGGATGCACGATCGGGAGTAACCTTCACCATGTTTAACCTCCCCACCTCTAGTTGAGTCTGTCACTTCATGTGTAGGTCTTTATATTTGACTAAGACCATTACGTAGGAAGCAATTCATAGACAAAGATAAAAAAATGTATTTCATGACACAGAATTCTTTGTGGTCTTTGACTATAAGAACTACCTATAGTACATGATATAGCATTATTGCAGTCTCCTTTTAAGTCAAGAGCTGGAGTTGTTTGTTTAGTTGCAATCCTTGAAATCCAAAAGGTAGCTGTCCAAAGCTCTCCTCTGACAGAATTTCTCCAATCATCCAGACTTGAGACAGAAAAATGGTATTTTCTTAAGCAACATTTTATATTCCTATCTCGGATTCTCCAAAGAAAACTGCTTTGATATTGATAAAGCAAATGGTAAACTGTGAAGAATGTTGCATAATTAATGATGTAGAGCATGGAAGAAGAAAAACAACAAATCTAAAATTTCACATGGAGCACAATTAGGGTATCAAGGAGTGAAGTTTTGGTAATTTTGTGATTTGCTGGTCATGGGTTGCAAGGGAGCTTCTATTGGCAGATAACAAAAAATTTCAATTCACACCATTTTTTTTTTTGTTCAGATGAACAAAAATTAATTATTCAGATATCAACTACCTGAATAATTATTTTTTGTTCGGTAGTTGATTTCCAAACAATTGATTTTTGTTCCATAGTTGATATCTAGATAGACAAAATGGTGTGAATTGAGAAAAAAAAGTGGTGTGTAAATAGAAGCTCCTAGGCTATGGGGGTCACCCATAAGTTTTGTTATGGGTCAAATTATGTCATTGGGTTTTCTATGGAGTCTTTAGTTCTAAATTGTCTAGTTGGTCAAAGTTTTTTAGCTTCTAATTATAGAATCATAATCCTTGTAGGAACACTAAAAATGTAGTAGCTTATAAATATGCATGAATCTTCTTTCTAATAGAGATTTGTGTTGTGAATTTTTCAGCCCCAAAACTCTGGCCAATCAAACTCTAATCATCCCCAACCTTTTTTTTCCTATCAGTTGGCAAATAAATTCATACATAAATCAACCATAAAATAGTCTGTGTCTAGAAAAATCAACTCATAAATCTTTCCACACCTTATTTTTTGTAAATCCTGCAACCGATACTTCAGAAATTGACTTAATTCCACCTTCTTACTTATTACAAAAACAAATCTTTCTTCTAGCTCTTAGAACCCTAACCTTTCCAAAGCCAAATATTGTAGGCAGCAATACTTTCCTGCATCAATTAAATGACAAATGTCTTCAAATTTCCCAACCTAATCATCCTAAGCCAGGGGCGACTCTACATGTAAGGGTGGGTGTTCAATTGAACACCTTGGAATTATATGTATATATATAATTCTGCCCAAAGTTTTATGTTGAACACCCTAACCCACTTTCCTGAACATCCAACCTAGTTGAACACCCATCCAAGCCCACTTTCTTGTACACCCAACCCAACCCAACCCAGACCATAACCCTTTAATCAATATATATATATACTTTGTGAAGTGAACACACAATGTGTTTTGAAAGCTGTGCTTCCTTAGCTTGTGCAAAGTGTTTTTTTGACAAAATTTTGTATTTTGCAATTCTCAGCCAGTGTACCACTTGAATGTTAATGTTAATCAACAGTTTTTTAGCTTATCTCAGTTTGAATTAAATGAGCTTTCTTCATATTTTTTTATCATTCTAGTGGTAAAAACAAAATATATTTATGTAAATTTTTGTATCTACATTTTATTTTTTGAAACAATGATATCAATATATTAAAATTTTATTTTATTTATTTATCTGTATGTGATTTGTAAAGTCTAAAAAAATTAAATTATATCTACCTGAAAAAAATTCCTGGAGTACCCACTGTGAACATCCTGAATAAGCTCACTTTCATTGGGATTTTTTATTTTTATTTTTTTGTTAGAACTGCACTTTTCATTTTAAAAATCTTTTCAAATTAGTCAAAATAAGTTCTAAGTTCTGTCTATTGTTTTGCTCTTAGAACTTTTGATCTTGATCATGCGTGTGTACATGTGTGCACACTTGCATGTCTGTGCATCTATTGTTTTGGATATATTGTATGTAATTCTGGTAAATTAACTAATTATTTGTTTTCAATTTCAGTACTCCAAAATACAGAGGTACACTGTGGGAGAAGCTCTCAGCCGTAAAAGCCAATTGTGGGATTGAGCTTGCTTTGGAGTGTTGAAATGGAGTGCTGAGAGAGCTGCTGCTTCCTCTCATGGGCTATCAAGCTCTGTCAGATTCAATGCTTCTAATAGGATTCCTTCATGGAATTGCATTGCTTGGGAGAACTCAACAGGGTCCTTTGAGGAATACGTCATTCCGGATGTTGCCACCTCGCTGCATCAAGGAAGTGCAGGGTCCACAGGAGGTCACACTGTCTGGAACTTTGCAGAGCCACCCTCACATACATGATGGTAGTGATATTAAATCTGAAAGTGTTGATCTCAATTCTTGGACAAGATCTGGTGGTCATTTGATGAGGACAACTTCAGCAGATAAGATCATTGAATTTGCTCAAAATTTGGACGTTGATAGCAAATTGAGCAAAGGAATGATGGGTCACCACAATAATTTTGTGATTCAGATGGTAGGCAAGGATCCATACTATCAAGTTTTGAAGGTAGCAACACCTGATAGAAGTTCAGACATGGAGTTTAACCAGAGGGATGTCAACAACAGAGTTCCTGTGAACAATTCTAGCATTATGGTTGTCGTTGCCTGAAAGTATACGTAATGGGATCGTTTTCGATGTTGTGAAAAGGATTACTTGACCCCAACAAATAGGAGTCCTGATTCAGAAAACAATGGCCCGTCCCAGATTTCAGTTGATGAGTGTATGCAACTTGACTCTGCAGAAAAGGAAATAGATGCAAGCTCGGTGTCTGAATGCGGCGACAATTTTGGTTGCATAGAAAATTGTCTCAGTGAAGCAGATTCTGGTTGTGATCCCAAATAATCATTCTGGTTTGGGTGGTTAGATTTGAGGTTGGTTTGTGCTTGGTCATTTTGCATGGTGCAACTGGAAGGATTGGATTCAATGCCGTAGACGAAACTGAAGTGTGTTACTAGTAGCAGAAGATTGGGGAATTCTGACTTCACAACAGAAATTGAATTGACAGCAATCAGGACAACAAGAGACATGACATGGAAGTGTCGCCATATGAGTGAGTAATATCACCATCAAAGCAACTGTATGCCAGCTTTATCGAATAATTCTTGAAACACTACCAAATCCAAAAGCATTGGCGGAGTAGTATCACCATATATCATCCTCGATAAAGGTTTGGTACTTGTCAGTTCCCCTTGTTTTCTGGTGCTTTAACCAAATGAAAATTCACCATTGGCCATCAAGAACAAAGTTTGTGTTGTGGCATGGAGTGGGATATGATAACAAGGAAAGGGGGAGATGTGATAAGAAAAAGTGAATTTGAGTGGGGATTTGAAAAGGAAAAAAAAAAAAGTGTGAAAGGTATATGAAATGTAGTTATATTTCATTTATATTTTATTTATTTTTCTTTGTTTCCTTTTCATATTTCTCATTAAATCCGTGAACCATAACTGTAAATTAAATGTTGTTTTTGAGGACACAAATAAAATGGCCAAAGACTAAATTAAAGGCAAACTATTATGGATTCAAAATTGCAAAACACCTTATTCAATTTGGACAGAAAGGGGGGTGTGATGGGTGGGACAATCACCCATTATCCCTAATAATATACAAAACAAAAACAGGACAGCCCAATATTACAAAAGTTGGAAGGCACATTGTATGGGAGAGAGTAACTACTGGTTGTTACATAAGATATGTTTGGAATGTGGGTTGGTTTTTTGATTTTATTAGTTTGGAGTTAAAAGTCTCGTTTATGATAGGTTGTTTTGGTTTTTTTGATTTTTGTGAGAGTAAAAATGAAATGATTATAGTTTAGATGTGACGTTTTGTCTTATTAATTTTTTAATTTATTTTATCTTTTTATGATTAAAATAATTAAAAAATTAAAAAATTTAGCATGTTAAACGAAGGCATAAATCATTTGCTTACTGGACCTTCAATCTCAAAGCCCACCTTGTTGGAACTTGGGAGTCTACACAAGTCTTGAGAAGATTGCACCAAATACCAAAAAGGAGCGGATACTTCTAGGGTTCTAAACGAGCTGAGTTGAGTTGAGTTTGAACTTAGCTCGTTTTCTTATTGAGCTTGTTTATTGAGTTCAAACTCGTCTCGATAAGTAACTAGGTTTGAGTTTAGTTCGGCTTATTAATATTAATGAAATTTGAGTTCGGCTCAATTTGATAATTTTTTTTAAAAAATATTTAAATAAAAAATATTTATTCGAGTTTATTCAAACTCGAGTTGGCTCATTTACCAAACGAACCGAGTTGAGTCGAGCCTGTTCGTGAACAATTTGATTCATTTACAACCTTAGATACTATTATATATATATATATATTTTTTGTTGACTGGGAACCCCCAAGGCCGGGCTCATTCACGATCCGACCCTACAAGCCAATCTGAGGGAGATGTTGAGAAACCCACCTCTCATCCTTCAATTTCAGCCAAGGATTATTAGAAAGTTGACATAGGTTTCGAAACCGAAACTTTTGGCTACGTAAGGGGTTGTCTGACCAATTCATCGAACCCTTGGAATTAAATACCACTAAATCAAGGACTCACACCCATCATTTATCTTTCCAATATAGTTTGGATCTTAAAAAATAAAAAAATAATAATAATAAAGTACACTTAATTTGGTTTGGATTTGAAAAGAACGATTAGATTAGGTACATAATTTTGGAATAATTTTTTTGTTTTTTTCTTGCTATTGAATATTTCATATATTGGAATTTGAAACCTTTACGTAATTTAGCTTTTACTTTTATTATCTCTTCTAATTTATTTAAAAAAAAAAAATACACTCAATTTAGTTTGGATTTAGGAAAAAAAAGAAAAAGAAAAAAGAAGCAAATTAAACCTTTGTTTAGCATGTGAGTTGATTTTTTGATTTTTTAACTATTTTAGCTTAGGACTAAAAAGTTTCGTTTGGGATAGACTTTTTGATTTTTTTAACTTTTGTGAAAGAAAAAATAAAATAATTATGGTTTAAACATGATATTTTGTCTTATTAGATTAAAAAACTCATTTTTTTTTTGTGGCTAAAATAACTCCAATCCAACCCAAACTTTCATGTGAAAGATAGCCTAAAATGAATAAATTCAAGTTTTGACATAATTTAATTAGGGATGTGAAAATCTGATAACTGAGGTGTGAACTAAGAAAGAAGCAACTTTAATAATATCTTTGGTCACATCATATGAGCTTTGAAAGCAAAAATAAGACAATAAATTTCTGAAAAATTTTATTATACACTCTTATGTCATATGCACATTTGTCATTTTTTTTAATTATGATAATTTTTTTTAGTTATGACATTATTTTGAGATTTTGGTTATAATTTTTTTATGTTTGATTCTGACTTTTTTTTTTCATTTAAAAAAAAATTATGACTCAAAAATATAAAATTACGTTTTTTTTAAAATTTTTATAATTATAAATTACTTGATACACCTATGTATCGGGCTCTCTTGGGAAAAGAAGAAAAACGCTGGGTTGCGTTTTTGAGCAAAACGCTGGATTGCGTTTTTGCTCATTTGGGAAGTGCCAAAAAGTGAGTTGAAAAATTACGTAATTATCCTTAATGTTTATATTTTGTGGATTTGGGTAAAATGTAATTTTTTAAGTTGGGTGAGGGTATTTTAGTCATTTTAGTGTGATGTGACACCATAAATAAATATTAATCCAAAAAAAAAGGTTACTTTTTACCAACTTCCTAAATCACTCTAAAAAAACTTGGTTAAAAACAAAAAAGCTATTTTTTACCATCTTTCCAAATCACTTTAAAAAAACTTGGTTAAAAGCAAAAAAACTACTTTTTACCATCTTTCCAAAATACCACATAATTTCTAAAACGTGGGATGGAAAGCTGAAAGAAAAGAAACCAACACCAATACAACTAATGTTACTGCTTTATGTGACTTTGGGCCCCTTGGTAGTGACATTTTTTTTCTTTTAACGAAAAAAAAAAAAAAAAAAAATATTCTGAAGTATTATCACTACATCTGTAGGCTCAGGTTTCGGGATAGTCGGTTGTCAGTCTGATTTAACCCAATCTATAGAAAGGGACTCACCACCAAAATACCAGTGAAGCTTATTAACCGTCCCAACTACGATCAAATTTCGATTGAAGTACTGCGTGAGGTCTCCGAAGAGAGTTACTGAAAAATCTAAGATTTTTCGCGCCCCTTGGTAGTGACATTGAAAAGAGTAATGTGTGGCCTCCATGGTTTCTACAATCTAATTAATCATGTCTCACTCACTTGAAAGAACTTTCATAGAGTTCATATTTTCTCGAACCTTCCACAGCTCTGCAGGAAGACCAACTCATCACAACTACTGCTTTCTATGACTTTTTCTCTCATTAGTTATTGTGGCTGTTTGGCACAATTTATAAGCAGTTTAACTCAATTTTTGACTTAAATTAAGTTGTTTTAGAGTGTTTAGTTCAGCTTAACTCAGCTTTTGACAATTTAATTTAAGTCAAAAATCATGAATTTTGAGAAATGGCCTGGGAGGTGCTTAAGCAATTATAACTTAAGCGGAAAGCTGTATTGGAGGGGAAAGATTACTTAAATGCCTCTCATCAATATTATAACTTCTATTAAATTAATAATTGAAATTAATAAATTATTAATTGTAATGAAAAAATTAATAAAAACAGAATCACAATTTAAAAAAAATTAAAATTAAAATTGAAGAAAAAAAATGAAATACAAAATGAAATAACTTATATTAAATGAAATAAAAAAATGAATATTATAACTTCTAGGGGGATGCACCAATAAATCCCAAATTTGTATCTTGTAACCCATTTGGTCTTATGAATTTTCTTATGAACCGTTAGGTCCTATCCCAATGTTAATGACCATTAAACATCAAACATCATCATCGTCAAAACAACATCATCATCATCAAAACAACATCAAACAACACAACATCATTATCAAAACAACATCAAACATCATCATCAAAACAATATCAAACATCACAACATCATCATCAACATCAAACATCATTATCAAAACAACATCAAACATCACAAACATCATCATTAAAACAACATCAAACATCACAGCATCATCATCATCAAACGTCATCACATCATCAACAACACAACATCACAACATCAAACATCACAACAACACCATCAAAACAACATCAAACGTCATCATCATCAAAACAACACACATCATCGCCATCATCAAGCTTCATCACCATCGTAAAAAACATCATCATCAAAAGTCATCTATACAATTCATATATATTTTTTATAAATAAAAAAAACCCTAATCAGAAAAAACCCTAAACGTATTGAATGAAAATCTTTCGAACAGACCATCGCAAGGTCTCCTCCCTCCTCGATTCCTCCTCCGCCGACGTCGCCTGGCTCCTCTCCATCTTTGATTTCGACTCCGACAGCGGAGGCCCCAATCTCTCTCTCCCTCCCATCGCTAGCAACGACCCTACCCTCGCCTTTGTCTGGACCTACATTGCCGCCGTACAAATGAACCACCACCACCGCGGCCGTATCGACGTTGCCAACAACCTCCTTCCCTAGCCAGAGAGCCCCCCGTGAGACGATTCTCCATGGGTGTTGGGGTCATTAGGTTTCCGATTAAGCTCCGACGAGTCATCAGGCGGAGCAGGTCTCAGGGGTGGTTGGTCGTTGTGCCAAGCATGAGTCTTGGTAGAAGAAGAATCATGGATCTGTCTGTTGGGGAGTCGATTAGGGCTCGTATTGATTCAATCTGATTTGAACATCGCTGAAGAACATCATGCTGTTGTTGATGTTGATGATGTTCACATTTTTTTTTTTGGATGATGTTTTGTTTATGTTTGATATTGTCGATTGGTGCAGTTAATGTTGCTAATGTAGCTAATGTTTTGATGATATTAATGATTTTGTTGATGTTGCTGATGTAGATAGTGGGACTAAATGGTGCATAAGAAAATTTGTAGGACTAAATGGTTTAACTTTCTACCACATAGGATTTACTGGTAATTTTTCCTAACTTGTATTAAATTAATAATTGAAATTAATATAAAGAAAAATAATATGTAATGACATCACAACGTTAATATAAATACATGGATATTAATTGATATTAATTGTAATGAATTAATAAATTAAACAAAATTAACAAAAAGAAAGAAGAGCAGGGATAAAATAAAAAACAATAAAAAAAAGAAGAGAAAAGAAAATAAGAAGAAGAAAATGACAAAATTACAAATTCTATGTTCATAACGGCAAAAATAACAATTACACAGCAAAAAGTTATTTTACAATTTATTTACCAAATACTACTCTGCTACTTAAATCCATAATTTCACCGCTGCACCAAACAGATTACCAGCTTATGTTTACAGCTGTAAGCTATAATCTGTTAAGTTATAATCTATAATCACTTTCTCACATTTCTACCAAACGGGCCTATTAAGTAATTAGTTATTTTAATTAATTTTTTAAATTTTTACAAAAAAATATATAAAAAAATAGAGATAATAATGTAACAATTTATAATGATTTTTGAACTAAAATTTCAAATCTCCAAATGGATTTCAAAATCGGTATAAATTTACTGGTATTGCTCCTTTTTACATCATTATCTTTTATCTTTTTTTATATTTTATTTTGTGGCTTTACTTTATGTCCACAATAATAATTCGAACTTGTAAAAAAATAATTTTATTAAATATTGATAAATAAATAAATAAATAAAATTTTATTTTATAAAATTAACTGTTTAAGTTTAAAATTATAATTATTGTTCATTTTTAAAAATAAAATATAAGTTATTTATATATTTAGTAATATTTGACGGAGCCAAATTTTTTCACAATTCATTTTTACTATTGTACCTATAAAATAAATAATTTAAATCATTATTATAGACTCGAAATAAGACCCATGCAAATAGAGTATGGAAAGGTGTGGGAACTAGATTCCACTACTCGTCCATCGTTTTCATACACATTAATCAAGGTTTTTGACTCAGTTGTTAGGTATATTTATATCTTATTAAAATGAAAAATTCTAAAGGATACAAAAGTCTATCATAAAATCAAATATAATTTTTTTTTTTATATTGGGTGAGACTTGTCAAATATATAGACGTTACCTCGTGTAAAAGAATTATGGGTTCGTTTGGTATGATAGTTTGGGTTGGGTTGGGTTGGTTTGGAGTTATTTTAGATATAAAATGATGAAATAAATTTTTTAGTTTGATAAGATAAAATATCACATTTAAATTATAATTATTTTATTTTTTTCTTATAAAAGTTAAAAAAGTCAAAAAATCTATCCCAAACGAATCTTTTTACCCTCAGGCTAAAATAACTAAAAAGTTAAAAAACCAATCCATTTCTCAAACGAAGGCTATATCTAATTTTTACGCTAACAATATTAAGGGACTAGAGTCTTGTCATAGGAAGCAGCTCTTAAGATTTTATCGTCTCTATACATCTTAAGGCTTCATTTCATGGGTTTCACATAACCAACAAAAGTGATCTAAATCGTTTATCTCGTATGTCTCGTAAAGAAGAACATATTTACAAAAAATTAACTTAATTGAATATCGATAAACATATTAATTTATCGTATTTTGTTTTATAAAATTAATAGTTTTAATTTAAAATTTCTATTTACCGTCTATTTTATAAAATAAAACACGATTAGTTAGTGTGTCTATTGATATTCCATCAAATTAATTTTTTACAAATATATATATTTTTTTAAAACTTACGAGAGTAACCGTTCGAATTTCCTTTGTGGATTCCATCAAGCTCACAAAATAAAATCTTAAAGAAATGTGAAGAAGATGTAGTCTCGAAGGAAGCTAAGGAACTTCCTCCTCCCTTAAAAAGTTTAATGATTTGAGTCTCTAAAATTTCTTGTTTTCCCAAGTTACAACTCGGACGCCTAAAAAAATTCTA
The DNA here is from genome assembly GCA_030407325.1 of Camellia japonica. Lineage (NCBI taxonomy): Eukaryota > Viridiplantae > Streptophyta > Magnoliopsida > Ericales > Theaceae > Camellia > Camellia japonica. The sequence goes on along the minus strand of JAPPVO010000024.1, from coordinate 117,604,534 downwards.
CCAAACAAAAAACTTTAAAACCACGATAGGTTTGAAATCTATAAATATTTATTTGAAACATTTTATAATACACATCAAATTTTGGGGTATGAACAGGGTCGATCTTGAGAAGAGACAATTAAGGCAGTTGTCTCAGGCCTCTAACTTTAAACAAAATATAGGACTCCCAAATAAGGATGTATATCATGTCGTGTTATTTCATAATTATTTTAATATTAGCTCAATCTATTTAATTTCATGTTACCATATTATGTTATTTTTTTTCGTGTCCGATTGATATTTAATATGAAAACTTTTACTTTAGTTAAAAATAACTTAGCAAGTATATAGCGAGATTAAAAAATTCCTCACAAGTTAAATTTTATAAAATTTATTTCTACTAAATGAAATTAGGGCGCTAGAACGATAAATCTAATTTTAAATTTTCTTTGCCCAAGGTGCAAGCACTGAAATACTTTATCTATAAAGCAACAAACTCCCGTAAAATAATCAAACAATCCAGGTATATATATTATTGTCTAAACCAAATCCTAACTGAGAGGGGAGATTTACACCGTTAGTATGGCCGAGCTATGGTAGCGCGGGTTGTGACAGATCTCACGGCGCCGTGCTATCTCCTCTGCTAACACGGCCCGTGGATCTGTTTTGCACGGTCAAAGAGATCGTCCAACCAGGCATGAACTAAGGCCTGATCGAGCTGTGGCTAGGTAGATATTTGGCAGAGCACGTAGTGGCGTGTGGCAACCGAGCTAAGGGCCCGGGCTAGACTAAGGACGCGGCGAGGGCTCGGTATGCCTCTAGCCGGTCAGTCGAGATAGATTGACTTCGGGCAACAGAGAATGAAGGAAGAACGGGGGGAGGCCGGCATGCCTCGTAGCCGGTTAGCCAGGATGCACCGGTCGAGAACAGCTCGGCCATGACAATCGGATATTTGCCCCTTTGCCAAGGGACAGGTCGGCGGTTCCTAGCTCGGTTGTGTGCTTGTGGAGGCAATTCTCCACAAGGGATAGGCCGGTCGTGGTACTTCGGTTAAGTATGCCACTTGGACCAATGGCGTGAGGGAAAGGAAATCTGCTCCAGGCACGTGTCAATACCGTCTGGCAGTTCTGCATGTATTGGTTGGAGGACTGAACCTTTACACGCGTAAAGTGGTGAGAGGCGAGCACTGCTACTTGTCCAGGGAAGGACAGCAGAGGAAGTGCGCGCACAATCCTGAGGCTACATGGCCAGCCTAGAAATAGGAGTGGGAGGGTGAACTTTGGAGGTAAGTAACTAAAAGAAATTTTGCGCCATCTGAAACACACACTCTCTCTCTAACAACCTCCTTCTTCCTCAAGTAATCTGACTTGATCGTCGGAGGGTCTTTCTAGCAAACCACCGCCGGGCAACTCACCGTCTCTGTGTTGCCAGGTTAGACGCTGTCACGAGAAGCTTGGAGCCCAAGGAGTACGGAAAGCAGAGGATATTTTGCCCCCGTACAATTGGCGCCGTCTGTGGAAAATCCTCTGATATTCACCCCTTGTTCTTCAAGCCTCTTTGACCATTTCCATGGCCAACAACGACGAAATTCCACTGTCCGTCGTCAATGGTGTCACTTCGGAGTATGTCCGAAGGAGAGATGGCCCCCTGAATGTTCCGGTCGTGGCGGGCCTAGAAACTTCTTCGCGAGGTGCGCGAGACAAACGCGGGAGGAGTTCTGATCGGTCGAAGAGTCCAGAGGGCCGTCGGTGGCGGGGGAGTCCCGTGCACAGCGCCTGGAGCACAAACTCAAAGACCAAGACGCCTTCATTCGCAAGATGGCGGCGGAGATGGAGATGTTGAAGCGCCAGATTAAAGGGAAGGGTGTTGCTGGAGAGGGCAACCTCAGTGAGCGTACCCCGTCTATAGACACCCCATTTTTGAACGACCTTAAGACTCAGACGTCACCGATTGAGCGCTCGGTGATGTTGCATATTGTGCTCGTTCAGAAGTCTCAGAGTCACGGCAGTGAGCCCTGCCTCCGGACTTCCGAACCCTCTTCTGTACCTTGTCTCGGTTTGCGAACCAAACTCGGTCTTCTCTGTTTCTCTTCCTGAAGGGAGGGAGAGGTCTCGTAGACCATCTCTCAGTGGCCGTGGGCTACATTTCGTGGCTGTAGGCCATTTTGCCCATTTCGGAGCCCGGTTCCCGGTTTTCGGAGCCGTCAGGCCGTGTGCCTCGGTTCGGGACCGCCTAACCATCTCCGATTCCTCCGGTTTTTGGCATGCATCTTATTTACTCCCTTTTGAGGACACTGAAGCCTGAGAGACCCACTTCGTGGTCGAATGCCACTTTCGGTGCTTAACAACCTATTTTCGGGACCTCGAACTGCGTGTTTTGGCCCCCGAGCATTCGTTTTGCATCGGTTTTCGTTCAATTTTGGCAGGTACTTCTGTTTTATCACCAGGAAGGTCACTGAAGGGTGGGAGGTCAGCAATTGTCTCAACAACCAGTTATATTCCTCCGGCGCCCTCCGACGCCCGTTTTTCTCACTCCCGAGCCAATGTTGACCACCCTAGGAGCATTTTCTTCAAGCCCAAACCACATATTTGTGTTGTACACACATGGGAGGACCCTAATATGCTATGGCCGGCCACTAATTGTTGTTGAACCTTTTGAACCCCTCCTAAAAATGGCTTGTTCTCTCTCCTGTTTTACAGTTTCCAATTTTGAACCACAGGGTTATGTTCAGCACACATGGGAGGACACTAATCTGCTATGGCCGGCCACTAATTCAATTGGCCCATTTTGACCCTTGGCCGGCCGGCCATAGGGGGTGGCCGGCCGGCCACCTGCAGCCCAAAAAGTTGGTCGGCCATGATCCCCATGATGTGTACTTTACAGCTGTATAGCTGTTTTCTTCCAAAAATATCTCTATCCGGGGGAGAGCTTTAGGAGGGAAACTTGGTGTCATTTCCCTCCACTTTGGCTCCTCTCCTCTTGCCTTTATAACTAGCCTCCAAGACTGGTTTTAGGGTTACAAAAATTTCCCTAAGGGCCTTGCATACATCTCTCTCTATTTCTCTCTCATTTTCTCTCAAAATCCCTAAGTTTCTACCCCTTTTCTTCATCACTACCAAGCACCACCACCACCACTCCATTCCAGCAGCAAGGAGAGGTTTTTAAGAGGCTTAGAAGCAACATCCCTTGGTCCTAAAGGCAGCAAAGAATAGTCTTCAAGGGTAAGTTCACATTTCCCCTATTTTAGCTCATTTTTGCACCATTTTTTCTAGCCTATTTGCTTACTGTTTTGGGCTCCGACCCTAACTGAAACTAGGCCTTTTTTGAGCCATTCTTCATGTTTGATCAAGGGCTCAACCCTGTTTGAGCCCTCCATTTGGTACTTGCTTCAATACCCCTTGGTATGTCACATTTTTGCATGAAATTTCTAGCCCATGTGTGATCTGTTTTCGAGCATAATGTAAACTGTAAGTGGGCCTATTTTGAGCCCCTCTTCAACATTGAAGAAGGGATCAACCATTTTTGGGCCCCCTATCTTGCACTTACTTCATAATCCCTCCTATTTACCGTAAATTTGCATGATTTGTTTGGCCTATATGTAAATTGTTTTGGAGTGTGTCATGAACTGTGAGTAGGCTTATTTTGAGTCCCTCTACAACATTGTAGAAGGGATCACCACTGTTGGGGGCCTCCATGTTATACTTACCATTATACCCCTCTTTGGCCCCCATTTTTGCATGCTTTTTTAGGCTTATCTAGCTTCTGTTTTCGGCCATGATCAGAACTGAAAGTGGTTATATTTTGACCTCCTTGGCATGTTTCATTAAGGGTCTTTGGCCATTTGATGTATATTTGGTCTACTTCATGTTATACCCTCTTGTGGCCTTAATCTTGCATTGCATTTTGAGCATGTTTGCATACTGATTTGAGGCTTGTCATCTACTATAAATGTTCATTTTTTTTAGCCCCTCTTCAGTGTTGTAGAAGGGTATTTTTCCATTTGGGCTTTGCATCTATCACTTGCTTCATGGCCTCCCTTGCGGAGCCATTTTTGTATGCCATCTTAACCCTACTTGTGATTGCTGTTTGGCCATGATTTGTACTGTAAAAATGCTTGTCTCGGGGCTGCCTTGCTTCTGCATTTTCATGTCATGTATCAATTATGCATGTATGGTATAGCTACAAGCCATTTTGTGCACTTATCTTCGCATTTCGGGATCATTTCATACATCGGGTATTATTTCGCCATGATTCGGGGCTGTTTTGCCCCTCATTTTACCACTGATTTTTGCATGTTTGCATATCATATTCCATGTCTTTGCTATGTCTCATTAGAGCGACATTTCGGAGCCTGAGGTTCCGTTCTCGGTTTGCGCACCCGCGGGCACGCACTTCGAGGTATCTTGTTTTTATCTGATGGCCTCCTGTGTGAGTGTGGCTGAGGCTCTCTCATGTTGGTATAAGCCCATTATTGCATTGCGTATGCCATTTCACCCATAGCATTGTGTATGCCCGGTTGTATTACCTCGTATAGCGTGTATGCCATTCCATGACATTGTGTATGTTAGGGTTGCATATTAGCTACATTTCATGCATATCATGCATATCGCATCGTGTTCGGGATAGGAGTTAGCCCGGGCACGGGAAACGAGGCACGTTTCGTGCTCCGAGCGACGGAACGGGTCTCAATTCCCAATTCACCGACACTCCGGATTATCCATGATGGAGTTAGGTTTTGTTGTAGCATTCATGCGCATTCATCCTATATTGAGGTGTGCAATTCGACTCCTCGGCCATCATGCAATCGATATGCGTGATTGGTGGCACGAGGATCGAGGTATGCATATATTTGTGAAATACATTGCTATGCCCCTTTCCTGCTCTCTGTTGCAGCAAAATGGAGAATCAGCAACTTTTCGGAGTCTGGCACGCATTTCGAGAAACATTGCAAACAGAGGCTAATTGGGGCATCCCAGTGGATTTCCGCGCAAAGCAGCCCAAACATGCAGCATTCATCAGAATCAAGGCAGCCCCTAGCTTGCATGCCAGTTTACAGTCTTTCTTAGTTAATTTGTTAATTAATGAGGGATCTGTATTATATGGACTGCATTATTCTTTTATTCGGACTGTATTATTTATTCGGACCCTCTGCGCGAGGGCATAATTGTAATAAGTGTGGGTGAGTGTGATGTATGTCTTCCAACCCCACGTCTTTCTTCCCTTTTATTTACCCGCTTATGATGGTTAGATATAGGGCATATTTCGATTAGCATACAGTATGACAGCATGTTTGCATCATTCATCTGTTTTGCATGCACCGGGCTCGGCGCATCATACAAACTGCATTTGTATTTCAATTCCAAATTGAATACGTGTTAGTTGTAGCATTCCATATGCCATGTTTAGAATAGCCGAGCCTGCTATAGTTGCATCTTTGCATGTGTTGCATTAGGCAATTCCGTGTATTTAGGATCATGCATGATTTCTAATCAGTTTCTGTTTTTGGCTTGGAGTACTCGGTGAGTTTTATGCTTTAGCATCCTTGCATGCGTGTGAGTGCTGCCATGAATAGCATGCTTACCATGAAGCTATGTGCTTATGTGATATAACTGCCTGAATGCCTGTGGGTGAAGGTTGGGTTACTTGGATTGGAGCAATTCATCAAACGTTTGTTTTAAGCCCACTAGATAGTGGCAAAATCATGTTTTTCTAAGCCCACCTGAGGGTGGCAAATCCACGTCTTAGCCTACCTGAGGGTAGCACCATCAAACCATTTTCAAACAAACAAACATGAAATGTTTTGTTCCAATTCAGGCGACTCAGTCTATACTTATATGCTGTGCGCATCACATAGTAAATCTAGGCTAATAACCGGAATAAGAACGCACAATGTTTTCAAAATAAGATATCATGGTTAGTAGAGGCCGGTCTTTGACCGGGCGAGCGGGGGTGCTCACGAAGTGACCTTCCCCAATCGTACCCAAGTTCCCGAGCCGAGGCAACTTTGGTGATGACGGACACGTGGCCTTTGGCACCGAGTCAGGGTTTCCTAAATTTCCCATTTTAAAAACATTTAGGTGGCGACTCTGTATCTGGCGAAGCAGTCTATGTTTGGCACTTCTTTCAAAAAATCTGTTTTCAAAACGATTTGCCGGATTTGGACTCTTTGGTTCAAGATTAAGAACCGTGACATTTGAGTCCTTCGAACTGTAGTGACCCCAATATGAACGGAACGGGACTTAACCCTCCCGGATGCGTTCGGGGACGTATACAGTTTCTGGCGACTCTGCTGGGGATCTAGAGAACTTGACTCGAACTCATGATATCTGGTTTTGATTACACTTGTATGTTTCTTTGCATTGCATTTGCATTGGTGCGCCTAGGACACCGTGTTTGCCATATGCCATTCCCGAACGATTTGCCGGAGGCTTGTCTTGTCAAGGCATGTCCATAAGGCTGATCGGCTCTGGGCTCTGACAGCATGGGAACACAAACCCCGGTTTTACCGGGGCACCCTTTTTGACCATTCGACCTAGTGCATATCGAAATCCATAGTGACCATTCCAAACTAGGACAGGTTGCTTACCCGATATAGGTTGTTTGAAACCGCTGCGTGCGTAGTGAAACCCTAGTTCCTGACAAAATAGGACAGGGAAACCCTACCCCAACATAGGGATGTTTTTGGCTCTCACTTGCTTGTTATGTGCTTTAGAGTGCGTCTCTACAGGAATGCATGTATCAGTTTGCAAGTTTGGGCATCAGGCCTGCGGGCACCAGTTCAGTATTTTGAGAATCAGTTTACCTGAGGGTAACAGTTTACAGGCAGAATTTTGGGGTCAGAATTCAGTAGAGGGCACAATCATCCTGCTACACTCGTATCTGTTTTGGTGAAGTTAGGCTGAGATGCTCTGTTTTGGTGAAGTTAGGCTGAGATGCTACATGTTTTCCCTTTTGCTAGGTAGTCCTGGAACCATAGCTTCAGAAGGCTCCGAAATCCCCCGGGTACATTGGACTAGTGCTGATAGACTTTGTTAGGTCAGAGATTCAATTCAAGGGCAACCAGTGTTCTTTCGTTGAGGCAAGGCAAAGAAGGGTCAGATAGGGCTCATTGGTTCATCTGATCCGACAGTCACCAGTCACATCATCAGTAGACCCGTGATGGCACAGGGTTCGGAAGAATTTGTGGCCATGATAACAGCACCAAATCAGGGAACTGCCATGCAGGCCGAGACCAGTATTGAAACGCAATGCCCATCTGGGGCATCTGCTCCGTATCCAGCTTCAGGACCCCAGCCGAACTTTGACCCACTTCTAGCAAACCACCGCCGGGCAGCTCACCGTCTCTGTGTTGCCAGGTTAGACGCCGTCACGAGAAGCTTGGAGCCCAAGGAGTACGGAAAGCAGAGGATATTTCGCCCCCGTATAATTGGCGCCGTCTGTGGAAAATCCTCTGATATTCACCCCTTGTTCTTCAAGCCTCTTTGACCATTTCCATGGCCAACAACGACGAAATTCCACTGTCCGTCGTCAATGGTGTCACTTCGGAGTATGTCCGAAGGAGAGATGGCCCCCCGAATGTTCCGGTCGTGGCGGGTCTAGAAACTTCATCGCGAGGTGCGCGAGACAAACGCGGGAGGAGTTCTGATCGGTCGAAGAGTCCAGAGGGCCGTCGGCGGCGGGGGGAGTCCCGTGCACAGCGTCTGGAGCACAAACTCAAAGACCAAGACGCCTTCATTCGCAAGATGGCGGCGGAGATGGAGATGTTGAAGCGCCAGATTAAAGGGAGGGTGTTGCTGGAGAGGGCAACCTCAGTGAGCGCACCTCGTCCCCGCATTCTGGCGGTCGCCACCAGGGGAGTACCCATTCTGTCTCCATCACCAGGAACTATGGGGTTGGCGATTCTGACCCAAGAGAGGGCAGATCCCTCACTCGCGACAGCACCTGCCGTCCCTCCTGCCCGTTGTCGACGTCGCGGTACTCTGCCTCCACCCGTTCCGGAGACCTCAGGGATGTGTTGGAGGAGAGAGCGCGTCGTCGAGAGGCTTAGAGAGTGCCGGCGTTGCAGAGGTTGAGCGTTCCAGTTCATTGTAGCGAAGAAGTGGTGATGCCGGCGCCCAGGGTGCTGGCCCCTGCGCTGGTGGACAAAGAGCTGGCAAGACTAACAGCCACGCCGCTGTCTCCAGAGATCGAGAGCACGCCACTCCCCGCCGGATTCCATCAGCCAAAGTTCACTTTGTACGATGGCAAGACGGATCCGTACATGCACGTGAGCTATTACTGGCAAGTAATGGCCGGCCACTGGCGTAATGACGCCCTAATGTGCCTCATATTCCCAGCAAGCTTGGGAGAACTGGGTTTGAAGTGGTTCGAAAGGCTCCCGGAGGGGAGTATCGAGGGGTGGCAGCAACTAGCGGAAGCCTTCGTCACCAGATTCAAAACCAACACTCGAACGCCGAAGGAGGTCGACCATATCCTGGGCGTCAAGATGGAATCTGGATGTTCGGTGAAGGCATACAACGCGAAGTACTGGGAAACCTACAACGAGATCCTCGACTGCCCTACCAATCTGGCGATCACTCAGTACAAGCAGGGTCTCCCAGTTGGACATAGACTGCGAGATTCACTCACGATGCACCAGCCCACCACTATGGAGTCCTTGATGCAGCGGATCAATGAGCACATCCGTGTGGAGGAGGATGCCGCCTCCACGACTGAGAGGGATAATCTGGTCGCGGCGGACAGAAAGGTGGCGGGGAAAGTTCACTCGGTCGGGCAGGAGGATAACCGCCCAAGGGACCGGTCAAAAGATCAACGTCGTGGCCTAAACCACGATGACAGAAACAAAGGTCGCAGAAACGACCGAGCTGATGCTCCCCGCGACGCAGCGGAAGATGCCAAGAGAAAACTGAAGGCGCGGACTGGAATCACCACGGTCTTTAAAATCCCTATTTACCGCATTTTGAGCGAGATCCGAGGCGAGCCTTTTGTCCACTAGCCGGCCAAGTTGGGGAGTGCGCAGAGAGGCTTCAATTCAAAATATCGCTGCACCTTCCATGAGGAACGGGGGCACCGAACGGAGGACTGCTTGCCGCTCAAACAGCACTTGGAGGAATTAGTGGCGGCCGGGCATCTTGACCAATACATAGATGGGGGTATGAAGGCCGCACCATCGGAACAGACTGAACCAAACGGTCTAGCCGCCCTGGACACAGCCCCGCAAGGTGTAATCAACGTCATCCATGGCATCATTGAACCGGCCAGGGTCTGCGAGCTGAGAGAGATGATCAAGAAGGCCGAGCACATGAGAGAAGTGCTCTCCGTTCAGCCTGCTGTGAAGAAGGGGAAGACCGAGGAGAAAGACGTCCTTACCTTTTCAAGCAAGGATTTGGAAAGGATCCAGATGCCCCACAATGATGCCCTAGTGGTAACTCTTCGCATCAAAGACTTTGACATCAAGAGAATCTTGATCGACCAAGGGAGTTCGGTCGAGATTATGTACTATGACGCCTTCAAGCAAATGAAGCTGGAAGACAAGGACTTGGCCCCTGCGACGTCTCCCTTGGTTGGATTCAACTCACAGCCGGAGTGGCCGGTGGGGAAGATCATACTGCCAGTCAAAGCGGGTTTAGTTGTGAAGTAGGTGGAATTCTGGGTGCTCAAGGTCCCATCTACTTACAACTTAATTTTGGGCAGGGGCTGGCTGCATGCCATGCAAGCAGTAGCGTCGACGTACCATCAGGTTTTGCGCTTTCCGACGCCAACCGGACAAATAGAAGAGGTTTGGGGAGACCAGGTGATGGCAAAACAATGCTTCGTTGCGGTAAATGGCAGCTGAGCAGCCAAAGGGTTCGTCCAAATGATTGAGGGACCCGAGGGGAAGGAGGTCCTTGAAGACGTAGGTAGAAAGGCCGAGGAAAAATCGGTCGAGGATTTGGTGGAAGTGCGCATTGACGAGAACGACCCAACTAAGTTCTTCCTCTTGGGATCATCTTTGTCTAGCACCGAGCGGGTAGATTATGTCAACTTCTTGACTTCCAATTTGGAGGCTTTTGCGTGGACGCCTTACGATATGCCTGGCATCGACTCGAGCTTCATTTGCCATCAGTTGAATGTCTACCCCAATGCACGGCCAGTTATCCAAAGGACACGCCGCTCAGCCTTGCACCATGCCGAGGTAGTGGCCGAGGAAGTGAAGAACCTGCTGGAAGCTGGGGCCATAGAAGAGGTGCAATACCCTCGGTGGATATCCAATACGGTGGTGGTTCCGAAGAAGAATGGTAAGTGGCGAGTCTGCGTTGACTACAAGACGGTCAACCGTGCTTGCCCAAAGGATAGCTTCCCCCTCCCTCGAATTGACCAGCTGGTGGACTTGACCGCTGGCCATCAGAGGTTTAGCTTCCTGGACGCGTATCGCGGCTACCACCAGATAGCCATGTACAAACCGGATCGAGAGATCACATCGTTCACTACTCCCAGAGGCTTGTATTGCTGTAAAGTCATGCCGTTCGGACTGAAAAATGCCGGAGCAACCTTTCAACGGATGGTGATAAAGATGTTCGCTCCACTGCTGGGTCGCACAATGGAGGCCTACATCGATGACATGGTGGTGAAAAGTAAGGAGAAGTCTCAACACCTCGCCGACCTAGCAGAGATGTTTGCTATACTTAAACGCCATAAGCTTCGTCTGAATGCCTCCAAATGCGCCTTTGGAGTCGGCACCGGGAAGTTTCTGGGTTTTCTGGTCACAAACCGAGAGATTGAAGCCGACCTATCACAGATCAAGGCTATACAAGACCTGGAGCGCCCAAACTCCACGAAGGACGTGCAACATCTTGCAGGGATGGCAGCCGCGCTGAACAGATTTATCAGCTGGTCTTCAGATCGTTGCAGGCCCTTCTTCAAAACTTTGAAGACCAAGTTCTTCTGGGATGACGAATGTGACAGTGCACTGGCAGACTTGAAAGTGTACCTCTCCTAAGCCCCTATCCTAGTCACACCTCAGCCGGGCGAAGAGTTGTACCTCTACTTGGCGGTCTCTCAACACGCGGTGAGTGCCGTCCTAGTGCACGCCGAAGGCATCCAGCACTTGCCCATTTTCTATGTAAGCAAGACTCTGCTCCCGGCCGAAACGAGATATCTTCTGCTGGAAAAATTGGCGCTGGCCCTGATGATGGCGTCAAGAAAGCTGGCACACTATTTTCATGCCCATACGATAGTTGTGCTAACCGAGTTTCCACTAAAGGTGCTCTTTGAAAAGGCAGACTTCACCGGGAGAATTTTGAAATGGGCCGTGGAATTGGGGCAGTACGATATCAAGTTCCGCCCGCGCACCGCAATCAAGGCCCAAGCTCTTGCAGACTTCATGACGGAATTTGCCCCTGGAACGCATCCAGTTTGCCCGGTTGATTTGGCTGGTGCGGATTTAGCACAGCCCATGGATCAGGCGATGGAGACAAGTGTTGGCTCGCAAGTGAAAGAAGGGCAAAAAGAGACCGAACTGGCGAAGCCGGGTCACTCATTAGAAGACGGGCTCAATGAAGACAAGGAAAGAGACCAGAATGAGCCGATCGGAGACTTGAAACTGAGGAGCTCCCAAAACCCTTCTGATTGCTGGAAGCTGTTCATTGGCGAGATGTGGAAGCTCTTTGTCGATGGGGCATCCAACAGGCACGGGGCCGGGCTTGGTATCGTACTGACTTCTCTGGACGGGCTGATTATCGAGCAGACAATTACGCTCGGCTTCCCTGCATCCAACAACGAGGCGGAGTATGAAGCCCTCCTTGCCGGGCTAAGAAGCGCATTGAGAATGAAAGCATCAGCCCTTATGGTATTCAGCGATTCCAAGCTGGTGGTCAACCAGGTCTCAGGGGAGTATGAGGAAAGGGATGAGAGGATGGCCAAGTATCAGGCCCTGCTGCACGCAGAGATCAAGAAGTTCGACGCCATAAGAGTGGAACAGATCAACCGCGAAGAAAACAACACGGCTGATGAATTGGCCGGACTCGCTTCTGCTCAGACAGCTTTTCCTAACCCCTTGATGATAGAATTCTTACCTCGGCCAAGTATTGAGGAATTAGAAGCGATCGAGGTACTCTGCACCGACTTGGGTCCTTCCTGGATGGATCCCATCATCGCCTTCCTGAAAGATAGGGTTCTACCGGAAGAGAAGAAGGCGGCCAACAAGATCCGGGCCAAGTCAGAGCGGTTTTGGCTCTCCCCGTCCGGAGCCTTGTATAAGAAGTCTTTTACCGGGCCGTATTTGAAGTGTGTCCACCACGCCAAGGTGGAAGCTTTTCTCTATGAGATCCATGAAGGCATCTGCGGCAGCCATACTGGGGGCAAATCTTTGGCTTACCGAGCAATTTTCCAAGGTTATTGGTGGCCATGCATGTAGGCGGACGCGCAGAAATACGTTCGCAGGTGTGAAAAGTGTTAGAAGTTCGTTCACCAGATCCACCAGCCAGCTAGAGAATTGCTTCCCCTTACAAGTCCTTGGCCGTTCGTACTGTGGGGTTGGATATTGTTGGACCACTCCCAGCAGCACCGGGTAATCGCAAATTCTTCATCGCTGCCATTGACTACTTCACCAAGTGGGTTGAGGCCGAGCCGCTGGCGACCATAAAGGAAAAGGATGTGAAGAAGTTTGTCTGGCAAAATGTTATCACTCGCTTCGGCATTCCAAAGGCCCTCATCTCGGATAACGGCACTCAATTCGATGGGAAACTCTTTCGCGGATTTTGCGAAGAGCTGAAGATCGAATTCTACAATTCAACGCCGGCCTATCCTCAGTCAAATGGTCAAGCAGAGGCCTCGAACAAGACCATCCTGGACGGGCTGAAGAAGCGGCTTGAGAAGGCCAAGGGGAAGTGGGCAGAGGAACTCCCTAACGTACTCTGGGCGTACCGCACTACGCCAAGGCGGTCGACCGGGGAAACTCCGTTTGCCTTGGCCTATGGCATGGAAGCCGTTATCCCGCTGGAAATTGGCATGCCAACCATCCGGTCTGAAAGCTTCCAGCCAGATTTGAACAATGAAGTAGTAGCACTGGAGCTAGACCTCGCCGAGGAGAGAAGGGAGCGGGCACTAATCCACATAGCGGCCTATCAGCAAGAACTCTCCAAGAAATATAACAAGGTTGTACACCCCAGGCTGTTCAAGATTGGGGACTGGGTCTTAAGAAAAGTGCTGGGCAACACGGTGATCCCAGGTGAAGGAAAGCTCGGTGCAAATTGGGAAGGACCATACAAGGTGACTGGTCTCGCTGGCAAAGGGGCATACCATCTGGAAGATTTAGATGGCAAAGCTGTCCCTAGACCGTGGAATGCAGCCAACCTTAAGATCTTTTACTTCTAAGGTGTAATTGCTTGTATTCCTTAGCTTTCTAGTTTGTTAGCCTTTTTGGCATTTGATGTAAGTATAGCACTGCTTTTTGTAATGAAAAATAGCCTTCTTGTTGCTTTTTTATTGCATCTTTCTGTACAATGACACCGTAAGAATACAAGGCAACTAAGGGGCAAAGTGACCGACCTGAATGGAACCGGACTGATTTTCTCTCGCCGATATATAAGCGGACCGGACAAACAGTTGGCGTATTGTCCAGCGACATGATTGGCGTATGGTCCAATTCACATAAGGGCCGAGCTGGTTTTTGCTCGCCCAATTGGGATGTTGGCGTCGTGACCAACTTAGGTGAAATATTGGTGTTTTGCCCGATGTTAAGGTCGAGCTGATTTTGCTCGGCCGATAAGAAATGTTGGTGTTTTGTCCAACTAATAATGGCCAAGCTGACTTTGCTCGGCCAAACGAGTAGCCGAGCTGATTTTGCTCGGAGAAAAGAGAGATTAACATTCTATCCGACTCCAAGGCCAAGCTGATTTTGCTCGGCCACGTCGGAATGTTGGTGTTTTGTCCAATGTGCGGGCCGCGATGGTTTTGCTCGGTCGAAGCGAAATGATTGTAATTTGTCCAGCTTTCTTTAAGCCGAGCTGATTTTTGCTCGGCCGAATGAAAATTTCTGGATTCGTTCGAAAAATCAAAGAACCGAGCTACCAGTTGGTTTGCAGACATTTAAGTTGAAGAAATTCCGCTGAGATTGGCATCTTGCGCGGCAAAGCCGACGTACCAGTTGTGATGCATTAAAGTTTGAGTGAAGAAATTTTGCACATGACAACCGAACAGAAACGTAAGATAAACGAGCAAAAAGTTCAAATTTCATTGATCAAGGAAATGCATTACAAGTGTGGAGCCTAGCCCGATTACATTCAAAAAAAAAAAAAACAAAACAACAACGAAGCAAGGAAAATAAAAGCAAAGATCTTCAATCTAATTCAAGATCCACCGTCTGTTCGGTAACTTCCACTGTTTGCTCGGCGACCACCGCAGTGTGCTCAGGCAAGCCTTCTTCCGTCTCATCGCTAGCGCCCTCCACCGCGGCAACCTCCCGATCGGCCACTTGATCTTCCGCATCTTGAGATGCTTCAGGAGTAGTTTGCTCGGTTTGTTGCGTGGCAGCGGCTTCTGCCTCGGCTTCCTTTCTGGCCTCCTCAATGAGCCTCTTCTGTGCGGCGGTCGCATAAGCCTGCATGTAGTGCGGTATGAAGGCGGCAGGCGGGTTCTGGAACATTTCAGCGTCTTGACCAAGGCCAACTTTTTCCACGGCAGCTTTCCAACCGCACTGGAAAAAGATGTCCTTGGTCACCTGCACTTGCCGTTCATACATCTTCTCGGCTTGAGCGTAGCCCCTGTCCTCGGCGTCGTCCACCGCCTTTTCTTTCTCCTCATTATGGGCGTCGCGCAGTTTCCTCAGCTCGGCGAGATACCGGGCCTTCGTTGACTTCACGGCCCGCTGCTTGTTAGCTTCAGCTCGGTCAACTTTCTGTCTCAGATCATCTCGCTCGGCCGCAATAGCCTCCTGCTCCGCCTTAAGCTTCGCTATCTCGACCTCTTAAGCCTTGTTCTCGGTGATGGCATCACGCAGACTCTGCCGCACGGCGATCATGCGCTCGTGGGCGAGGTAGTTCTTTTGCGCGGCCTGCAAACAAGCAAAAGATCGTCAGTATTAAGGAAACCGAGCAAAAACCGGGCTACAACTTGAAAAACAAAAAAGGAGTGACAATTTACTAGCACTATGGATTTCGCTGTCGAGCGGATGACCTTTAGGTCAGAAAGCTCGTCATGCTTTTTCATATCGGCGGGCAGGATCAACCCCTTGGTCATGTTAAAACCAAGCGAGTAGTCCTTGTCCGCGTAGACCGAGTCTGCTGCAGAAACAGCTCGGCCCTTGTATTTAAATTCTGGCGACCAGACCGGGGGGGCACTTGGGCTCTTTGATGGCCCGCTGATTTGTTGTTCGGTCTAGTCCCCAAGATCTGTCGAAGTCTGCTCGGTGGACTCCTCGTCCACCAGGTGTTGACCGGTTAGATCCTTCCTCGGCCTCTTCTTCTGCCGGCCGGCTGGTTGTTCGCTGGCCAGAGCCAGCACGGCACCTTCTTTCTACCCGGCGGGTGTTGAAGATGTTTCCCCAGTCGCCTCCGGTTGTTGGGACTCGCTTTCCTCGCCAGTGATCATGGACTTGATTGCCCGAATTTTCGCCATTTCTTGCTCGGCGGTGAGAGGAACGAGTCTGATTGGCGGAAGATTTGGGTCAGGTTCTGGGGATGGAGCACAAAGGAAGTCGGTGACCCGGCTTTTGTGCGGCACTTTGTAGGTGTAAGTCGGTTCAAAGCCGAGTAGCTTTGATGATTCCTTTTCTTCTTTCGGATGACGCAGCAAGACGCGAATGGCTTCTTGGTTAGCCCGACAGTAGTCTTCTGCTAGGTGCTTGTAATCTGCAAAAAGAGGAGAAGTGTTAGATCGGTGTAAAAAGAAACTGATGCAGAAAAAAGATAGTGCGGTTAGCCGAGCTACTCACCAGCACTGCCAAAATCCTTCCTAATGTACCAGCCCGGTATGGGCGCCTCGGTGTCCTTGTAATTACCGGACACCCACAAGAAGTCGTTGTCATTGGTCTCCTTGTCCGGGTTGCCCTCAATGAGTTTTGCTCGGCCTTTCTTTACTTTCAGGTACCAGCAAAACCCACCTTTATTTTTACTAAGGCTGTACTGATGAAAAATTTCAGCAAGACCGAGATTGAGATCGAGCCTCCGGTTCAGCTCGGCGACACATTTTATTATTTTGTACGTATTGTTGGAGACTTGCATCGGGCAAAGCCTAGTCTGCCTCAAAAATTTGCAGATTAAGGGTTGGACCGGGAAGCGAAGTCCTTCATCGACTATAGACACGACCGTGAAGGGGCACCGGTCTAGGTCGCCCCAAGGGGTATCTCCCTTCTTGGCGAGCTTTAAGATGACATCGTCTGGGATGTTGTACTCCCTACAAAACTCAGCTAATGCACCGGGCGAGCTCACCATGAATCGGTACTTCCCCATCTATCTCGGTTTTATTTGACGACTTAATTTGTATCTCGGTCAAAAATGTTGGTGTATTCGCTCGGACTTTGAGCTTCACCAGTGATGGTTCTGGACTGGCCTGATCGGTCCTAGTTTGTTCTGCATTGTTGAAAAATAAGCCCAAGGGTTAGCACGGCAGAAATTGCACGGCTCATATTGGAACTCTTAGCTCGGAAGAAAGGTTTTAGGGTGTTTGGCCGGACTAACCCCTATCTCGGCTCGATGGAATGGCTGTTTTAGCCTTCTTGATTTGGTTCTGATTCTATTTTCGGCTCGATCAAGGCAAGTTTTAGCTCAGTTTAGTCCTATTTACCGATCTAATTGAGTATTCAGCTCGGTCGCGGCCTCAGCGAGAAGCCACAAACCAGTTTTTGCTTGGCTGAGGCTCTAACTACGGATCTAAGTGAGCATTTAGCTCGGTTCTATCCAGATTCAAACTGTTCATCCCAGGAGTGGGGCAAATCCGTTCGAACCAAGGAGGAACAAGGGGTATGGAGGCCCCTTCCATTCCCTACAGTTTCCATTTGCCCTAGGGTGTATGGGTTCTACACATAAAAGGCAACACCAATGGCCCCAAGCAGAGGGCACGAAGAACAGTAAGCACAACCAAAAAAAAAAAAAAGAGGAAAACGAAGAACACCAAGAACAAAAGCACAAAAAATTGAAGAACCTATATGAAGATACGAGAATGGAAATGGAAAAAGCAGTAAAGGGGTAGAGAACTCACCAAAAACGGATGCGAAGTGAGGTGGGCCTCGCGAGCTTGAATGTAGCTTCAGAAATGGCAAGAATGGGCGTAGGGAAGCAAGTGGGGAGCAACGGCAGCAGGGGTGGATATTTGAGAACTAGGGTTTTGGCTTGGGAGTGTAGATGAACGGTAGAAGAGACGAATGACCCTTCGTGTAGGGTTTAAAGAAGGGGGGGAAAACCAAACGGCTGCGCCGTTTGAATTCTGTGCGTGGAAGACAGCTGGGCTGTACGGCCCAATGGAGTGAGGCCACGTGGCACTGAGAACGCGGCTGTCAGTACGGCAGTACGACCCTTGACAAGACTACTGAGGCAATGGCTGACCAAATGGGATAGCTCGGCAACGGATTTGGCTCCAATCACGCTCGGCCTGTACTGGTGCAACTCGGTGACCGTTAGCTCAGACATGGTGGTAACCCCAATCACGATTAGCTTGGATGGGGTTAAGGGGCAATTGAGAGGGGAGATTTACACCGTTAGTACAGCTGATCTACGGTAGCGCGGGTCGTGACAGATCTCATGGCGCCGTGCTATCTCCTCTGCTAACACGGCCCGTGGATCTGTTTTGCACGGTCAAAGAGATCGTCCAACCAGGTATGAACTAAGGCCTGACCGAGCTGCGGCTAGGTAGACATTTGGCAGAGCACGTAGTGGCGTGTGGCAACCGAGCTACGGGCCCGGGCTAGACTAAGGACGCGGCGAGGGCTTGGCATGCCTCTAGCCGGTCAGCCGAGATAGATTGACTTCGGGCAACAGAGAATGAAGGAAGAACGGGGGGAGGCCGGCATGCCTCGCAGCCGGTTAGCCAGGATGCACCGGTCGAGAACAGCTCGGCCATGACAATCGAATATTTGCCCCTTTGCCAAGGGACAGGTCGGCGGTTCCTAGCTCGGTTGTGTGCTTGTGGAGGCAATTCTCCACAAGGGATAGGCCTGTCGTGGTACTCCGGTTAAGTATGCCACCTGGACCAATGGCGTGAGGGAGAGGAAATCTGCTCCAGGCACGCGTCAATACTGTTTGGCAGTTCTGCATGTACTGGTTGGAGGATTGAACCTTTACACGCGTAAGGTGGTGAGAGGCGAGCACTGCCACCTGTCCAGGGAAGGACAGTAGAGGAAGTGCGTGCACAATCCTGAGGCTGCATGGCCAGCCTAGAAATAGGAGTGGGAGGGTGAACTTTGGAGGTAAGTAACTAAAAGCAATTTTGCGCCATCTGAAACACACACTCTCTCTCTAACAGCCTCCTTCTTCCTCAAGTAATCTGACTTGATCGTCGGAGGGTCTTTCCGACAAACCACCGTCGGACAGCTCACAGTCTCTGTGTTTCCAGGTTAGACGCCATCACGAGAAGCTTGGAGCACAAGGAGTACGGAAAGCAGAGGATATTTCGCCCCCGTACACTAACCAAACCATACTCTTTCTCTCTCCGCAGCTCCTCTCCCCCTCATTCTCTCACCACCACTTCCTCTCATCCTCTGTCACTTCACCGCCTTCGCCACCTTGCCATGGCTGCAAATCTCAGATCCTGCTCCTCCGTCGTCCGCCATCGTGAAGCCCTGAAGAAGAAGCAATTGGATCTCAGAACCTTTCCAGATCTGAGATCGCTGCAATCATGCTAGTCTAGTCGCCGGAGCCCTTTGCTAGAGTCCTACCAAGTTCGCCGGAGCCCTCGTCTTCATTGCCATCGTGGTCAACACTCTGTATCGAAATGAAGCACCACCACTACTATTAGCTGTTAAACTCGACGACAATTGAGGCGAGGGGAGTTGAAGGAAGGATATGAGGGAATAGAAAGAAGTCGCTGATGAAGTCGATCAAGGCCGAACTTCAGTTCCACGTCGGCTTTATTGCTCGCTATCTGAAGAAGGGACACTATGCACAATGCATAGGCATCGGAGCTCCGATCTATGTCATTGCTACTTCGAAGTTGGAGGTTACAATTCTCACCTCTTGGTTTACTCTAAAGGCAACTCACAAGCTCTCCTTGTTTATATCTCAATCTACAATCATGGAGCCTAGAGGCACCTCTTCTTCCAAATGAGACTGTTGCGCTAGCTATCCTCTCGCCGTTGTCAATCCTCTTGACAAATTGAAATCGATTCATAGAGATTCTTGGCATCGATTCTCCAGCAAGAAGAAGTTTCACGGTTGATGTGATTTCACACTCCCTTTGCCTCGATTCTTGACCCTAAATCTGGGGTTTTTGTTGAATAATGATTCAATTCTTATTATTATTGTGAGGAAGTATTTTGAGAATAGGGTTTTTGTTGAATAATGATTTAATTCTTATTATTATTGTGAGGAAGTATTTTGAGAATGACATCATGTGGCCAAGGTGCCTTCAAAATGTCGGCTGAGATGCCACGTGAGCGGGTTATGTTTGCCGAGGTGATTGTGGCGTTGTCGAGGTTCCGTATTGTAATGCCATAATCCAAGATATTTCGATAAGGAACTAGAGTCCTAGATAAAAGGAGGCTCTCAGTCTGGATAAGGATCAGGCTCTTGAGGAGTTTATCCCTATCTAGTTGAGAGTCTGAGATAAACATTGTGCTTGAGTCCTATGGAGTGAGACTTCTAGGGGACTAAGTCAATGCTGGCTATAAAAGTAAGGCACTTGCGTGGGTCTAAGGGACATTTTATTTTGTAAATTTAGTACTTGTGTGATATCTTTGAGAGATTATTTGACTGACTTGATCATCTGAGTGCCCCCGGGTGGATGAACTGCCGCGGTATTCTCATTTTCTTGTTGGTAGGTTGTTGGCTTAAACTATTCTGCTGTGTGCTCTCCAGCTAAGTTCCCTGTTTGGTTGTGTGGTTGGACAGCAAGCTGATCAAAAACTTTTGTGCGAAGTACAAGATTAAGAACTATTATTCAACTCCTAGCTTTCCCCAGAGTAATGGTCAAGTCGAAGCGTCAAACAAGACCATCTTGGAGGGAATCAAGAAAATGTTAGAAGCTGCCAAGGGCAAATGGGTAGAGGAACTGCCCAATGTCCTATGGGCATATTGAACTATGCTGAGAAGATCTACTGGTGAGTCTCCTTTTGCCATTGCTTATGGCACAGAGGCTGTCATTCCATTGGAAATCGACATCCCTGAAATTAGAACCCAAGAAGTAGAGAACGAAACAAACGAGGCATTCTTTGCCTGAATCTGGACTTAATTGAGGAGAGAAGAGAAAGAGCAGCAATTCAGCTGGGGGCATACCAGCAACAACTTGCCAGGGCATACAATAAGAAGGTCAATCCTAGGAAGTTTCAGATTGGAGACCTCGTCCTCAAGAAAGTCGTCGGCAATAAGAAGGATCCTAGGTAGGGCAAGCTTGGCCCAAACTACAAAGAACCATATCGCATTATCTCGGTCGCCAGAAATGGCGCATATTGGCTTGAAGACACTGATGGCAAGGAGTTGCCAAGACCTTGGAATACCAGCAATTTGAAATTTTTCTATCACTGATTTTTAGTTTTTCTTTCCCTATGTAATTTGAATTTTAGCTGAAGTATTAATTAAATACTAGTATCGATTTTTGGTTTTACAAAATGTTGTTGAAATTTGTGATTGTGAGATACGACTGAGAAAGTATAAGGCAATGTTCCCATAATGAACAAGGTGATCAACTTAGACTTGCTGTGATGGTAGAGTTGAACTAAGTACAAGGAGATGTTTTAAAGTGAAACAAGGCGATGTTCCCATGGTGAACAATTCGATCAATTTAGACTTGCCGTGATGGTAAAGTTGAACTAAGGTGATGTTTCAAAGTGAATAAAGGTGATGTTCCCATGGTGAACAAGGCGATTAGCTTAAACTTACCATGATGGTAGAGTTGAACTAAGTACAAAGCGAAACAAGGAAATGAACTTAGACTTGCCATATTTGTAGTTATATTTCATTCATATTTTATTTATTTATTTATTTTTCCTTTTCATATTTCTCATCAAATCCGTGAACCATAACTGTAAATTAAATGTTGTTTTTGAGGACACAAATAAAATGGCCAAAGACTAAATTAAAGGCAAACTATTATGGATTCAAAATTGCAAAACACCTAATTCAATTTGGACAGAAAGGGGGGTGTGATGGGTAGGACAATCACCTATTATCCCTAATAATATACAAAACAAAAACAGGACACCCCAATATTACAAAAGTTGGAAGGCACATTGTATGGGAGAGAGTAACTACGGGTTGTGACATAAGATTCGTTTGGGATGTGAGTTGGTTTTTTGACTTTATTAGTTTGGAGTTAAAAGTCTTGTTTAAGATAGGTTTTTAGGTTTTTTTGATTTTTGTGAGAGTAAAAATGAAATGATTATAATTTAGATGTGACATTTTATCTTATTAATTTTTTAATTTATTTTATCTTTTTATGATTAAAAAATTAAAAAATTTAGCATGTTAAACGAAGGCATAAATCATTTGCTTACTGGACCCTCAATCTCAAAGCCCACCTTGTTGGAACTTGGGAGTCTACACAAGAAAGTCTTGAGAAGATTGCACCAAATACCAAAAAAGAGTGGATACTACTAGGGTTCGAAACGAGCTGAGTTGAGTTGAGTTTGAACTTAGCTCGTTTTCTTATTTAGCTCGTTTATTGAGTTCGAACTTGTCTCGATAAGTAATTGGGTTTGAGCTCAGTTCGGCTTATTAATATTAATGAAATTTGAGTTCGCCTCGATTCGATAAATTTTTTTTAAATATTTAAATAAAAAATATTTATTTGAGTTGGCTCGTTTACTAAATGAACCGAGTTGAGCCAAGCCGAGCCTGTTCGTGAACAATTTAGTTCGTTTGCAACCTTAGGTACTATTATATATACATATATATATATATATATATATATATATATAAATATATTTTTGTTGACCGGGAACCCCCAAGGTCGGGCTCATTCACGATCCGACCCTGTGAGGGTAATTTATACAGGTAAATTGGGCCAGGCTAAGTAATGGGCTGGTGTGGGCCGGAGTATGAAAAGCAGAGTAAATAGACCTCATTCAAGTAGTCCAGTCGCGGAAGTGTGTTATATCGATCACGATTAGCCGGTCTAGGAAGAATGTTGTTATTTCGGTTTAGGAGTGCGCTACGGTTAGCCCGGTTGGGTCTTCTAGCCGAAGTAAGAGAGCTATCTTCCTGACTGTCCTGAGTTAGTTCGGCAAGTATCTTCTATGGATAGTTCGGTCGTAGTATGGGAAGCCGATGTAGGAGACAGTACAGCAGAGTCGAACTAGCATATAAATTGGTCACTCCGGTTAGTCTAACATGGCAATGTTACTTCGGTCGTAAGGAAGTTCGGCTGTGATAGAACCATCTCACTTGGTTTAAGCAGTGAGGGGGGTGTTGAGAGAAGCCTTATCTCTCAGGAGTATGAATCCTAGGAGGACTCTACATGGAGGAGTAAGAGTCCTACTAGGATTGTGCCACACGAAACCTATAAAAGCTCACCAATATCACCTTTGGAGAGGTAACACAACTTTATTTTCTGAATACACAGAGCTTTTGTCTATTTGTCAAGCTTACTGACTTAGGCATCGGAGAGGTTTCCGGCACACACCCGCCGGCTAGCTCACGTTTGTATTTTCAGGTGATAAAGCGACGTCGTACGGAGGAACGCAGACTTGATCAACAGGATTATACGAGAAGGTGTATTTCTTTCCCGTACAATTGGCGCCGTCTGTGGGAACTCAGACAAGAACAACCTTTTGATCAAGCTTTTTCTCCCAGAAATCAATGACGAACAACGAAGAATTACCACAGTCTGCCGTTGATGGACTAACTCCAGAAGGGGGTGCAAGGCGCGAAGGCCTACCCTTGGTCACTCCCATGGCGAACCTGGAACCACAGAGACAAAATTCCAGGAGGGACGCAAGGGGACGAAGGCGGAATAACAGCCCCCATCACTCTCGTTCGCAAAGCCTAGAAAGACAAAGACGCAGAATTGATCCTCAAACTTTGGAGGATCGCGTCAGGGAACAAGACGAACTGATCCGTCGGATGGCAGCGGACATGGAATCTCTGAAGCGCCAGGTGAAGGGAAAAGGAGTGGCGACAGGAGGGGGCGCACAAACAAGACGCCCCCTCGCCACTCGGAAATCGTAGCAGGAATACTACACCCTTCAAGCAGAAAACAAGAGCCTCAGGACAGGCGATACGCAATCCAGATCCTCCAGAACTCGTCACTCCAGGTCTGAGAGGACGAGATCTGAGAGGTCGTACACCGAAGAAAGCACATATTGGCCCTCGCATACGCACCAAACAAGGTCTAGGCAGACGGAATTGCCCAGATCGTCCGACCTACGAACCGTGCTAGAAGAGAAGGCACGATGGAAGGAGGACGCCAGGGCGCGCGATCCACACAGGGTTCCTGCCTTACAGCGGTTGGCTCCTCGGACGCATGGAAGCGTCGAGGTTGGAATGCCAATACCGCGCCCGGCAACGGACAAGGCATTGGCGAGGCTGCAGACCTCACCATTCGTCCCAGCAATAGAAAATGCGCCCCTTCCGTCAGGCTTCCTACAGCCCAAATTCACAACATATGAGGGGAAGACGGACCCTACTCACACTTTCGCCACTTTCGCCAGGTCATGGCTGTATACCGGCGAAACGAGGCCTTGATGTGCATCCTATTCCCTTCAAGCCTTGGCGACCTAGGCTTGACTTGGTTTGAGAAACTTCCAGAGGGCAGCATAGCCTCCTGGGCGCAATTGGCGGAGGCGTTCGTAACGCGATTCAGAACAAACACGAAAACCCCGGTGGAGATCGACCAGTTACTCTCCATCGACATGGGCGATAAGGAGACCCTGAGGTCATACAACAGTCGCTACTGGGAGACATTCAACCAGATTGGGGACTGCCCAACCAATCTCGCCATTGCGCAATACAAAAGAGGCCTTCCAGTCGGGAACAGACTGAGGGACTCTATCACCATGACACCGCCCCTCACCATGGAGGCCCTGATGGAGAGAGTGCATCAGCACATCAGGGTGGAAGAGGATGGCGCTCGTGCCAAAGCAAAATCTGGCGCGACCACAGCACCAGAGAAGAAGACCTCAGCAAAGGTCAATACGGTAGATCGCCAAAACCGAAACGGACGAGGCAGGCGAGACAACGGCGAGGACCAGGACAAGAGATGGTTGAGAGTCCGCACTGCCATAACCACGGTATTCAAGAAACCGATCTACCGTATACTTAGTGAGATTCGAGACGAACCTTTCGTCAAGTGGCCAGCCAAGCTAGGCGAGGCCCAGAAGGACTATGATGACAGATCCAGGTGCACCTTCCACAAAGAAAAGGGGCACCGCACTGAGAATTGCACGCCGTTAAGGCAGCATCTGGAAGAGTTGGTGGCAGCAGGTCACCTGGACAAATACATAGAGGGAGGGGCACAACCAGCCCCCCAGGACCATAACAACCCCAACGGGATGCCAATCGACGCCCCGCCTCAAGGCATCATCAACGTAATACATGGAGTCTTTGAACCTGAGCGTGTATGCGAGCTCAGAGGTTCAATCAAAAAGGCTGAGCACTTAAGAGAGGTGCTAAGTGCCCAACCAGTCGTCAAGAAGGGGAAGACAGAGGCCACAAATGTCATGTCTTTTTCGGATAAAGACTTGGCAAGGATTTATTGCCCTCACAACGATGCCTTGGTCGTCACTCTCCGAGTCAAGGATTTTGACGTCAAGCGGATTCTGATTGACCAAGGTAGTTCATGTGAAATCATGTACTATGAAACCTTCAAACAACTAAAGTTGCAAGATAAAGACTTGGCGCCTGCCGTATCTCCCCTTATCGGATTCAACTCCATGCCAGAATGGCCCGTCGGCAAAATTATCCTCCCAGTCAGAGCAGGGAGTGTGACGAAACAAGTGGAGTTCTGGGTGTTGAAGGTCCCCTCCACCTACAACATTATCTTGGGCAGAACATGGCTGCATGCCATGCGCTCGGTGGCGTCCTCCTACCACCAAGTGATGCGGTTTCCCAACGACACCGGAGTAATAGAAGAAGTATATGGAGATCAGATCATGTCGAAGCAGTGCTTTGTCACAGTGAACGGCAGCCGCGCTGCCAAAGGATACGTTCATTGGTGGAAGAACCTGAGATAATGAACTATTCGCAGATGTTGGCAAAGCGGCTAGTCAGAAAGCAGTGGAGGACTTGGTGGAGGTCAGAATAGATGAAAAGAACCCGGATAAGTTCTTTTTGCTTGGTTCGTCGTTGTCCAGCACTGAGAGATTGGAGGTCTTGGAATTTCTGACCTCCAACATCGAAGTGTTCGCCTGGACCCCATACGACATGCCAGGCATTGATCCCAACTTCATCTGTCACCAACTCAATGTCCACCCTTCTGCCAGACCAATCATTCAGCGCACCCGCAGATCGGCACTCCACCACGCCGAAATAGTGGCAGAAGAAGTAGGAAACCTGCTGGAGGCAGGGGCAATCAGAGAGTGCACTACCCAAGATGGATCTCCAATACCGTCGTAGTGCCAAAAAAGAATGGCAAGTGGCGTGTCTGCGTCGACTACAAAACGGTCAACAAGGCGTGCCCAAAAGATAGCTTTCCTCTACCAAGGATAGATCAACTGGTAGACTTAACGGCAGGGCACAACCGACTTAGCTTTCTGGATGCATACAGAGGCTACCACCAAATTGCCATGCACGAACCAGACCAGGAGGTCACATCTTTCACCACGCCAAGAGGACTATACTGCTACAGGGTCATGCCCTTTGGCCTAAAGAACGCAGGGGCGACGTTCCAGAGGATGGTCACCAAGATGTTTGAACCATTGTTAGGCAAGACAATGGAAGCTTACATCGACGACATGGTGGTCAAGAGCAAGGATGAGAATGACCATCTCAAGGACCTAGGTGAGATGTTTGAGATCCTGAAGAAGCATAAGTTACGCCTCAACGCGTCGAAGTGTGCATTCGGAGTAGGATCTGGCAAATTCCTGGGCTTCCTGGTGACCAACCGGGGTATAGAGGCAGACCCCTCCCAGATCAAGGCCATTCAGGATCTGGAGAGACCAAACTCAGTGAAGGAAGTACAGCATCTAACCGGCATGGCAGCGACGCTCAATCGGTTCATAAGCAGGTCGTCAGACAGACTACGACCATTCTTCCATGCACTGAAGGCTAAGTTTGAGTGGGACGAAGAATGCGACCATGCCCTGGAAAGCCTAAAAGAATACATGTCTTCTCCACCACTACTTGTAACCCCAATCCCTGGAGAAGAACTCTTCTTATACCTGGCAGTCTCACAGCATGCAATTAGCGCAGTGTTGGTCCGCGCCGAAGGAATCCAACATCTTCCCATCTACTATGTCAGCAAGACATTACTGGGCGCCGAAACAAGGTACTTGCCACTGGAGAAACTGGCATTGGCCTTGATGATGGCCTCAAGGAAGTTGTCACATTACTTTCACGCCCACACCATAGTTGTTCTCACAGCCTTCCCATTAAAGGCTTTATTTGAAAGAGCAAACTTCTCTGGGCGAATTCTGAAGTGGGCAGTAGAGTTGGGACAATACGACATCAAGTTCCAACCTAGGACCGCAATAAAAGCGCAAGCATTGGCAGATT
Source organism: Camellia japonica (assembly GCA_030407325.1). Classification (NCBI taxonomy): domain Eukaryota; kingdom Viridiplantae; phylum Streptophyta; class Magnoliopsida; order Ericales; family Theaceae; genus Camellia; species Camellia japonica. The sequence continues at coordinate 117,577,781 of JAPPVO010000024.1, read as the reverse complement.
TTGTCGCAGAATTCACACCAGGAAGTCATCACATCTGCCCAGTCGACCTAACTGAAACAACCGAACTAGGGATGGAAGTTGACGTCGGAATAACGCAACCCCTAGTACTGGTTACTCAGTCAGGCCCCAAGGCAGACCAGAGTAAAGAAAGGAAGGAAGAAACAAACCATGCTACACCAAGTCAGGACTCACCAACAAATAAAGACTTGGTACAAACAGAAAGCAAGGGGCAGACAACCAGCATGGACTCTGAAGAAGCCACCAGCAACATGGAAGATCCCAAGGCATCATCTGATCCCTCTACCTGCTGGAAATTGTTCGTTGGAGAGACGTGGAAGCTCTTCGTGGATGGAGCATCCAACCGGCATGGAGCAGGACTTGGCATAGCCCTCATCTCTCCAGACGGCCTAGTAGTGGAGCAGGCGATCAACCTTGGCTTCCCAGCATCAAACAACGAAGCGGAGTATGAAACGCTTCTGGCAGGCCTCAAGTCAGCGTTCTACATGAAGGCCACCAAGCTAATGGTTTACAGCGACTCACAGTTAGTGGTAAACCAAATATCTGGCGACTACGAGGCAAAGGATGATAGAATGGCCAAATACCAAGAATTGGTCAGAACAGAAATAAAGAAGTTTGAAGTGGTGAGGATAGAACAGATCGGCAGAGAGGAAAACAGCAGAGCAGACGAACTAGCAGGCTTCGCCTCAATGGCAGACACCTCCATTCCTCACCCACTACTAATCGACTATCTGCCTAGACCAAGCATTGAAGACCCAGAAGCGGAAGAGGTATGTTGCGCAGAATTAGGCCCTTCTTGGATGGATCCCATCATACTGTTCCTGAAAGACGACACCTTACCAGAAGAGAAGAAAGAAGCCAACAGAATAAGAGCAAAGTCGCAGCGATTCTGGCTCTCTCTATCCTTGGCATTGTACAAGAAGTCGTTTTCAGGACCTTACTTAAAGTGTGTTCACCCTAGCAAAGTGGAAGCATTCCTATTCGAAATACATGAAGGTGTTTGTGGCAGCCATCAAGGAGGAAGATCATTAGCATACAGAGCGATCTCGCAAGGATATTGGTGGCCATACATGCAAGCGGATTCGGAGAAGTATGTTAAAAAGTTCGAAAAGTGTCAAAAGTTCGCACACCAAATACACCAACCTGCCAGAGAACTTCTACCTCTAACTAGCCCATGGCCCTTCGCAATGTGGGGATTGGACATAGTAGGCCCACTTCCAATAGCACCAGGCAACAGGAAGTTCTTTCTTGCCGCAACCGACTACTTCACAAAGTGGGTGGAAGCAGAAGCCTTGGCGTCAATCAAGGAGAAAGATGTAAAGAAGTTCGTCTGGCAGAATATCATCACTTGATTTGGCATACCAAAGGCACTGATCTCAGACAACGGCACTCAGTTCGACGGCAGAATTTTCAGAGGTTTCTGTGAAGAGTACAAGATAGAGTTCTACAATTCTACACCAGCATATCCCCAAGCGAATGGTCAGGTAGAGGCATCAAACAAAGTAGTCTTGGATGGATTGAAGAAAAGGTTAGAGAGAGCAAAAGGCAAGTGGGCAGAAGAGCTCCCCCATGTTTTATGGGCTTACCGCACCACGCCTCGACGATCAACAGGAGAAACACCATTCTCCTTAGCTTATGGCATGGAAGCAGTCATCCCATTAGAAGTTAGCCTCCCCACAATTCGAAGCGAAAACTTTGATCCAGACTTAAATGGCGAAGCCATAGCATTGGAGCTTGACCTTGCGGAAGAAAGAAGAGACAGAGCATTGGTTCACATCGCCTCCTACCAACAAGAGTTGTCCAGAAAGTATAACAAAACAGTGCATCCAAGGCAATTTAAGATCGGCGATTGGGTACTGCGCAAAGTCATGGGAAACACTTTAGTACCAGGTGACGGCAAACTGGGACCTAACTGGGAAGGACCTTACAAAGTGGTCGGATTAGCAGGCAAAGGGGCATACCACTTAGAAGATGAGGACGGTAAAGCAATTCCCAGGCCATCGAACACTGCCAATCTCAAGTTGTTTTATTTTTAGCTTTTTTTCTTTTAAGTATGTGTAATTTTTTACTTTCTCAATAAAACAAGTCGATTCTTTTTCAGTATAATTGTTTTCAGTAGACAGTACCTTTAGTAAGTTAGGAGCATTGTAAACATAGTTGGCCGGAAAAACCAACTATGAACCCTTTCTAAGCCCAGGATAAGGATCCAGACTGCAGGACGTTTGGTCGAAATAACCAAACAATGTATTCTAAGTTGGCTGGAAAAACTGACTTAGAGGTTGGCTGGATTAAACCAACACCCCTTCTAAGCCCAGGATAAGGATCCAGGCTACAGGACGTTTGGTCGGCATAACCAAACAATGTATTCTAAGTTGGCTGGAAAAACTGACTTAGAGGTTGGCTGGATTAAACCAACACCCCTCCTAAGCCCAGGATAAGGATCCAGGCTGCAGGACGTTTGGTCGGCATAACCAAACAATGTATTCTAAGTTGGCTGGAAAAACTGACTTAGAGGTTGGCTAGATTAAACCAACACTCCTCCTAAGCCCAGGATAAGGATCCAGGCTGCAGGACGTTTGGTCGGCATAACCAAACAATGTATTCTAAGTTGGCTGAAAAAACCAACTTAGAGGTTGGCTGGATTAAACCAACTCTTTGTACTCTTCAGCCGAAGTAAGTTTATGGTTGAAGAGTGGTTGGCTGGATTAAACCAACTCTTTGTACTCTTCAGCCGAAGTAAGTTTGTGGCTGAAGAGTGGTTGGCTGGATTAAACCAACTCTTTGTACTCTTCAGCCGAAGTAAGTGTATGGCTGAAGAGTGGTTGGCTGGATTAAACCAACTCTTTGTACTCTTCAGCCGAAGTAGTTATATCGGCTGAAGAGTGGTTGGCTGGGTTAAACCAACACTGGATACTCTTCAGCCGAAGTATCTATATCGGCTGAAGAGTGGTTGGCTAGTAAGTTAGATAACTAAAACCGAGATCACAGTTGACCAAACAAATTCATTGAAACATTCATTACAAGTGCAAGCATACAGAATAAGACCGAAATAAGAGTTGGAGCACTTTGGCATTGAGGGGCCGTAGCCCGGTTACAAGTTTCAAACAAAAGAAAAGAAGAAAGAAAAAAAGAAAATCATCTGAAAAGTTCATCAATCTTAGTATCAAATTCTTCATCAGCATTTGTCCGGAGTACAGTGTCAGACGGGAGCACGGTATGAGGTGGGAGCTCGGTCTCAGCATGAACCTCGGTCTCAATTTGTTGGGGATTGTCAGTCATCAGCTCACCAGTAAGGTCCTCAACAACCGGCTCCAACCGAACTGTTTGCTCGTTCGGTTGTTCATTGACGGCCGGAGTATCAGTTGGCTCATCCTCATCATCATCTTCATCACCAGACCCTTCAAGGAATTGCCTCTGGAGATCGACAGCATACTGCGACAGCGAAACCGGAATAGAGTACGGTGGAGCATTGTAGACATCGGTGTTCGGCGAGCAACCGAGCTGCTCCACCGCACTCCTCCAGCCGCACTTAAAGAAGAGATCCTTGGCTGCATCGCATTGGAGGGTGTATGCGTCTTCAGCCTCCTTAAAGCCTCGTTTCTCGGCTTCCTTCATTCTGGCCTTCAGTTGGTTTATCTCTGCGTCTTTTTTCTTCTCAATCTTTGCCAAAATGCGCAGATATTTGTCTTTCGCCTCGCTGGCAACCTTCTGCTTTTCAGCTTCAACCGAATTAGCAAGCTCGGTCAGCCGTCCGTTCTCTGCTCGTAGTTCGGCCATTTGCTTTTTGGCCTCTTCTAGCTCGGCCGTCTTTGCTTCGGCCTCAGCCATGGCTTCCCTTGTGTTTCTCCTAAGCTCCATGACCCTCCTATGTGTAACTTGGTTTTTTTGGATGGCCTGCAAAGGAGAAGTAGCTTTAGCCGGACTGAAAGTTGGAAAAAATTACATAGAAGGAAGAAAGCCATTTACCAGGATCATGGACTTAGTTGAAGACCGAATGGACTTCAGTTCGGTGTTAAGTTGCTTGTGGTGGTGCTCCATATCTTTTGGAAGGCACACACTTTTGGCTAGATTAAAAGCCATCAGGTGGTCCTTCTTGGTGACAACTGAATCAGAAGCGGTGATATCTCGGTTGTTGAAGGTCAGTTCGGGAACCCATTTGGAGGAGGAGGCAGTTCGGTCTGATTGCTCCGGTTGGGGGCTTGGTTGAATGTTTGGGGGAGGACTTGGTGGCAGAATGGTCTCGTCCTCACCAACAAGTCATGGCTCGGTTTGGCTAGTCCAGGCACGCTTGTTTCGGCGAGAGGAAGATGGTTGCTGGGATGGAAGGGCCACCACGGTCTCAGTGGCTTGACCGGTTGGTTGCACATTGCCTGGGGTTGTTGCGGTTAAAAGGGCCTTTAGCCTGCTCCTCTTTGCCATCTCTTGTTCGGCGGTGAGAGGCACAAGGTTGATCTGGGGCAAGGATGGGTCCGGTTCTGGTGCTGTTTCAAGAAGAAAGTCAGTCACCCTCGCTTTTCGGCGACCATTGTATCGGTATGTCGGTTTGAAGTCTAGCAGTTTAGCCCAACTTCTTTCTTTGACCCGTAGTGCGGCGCGGAGTGTAGCAAGGTTGGGGTGACTGTACAGTGAATAAATGTGGGCTGGATCTGCATTAAAAAGGCAACTGTTAGTTCGACTTAGAATTAGCAACCGGAGTACAAAAGATGAATACATGGAAGACCGAAGTAATTATACCGGGTCTCCCTTTGTTCCAGTTTATACTTCGGCCTGGGATCTGGGCTTGGTGGTCTTTGAAATTCCCAGACACCCAGAAAAAATCGTCGTCGTTTAAGTCCTTGTCCGGCGTGTCTTTTATTATTTTTTCACGTCGGCGACGTATTCTTAAGTAGTATACCCATCCGTCCTCTTTGGATCCTAAGGAGTATTGGTGGAATATTTCGGCTAGACCGAGGTTCAGACCGGTTTGGCGGTTTAGTTCGGCGATGCCCATTATTATACGGTATGAGTTGGTGGAGAGTTGGGTTGGGCATAGTCTGGTTTGCCTAAGAAACTCACAAATTAGAGGTTGGACTGGGAATCTCAGTCCGGTTTCTATTATTGAAAGCAGGGTAAAAGGCACAAACCCCTCATTCCCCCAGGGTATGGTTTCTTTTTTGGCGAGGATGAGGTGGACATCGGCTGGTATGTTGTAATCCTTTCGGAATTCGGCTAGGCCTCCTGGGGTTTCTACTAGGAACCTATATTTCCCCATTTATTGTATAAGTTATAAATAAGTTACTTCGGTTTGAGAAGTTGTGCTCAGAAGCTCGGTTGAGCGCGCAGAGGGAGTGCCTGGGCAACCTAAGTCTGCAAAGTGGAAAAACAAGGTGTTAAGCACAGATCATTGACTGTGCTACAAAAACAAAGCAAGAAAAGGAAGCCTTACTTCGGCTAAATAGGGTGCTACAGGATCTACCTCGGTTTTAACAAGTTGCTTGTTATCTCGGCTCGGCAGTATGATTGGTTATCTCGGTTCCACCTATGGGTTTTGTTACTCCGGTTGGGCTTCAAGGGGCAGCTTTCTGAGTCTGGTTTAGAAACTAAGAAAGCTGGCTTAGCCCCAAAAACTTAGCCCGGTTAATGGCCTAGATTTCTAATTCGGTGCGTTTTTATTTCGGCTAGTGTGAATCACATGGTGACCTTTTGGAGCTACTGTGATATGTACGAGTTCTAGTTCGGTTCCAATCTACCTAAATCTTTATATAAGCAAAAACAGTTGCCTAGTTCAGTTGAATGTGTTTTATGGATCAAAATCAAATGTTCTACACAATGTTGTATGTATTCAAGTGTTCTAAGGTTGAGTTTTTTCCAGAAAGGTGTTTTACAAAAACACATGAAACACACTACAAAGGACTGAACAAGAACGGAAAGAGAAATAAATTCATGATGCTTACCTGGTAAAGGGGAAGAAGAACGAGATGGAAGCAAACGGCAGCAAGAACACGAGCTTCAAGAGGTGCGAAGTTGAAGAACAGTAAGAACTGAAGAAGTGAGAGAGGAGAGAGTGAATAGTCTGATGGATGATTTGAAGAGAGAGAAGGTTTTTTGTTTTGATGAAAAGCCTTCTGGCGGGAACTGTTCAAAAATTTCGGAGTACGAGGGCGGCGCGACAGCTGGGATTGGCCAATCAAAGGCTGCCACGTGTCACTGGAAAGGGAACCGTTTCAGTTGCTGCAATTGAAGAGACGTTTTGACCGGACGTGCCCAGCTCGGCTTAAGTCTAGCTCGGCTGGTTAAGCTAAATGGTTTTTAGCTCGGTTGGAGAGGCTAAAAGGTTTTCAGCTCGGCCGGAATAACTATAGGATTGTAGCTCGGCTGGAGAGGCTTACAAACTCTAGCTCGGTTGTTAAACAGATAATCCCTATCATGCTGCGCAGATGGAATTAAGGGGCAATTGTGAGGGTAATTTATATAGGTAAATTGGGCCAGGCTAAGTAATGGGCTGGTGTGGGCCGAAGTATGAAAAGCAGAGTAAATAGACCTCATTCAAGTAGTCCGGTCGCGGAAGTGTGTTATATCGGTCACGATTAGCTCGGTCTAGGAAGAATGTTGTTATTTCAGTTCAGGAGTGCGCTACGGTTAGCCCGGTTGGGTCTTCTAGCCGAAGTAAGAGAGCTATCTTCCTGACTGTCCTGAGTTAGTTCGGCAAGTATCTTCTATGGATAGTTCGGTCATAGTATGGGAAGCCGATGTAGGAGACAGTACAGCAGAGCCGAACTAGCATATAAATTGGTCACTCCGGTTAGTCTAACATGGCAATGTTACTTCGGTCGTAAGGAAGTTCGGCTGTGATAGAACCATCTCACTTGGTTTAAGCAGTGAGGGGGTGTTGAGAGAAGCCTTATCTCTCAGGAGTATGAATCCTAGGAGGACTCTACATGGAGGAGTAAGAGTCCTACTAGGATTGTGCCATGCGAAACCTATAAAAGCTCACCAATATCACCTTTGGAGAGGTAACACAACTTTATTTTTTGAATACACAGAGCTTTTGTCTATTTGTCAAGCTTACTGACTTAGGCATCGGAGAGGTTTCCGGTACACACCCGCCGGCTAGCTCACGTTTGTATTTTCAGGTGATAAAGCGACGTCGTACGGAGGAACGCAGACTTGATCAACAGGATTATACGAGAAGGTGTATTTCTTTCCCGTACAGACCCTACAAGCCAATTCGAGGGAGATGTCGAGAAATCCACCTCTCATCCTCCAATTTCAATCAAGGACTATAAGAAGGTTGGTATAGGTTTCGAATCTGAAACTTTTGGCTACGTAAGGGGTTGTCTCACCAATTCATTGAACCCTTGGAATTAAATACTACTAAGGCTAAGTTTGGGAAGACTAAATAAGTGCACTTTTTGACTTTTTATGAAATATGAGTTGGATTTAGGTTGGGTTTGAAGTGATGTGTTAGAGAGGTGATGTGACTTAAATAAGATGATCTAACTTAAATAGGAGAGTGACTTTTTGACTTTTTAGATTTTTTTTAAGATGCCAAACTTGACCTAAATCAAGGACTCACACCCATCATTTATCTTTCCAATATAGTTTGGATCTTAAAAAATAAAAAAATAATAATAATAAAGTACGCTTAATTTGGTTTGGATTTGAAAAGAATGATTAGATTAGGTACATAATTTTGGAATAAATTTTTTGTTTTTTCTTGCTATTGAATATTTCATATATTGGAATTTGGAACCTTTACGTAATTTAGCTTTTACTTTTCTTATCTCTTCTAATTTATTTTAAAAAAAAAATACACTCAATTTAGTTTGGATTTAGGAAAAAAAAAAAAGAAAAAAAAAGAAAAAAGTAAATTAAACCTTCATTTGGCATGTGAGTTGATTTTTTGACTATTTTAGCAACAATGCTGGGGACTCCCAGCACCCCTACCTCCACGTGGGGGGCTGTGAGAGCAAGACAGAAAAAAAAAAAAAATTATTTTGAACCAATCAAAAAACAGTGGGGGTGCTCGGGGTTCAAGTCATTTTTGCTATTTTAGCCTAGGGTTAAAAAGTTTCGTTTGGGATAGACTTCTGACTTTTTTGACTTTTGTAAATGAAAAAATAAAATGATTATGATTTAAATGTGATATTTTATTTTATCAAGTTAAAAAATTTATTTTATTTTATTTTGGCTAAAATAACCCCAATCCATCCCAAACTTTCATGTCAATGATAGCCTAAAATGAATAAATTCAAGTTTTGACATAATATAATTAGGGATGTGAAAATCTGATAACTTAGGTGTGAATTAAGAAAGAAGCAACTTAATAATATCTTTGGTCACATCAAATGAGCTTTGAAAGCAAAAATAAGACTAAAGCCTTGTTTGGGGTATCCTATTTTAGTCAATCTTTTTATTTTTTTTGGATCACATCAATCAATATCTCATTTCTACTTTTCTACACATCTTTTTATAAAAAGTCAAAAAGTACACTTATTTAGAACATTCCAAACCAACCCTAAATTTCTGAAAAATTTTATTATACACTCTTATGTCATATGTACATTTGTCAAATTTTTTAATTATGATAATTTTTTTTAGTCATGACATTATTTTGAGATTTTGGTTATAATTTTTTAATGTTTAATTCTGACTACTTTTTTTCATTTTAAAAAAAAATTATAACTCAAAAATATAAAATTATGTTTTTATTTATTTATTTATTTAAATTACATGATACACCTAGGTATCATAATTTCTAAAACGTGGGATAGAAAGCTGAAAGAAAAGAAACCAACACCACTACAACTAATGTGTGGCCTCCATGGTTTCTACAATCTAATTAATTATGTCTCACTCACTTCAAAGAACTTTCATAGAGTTCATATTTTCTCGAACCTTGCACAGTTCTGCAGGAAGATCAACTCATCACAACTACTGCTTTCTATGACTTTTTCTCTCATTAGTTATTAGTAATTGGTTATTTTAATTAATTTTTTTAAATTTTTACAAAAAGATATATAAAAAAATAGAGATAATAATATAACAGTTTATAATGATTTTTGAACTAAAATTTCAAATCTCCAAATGGATTTCAAAATCGGTATAAATTTACTGGTATTGCTCCTTTTTATATCATTTTCTTTTATATTTTATTTTGTGGCTTTACTTTATGTCTACAATAATAATTCGAACTTGAAAAAAATTAATTTTATTAAATATCTATAAATAAATCAATGAATAAGATTTTATTTTATAAAATTAATTGTTTAAGTTTAAAATTATAATTATTGTTCATTTTTAAAAATAAAATATAAGTTATTTGTATATTTAGTAATATTTGATGAAACCAAATTTTTACACAATTCATTTTTACTATTGTACCTATAAAATAAATAATTTAAATCATTATTATAGACTAGAAATAAGACCCATGCAAATAGAGTATGGAAAGGTGTGGGCACTAGATTCCACTACTCGTCCATCGTTTTCATACACATTAATCAAGGTTTTTGACTCAGTTGTTAGGTGTATTTATATCTTATTAAAATGAAAAATTCTAAAGGATACAAAAGTCTATAAAAAAATCAAATATAATTTTTTTTTTTAATATGGGGTGAGGCTTGTCAAATATATAGATCTTTTCTCATGTAAAAGAATTATGGGTTCGTTTGGTATGATATTTTGGGTTGGGTTGGGTTGAGGTTATTTTAGTCATAAAATGATAAAATAAATTTTTTAGTCAAATAAAATAAAATGTCATATCCAAAACACAATCATTTCATATTTATTTCACAAAAGTCAAAATAGTAAAAAAACTCATCCTAAACAAAACTTTTTAACCTCATGCTAAAATAATAAAAAAGGCTATATCTGATCTTTACGGTAATAATATTAAGGGACTAGAGTCTTGTCATAAGAAGTAGCTCTCCTCAAGATTTTATCCTCTCTATACATCTCAAGGTTTCATTTCATGGGCTTCACATGACCAACAAAAGTGATTCAAATCGTTTATCTCGTATGAAAAACATATTTACAAAAAATTAACTTAATTGAATATTGATAAACATATTAATTTATCGTATTTTGATTTATAAAATTAATAGTTTTAATTTAAATTTTCTATTTATCACCTATTTCATAAAATAAAACACGATTAATTAATATATCTATTGATATTCCATCAAATTAATTTTTTACAAATATATATATATTTTTTTAAAACATACTAGATGAACCGTTAAAATTACGGTTACATAAAGCTCACAAAATAAAATCTTAAAGGAATGTGAAGAAGATGTGGTCTTGAAGGAAGCTACGGAACTTCCTCCTCCCTTCAAAAGTTTTGAGTCTCTAAAATTTCTTGTTCTCCCAAGTTACAAGTCGGACGCCTAAAAAAATTCTACCAAACAAAAAACTTTAAAACCAGGTTTGACATCTATAAATATTTAATTGAAACATTTTATAATACACATCAAATTTTGGGGTATGAACAGGGTCGATCTTGAGAAGAGACAATTATGGCAGTCGTCTCAGGACTTTAAACAAAATTTAGGACTCCCAAATAGAGTATATATCATGTCGTGTTATTTCATAATTATCTTAATATTAGTTCAATCTATTTATTTTCATGTTACTGTATTGTGTTATTTTTTATTCGTGTCTGATTGATATTTAATATGAAAACTTTTATTTTTAATTAAAAATAACTTAACAAGTGTATAGCAAGATTAAAAAATTTCTCACAACTTAAATTTTATAAAATTTATTTCTACTAAATGAAATTAGGGTGCTAGAATGATAAATCTAATTTTAAATTTTCTTTGCTCAAAGGTGCAAGCACTAAAATACTTTATCTATAACAACAAACTCCTATAAAATAATCAAACAATCCAGGTATATATTATTGTCTAAACCAAATCCTAACCAAACCATACTCTTTCTTTCTCCGCAGCTCCTCTCTCCCTCTCTCTCTCACCACCACTTCCTCTCACCCTCCGTCACTACACTGCCTTTGCCACCTTGCCATGGCTGAAAATCTTAGATCCTGCTCCTCCATCGTCCACCGCCGCGAAGCCCGGAAGAAGAAGCAGTTGGATCTCAGAACCTCCCCAGATTTATCGCTACAATCATGCCAATCTAGTTGCCGGAGCCCTCCTCTAGAGTCCTGCCAAGTCGTCGGAGCCCTCGTCTTCATTGCCATCATGGTCGACACTCTGTATCGAAACGAAGCACTACCACTACTATTGGCTGTCAAACTCGGTGACAGCTGAGACGAGGGGAGCCGAAGGAAGGAGATAAAGGAATAGAAAGAAGTCGGTGACGAAGTCGATCAAGGCCGAAGTTCAGTTCCACGTCGGCTTTATCGTTTACTATTTGAAAAGGGGACACTATGCACAATGCATGGGCATCGGAGCTCCGATCTACCTCATCGCTACTTTGAAGTCGGAGGCTACGATTGTCACCTCTTGGTTTACTCTAAAGGCAACTCTCAAGCTCGCCCTGTTTATATCTCAATCTACAATCATGGAGCCTAGAGGCACATCTTCTTCCAAATGAGACTGTTGCGCTAGCTATCGCCTCACCGTTGTCAATCCTCTTGACAAATTGAAATCAATTCATAGATATTCTTGGCATCGGTTCTCCAACAAGAAGAAGTTTTACGGTTGATGTGATTTCACTCCCTCTACCTCGATTCTTGACCCCAAATCTGGCATTTTTGTTGAATAATGATTCAATTCTTATTATTACTGTGACGAAGAATTTTGAGAATGACGTCACGTGGCCAAGGTGCCTTCAAGATGTTGGCCGAGGTGCCATAAGGGCGGGTTATGTTTGCCGAGGTAATTGCAGCGTTGCCGAGGTTGGGTACAGTAATGCCAGAATCTGAGATATTTGGATGAGGGACTAGAGTCCTAGATAAAGGGAGGCTCTTAGTCCAGATAAGGATAAGGCTCTTGAGGAGTTTATCCCCATCTAGCTGAGAGTCCGAGATAAGCATTGTGCTTGAGTCCTATGGAGTGAGACTTCTAAAGGATTAAGTCAATGCTGGCTATAAAAGTAAGGCACCTTTGTGAGTCTAAGGGACACTTTATTTTGTAAATTTAGTACTTGTGTGATATCTTTGAGAGATTATTTGACTAACTTGATCGTCGGAGTGCCCCTGGGTGGATGAATTGCCGTGGTATTCTCATTTTCTTGTTGGTAGGTTGTTGGCTTAAACTATTCTGTCACGTACTCTCCAGCTAAGTTTCCTGTTTGGTTGTGTGATTGGACAACAAGCTGATCAAAATCTTTTGTGCGAAGTACAAGATTAAGAACTATTATTCAACTCCGAGCTTTTTCCAGAGCAATGGTCAAGCCGAAGCGTCAAACAAGACCATCTTGGATGACATAGAAAAGGCTAGAAGCTGCCAAGGGCAAATGGGTAGAGGAACTGTCCAATGTCCTATGGGCATATTGGACTACGCTGAGAAGATCTACTGGTGAGTCTCCTTTTGCCATGGCTTATGGAACAGAGGCTGTCATTCCACTGGAAATCGTCATCTCTGAAATTAGAACCCAGGAAGTAGAGAATGGAACAAATGAGGCATTCTTTACCCGAGATCTAGACCTAATTGAGGAGAGAAGAGAAAGAGCAGCAATTCGGCTAGGGGCAAACCAGCAACAACTTACTAGGGCATACAATAAGAAGGTCAATCCTAGGGAGTTTCAGATTAGAGAGCTCGTCCTCAAGAAGGTCGTCTGCAACAAGAAGGATCATAGGGAGGGTAAGCTTGGCCCAAACTGGAAGGACTATGTCACATTATCTCGGTCACCAGAAATGGCGCATATCGGTTTGAAGACACTGATGGCAAGGAGTTGACAAGACCTTGGAATACTAGCAATTTGAAATTTTTTTATCACTAATTTTTAGTTTTTCTTTCCCTATATAATTTGAATTTTAGCTGAAGTATTAATTAAATACTAGTATCGATTTTTGGTTTTACAAAATGTTGTTGAAGTTTGTGATTGCAAGATACGACTGAGAAAGTATAAGGCAATGTTCCCATAATGAACAAAGCGATCAACTTAGATTTGCCATGATGGTAGAGTTAGACTAAGTACAAGGCGATGCTTCAAAGTGAAACAAGGCGATTAGCTTAAACTTACCATGATGGTAGAGTTAAACCAAGTACAAAGCAAAACAAGGCAATTAACTTAGACTTGCTATATTGGTAAAGTTGAACAAAGTATAAGGCGATGTTTCAAAGTAAAGCAAGGCGAAACTAGCCATGTTTTGGTCGGTTTGTGCGAAAAGCCGAGGTAGCTAGTACTCTCGGTACACTAAGGTCAACCCGTAAGTGTTTAGTTTGGGTGAGCCAAGCGCGATGCATGTCTAAATTAGACTTAGACAAGAACCAAGTGATGTATCCTTAATGTGAACATAAGTAATACTTAGGTTCACATTAGGGGGCAGGAAACATGAGTGAATATAACACTTGTGAAAATCTTTAGAAAAATTTAAAAAGTTGAAATTAGATGATGCAAGAAACATGAGTGAGTGTAGCACTTGTGAAAATTTTTAGAAAAAATTTTACAAGTTAAAGTTATCTGAGATAAATGTTAGAGACACTATCAAAGATGATTGATTAATTCTAATATGAGATAATTTATCTGAGGTATTGTAATCTAAGGTAAGGAACCAAGTTATCAGACTTGGAAAGATAAGAAAAATTCTAAGTATGAAACATTCAAGAGATAAAGACAATGAGCATACATGAAGAAACAGATAAACAACACTTAGAAGAAGAGGAAGAAAGGCAAGCATTAAAAGAGAAAGCTTGTTCAAGTACATGAAAAAGGCACATTGGCCCGAGAAAACAGAGATTGTTCAAAAAAATTACAACTATCCAGAAGAAAAGAAAAAAGTACAATAGAAAGGAAAAAAAATTCGAAGTACTAGTCTGCAGTTTATTGTTCTCGGCATCAGCTGCGACCTTGGCATCAATTTCTTGTAAAGTCTGGTCTAGGCTCTTTTCAGCAGTAAGGACCTTGGCTTCAGAAGAGAAGGTTTTCTTCGACGAGGTGCTCTTAGAGACCTCTTCCCCGTCATTTTCAATCTGGTCTAAGACGTGATCATTTAGAGCAGGGGACTTGGCCCCAGCAGCGAACTCATTCTCTCCCAGCCTTGGCCTTGTCTTCTTTATCCTTGGTGTCATCTTCTTTGCCTTGCTCCTCAAAGTGGTCGGGCGATGGAGGAAAAGGCACATCGAGTTGACTGATGTCCCGAAGTGGCGAATCATTGTGGACCAACAGTTTTTTGAGTGCAGCCATCTAGCCCAAGTAATAGCCTTTGTTGCAGGCTAGATTGACTTGACTCTTATACTGATAACACACATCGGCTTGCCCCTCTTCATACGTCTTCTCGTTGGTAGCCTTTATCTCCGCCTCCTTCGTCTTAAGGGCCTCTTTAAGCTTGGCCTTGGCTTCCGTCTCGGTAGCCTTAGCCTCGGCCTTAGCCTTAGCCACCTTAACAGCAATCTCATCAGTTTCGGCTTTGGCCTCTGCCTTGTTTTGGGCGGCCTTGACTACACTAGCCTTGTCCATTAGGCCCTTGATCTTTGCCTCGGAGCTGTTAAGTGAAGAAAGGAAGCCTGCAGCCTCCTAGGTCTTTTTGACCAAGTCTTTCTTCACCATCTCAGCTTTCACAGCATCAGAGTGAGCATGTTGGATTGCCAGAGGAATAGCAAGTTAGAAAAATTTGGCTAAGTACAAATGACTGAAATGGAAATTGAATGGAGAGATAAAAGGAGAAAACTTACCAAGACTGAATGTCGTATCGTTATCGCGAAGTTCTTATACTGGTTGAAATTGGCCATTTGGTTCATGTTGGCCGGCAGGAGAACTGCTGTTGACAGAGTAGCCCCGATCTCAAGGCTCTCAGTGGCCTTGTCACTAGCCTTTAGAGGCCGGTCTCCAACCAGGATCTCGTGGGCCCAAGTTTCCTCGAGGTGGAAACCATTCCCACCGTCTAGATCTTCAAATCTCGACTTCTTCTTTGGGGGTACATTAGCAGACTCAGCCCTGGCTGGCCTCTTATCGACGTCAGCCAGCTTGGATATGGGAATAGAATCCTTTAGATTCTTCTCAGAATCATAGGGGATGACAGTGATTGTGACCTTAGCCTTGGCCTACTTCACCTTTTTTTACTTCGACTTTGGTTTGGATTGAGGAGAAATGGGTGGATTGAAGAGTCACAATATTAGGCAAACCAACCAACAAGTCCTTGGCGATTGTCGATTTGTGACCCATCTCTTTGGCAGTGGTGATGACGGTTACTTCGGTGTCGAGTTTAAATGCCGGAAGGGCTAGCGGAGGATTCACTGGATTGTAGCTTGTCATGTCCGAACCTCGGCGTTTTCGGCTTCGAGTTCTGCCGGCTAGAGCGTTTGGAGGTCGGTGGTGGCATTGACGTTGGGATGGTGAAAAGTGTTAGGCTGGAGCTGATGAGGATGGCTTATTAACTGAATCCGACGTTGATGCCTGATCTGGCCTTGGCGAAGAAGTAGTTGGTTGAGTTGATGCTGATGGTGGTGTCTTGCTCCTTCTAGGGACGTTAGGAAGTGAAGAGCGATATGTCGACACATAGTTCAGGAGGACAAGGGCCTTGCATTTTTTGATGGGTAGGTCCAAGAGCCGTTTGAGATCTCGGCTCAAGACGCAGGATTGCTGGAAAGATTTGCTCGGCTAAGAAAGAGCTGCAAATATCAAAGAAGACATTTGAACCGGACAGACATATATGCATGAATGTTAAGAATATGTGACTTTGAATGACCAAGTTCTTACCATCATCTTCCCTAAAGACACCTTGGCGTAAATGGTAGAGACGAAGATCATCGTCTGGCACGACCTCCCAATTGCTCGAGACAATCAGGTAATAATCTCTAGCGCCTTTGTTGGAGTCTGGGAGGTCGGCTATCAGTTTGTATGTAGTGGATTTGGGTTTGAGGTAATAGGTGTAGCCACTGGTGGACTTGAGGCCACACATAACGTATCAATATTGGATGTTAACGAGGGCGATCCTAGCGTTTTCACGGTGAGACAACTCGGCTATGCCGTTGATAACCCTAAACGTGTTAATGGCTAATTGTATGGAGTTAAGTTTGTAGAAGTGCAAAACTTCTTTAAAAAGAATGTCAAGGGGGAATCTGATTCCGCCCTCGATGATGGACACCACTGGAAAAGGCATATGGGTCTCTCTAGGCATGATGGAGTCCTCCTTTCCAGCCAACCTAAGATGAACATCGGTTGGAATGTTGAACTCATGATAAAAGAACTCAAGCTTACTGAGCGAGTCTACCCTTCATTTGAACATACCCATGACTTCGGCTAGAGGGAATTTGATCAGGTTTATTGTTGGAAAAATGGACTGAGTGGGTTTGAGGACCTTGGCTAAACCCTAATCAAGTGTCGAAGGATGGATTATTACAGTTTTCCTAAGCACACAGTGTTCTAATACAAAACCCAATCCTAAATCTATGCAAGATCAGCATTAAGGGGCAATAATCAGAAGTAATAATCTGGAAAGTAGACAAGAAGAATAGAGAAAAATGAGATTCAAAATCAAGAAATACAATCGGAGGCATTGATAGATTTTGAAAGCATCGATTCGTGACATCTAACGATTGAGTGCAAGGCAGTGTGCAAGAAATGTGAACAAAAACTGAGCACAAGGAAACAAAATCAGGAACGCGAAGAACATTGAACAAATCAAAGCATAAATATACAGAACAGTGAGACTTGAATAGGAATACAAATTCAATGTAGAGCAAGAGCAAGGTATGACATATGAATAGTCCACAAAGGAGATGCACTAAAGAACAATGAGAAAACCGAAGCAAAACATAAAGGGATTCGAAGACTTACAGAATGGAGCCGAAGAAATGGATGTTGAAATGAAGTTTTCCAGAGTCAAACGATGCTCTTGGAAGGAATGGAATAGTTGGACGGTCACTGAAAGTGGAGAACAAAGCAGTTGCAGAAGGATTTAATGGCAGTTTGAGAGAGAAATTTTAGAGAGAGAAAGTTGGAGAAGAAAAAGATATTGTGTTTGCAAAAGTGAAGAGACAGAGAGAGAGGAAAAAAGTTTTTGTCAAAAATAAAAAGGCGACAAAACATGATGAAACTGTCTTGGACGATGTGCCTAGCAGGTGGCGTAGCGGAATCGATGTGACTTGATGACGCGTGACAAGTACGGGCCAGTAAGGTGGTGACACGTGAGAGAAATAGTTGGAGTAATGGAGCGTGACAGCACATGCGTAAATGAGGCTCTTGAAATTCTTGAACTAGTGGGGTAATGACCTCGCCTAAAGAAGCGATCTCGGTTGAGATGTTGAAAAAGCTTGACTCTTGGTTATTGATTCTTGATGAGTGGACACTTGAGTCCTTGTTTCTTGGCGCCAACGAGTCTTGATCATAGTTGAAGAAGTACATTTATCTGGCTGACGTAGTTAGAAATCAGATGATGTAGGTTTCATCACCTCAGGTTGCCGAGGTAATAGAACCCCTTGGGTAGTTGTGAGGAAGTATTTTGAGAATGACGCTATGTGGCCAAGGTGCTTTCGAGATGTCGGCCGAGGTGCTACGTGGGCAGGTCATATTTGCCGAGGTGATTACAGCGTTGCCAAGGTTCAGTAAGGTAATGCCAGAATCTGAGATATTTGGATAAAGAACTAGAGTCCTAGATAAGATGAGACTCTTAGTCTGGATAAGGATAAGGCTCTTGAGAAGTTTATCCCTATCTACCTGAGAGTCTGAGATAAGCATTGTGCTTGAGTCCTATGAAGTGAGAGTTCTAGGGGATTAAGTCAATGATGGCTATAAAAGTAAGGCACCATCGTGGGTCTAAGGGATGCTATATTTTGTGAATTTAATACTTGTGTAATATCTTTGAGAGATTATTTGACTGATTTGATTGTCAAAGCGCCCCTTGATGGACGAACCACCACAATATTCTCATTTTCTTGTTGCTAGGTTGTTGGCTTAATCTATTATGCCACGCGCTTTATTAACTAAATTTCCTGTTTGGTTGTGAGGTCGAAAATCAACACTTATAATTACTAATATACTCGTATTGAATGAATTGATTAACTTTTTTGTGTGATAACATTGAAATACAATCGGTTGGATAGTGCAATTTGCGGATTAATTTTGATATGAGATTTATGAGTCTTCAAATGCAGGAGTTGAAGCTAACAATACTATCGAAGCTGTCTCGAATACTGGTGTTGATGTTGTGCAGATCTTCGTGAAGACTTTGACAGGGAAGATGATTACTTTGGAAGTGTAGAGAGATATAAACAGATAGAGAGAGAAAAGAGATGATGCATGAGAGAAAGAGATACCAACAAATAAAGAAAGAGAAATTTGTATAGATCATTATTTTAATAGATAAAAAAAATTTGAAGATTGTGACTGTTTTGTTGAACAGATAAGCAAAAAAGTAAATTAAAAAATTCAACATATAAAAAATATTTCAATAGATAAGTTAAAAAATTGAATAGATAGATAAGAAAATTTTGAACATATAGAAAAATAATTTGAACAGATAGATATAAATTTGAACAGATAGAAAATAATCTGAAAGATAGATACAGATTGAATAGATAGGTATGAAAAAATTGAACAGAAAAAAAAAAAAGATTTGAAAATGTCCTTCAAAACAACAAAGGCTTTTCTCACCAAACTATTTCACAAATGATGGATCTCTCACCAACAAAAAATATCCACCGAATCTAATGCCTTGTACCCTTCTTAGTTTGGATTTATCACCAATATTCTCATGAAATTATTGATAAAATGTTTGACTTTAACTCAATTACATTTTTCTAATTGAAAAAAACCATACCTTGTTACTATATATTTTTTATTAGATTGACTGTAAAATAGGTAACAAAAAATACATATCTTAAATGAAAAAATATATTAGCCTTAAATTGTTATTTTACATATCTTTTTATTCACTTATATAGAGTTAAATAAAAGATTAAAAACATATCATAGCACCCTTTACGTTGTGTTTGGTTGGAGGATTTAGAAAGGGAATTGGAAACGGAAAGGGAAAATATAAGTGAAATGTGAATAAAATATACCTCTATTTCACCTAGTTTCACACACTTTTTCCCTTTCTCTTTCTAAATCATTTCCCAAATCCCCCAACCAAACACATCGTTAATGAACATTAAAATATATAAGTAATAATTCATATTATTGAGCCATGTCATATTTAGATTCATATCGAAAAATAATCCACCCTAACTTACCAATGTTATATATTGCTTGAGTTGAGTCAAAAAATTTCATTCTTACCCCCAATTAATTTTAACTCTTAAGGTACTGGTAAGCTAAAAAATAAAGATTCGATTCAATTAATTGAAATTCAATTATTGTATATGTATTTTTTGTTATCCAAATTTTTTTAAATCATAAAGGAATAGGAGTATAGTTTTTATCCTTTTTAGTTCATGTAATGATTTTTTGTGTCTTGATATCGTTTTATTCAAACATTTTTTTTTTGTTTTTTGGGTAATGATATATGAAGGGCCCAATTTAAAAAATTCATCTTAATTCCCTAAACTAACTCAGGGCGGCCCTGGGTATGTATTATATATTTAGTTATCATCTTTGTGGTATTTGGTTATGATCCATTGTAATATTGATTATGATTTATTATGATTTTAGTTATAACTTAGTTGATCTATTATTATTATTATTATTATTATTATTATTTTTATTATAACTTGCATCTAGTACATAAAATATATATATATATATATATATTGTAGAGTGGCCCATCACTGCAACATATAAGAGTTTTAGAAATCAAATATTTTGGTCTCTAAAAGTGAAAATTTTATTACAAAAGACATTTAGGGACCAATTTTTATCGTCATGAGGATAATAGCTAAAAGGTCGTTCAGAAAAGTCAAAAATAAGGCTTTCAGCGACAAAATTTTGAAAATGTCACTAATAAATAGATTTTTAGGGACAAAATAACTTGGTCTCAAAATAATTAATTTTTTGAGACAAAAAATTTGGTCCTAAAAGGATAATAATTCATCACTAAAGTCTAATTCTCGTTGCTAAAAATATAATAACGATACTTTTTGCAACAAAAATATTTGATTCCTATAAAATAATTTTGTCTCTAAATTTTAGTTTCTAAAATCTTAATTTTTTGTAGTGCATATTAATAATATAGATAAGAGGTACATAAGGGAATGAAAGTTACATTAAACATTGTAGCTAAGAAGATAAAAGTTACATTATACAAGTGATAAAATTGAAACCTAACATATGTAATAAAAGAAGAAGCTCTTCATAGGATTATCCATCAACACAGCACATCCACAGCCACAATTTGACATTTATGTGTAGTGTACCATTGTCCCCATTAGCCAACATGGACTGAATGTGGACAGCAAGATACAGTTATACTACAAACAAGGAATTATAATACCTAGAATTTGATTCACAATTATCATTGTATGGTTAAAACTCAATCTATACGTAGATTTCATAATACAACCCAAAAAAGTTGGAAACTTGCTCTCTTTAAGGTTTTAGGTTTGAAACTTGCAACGTGCATACAAATTACTAGGTCCAACATATACAAGGTTTTTGTCGTTACTTTAATTGGGATCATGCAAGTAGACAATGTGATTGATCCTTCGAATTAATCGGTCTAATAAGCCGAATATCAAGTTATCCAAAAGTAAATTTTATAGTATACTATCAAAGAAAAATGTTAGAGATCCTAAAAGTTATACCAAATATTTCACATGAGTGTAGAACCCATACCATATAGGTTCCATGTGGGTCCCACACTCATGTAAGATATTTGATAGAAATTTTAGTAAAACTTTTAAGATCTCTAATATTACTCTACTATCAAATCATAGTCACTCATTTGTCTTGATTTTTCCTAGCAAAATATTCAATGAGAAATCATCACATATTCCACTAGTAGGAATGTGAATAAAACATAACATAAAATTTTTATGTTATATTTGAATTTCAAATTTATCAAAATGAAAAGAAATAAAAAAATAATTTAATTTCTGTCACTTTATTTTCTTTATAATTCTCTTACTAAAACATAGATTTAAAATTGAATGAAAAAACACTTTTAATTTAATTGAAAATGCATGGGCATTCAATTTGCCTTGAATTAATTACAACATCTAGTTCTCAAACGCATGGCTCAAACAATCATGGCATGGTGTGTTTCAGTTATACAATACAATGTATTAATAGAAGTTGTTCCTTTATCTTTTGTTTGTTAATTTTTCCTTTTATATTTCTTTTTCCATTTTTCAAATTATTGTTTTCCCTTTGAGATATTGAAGATACATATCAAGTATCTGCTAACACATTTTATTTTATTCATTTATTTACTCGTTAGAGAGGTAGAGGGCCTTTTTATGAGGCTTTCACATCTGTTTGTATTGGGAAATTCAATAAAATTGTCATTATTTTGTAGTTGATAGTTAAATATTTCACTTCATATGGGCATATTACATGTCATGAAAAATAAAAACTCATTTTACAAAATAACTGAAAAACTTAAAATTATAAAATGCTACATTTATTAAATTTTAATATCATATCACTATAAAAAAATTAAGGTTTTAGAGACCAAAATTTAGGAATAAAATTATTTTTTAGGGATCAAATATTTTTGTTACGAAAAGTGCCGTTATTATATTTTTAGTAACAAAAATTAGAAGTTAGTGATGAAGTATTATCCTTTTAAGACCAAATTTGTTGTCTCAAAAAATAAACCATTTTGAGATCAAATTATTTTGTCTCTAAAAGTCTATTTATTAGTGACATTTTTAAAATTTTGTCGCTAAAAGCCTTGTTTTGGACTTTTCGGGACAACCTTTTAGTGACTATGCTTGTGATGATAGAAATTGGTCCCTAAATATCTTTTGTAACAAAATTTTTACTTTTAGAAACCAAAATATTTGGTCTCTGAAACTCTTATTTATCGTAATGTATTCTACTTATTAGTTTATTTATTAACATAATATTGATATAAAGAGTCTTACCACTCATGTATATTTCTAATATTTTGTTGACAACTAGACTAACATTTCAATAAAATAGTAAAAATAAATAATCAATGTAATAGTGTTCTTAATATTACAAACTGTTAGCATAAAACGTTCATTCCATATGAACTTGCCCAATCTCTTGACACACTCTCTCTCTTATCAGTCAAAATTATAAAGTAGTTGTACTCAAATTTGTCAAAATGGGGATAGTATGGAATCATTGGGAAGGATTCTAGATTAGATCATAGAATTGAATTTCAATACAAAATAAAATGAAATATTATCGAGAATGATAATGTATGTTACATACTTTTAAAAATGATTAAAGAAAGAATAATAAATTTGATATAATTATATTCTACATTATCATAAATTAGTAGAGACATTTGAAAATAGAGTTTATAGTCAAATTTGGAAAATTATACAATACAAACCTCAAAAAAATGGTTATAACATATTGTGGTGTTAGCTATCACTTGGTTTTGACTTGTTATAGTGTTAGTTATGACTACTATGATGTTGGTTATGACTGTTATTTTGGTTATAATACTTTATGTGATATTTAGTTATGAATTTTTTTCCTCTTAGTTATGAATAATATTGGATTTAGTTACCATAAATATCATAATTTGCATACAACCCTAATTTTTTTTTTATATAAATATACACATACATGCATTATATATAATAACAAAAAAAAAAAAATGGTATGATCGGAATTGTATACAATTCTATATAATTTTTTGACTAGAATCGTAGTTATTTTTAAAATCTTACTAAATTTAAGATCTTGATATGATTCGGATCGTTTGGTGCAATTGCAATCGTAGAATCGTAAGATTATATGATCCAGAATGAGATTCTGATTACTATAATTATAAGGGGTACTTACCAATTAGTCCTATTCACTAGACTTATTTACCTACAGGTCCTAACTAATAAATTTAACACTATAAAAATAAGAGAGTGATAAATTTATCACTAAAAAATTATTCATAAAAAAAGAGACTGATAAATTTATCACTATAAAATTATTCATAAAAAAAAAGACTGATAAATTTGTCTTTATCACTTAATAAATTATATCAAATAAGACTTAATAGGTAATAAGTCTCAAAGTAGGACCTATTGAGTAATAAGTCTCCCAAGTAGGACCTATTGGTAGTTTACCCTAATTATAATACGTGTGCACAAAAAAATCAAATACAAAATATATAGATAGGAGATAAAAATATTCATATCTATACATTCTATGTTTAATTATTTCTGTACAAACTTGTTCATTATAAAGTGGGGAACAAGTAAAATAATAATAAACAATAATTATATGGTGGTTTTGGTAGAGCTCTGGCATTCATTTGCCTTTATGGGCAATCAAAATTTGGTCCATATGCAACACAAGTGGAAAGAAAAAAAAATAGTGTAAGAAAAAGTATACTCCATTGAAGATCTCTGAGGCATATTTTAGCGGCCGACATCAATAAGAGCACTAATTGACCCCCAACATACTAATGAGAAAAAATTAAAAATTAAAAATTAAAAAAATGCAACCAAGCCTCCTCTACTTTTGTTTTTTAGCCAAAGATAAGTCAAGTTTTGTACATTTATAACACGAGTACTCATTGTCACTGTCACACAGCATACATTAATAATTCAAAAATATTTATTTATATAATGATATGGTTCAATATAAATCATTCATTTTAAATCAAAACATCTAAAAGAAGGTCAAGTTTGGGTACTCCCAAATAATTTAAAAAGTCAAAAAGTTACTTAAAAAGTTAAAAAGTTAACACTATTCACTAAAAGTCAACAATTACGGCTGCACAACTCCCAATTCAAATTTTCCTCTAAAAACTAATTTTCACAATTTTTTATTACACATTTTTCCATAAAAAGTCAAAAAGTTAACCCAAATATCCATATTTTCAACCTCAATTTTTTTGTCCAAAAAGACAAAAAGTGCATTTATTTAGTCTTCCCAAACTTGGCCTTATCAATATAACATTATCACACCATTCTTGTGATGCTTTATGTATGAGTTTTATATATAAATTGTATTTTTCTATATATATATATATATAAAATAAAATAAAATGATTTTTAAAAATATTTCTCTCACATAATTGGTTAGAACGATTGAGATCAATCCATTTATAAGATTGGCTATTGGATTCGCTTGCGTAAAAATAAATTTTCCACCCAAAGAAGGTTCAACACTTTCCTAACACTTTCCTTTTTTTCCTATATATTTTTTTTTCTATTCTCTCTGAACTATTTGCAATTCACTTCTTATTTCTCTCTATCTTTTTCCTTATTTTCTGCACAAAATGTAGGATTTCATATTTGTGTAAATTTGAATGAGTTAATATAATAATTGATTATCTGAGTTATCAATATATATATATATATAATAAAGCAGAATAGTTTTTGAATCTTCAACATATTTTTGTCCTACTAAGACATTTAGATGGCTCACATTTGTTCAAATTATAAAACAATAGTTGAGATATATTTTTCAAAAAATGTCCTATATGTACATTTTCTATTTTCCCGCTTCTCTCTCTTACTTTGTTCTTTTCTCATCCATCCTTCTATGATTCTACCTTCCTCCCTCTTTTCTTTTTATTCTTTTATTTTCTCCCATTTTTATTTTTCTTTCTATTTGTATATTTTTTTTATTTTCTCCGTTTTATTCACTTATTTTTATTTATACCGTACTTTTAAATACGGGTATACACTAATATATATATATATATATATATTATACTTTCATTCCTAATAGAAATATATGAGTTTATAAATTTTTGACTGCTTTATTATTGGACTTTCAACTTTGATGAACTTTTTCTTTTTGCACTCGTGCATGTATAGCAACCCATTCCCATCAATCCCTTATCATCACATAAAGCTTTGCCTCAATTTATTTTTATATTTTTCTAATTGAAGAATTAGATTCGAGAACAAGTCAATGTTGTTTTTTTAATCAGTTCTAAAACTCAATTTTGATCATTTTGATTGTATAC
Source organism: Camellia japonica (assembly GCA_030407325.1). NCBI lineage: Eukaryota > Viridiplantae > Streptophyta > Magnoliopsida > Ericales > Theaceae > Camellia > Camellia japonica. The sequence continues at coordinate 117,552,658 of JAPPVO010000024.1, read as the reverse complement.
AATAATTTTTAATTTTATTGGCTACATATTTTGTATAAACCAATCACAACTTAACACGTGGCTTGCAAAGGGTAATATGGGGAATCAATGCAAGTCTCTAATTAGCGGCAAACACGTAGCAGTTTATATTGGTGACAATGGATCTGTGCGGCATTGGAGCAGTTAGAAGGCGTAAGGCGACATGGCCCAACGGTTACTCACAATTCAAATTCAAAATCAAAATCAAGAGGGAAGTCCAACTGCAAGAATGGCGTAATGGAAGCAAACTGTTCAAGGCCATGATCAGTGATTGTGGAAGGGCATTTCGACGGTTAGAAGACCACTTCGACAGTTACCATTAGAGAGTATAAATAGAAAAGAAGGCCAACAGGGAAAAGAGTTAGACTCAGATTCAGAAACTAGTTATTTACTTTATATTTTCTTTCAAGTTTTTACATTTTCTGTTCTTCAATTTCTGTATTGTACTTCAATTCTTAGGAGTAGTTCCAAGTAGTCTGTTGCTATAAAATCCTTCGAGACTGTGGAAGTGCGAAGGTATCATTATAAGTTCTTATTGTTTAATGAAATTCAGTTCATGAAACTGTTTTATCTATCATTATTTTCAATATCTTTAATTTCCTCCCCTTAAGCAAAGCTACCAGTAAAAGTCTTCTTCATTGAGGCTGAAAGAACTTCAAAACAATCGTCTGATAATTGGTTGGCAATTAAAATTTCTGTAAGCACTTATTGATCCTTCCTGGCACGCTTAAAATTACATTATTAACCTTCGAAAGTCAAAAAAGCCAACATATATTTTTTGGCACGCCCAGAGGGACCTGAAAAATGGCTAGACATCGAGCAAGAAGAGAAAATGAACACCTCGAAAAAGGTGTAGAAGGAACTAATATAGAGGAAAATATTGAGCCACATCCCGAAAATGTGTTTGCTTCAAACAATCCTCCACAGTTGGTTGAAGAAACTATTACTTTAGGGTGTATAACCCAAGTCTAGAATATTGGGTAAGGTCAAGAAGCTGGCCTTTCGACTGTCTCATCCACACAACCAGTTAATCAATGGGGAGGTTTAGTGGATATTATGGGACAACAGTTAATGTACACAATGGAGAGGTGGCCAGTCTCTTTTTTGGATCGAATGCATACATATCAACCACCCATCGTTAGACAAGCTGAAGAAAACATAAATCTGCTTCAGCAGCAATTGGCTCGAAATAGACAACCTACACAAAATAATAGGCAAAATAATGGTCAAACTAGTAATCAAACACCTGAAAGACCAGTACCAGTGCCTCAGTCATGATATGAGCCCCTTTCTAGAATGCCAACAGGCCAAAACACGTCTATGCCTACCAGCGAAGCCATAAATATTGGTGGAATAGAATCAACACAAAGAAATGGCAGAACATATACTAATCCCATGTTCGAAGCTATACCCGGGGGGTTGGATGGGATTCCTGCAATTGGAAGAGAAACAATGCCTATTCCCCCTCCAGCGGTTCCTTTTGCAGTGTCTTTTGTAGGCCATACACTTGCCCAAAGAGGTTAGCCATATCCTCAGGCTTACTAGGCACAACAAGGACAACCAGTCCCAAATATGCCTTTGCCTAGACCAAGGGGACTCCAAGCACAAGTGGTTCCTCCAAACCCAGTGTTTGCTTCCCCAATAGTGGCTTAATTAGCACCAAACATGGTGCCTAGAGATCACATTGCTGATATAGTAAGAGAAATTTGTGGATCTATGGCTTGGGGGCCCAGACTCCTGTCTACAGAAAGCCTTACCCAAAATGGGTAGATAGGTTGCACGGGTACCCAAAGGGATATAAAATACCAGATTTTGTCATTTTTTATGAGAATGGAAACCAGTCAACCATTGAACACATTGCTAGATTTACAGGCCAATGTGATGAGTTTACCAATAATGATTATATGAAACTACGACTTTTTCCAAATTCTCTAACTAGGATAGCTTTTGTTTGGTACACTAACCTTACACCTGGTTCTCTTCAACTTGGCAACAAATGGAAGAAGTCTTTCATGCTCAGTTTTTCTAAACAGAACCTGAGGTTTCCATGGTAGACTTGGCAAGATTGAGCCAAAGGCCTGATGAGAAGGCTGCTCAATTCATTGCCAGATTCAAAAAAGTACGTAACAAATGTAGGGTTGTTTTACCCGAACTTGAATTTGTTAGATTGGCCCAAAATGGGCTAGAATTCAGGCTTCCAAAGAAGTTTTATTCAATAGAGTTTCGAGATCTAGTAGAACTTACTTATAAAGTTTCTAAATATGAAACCTTACTTGAAGAAGAACAAGACCGAAGCATTGCATCATATAGGACCTATAATAGGGACCCTAATTTTAAAATTGATGCAGTAGAGATAATAGGAAAAGAGCCCATGACCTGTGAGGCATTGATTCAGAAAGATACTACAATTAACCAACAATTTAAAAGGAAAGACCTTCATAGGAAATATTCTTTTGACATAACAAAAGCAGATGACATATTTGATCATTTGCTAGTAGCATATTTCTTAAAGTTTCCTAAGGGAGTTAAGATCCCAACTTCTGAAGAACTTAAAGGAAAATTGTACTGCAAATGGCATAATTCTTGGTCTCACTCAACTAAAAACTGCATTGTTTTTCGAGATAGGATCCAAGAATAAATTTGGAAAGGGAGGCTGAAATTTCCAACCAAGACTGAAAAGGCCATGGGAATTGATACCAACCCATTTCCAGAAATTGGAGAGGCAGTAGCTAATGTTAGCATACCGGATTTCCAGAATCTCTCTTTGAAAGAATTGGAAGAAGTCAATGTGCAAATGCATGTTGTTAGCCAGGCTACTTTCAGGAAGAACACAAAAGGGTTACCAGCCAGTGGACAAAGCTTTGTAGGCCAAAGGGATGGCTCTAGCGAAGAAGCATTGGATGATGACTCTATCGAAGTAGCTGTAATACAGAGAATGTGTCCCAGATGCAGGTTGAGTTATAAATGGCTGAGGGGGCTCCCAACTGATGAGAAGAACACAAAAGTTTGAGTTATAAATGGCTGCTACCTTTAGGAAGAACACAAAAGGTTCACCAGCCAGTTGACAAAGCTTTGTAGGCCAAAGGGATGGCTCCAACGAAGAAGCATTGGATGATGACTCTATTAAAGCAGCTGTAATATAGAGAATGTGTCCCAGATGCAGGTTGAGTTATAAATGGCTGAGGGGGCTCTCAACTGATGGGATGTAGTATTACAAAGATATGCAAAGAGACCGTAAGCTAGCCAACAATTATGGCAGGAGGCCATTTCCAATTGGTTCTAGGCAGCAGCCACCCTTGGTTGGACCTCCAGACATCAGGAATCTGTCAAGGGGTAAAAGACCTCTGCATGAGATCAGATCACATGACTATTACAAGACAGTCAGCTAGCCTAAAAGAAAGCCTGAATTTGGCTCAAAACAAGGCATCGGAGCCAATGATTGGCCCTCAAAGATAGCTTCGAAGACAGTGTCAGAGACAAGAGTAGCAAGCCCACTAACCAGAGCAGTAAGAACATGGGTACCAAGGGTACCTAATTGGCTTGTCATGCAAAACAAACCAAAAGTGATGCCTACCCAGGAAAGGGTTTTTGGAGGAAAAGAAAAGATGATAAAACCCCCTTTGGTAGCCCCAAATAGCTGGGTACTATTAAAAAACTCAAAGACAAGGGAACCAAATATGGTTCCTATAATATCCAGGTTCCAGAGAAGGAAGATCCAGCCAAGGTACACCTAGTACCAAAAACATTTGAAGGAGAATGGAGAAAGTACTTCCTTGGCTCAGTCAAAAGGCCAGATAGGAGAAGGAGAAGGTTCAAAGCCTGATCCTAAGATCAAAAGGAGTGCCAGCAGAGAACAAGTGGCCAAAGTTCATGCAGAACTAAGAGCCAAAGAAAAATCCAGTCTAGTAAGCCTCGAAAAGGCCTTGATGAAGAGTGATAACGAAACAGATGAAGGAATTGAACCAGGCCAAGAAAAGGTATTGGCTGAAGAGGAAATGTTCGAAGCCTTTATGGCTGAACAGTCCTTCATGGTTGAAAAGCCAATAGAGCTAGACCACCAACAAACTGCTTTGAAGGAACCTGCTAGTACTGAGGTATCAAATACAGTATGGAGGATGCTTCCTAAGCATCAGAGCAAACTAATATTGGAAGCAGAGCAAACATAGCCAATAATATAATTTGGTTCATTCCCTCCAATGTCAGTTAATATGGTTTATGTGCTTCCTCAGGAGTTTCAAGCTGAGGAGGAGAACCAAGAAGGCCAGAAGGGTGATCCCATTCCAGTTTTCAGTAAGGATTCACAAGCTAGAATAGTCCAAAATGAATCTGAGGTGGCCAGGCCCATGGAAACTGATGAAGAGAGTAAAGAGGTAAGCATTAACCTCGCATATTCCTTCAAATACCCTACAGTATCCATGACCCAACATATTAAGCCCCTGTACATTAAGGCTTATTTCGATGGAATAGAAATGGGCAGAGTACTGGTGGACAATGGGGCAGCAGTGAACCTGCTTCCACGGTCCTCTTTGAAGAAGTTAGGGAAAAGAAATCCCAGGTTGATTTCAACAAGCACTACCATTGCTGGTTTTGCTGGAGACAAGTAGATGACTTAAGGTATTATGCCTATCAACTTGAGTGTGGGAACCAGAGACTGTATGACAGTATTTTTTGTCATAGATAACAATGCTAAATATAATGCTTTGCTTGGCAGAAATTGGATCCATACAAACAAATGTGTGTCTTCTTCTTTGTATCAGAAGATAATGATTACAATAGGCAATGGGGAAACAGAGGAGATTGATGCAAATCCACAACCCTTTATTGACTATGCAGATTTTGCTGAAGCCAAGTTGTACACTAAAGGGGTGGTACCACTTAGTGTACTAAGGAAGTCTGATGTAACAGTCGAAGTGACGACTGATGAGGAAGTAGCACACCTGAAGCATCTAGTACATGAGAGTGCTGATGAGGAGCTTATCATCAAAGATGCCAATGATGCCTTGTTGTAGGCAAAATGATCAAGGTCAAGAAGCCAGACCTTTGGCTTTAATCAAGTTTTCAACATTGGACATAAAGGCAATAGTCCAGAAGGTGCAGAAAGAAGAGAAAGAAGCCATGGCGATTGGCTATAGTCAGGGGCAACAAGAGGCCAAACCTTTGGCTGTTGGCAAGTATTGTGCATTGGACATTGAAACTAAAGTCTAGGAAATACAGGAGAAAGATGCTCTATGGACAGATTTTGTCTATGAAGAAGAGAGTAAGGATGTTGAACCAGATAAGGTAGAAGCAAAACAAGATAAAAGGGTTGCTTCGAAGGTAGAAGAAGTCAAAGGGGGAGCATCAGTGAGTGCTCAAGTGCAAGATCCCTTGGAAGAAGTCAACCTAGGTGGAGGTTCAGTATAATAACCCACTTACATCAGTGCTTCGTTGGATCCAATTGACAAGAACGAGTTGTTGGTTGTCCTGAAACAATATAAAGATTGTTTTGCTTGGTCTTATAATAAGTTGCCTGGGTTAGATAGGTCATTAGTGGAACATAAGCTCCCAATGATGCCTAATTCTAAGCCACACAAGCAGAAACCAAGACAGATGAGGCCTGAAGTGGTTCAAAAGGTAAAAAAGAAGATTGTTAGGCTCCTTAAAACAGGCTTCATCAGAACAGCCAAGTATGTTGAATGGTTGTTGTAACATGTCCGCGGGGGAACTCACGGGTTTACAGTTCGGACTCGATGTTGTGTCATGGTTCTTAATCTGAACCAAAGAGTCCAAATCCGGCAAATCGTTTTGAGAAACAGATTTTTGAAAAGAAGTGCCAAACATGGACTGCTTTGCCAGATACAAAGTCGCCACCTAAATATTTTTTAATGGGGAAATTTAGGAAACCCTGACTCGGTGCCAAAGGCCACGTGTCCGTCATCACCAAAGTTGTCTTGGCTCGAGAGCTTGGGTACGATCGGGGAAGGTCAGCTATGAGCACCCCCTTTCGCCCGGTCCGAAAACCGGCCTCTACTAACCGTGATATCTCGTTTTGAAAACGTTATGTGTTCTTATTCCGGTTATTAGCCTAGATTTACTATGTTATGCGCACAGCAAACAAGTATAGACTAGATCGCCTAATTTGGAAACAAGCATTGCATATCCGTTTGTTTTGAAAATGCTTTGGAATTTGCTACTCGCAAGTAGGCTAAAACACGGATTTCAATGAGTTTTTCCAACTCAAACAATCCAACCTTCACCCACAGGCAATCAGGCAGTTTATCTCATATAAGCATTTAGCCACATGGTAATCATGCTGTCATGTTAACATTCACACGCATGCGAGATGCTAAAGCATAACAGCTCACCTAGTACTCCAAGCAAAAACAGAAACCAGTTAGTAATCAAATGCATGATCCTAGTTCATGTTAAGTGTCTAATGCAACGCAGGCAAAGATGCAACCTAGACAGGCTCGACTATCCTAAACATGGCATGTGAAATACACAGGTAGCATGTATTCAATTTGGACTTGAAAATACGATGCAGTTAGTATGATGCGCCGAGCCCGGTGCATGTAAACGAATGTATGGATGCACGCATGCTATCATACTGTTATGCTAATTTAAATATGCCCTAATCTACCATCATAAGCAGGTAAATAAAAGGGAGAAAGAAGTGGGGTTGGAAGACATGCACACACTCACCCACACTTATTACACAATTCGTCCTCACTCAGAGGGACCAAAAGAATATACAGTCCCAAATAGTACAGTCCAAATACAGAATAAATTATTACAAAGATTCTAATTATCAAATTAAATCAAACGTAAAAAGAAGGGGGCCTCAGCCCTACCTCGGGATGCGCGAATGATGCATGCTTGATCCGTCTTGCCCGGAAAGCCCGTACCATACCACTGCTGCCTCTGTTTTCACTGTCCTGCCTCTTCAAAGACTGCCAAAGTCCCAGGATACCTTATATGCACACTGTTTCACACCATCGGCTGGATGAAATGGCCACTGGCCATGTAAAATATCTGTCGGCTGCTTACAAGGTTGTCGGCCACCAATATATTGCCGGTCGGCACTCTGTACTGCCGGTCGGCAAACAATTCCTGCAGAATCTGGTTTTTGACAGTAACAAGGACAGACAGTGTATGGTATGGAATTTTGGGCACATGTAAGCATGGCCATGCCCCCTATCATGTATGGGACTCAAGGAAGTATGGCCCTTGGTCCTTGGGCCACCAATTATGCATTTTGATGCATGATGGTCTAAGGGACCAAGATTGCAATTCAATGTAAAGATGCATGCAACACACAAATGAGGACCAAGACCCTATCATGTCCAAGTCAAGGGCCTTAGTGACATGAGAATCGAGACGTGTTTTGTCACTTAAAGTACAAACACCTCTCATCTCTCACACTTGGTTTGACACCCCAAACCAAGTAATGCAATGCATGTTATGCAAACATGGCTTAACAATGCAACATGATACTAAAATGCAAGGCATGCCAAATGCTATGCAACATCATGTTAAGTATACAAAATGCTAGAGCATACGAGATGCAAATGTAATGCAATCAAGGACAAATCATGTAATAGAACTATCATGCTACCACACTTAATGAAGCAAGTATGCAAAGAACATGAGACAAACATGCAAAAGTGGGCTTAAACCATAAAGGGGCAGACCTCAATCCACCCCAAAACAGTGGCCAAAAGTGCCTAAAATGGACAATTATTCATGCTGACATGCAAACCAAATGGGGCCTAAGACTAAGGCACAAAATGGAGCATTACACCATCACTAACAAGACCGCTCGTAGCATGGAATGAGCAACCAAAAAAAAAAAAAAATGTGTAGCATGCAAAAATAAGCCACAAAAACACATGACATGGCGACCCAAATACCTAAACATGCAAGCATGGCCAATGACCACCCTTTAAGGCACAAGATTACAACACTTCAAAGCATGAATAAGATGATAAATGGGGACATATAAACATGGTATAGGGACTGAAATAACATATTAAATGATTCCAAATCATCTAAATAACCTATCCAATGCATATATATGGATCGCATCCTCAAGGCTTACAAGCCACAATGCAAAGCAACTACATTAAGCATGCCAAAAATGGTAAAACCAGTGGCCAATAGACCTAAAACATGACAAATCATGACCAAAAGCTTCAATAAGCCAAGCTAAAACATGAGGATATACAAGGCTAAACCCATGGCACATTTCTAGGCAAAGTAGAGCATTACAAAGCAAGTATAAGATGCATGCTAAGGGCTACAAATCCGACCAAAAACAGAGATATAACATGCTCCAAAACATTCAAATAAGCTCTGAAATGAAGGCATATAAGACTAAAAATGCATGTTGCCCTCTAGGCTAAAACAAATGGGCAAAGAGGGACAAAGGGGAAAGGGGTGTCCCTCCCCTATACGAGACTTCAAACCACCTTCATCACCACTGAAAATCCACTGGATTTCAGTGGTGAGAAGATCAACACAACATCATAAGCAAGACTTAAGGAAAAGGGACCAAAAGAGGCCAAACAAGGCCTAAGAGGGAGATTTCGACCCCCAACGACAAAACACCCTTAATGAAAGTTCTTAAGCATAAAAAAATAAGACTTTTTCATGTTAAACACAAAGCCTAAATCAGCAAGAAAGACAGGTAAAAACTTGTTGCAAAAATGGGGAATCTAAAGTAAAGTGCTCACCCTTGAAGAAGCCTTGAAGAGCAGTTGGTCCAGCCACCCTCTATTGATCAAAATCAGTCCAAATGCTCAAGAAACAACCCTCCAAGCTCCCAATCTCGAGCTAAGGTGTGATAGTGTGTGTGTGAGTGCAAAAGTAAGGTAAAACTACACTTTTAGGCCTAAAAACACACACACAAGAGGAGAGAGAGGGAAAATCTAGAGAGAGGAGATATATGGCAGATATAGATACACAAGCTCTGGTTTTTTTGTTCAAAAATGGCCAACCTCTCACCAAGGGAGAGATATGATGCTTATATAGGCAAAAAACAAGCCAAGAAGCGTAGTGGCTAAGCAAAGGAAAAAGGGTCAAGAGGTGCAAAGGGGTCTTGGCTTCTTGGAGAAACTAAGACAGCTGGCCAAGCTTCTCCAAGAAGCTTGGCCAAAGGGTTCAACCTTCTAGAAGGTTTGGGGGTTAAAAGGTGCAAAGGGGTCATCCCCGTGCATGGGGAGTGGTGTGGGTGCATTCCAGCTGGCACAGCTGGCATGCACCAAGCTCCAATGGGTGCAGAAAGGTCGCCGGCCAACCAAATAGGTCACCGGCACAATAAAGTGCCGGTCGGCTAAACATAGTGCCGACCGGCCATTGTTTTTAAAAAACCATGGCCGGTGGCACACATATGCAGCCGGTGATGGGAGGGGAGGGCCGGTGGTGTGTGGGGATGGCCAACAAGCCATTCCCTGCCCTCTAAGGCAAAAACACAGGTGTTTGGTGCCAAAACCATACACGAAGCAGTTGAGTCAGGAGGTCCTGAGACGAAGCGCGCTGCCAAGGCCTCCGGGAACTCGAGACGAACACAAACACGGGTAATCACCGAGTGTTCAAACGGTGATGTCCAAGTCTTGAGGACGGTCAAAAATAGGGTTTCTACAGTTGTCCAATATTGTGCCTGTGGTAAAAAAGAATGGCAAGTTGATGGTATGCATTGATTTCAAAGACCTGAATTTGGCAACTCCAAAAGGAGAGTACCCTATGCCTATAGTTGATTTATTGGTGGATAGTTCGGCAGGAGATAGGATTTTGTCTATGATGGATGGACATTCTAGTTATAACCAGATCTACATAGTAGAGAAGGATGTTCACAAGACAGCTTTTAGGTGTCCTAGAAACATTGGCACCTTCGAATAAGTTAAGATGCCATTTGGATTGAAGAATGCTAGAGCAACATATCAGAGGGAAATGAACACTATCTTCCATGATCTCATTGGAGGATACTTAGAATGTTATATTGATGATATTGTTGTGAAATCCCAGTCCATGGAGGAGTATCTGGTTCACTTGATAGCAGCCTTCGAAAGAATGAGAGAGTTCAAGCTGAAACTGAATCCCCTCAAATGTGCTTTTAGTGTATCAGCTGGAAACTTCTTAGGGTATGTAGTACACAAGAAGGGAATACAGATTGATCAGAACAAAGCCAAAGCCATCATTGAGGCCAAACCTCTATCAAATAAGAAAGAATTGCAAAAATTCCTTGGTTAGGTTAATTTCCTTCGAAAGTTTATTTCTAACACTGTTGGAAAAACTAAAGTGTTTTCTTCTTTGTTTAAGTTAAAAAATGAAGAAGAATTTGTGTGGACAGCAGAGCATCAAGTTGCTTTTGAAGGAATCAAAGCCTACTTGGCCAAGCCTCCAATATTGATGCCACCAAGGAGGGATAGACTTCTGAAGTTATACATTGCTGCAGCAAAAGATTCATTCAGAGTTTTTCTAGCTCAGGATAATGAAGAAGGCAAGGAACAAGCAGTATATTACCTTAGTAGGTTTTTAAATTCTTGCGAATATAAAAGCTGTGTTTAGTATTGTATTTTGCAGCAATGAAATTGAGATATTATATTTTGCCTACTATTGTCTTGGTAATTGCAACCACAGATTTGGTTAAATGCATGTTATCTAGACCTATGTTAAAAGGAAGAATTGGCAGATGAATTTTTGTTTTTATCAAAATTCCACTTTGAATATGTTCCTTAAAAGGCAGTAAAAGGACAAGTTTTGGCTAACTTCTTGGCTGATCATCCATGTCAAACAGAAAGCCAAGAGATAATGGAACTTGGCACAATTGATGTTGAACCATTGCAAATGTGGTTCGATGGATCAAAAGCCAATAGTCTGGTCGGAATTGGTGTTGTAATTAAGTCACCACAGGGGGTAGAAACCACACATGGTTTAAGAATTGATGAAGCTACCTGTTTCAACAACCAAGCTGAGTATGAAGCTTTCGTAATGGGACTTAAGCTACTTATTGGATTACAAGCTCATGCAGTTGATATATTTGGAGATTCCCAATTGGTAATCAACCAACTAAAAGGAATTTTTAAATGTCAAAATGCAAGCATGTTACCATATTATGTTGCTACATTACATTAGCTTTGTCAGTTTCAAATAACAAATATGACTTATATCTCAAGATTCATGAATCACAAAGCCAATGATGTAGCTTAGAGGGCTTCGAATTTTAAAAGAAGGGTTGACACTGAAATGGACATAAGTTAAGCACATATTAAAAGCTAATACCACCTTTGGTTAAAAGGGGTATCATGGTAGAAGTTAACTAGAATGATTTGGAAGAACATGATTGGAGACAACCAATCATTCAGTATTTAATTGGTCCTTCTTCGAAAGCCAACAGAAGGCTTAAATTGCAATTAATGTAATTCATAGTGTATGGGAATGCCCTCCACAAAAGGGGAGCATATGGGTTGCTATTGGAATATCTAGGGCCAAAAAAGGCATTGACTGCGAAGGCTGAGGTGCATGAAGGCATTTGTGGTGCCTATCAACCTGGTGTGAAGATGAGGTGGTTGCTTCGAAGGCATTCATATTATTGGCCAACCATCCTTAAGGATTGTATAGAGTATGCAAAGGGTTGTCAAGTATGCCAGAAGCATGTCATGATAAGACATGTGCCATTAACTAATTTACATGCAGTAGTGAAGCCTTGGCCATTTAGAGCATGAACAATGGATATGATAGGGAAAATATATCCATTATCTTCAAAAAAATATTGTTGCATTCTGGTGGCCACAAATTACTTCACTAAGTGGGTTGAAGCTAAGCCTTATAAGGTTGTAGATCAGACTGAAGTTATGGACTTTATTAAAGAGTTGATCCATAGGTTTGGCATCTCACAGACCATAACAGTGGATAATGGGACTGTATTTGATGGAAAAATGGTAAAATCTTTCATAGCATAATTTGGAATTAGTCTTATTAATTCCACCCTTTATTATGCACAAGCAAATGGTCAGGCTGAATCATCTAACAAATCTTTGAAAAATGGAATACAAATAGTTGTGGAAGACAATCCTAGGGATTGACATAATTTGTTGTTAGATGTGTTATGGGCTTATAGGACTTCTCCAAGGTCAAGTACAAGAATCACCCCTTATGCTTTAGTATATGGGCATGATGCAGTGTTGCCTATGGAAATTAGCATCAAATCTTTGAGGGTAAAATACGAAGACCAATTAACTACTGAGCAATATCATCAGAGCATGTTCTTAGAATTAGAAATTGTGGATGAAGTTAGAATTTTGACATTAAATAGTATCTGTTTCCAAAAGAAAAAGACAGCCAAAAGCTATAATAATAAAGTCAGACACATTAGCTTTGATGAGGATGATTTGGTGTGGAAGACAATACTTTCAGTGGGCATTAAAAGCCATAAATTTGGTAAATGGTCACCTAATTGTGAGGGACCATACCAAATTCACAGAGTCTTGCCTGGGGGAGCCTACCATCTGAGAAATCTAAATGGGCATGTGCATCCCGAGAAATTCAATGGCAGATATTTGAAACCTTATTATCCAATTGTGAGGGAAACACAAGGAGTGTAGGATCATCATACAAAACATAAACAGAAGATCAAAACACATTTGGGTAAGTAAAAACATTTCATTTCATAAAGAATCAAGTACATTTTGCCATAATTTGGCCCAAAATTCATTATAATGTCTCAACTGTTCCCTTACAATGAGTTCCCTACTTCTAAGGGTTGGGAACAGTTGGATGGCAGTGTTCATCTCTTGTCTACGATTAGATAGCCCCCAGTGAGAGGTATGTAGTGTCTGTGCATTCTGCTCCAAGGCTAGGTTAACCGCTGATAGTTCCTTCTCCAATTCTGCCTTCCTGTGTAATAGTTGAGCCTGGAGTTGTGTGGCAGAGGAGTGTTGTCTGTTCAGCATTGAAATCGCAGAATGAACATGAGAGAAAAAAATCCTTGTTTTTTAAGAATTTTTTCTCTGTAACCTTGGCCAGTTGATGGATGTTGACATAAATTCGATGGTTGTTGCTGCCTGAGACAAGTGACTTCTGAAAGAAACATTGGTTTGTTCAAAGAATTAGCAGCATTTAAGGAACCCATTCCTGATGATTGGGTTTGATAGAGCTTCGAATAGGACCCTTGAGAAAGTCCTAATCAACTCCTGACAGACCTCCAAGTCCACCTGAAGAAGAGGAGCGGAGGATTCAGTAGTAGGTGAGCCTCTAATTATCCCCAGGAAGGAGTCAGCTAGATCTAAGGGCTCAGCCTCACTGCCAGATAGAAGCACTGGTGTGGATATGCCAAATAGACTGGCCAGCTGGGCTTCGAAGATATCCATCTCTTCCTCTGATAAAGGCAATGTGGAGAAGCCACTGGTGGATGCTGCGGTGATGGTTGGAAGAAAATAAGAGGAGGATGCCTCAGCAGCATCAATGGTCCTAGCCACCAATAGGTCCAAAGAAAGAGGACTAGAGCAGTGCAGTGAGGGAAGTGCTAGTAGGCTGTCAGTGCCATCCCTAGAGGTACTAACTGCTAGTCTAAAAGAGGGAGTAACAGGTGTACTCTCAGAAGATAAAGGGCTTGCTAGGACCTTAAGGGATGTAGAGACAGGCAAAAGTGAGAAAATGGTCACTAGGGACTAGTTAAGGAACTTAACAGGGTTAGGAGAAGGAGAAGCAAGGATGATTGGCAGGTCAAGCTTGAAGTGAAACAAGGGATAGGTCATAGAGAGTGTAGAGGCTAGGATTGGAAAGATCATCTGCAATGGCTCTACACTCATCGGGAGGTCAGTATTTGCTTTCCCTTTTCCTTTCAAAGCCCTCTTCAGATCTGCAGAGCTCAGGAATGATTTTTCGAGGCTTGGTGGAAGAGAAGTAAAAGGCAACAGGGAAGTAGGTAGACCAACTACTGCTGCAGATCAAAAGAAAAGAAGTATAAAACAAAGCTGAAATGGTGAATCAAAACTAGAAGTGTTGACTGAAGCAAGAAGAGTTACCAACACTTGTAGTGATAATAGTTGGAGAGCTGCGAAGGGTATGATGTTTAGTAGCTTTGAGCTTCCTTGCAACCTCCTGTTGAGTTGCTTTGACAACAACAACCTCCTTCTTTGAAATTTGCTGCTACCACGTCTTCTCATGTCTTTGGAAAACAAGGATCTCCTTGGCCTGCTCCTGTTCTACTGCCTTCGTAGCTGCTTCATGTGCTGCATTTATGAGAGGTTGGGCAGTAGAGGAATGTGTAATCTTTCTTCTCTTTAGAGGGGTTTCTTCTTCTCCTTCTTCTTTTTCTTTTTCTTCTTTTTCTGGTTCTGAGGGGACTTCAGAGGCTTCATTTATAGGCTCAAGCCTAATATGGGTCTTTCTTTTCTGCTGTTGCCCTTCAGTGTGGCCAGAGCTTTTGCTCTCTGAGGTAATGCCTTCTGTGAAGTCCTTATAACAACAAAAGAAACTTTAAGTAAGAGAGCAGTATAGGGAAGGAAGGGAAGGACAAAGGAAAGGGCAAACTAGATACCTTTTTTTGTAGCAGCCCTGGTAGTTCTAAGTGGAAGGGTTGCAGTGAGGGCAGAAGTAATGGTGATGCTAGTCTTTGTGGATTTAGTGTGATCCCTCTGGAAAAGCAGATCTAAATTTTGTAACAAGTCCAGAGTGGAAACAACAAGCTGCACCTCCATATTAGCAGACCACCAGTTTTTGAATCTAATCATGGCCCAGCTATGGCCAGTGAAAGGTATGAATTCAAAGCTGGCAGCGTCTCTTCTAAACTTAGATGTTGCTTTATCCAACCTTAATGTTGACACTTTCAGGTCCCTGGGATCTAGGTCAGGATTGGAGTGGCTGCAAAGTGGGACCAGAATTCCTTGGCTGAGACCAAATTGTCTTGCAAATTGGGCAGGACAGTAGGCTTCGGAGATGCATTTGTAAGCCCTGGAATTCAAAGTCCCAATGAAAAGTTCCCTCGACAGTAGAATAGAAGACCATATGTTCTTATGAATGGGCTAGGAGCAATTAGAGTAGGCCAAAAAATCCCTCAACCATGCCGGCCCCATAGTAACAGTGAATGGACGAAAAAATGAGGGCCGAGCGGCTAGAGGTAACTGATGAAAGAAGGTGAAGTAATATGCGAAACTAGAGGGGTATAAAGATACTCTGGCATATTTCTCTCCGTAGGTGGTAGGATCTTGTACCAGAAATCTTAAGCTACCAGAATGAAGTTGAGTGAAATATGCAAAAAGTCAGAGTTGTTGGATCCAAATTGGTCGCCCTTGGTTGGGTTCTAGAGTCCTCTCGCAAAATTGGGAACAGACCCTGTACACATGCCCCAGGACATAGGGAGCCAGGGCTATTTTCTTCTCTAAAACTAGAGCTTTGGCAAGGGGGACAAATTCAGGCATTATCCTTTAGGAAGAGGTGCAAAAAAGGAATTTATAGAGCCAATAAAGAAGGAAAGAAAAAAGCTCACGATCAATCACAAGACCTTCTTTTTTATTTTTAGAAGCTGTGAAGTCACTGCAAGAAGAATTAAAAGAGAGAAGGGAGAAAGAGACCTTAAGGTTTGGGTAGTGAGAGCCAAAAGTAACACCAGCAGGGGAAAGCCCTAGAAGGTGGCACATGTCAAGAACAGTAGGGGCCATCATACCACACCGAAATTGAACGAAGTTGAATGTGGGGTTCCAAAAGCAAAGTGCATCAGGGATAAGAAAAAGGTCCTCAGGAATGACAAACCTCGAAAGCTGAAAGGTGTCAAGAATGCAGAGATCCTCCAAATTTTGCTTCCGAGCTCCAACTACTCTATCATATCATTCCTCACATTTAGTCTTCAATGTGGGCTAGCAGCGGTGAGGCCGGTTAACCCTTCAGTTTCCCTAGTTAAGGCTTTTTTCGTAAAGAAGGTAATGATCCTCCAAACGTGGTACAAAGGAGGAAGTGAAGCAGAAACTTCCTTGAAGATAGGGCCAAGGACATACTCCCCCTGCTCATGATGGCGAGGGACAAAGATTCAGCCATCAATCGCGCTTTGACCTTCAGGGGTTCAGTATGTGGTTATCTCACCAGTGATTCATCTCCTTAAAGCTATTGAGGGACGTAAGTGCTTGACAATTAGTACTTTTGAGGAGAAAAAAACCATTAGTCGAGATTAAAGAAAGAGTGAGTAGGAGAAGGATAAGAAGTTGAAGTTTTTAGCAATGGGAGTGAAAGAAAAAGACTAAACGAGTGAATAGGTAACAGCGCGAGAAGTTAGGGTTTTAAACCTTTCTGTCCAAAATCACCCATTTAACATAACGGGTCAAATAGGTCCAAGATTAATTGATTGGTTATTTTGACCCATGTGTGATTAAGGCTTTTATTTTAAGACTCCTAAAAACACAATGAAGAGAGCTACCTTCAAAACAAGTATGGGGCTACCTTATAAGATAGGGAATGCATTTCAAATACTCAGCTTGGCTTCGAAAACAGGTAGTTGGCTTCGAAGCCAGTTTTTTCCCAGGATCTCTAACGCTTTTTCCTTAAAGTCAAGCATAGTTAGGGCTCGTTTACTTCGAAAGTTTTCAGAGTATGCTCCTAGGCTTTCCATAAAAGGAAATTTCCTTCAAAAGAGTTTTGTAGTATTCTTTGATTAAAGTATAGATCTTGCCTGATTTTTTGGATTCCAAAATAAGTAGGCACTACGAAACTAGTACTTGGCAAAATAGTGTAAAAATTTAAAGATTAGAGAACTTACCCATACATGAAAGTACTCTCTTGGACTTTTTGCTAAGACAAAGCCCTTCGAAGACAGATATTGTCACTTTCAAGAGGAACCGCATGCTTTGAAACACGTAAAACAGGTTTCGAAATAGGATTGGTTACTTCGAAGCTGTGTTTTTATACAAATTATGTGAACAAAGCAAGGAATAAAGTCATATTAACCACGTAATTGGAATATGAAAACCCAATTTTATTGATATAAGCTTTTTACATTGGGAGAACCTATTTGGTTACATTCTCAATTTTATAAAAATAAGGAATGGACAAAGTTACAAGGTCATGAAACTTTGTCCTGCAAAGTTCAATAAATATATGTTCTTTTTCTAACCTCTCTTTTGTCTTATCTAAATTTGGTTTATCTAATTGATAAGCCTTTATTCGGAAGAAGAGTTGCTGGGCCCTCATCTCGAATTTTGTTTGCCTAAAAGCTTTTTCCACTTATCGATCACAAATGTATCATTCATATCAATATCTTCCCCATACTCTGAGTCAAGCCTCTTGAAGTCTTCATATTCTCCAAGAAGATTTTTTGCTTCGTATTGAGTTTGGATGTGAGCGGCAAAGGTCTCCTTCAATGACTCTCTGGTGGCCAAAGCACTTTTGTGCTAATTGAGCAGCAGAGGGAGTTGATACAGGAAAGTGTGAAACTCTGCTTGGGCCACAGGGTTGAGAATGTGACTTTGATAGACAATATCACAAGCCCATAAAAATTTCTTATGTAGGGTGTCATCTCGAAGTACTTCAAAAGATAAATGAGAGAAAGCAGCAAGCAACGTTTGGGCTCTATACTGTTGATAAGCAGTTGGAGGAACTGGAGCCTGGTAGAGAGCAAAATGCCAGCTTTCAAAAAGGGTGAGCTTTAATTCCTTAATTAGGATTAGGAGGTAGGGAATGAGCAGTTGGGTTCCCTCCAAAAGAAGGTGGAAACTGAGGTTTATTCACACACTCTAACCAGTTTGAGGAGCAAAATTTTGCTTTTTTGGCCAAGAGTGAGGGACTCATTCCCAAAGCTTCGATGGGATGAGGGGTCTTTCGTAGTATTTTGGTCGGCAAGGTAAAGGTATACCATGCCAAGAGCAAGTTGTCTTCGAGGCAGTGAAGACGTTCGAATAGGGTATATGGATACACTACAGACCTGTGCGAAGAGGAGGAATCACCATAGGATATTTGAATTCAACAAATTTGTGATGAATTTGCTTCCTCGTTTTGGGTTGGAGTTGGCCAAACATTCCAACCAGCATCGATAGAAGAGAAGGTAGGTTCACCCCATGCAGAGGGTTTAGGAGCAGATGAAGAGCTTTCAAGTTCCATGTTGGCAAATGTTTGGTCTAAAGGCTCGTATTCTACGAAAGCCTCCATAACTTGTATAAATGGAGGAGGATAAATGTGGCTAATAAATGCATGTAAGTTCTTTTAAGATTGATCATCATTGTCCAAAACCTCATAGTATGCTTGATCAATACAAGAGATAGCTTGATTAGCCATTGAAGAGGTTTCAGTCCCTTCATGTACACAGATAGTAGAGGTAGTGTTCAAATGCAAGGGAGAATTTAATGAAGTTCAGTGTTTCCTTGCTTGGAGACGGTTACACTTCCAAGATAAATAAAAAGTCCATGCACATCCTAGGACATGGGCAAAGCACACTAATCCAGTAATATTGCCAAGTATTGGGTATATTAGTACGGGGGGTTTTGTTGGCTACATATTTTGTATAAGCCAATCACAGCTTAACACGTGGCTTGTACAGGGTAATCTGGGGAATCAATGCAAGTCTCCAGTTAGCAACAGACACGTGGCAACTTCTATTGGTAACAATGGATCTGCGCAGCATTGGAGTAGTGAGAATACGCAAGGTGACGTGGCCCAACGGTTACTCACAATTCAAATTCAAAATCAAGAGGGAAGTCCAACTGCAAGAATGGCGTAGTGGAAGCAAACTGTTCAAGGCCATGATCAGTGATCGTGGAAGGGCATTTCGACGGTTAGAAGATCACTTCAACGGTTACCATTAAAGGGTATAAATAGAAGAGAAAGCCAACAGGGAAAAGACTCAGACTCAAATCCAGATCCAGAAACCATTATTTACTTTATATTTTCTTTCCAGTTTTTACATTTCCTATTCTTCAATTTTTGTACTGCACTTCAATTCTTAGAAGTAGTTCAAAGTAGTCTGCTGCTATAAAATCTTTCGAGACTGTGGAAATGCAAAGGTATCATTGTAAGTTCTTTTTGTTTAATGAAATTCAGTTCATGAAACTGTTTTATCTATCGTTATTTTCAATATATTTAATTTTCTCCCCTAAGCAAAGCAACCAGCAAAAGTCCTCTTCATTGAGGCTGAAAGAATTTCAACACAATCGTCTGATAATTGGTTAGCAATTAAAACTTCTGTAAGAAATTGTTGATCCTTGCTGGCACACTTAAAATTACATTATTAACTTTTGAAAGCCAAAAAATCTAACAAATTCATTTAAAATAAATTGTAGTTACATATAAATTGGGAAGTAAAGGGAGAGGGGTAGGTCAATTGCATGAGAATGATTATTTTGATTAATATCAAATTATGTTATGAGTACCTTCAAACATAATTAATTTGTTAGAGTATATATGTATATATATTATAACTATTTAATTTTTAAGTACGTGTCCATAGATGATCAATAAAAACAAAATAAAATAAAATTGATTCATTAATCATAATTTCATTTTATTTGTTTTTAAAAAAGGGTTATTTACACAAAGACCTACTAAATTATTGAGAATTATCACTTTGACTCCCTAAATTATAAAAGCGTACAACGGACCCGCTAAACTATTGAAGAGTATTACTTTACCCCCTAAACTACAAAAACGTATAAATAGACCCCCTAAACTATATATAAAAATAAAAAAGGTACAAATTGGACCCTCTAACGAAAGGGGTAAAAGTGAAACACGCCAATAGTTTTGGGGGTTCATTTGTATACTTTTACAGTTTAGGGGCAAAGCGCTAGTTCACAATAGTTTAGAGGATCTATTTGTACGTTTTTATAATTTAAAGGGTCAAAATAATAATTTTCAATAATTTACGAGATCTCCATATAAATAATCCTTTAAAAAATTGAATATTTTCAAAATTAAACTTGTCAAATAATTTTCTCATAAGTGCCTGTTGTCAATTTTTGTAGTACAAATATAACGACATTATGAGGTTGTACTACCTAAATAAGTTGTTTATTGATTTATTTTTTATAAATTGTTACATCACTTCTTTACTTTTTTTACTTGTGTTTTCATAAAAAGTCAATAAGTCAGTAACTCGACTAAAAGTTTGCTTTTTGACTTTTTAACTTTTTTAAGTCACATCACTTCTCTACTTTTTTTATACATTTGTTTTTCAAATTTTTTTTTTTTTAAAAAAAAAAAGTCAGCTTTTAACATATTTCCTAACATAAGCCATACTCGAACGATCCCTATGTAATTATAATTCAAATCAAATTTTATTTTTTATTTTTTATAAATACATAAAAAAAATTTAAAAAATTGATGGAATCATTATGTAACATCCCGAATTTTATTACTCAAATCCATTATCAAAACCTTTTAATTAAGTCAATTTCCAAGATATAGAGCAAGATAAAATAAATGAAACAATTAAATTTTTCTAGAATACATATACAATGATGAAGTATCTAATACAAATGATTACAAGTGCCTTGGACTACATTTTAACAATTCAAAACAAAACAAATGAAATCAAAAGGGTTTAACAATCTTTACAACAATTTGGCATTCCACCTAGTAGGCCCCGTGGCCAATAGTCAAGGAGACTTCAAGTTTTGCACAATTCTATCGAACTTCACACATGAAAAATAATCAACAACGTGGGATGAACACGAATGTCTAGTAGGAACTCCAATGATTCTAAACAATAACAATACATGGATAGTTATGATTATGAATGTCACAAGTCGTAATTATATATGTAGTGTAACTTTTTGTATCCAAAATATACATACATAATTATATCATTTCTCAAAAGAATCCCTCCTTTATCATTTCAAAAAAATCATTTTTTTTTTTTGCCTTGGTTACTCATCACTTCCAATTAAAAAAAAGGATTCCCAAATCAAAGTCACATCTCAAATACCATGCACACATTAATCATTTTGTCATCTCTACGACCCATCTTTTATACACCAAATGATTTCATCACATTATTTATTTCCTAAAATCAATCCACAATTTATCCTTTATACTTTCACGCTACTCATTTATTTCAAACAATACTCACATCACTACCGAATTCAACACTTATCGCATAACACAACTTCAACTATATTCTTATATATTCATCAAACAATTATCTCTACAAATATACACATATTAGCAATTAAAATTTCATAATCAAATAAACAACTCGTGATCTCGCCAAGTCCCACATTACCACCGTGGACTCACCAAGCCTTACGTTTCCCTTTACTGGTTGCTAGTCGAAAGGAATGCATTACCTCTATATTGCCCAGCCTGCTTTACGTGCTAACTGGAAGAAACGCATTACCGCTATATAGTACATCTGCTTGCTTTATAGGGTGCTAACCAGAAGGAATGCATTACCTCTATATAGCACATCAACCCTCTTTATCGGGTGCTAACCTGAAGGAACGCGTTACCTCTACATAGCACAATTACATTTCACAATACGTGCATCTCAATTTTCTTCCTTTCATTCTCATCTAATTACATAATTACACAGTTAATCAACAACATCTAAGGTTTCACTTCAACCTATTTCATGTCAATTATACAACAAACAATATGATTCTCCACCAATGGCTAAGGACAAAACCTCTAAACAATAAATGACATCAATTCTCATAATTAATATAATATAGTTCTCACAACATTTTCATGCTTCTTCATTATCAATCATTGTTTAGAGTTAGCTCAACTATCATATTATCTCAAAATTCTCATAATTGACTTCATTATTTCCAATCATCAATATTTATAGGCCAATTTTATGATTTCAATTCCATCATATTAGCTTAGATTTCATCAACGACCCTACGATACATAACTTCTATGGTTTAATTCTATTAATTTCAAGTTTCCAACAATTTCGACAAAATTTCAATTCATGACCGTTTAAAATTCCCAACAAATCCCTTTCCTTTCATTCCATTTCCATTTTCATAATTTGGTTCAAAATGATCAAAATGGCTCCACAAGTATTAAATTCATCATTTGTCTTATTCTCAAAATTATTAAACAAATTAACAAAACTAGGCTTTTTACTTGGGTCACTATAATCATATTCCCAATGCATGGTAGTCTCAATAATTATACAATCATCAATTCTTTTCTAGCTTCATAATATATTCCATTAAAATTAGGGTTTTTATACTCAATCATCATAAACATGCTTCATTTTCTCCAAATTTCATAATCAACAATACAAACATTAGATCAACTCCCAAAATCTAAAACCCATTTTAGAAATCTCTACAAAATCAAGTTTTTCATGCAATAGAAAATATCACATGTCTATCTATAGCAAAGTATTGAAAAGAAGTAAGGAAATCCCTACCTTTAAGAGAAAAAGGAGAAAAACCTCAAAAATTAACTTCGCTAGAATTTGATCTCCACTAGTCAAAATATAGCCCTCGACACGCTCGTCATTTTGTTATAAGGAACTAGTATCTAAAACTCAATAGATTTGTTGGATTAAAAGAAAATGTGAGGGTTGGTGGGTTTGTGTAGAGAGATGAGAGAAAAAGAGAAAAATAAGTTGTAGAGAGAGAGAGACATGAGAGAAATGAAAGATGAGGGGAAGGAATTCAGCAAAAAGAGGCTAAAATGCATGAAATTCAAGGTCAAAAGCGCGTTTGGCCACAATTGTGGGCACCCTAGCCGCACGTGCGGAGCCTTCGCCGCACATATGGGACTTCCCCACCACGTTTGCAGATTCTCCCAGTCCTAACTTAGGTTTGCCCATTGATGCCACATGTGCGGGCACACTTCACCGTATGCACGGGCCCACTTGTTCTAGTCTGATCTTCCCCAGGTAATTCTACGCCTCTGATTTTCGTTCTTACGCCCAAAACTCAAAAAATTATAACTCAAAAACATTAAGAAAAATTGCATAAAGTCATAAATGAAATCTTAACAACGACTACACGATATACAAGGCTTCGAAAGTAAAAGAAATAGTTTGAATAAACCAACTCGGGTCGGGTCCAAGACCCGAGGACATCACAATTAAAATGGGCTCACCAAGGGCCTACTAGACCGAATGGACTGTTCTTTTATAGATGAAGATAATCCATTATTTATTTATTTATTTATTTAAATATGCATTTGTACTCTTACGAGTATTTGCATGTAGTTTTTTATAAGTAAATTATTTGAAAATTAAACTTAAACCTCGTTTGGGAATATACTATTTTAGTAACTTTTTAGCTTTTCATGAAAAGATGTACAGAAAAGTAGAGAAAGTGATGTGACAACTTATAGTGACTTTTTGGCTTGTTGATTTAAGTAGAAATTATAGGTCCCATTTCACATAATTTCTTGTATTAACGATTTCCATAAAAAATTAACTCAAATTGACTCATACATCCCTATGTTTAGGGGTGTGCGCAAGTCAATTTGAGAGGTTTGAGAGAAATAATCTTAACCAAAGTCGTTGTGGGCAGGTTGATAATTTTTTAACTTATAGCCAACCCATACAGTCTCAAAACTGACAAGTTGGTTTGAATATTTCAATGATTTTGAACCAACAAACTAGGCAGGTTATATAACTAAACCAAGCCTTAATTCCCATCAAATGTGATTGGCTACATGAATTCTTCTTCTCTACCTGACTTTATCAATGGCCATTTGGTCACTCAAATTAAGGAGATTCATATCTCTATTTACTACACTAGCCCATGTCAATCTAGGTTTGCCCCTTCCCCTAACACTTCTATCTACCGTCATTGTGTCGCATCTTTTCACTACTACCTCTATTGGTCTCTATTATATATGACCAAACCATCTCAATCTATTCTCTCTTAGCTTATCTTCTATCGGTGCTACTCCTATCCATTTACGAATATACTCATTCCTATCTCTGTCTTTTCTAGTCTTGCCACACATCTATCTTAACATCCTCATCTCAGCAACACTCATCATATCTAGATGTTGTTCTTAGTTTCCCAACATTCTGTTTCATACAATATCACTGGTCTAATAGTTGTTCTATAGAACTTTCCTTGTAGTTTATTGGGTACTCATTTATCTCACAGTATTCTAGACGTACTCCTCCACTTAAACCACATCGCCTTAATTCTATGGACCACATCTGCTCTAATCTCCCCAGTCGTTGTAATAATCGATCCTAAATAACAAAAATGTTCACTCTTAAGCCTCGTTTGGGAACCCTCCTTTTTAGCCAAAAAGTCAAAAAGTTACTAAATTAGCCAAAAAGCCAACAACTCATACCAAAAGTCCAAGATTCTCTTTTCTCTCTACTTTTTGCACATCTTTTTGTAAAAAGTCAAAAGTCATCCCAAACATACTATTTTTTTTTAGCTCATATTTTAGCCAAATAGCCAAAAAGTTAATAAATTAGCCTGTTCCCAAACGGGGCCTTAGGTAGTTTTTAGTCCTCAATCTTCACTTCTCTTCTGTTTTTGTTGTTACTGTTAGGTTTTTATTCTTGGCAATCTCGTTTGACAAAACTTCTTTCAGTTGTACTTTTATTCACTTGTTTATTTCAGTGAGACTATGAGTACTTAGATGCGAATCCAACCCGAATTGCGTCTTGTAGAGAAGTTTCAGAAGATAATTCTTTCGTGTTTTCCACTTCGCTGACTATGTCGGGGATCGAACTGTCCGCTCGAGCGGCCATTTGTGCGCTCAAGCGGAGAATGTTTGGTTCCAAAAGTTTGATCTGTCTACAAAAGTACTGGAAGTTGGGATTTTACGCTCGAGAGAACTTTCCTGTGCTCGAGTGAGGTCCGCTCGAGCGACCATTCCAGCGCTCGAGCGGAGATCACGGAACAGATTGCTATAAATATGTGTTTCAGTCAGATTTTAGGGTTACGACTCCCAGATCTTCTTTGAGGGTTCTAGGGTTTTCTTTTGGGGCTATTTTGCTAGTTTTCTTTGATGTTTGATTGAGTATTCAATTCATGATTTAAGAAGTATACATCAAAGGATTGTTTGTTTATTCTATACAAAAGAGAGTGTTCTTCTTCAGTGGATTCCGAAGTGGCTCATCATCGTGATTCGACATCGGCGTTGTGGATTCAACGTTGGGCAAGACAGTTCTGAGGTGACGACCGTAGTGGAAGAGGCATATAGGGGTCGGTTCAATTCGGGCGTGGATTCACTAGGTAATTGAGAGTGTACTTGTGTAATTCCTTTTGTTTTCTTAGTGGCTTGTTTTGTGGCTTTGGCCCGTGGTTTTTTATCACAATTGGAGGCGCTCCAATTGTGATTTTTTCACGTTAAAATCGTTGTGTCGATTTGTCTTGATTGTTTGATTGTGATTGATATTTATTGCTTAAAATTAATACATAATCACAAATCAATATCTAACGGATTTCTAGATTTTTCAGTTACTGTTACTAAAATTATACTCTATGTACTTTGTTTTAATTCTGCTTATCCTAAATCATTTACATTCAAATTCCAAGTCTCTAACTTAGTGTTAACTCATTCTCTAGTCTTATCCACTAACACGATATCATCTACAAAAAGCATATACATGGCACATCATCTTGAACATTTCTTGTTAATTTATCTATAACTAAAGCAAAAAGATAAAAACTAAAGATTGATCATTGGTGTAATCTCACAGTAATTGAAAATTCACTTGTCTCTCCAGCCGATGATCTAATAGTGGTCACCACACCTTTATATATGTCCCTAATCACATCAATGTAGCCTTTGTCACCCCTTTCTTCTTCAACACTAATCAGATTATATCTCAAAACACTTTATTATATGTTTTCTCAATACCGATAATAGTCTAGCATCCAAACATGTGATCCAAGTAAAAATTAATAAGTATAAAGATTAATTATAATTAAGATGCTTGATTTACATATATAAGATTATCAAATTGGGTCCACTATTTGAGTGGATTGAAAATTTTAAATCTTACATAACTCTACCCGCACAAATTTAACTCACCTAATCTACTCCACCAACACTTTCAAACCACTGGTGACAGCACAAGTTGATGTGGGTTGACCAGGTAGACGGCTTTTTTACGCACTCCCAACCTACATTACAGTATTTTTTTTTAATTATTTTTTTATGTTTTAGTTTTTTTTGGATCAATGTCTTAAAAATAACATGAATCCCAATGTGTAGATTTGGTGCAATGAATCAAATAAGGATGGGAAGTCTGTTGTTGCTCAATTATTTGTTGCATACATTCTGTCAAAGATGTCTTTCCAATGATTGTATGATCAACAAGGCAACCTATCATCTTCTTCTTCATCATCATTGACATTGTTCAACATGTGCAGCTTTGATATGCCCAAGATTATTAATAAAAATCAAATAATTGAAGAATATTTAGGAATGCTCACAAAATACATGATGATACTGTACAAGTCGTTGTGAAGTGGGAATTTTTAAATCGCATTGAATGGGTATTTTATTCTTCCCTAACCATGGATTTTACCAATTGGCCGTTTGCAATAATTGAGGTTGTCGACTATTATAATCATGTATATGTTCTAAAATCTCCCACTCTATGAGTTCGTTTGAAAAGTGGGTTGACATTTTAATTTTTTAACTTTTTTAATCTAAGACTAAAAAATCTCATTTGAGATAAATTTTTTGACGTTTTTGAGTTTTTGTTAGAAAAAAAATGTAATGATTATGTGTTGGATATGACATTTTGTCTTGTTAAGTTAAAAAACTTATTTTGTCTTTTTTTGATTAAAATAGCCTCAATCCAACCTAACTCAAGTTGCCAAACGAAGGCTATGTGAACTTCAATGGTATTTTTTTTTTTTTTAAACAAATAACAAACATTATGGTTGAAAATTTAAGGGAGGGAAAAAAAATGATTGCATAAGTTGATTTTGCTTGGTTTAGAGTTTTCAATTTGTATTGTTATATTTTTAATAATTTTTTTAAATATTTTAATCAATTTTTTTGAGCATTTTTTAGATCTATTTAATCTTGATATATTTAAAAAGTATAAAATTTGTACAAAAACTTTTAAAATTTTCATTAAATACAACAAAATATGAAAATATATTGAATTTTCACATTTTTTTGGTATTTTTTTTTTTGTAGTTGGTGAATTTTTGAAAGTTATTTTTAACAAATATTATACTTTTTAAGTGTATCTAAATTAGGTGTATCTAAAAATAAAAAAAAATTGTGTAAAATATTTAAAAAATTCACTAAAAATGAAAATATACGAAAAATAAAAAATTTAATTTTCTAAAAAATAAGTTAAACTAAACAATTATATTTCTCTCCCTCTTATTTTGATAAATACGAGCAAATAAAATATAATACAATAATTTTTGTCTTATCTTATTTCATTAGATTATATCAAAGAAAAAAAAAAAGGGCACGAACCTGTAGGAAAATTTATCCATAAATCTTATATGGGGAAATGTTGATCTATTTAGTCCTAAGAGTTTTATATGAATCAATTAGTCCTTTTTGTTTAGGAAAATTATATTTATTTGATTTTGTACCATTTGAGTTTAAGTGAATGTCATTTTATGATTCATTTTTCTAATTTTCTTATTCATTTTTGGAATGAGAATGGAAATGTGAGGTATGGAAGGTTCTTTTTGGAGGGATTGGTTGCTGAAGTGTTAATTATCGAGCATGGAAATCTGCATTTTTGTTAGTATGATTTTCTAGTATTACATTAGAGTATTACGTTTGAAAGAAAAAAAAAATACACTAAGAAGTTTTTGTGTGTTACATTGATTGGAGTGTTACATTTAAGAAAAATACATTAAGGAGTTTTTTTGTTACGCTGTTAAGTTTGAGAAAAGTATACTAAGGAGTTTTTTAGTGTGTTACATTGAAGTGTTACATTTGGAAAAAATACACTAAGAAATTTTTTAGTGTTACATTGATTGAAGTATTACGTTT
Organism: Camellia japonica; assembly: GCA_030407325.1. Taxonomy (NCBI): domain Eukaryota; kingdom Viridiplantae; phylum Streptophyta; class Magnoliopsida; order Ericales; family Theaceae; genus Camellia; species Camellia japonica. The sequence goes on along the minus strand of JAPPVO010000024.1, from coordinate 117,524,782 downwards.
GGAAAAAGTACACTAACGAGTTTTTCTTGAATGTTACGTTGTTACGTTTGAGAAAAGTATACGAATGAGTTTGTTAGTGTGTTACAATGGAGTCTACGTTTTTTAAATATTACATTAGAGTGTTGCGTTCAGAAAAAGTATACTAAGGAGTTCTTTTGAAGTGTTACGTCTAGTAATTTCAACATTATGAGAAAATCTATATTTGTCCCTCAACACATAACACATAACACATAAGAGTTTATTCTTGGCCTTTATGTAATTCACACTAGAATGAGACTTTTGGATCTATAAGAAGAAGAAAAAAAATGAAGGATCAAACAATTCTTAAGATTACTATTGTTGGACAATCTTCACTGTATTCGAAGAATGGATTAAAAAATGTAGAGAGACTATTTGATTACAAAAATCAAAACAGTATACGAAATAAAATAAAACAATAGATTCTTGTTTTGTTACAAAAGCAAAATCAGAATCTGAAAAGGGAAAAAATAATAAAACAGAAAGTAAATTAATTACTTACCTTATTAATTTGTCGAACAAAATTTTGATCAAGTCCAGTGTTTAACACTATGTCCTTAAGACAGATTCGTCCTCTCTACGGTACTTTCAGATTGTGGACGTCTATCTCCCAGGATAAAATGATCAACAATGACTAGTAGCAGCGCTACAAACTATTCGCACAACAAACACACTTTGTGTTTATACTCTTTCTCACAAGAAAATGAAATGCAGAGAGCAATGACAGAGTTGATGACAAAAATTGAGTGAAAATCCAAATGAGGGACTTACCTATTTATAGGAGAAATTGTGGCTTTTCAGATTTGAATCCAACAGGTATGGTACCTGTTCGACACTGTTTGAACAAATAAGAAACTGTTTGGGTTTGAAATAAACAGATATGCATCTGTTAGGAGAGATTGAAATCTGTACAGAAAGGTGCAAGCCAAAATTGAATTTTTCCAACCGAAATTTGAATTCAAACGGTCAAAATTTATGTCACGCCCCAAAATTTGGACAATTAAATATTAAATTAGGACTAAACCCCAATCAATATTCCATCATCCAAATCCTAAGGGTGTAACAAAATCTAAATGTTCTCGTCTCAGAGCTCTAGGTTACCCTAGACTTGTGAGAGTTTAGGTGTTCTTCAGATTGTGGAAACTTAGGTTAGCTGGTTTAGTTTGGTGGTTGAGTTTTTTCTTAGTATTTGTGAACGAATTCTTTTTGTATGTTTAACTTGAAGGTGATGGCTGGAACGTATAATTTGAAAAGTGCTAAGCCCAATGGCACAAGGAAAGAAACAACTGCTAATGTAGCGGTAGCGGCGACGGCTACTACTAGGGCAATGACGGTTGCTACCGGGGCTACTAATACGGTGTAGGTTAATGTGGGGGAGATAATGGCTCAATTACTTTAGGTTATGCAGAACAATAATCAAAGTCAGCAGGGAGATCTATTTGCGAAGAGAAACAAAGATTTTGGTTCTTTGGGAGGTCATAAATTCTCTGGAGATGGAGGACTCATTGCAGCTGACGCTTGGGTTCAGAAATGTGAGATGGTGTTTGGTCGTATGCAGCTAACCGAGGTCCAAAAATAGGAGTTGGGGACACATTAGCTTGAAGGAGTAGCCCTATCTTGGTGAAACTCGTGGAATGAGGGTCTAGATTTGACAACTTTGACTTAGGCAAATTTCAAGACTCGTTTTGTTCCTGCTACTATTCGGTCTCAGCTGAGTGATGAATTTTCAAAGTTGACTTAAGAAGGTAGAACAGTGATCAAGTATGTCACCAGGTTTAATGAGTTATCTCGTTATGCCCCTTACTTAATTGACACGCAGGAGAAAAAGAATGAGAAGTTTATTAAGGGGTTAAATCATTACATGTCTAAGTCCCTTATCCCCTTCGATGCTGAACCGTTTGATAGAGTTCTTGACTTGGCACTGAAGTATGAGGAAAAAGAGAAATAGTTTAAAGAAGGGAAGGCTAGGGTTGGAGAGACTTCTAGAGGGAGTCATTTCCAGCAGCATGATGGAACAGATATCGACCCTACGATCAAAGGCATAGGGTTAGTAGTTTCAAAGTCTACAACAGCAGGGTAGTCAAGGAAATTTCAAACCTCAGGGTAATTTCCAGCCTCAAGGCAATTTCCAACCCCAGGGGCACTATTATCAGAAACATGGTGGTCCGCATCCACAGGTTATCAAGGACAGCGGCAGGAAGTGCCATAGTTAGGTTATCGTCCTCCCGTACCTCAGTTAGAGGGTCCCCACTTATCAGTGTAGTAGCACTTCAACCGATCAATAGGAAGTGTTTTGGGTGTCAATAGTTGGGATATGTAATCAAGGATTGCCCTCAGAGACAACAGGCGCGACAAGGTCAGACAGCTCTTTCCAGGGCATTTGCAGTGATGCCAGGAAATGACAAAGTGCAAGGTAATTTTAATCTTTTTCAAGAACCCATTAGATTATTTTTTGATACTGGTGCCTCTTATTCTTTCATAGCTAGGCAGTTTGTAAAAAGAGAACACCTTGTAACTACCTTCTTATCTAGAACTATTCGTGTTGAAACTCCTTTAGGAGGGGCAGTTACTCTTTATGAGAGGTGTAAAGATTCTGAGATTGACTTTGCGGGCAAAGTCTTGTATGTCGACCTAATTGTTTTAGGGTTTGAGGGGTTTGTAATTATTTTGGGTATAGATTGGTTGCGAAAACACTTTGTGACTCTAGATTGTGCTGGAAAGACTGTAAATATAGATATTCCCAGTATACCACGGCTTACCCACACTTCTTGTGATGAAGAAGGGTCGATAATGACGAGTTTTCTATGCTCGATAGAAATCCCTAAGCAGGATATTAGTGAGGTAGATGTGGTACATGAGTTTGAGGATATATTTCAGGAGATACCTGGACCTCCACCTCAACGGGTAGTAGAATTTTGCATTGACTTAGTGCCAGGAACTGCACCAACTTCTAAGGCAGTGTACAGAATGGCGCCTAAAGAGCTTGTGGAGATTAAGAAGCAGCTAGAAAAGATGATTCAGAAATGGTTCATACATTCAAGTAACTCCCCTTGGGGAGCACCCGTGATCTTTGTCTCCAAGAAAGATTGTACCCTCCATATGTGCATAGATTATAGAGAGTTGAACAAGGTGACTATCAAGAACAAGTATATGTTCCCTAGAATTGATGACTTTTTTGATTAGTTAAAGGGGGCAGCTATGTTCTCTCAGTTTGATCTCAGAACTGGTTACCATCAGATGGGTGTGTCAGAGGAAAGTATACCGCTTATTGCTTTTCAAACCCGGTATGGGTTGTACGAATTTCCTGTAATGCCTTTTAGTTTGACCAATGCTCCTGCCTATTTCATGGACTTGATGAACTGAATTTTTCAACCGTATCTAGATAAGTTTGTGATTATCTTTATAGATGATATTCTGGTGTATTTTAAGAATGAGGAAGAGCACAGAGAACACTGGAAAGTTGTGTTACAGACTTTGAGGGAGCAGCAGTTATACGCTAAGTTCAGTAAGTCTTACTTTTGGGAGAAAGAAGTTCGATTTTTGGGACATGTTGTGTCCAATCAGGGGATAGCGGTAGATCCTGAGAAAGTTGTTGCGGTTAAAGAATGGAAGCAACCCACGAACCCTACATAGGTGAGAAGTTTTTTAGGACTAGCCGGTTATTATAGGAGATTTATAGAGAAGTTTTTCACTATTGCAGCACCCATGACCAAGTTAACCCGCAAGAATGTGAAGTTCTTATGGACAGATGATTGTGAGAAAGCTTTCCAAGAGTTAAAGCAACGGTTGACTACAGCTCTGGTGTTTACTATACCAGTACAAGAGGAAAAGTTAGTTGTGCTGATGCGAGTGGAACTGCGTTGGGATGTGTGTTGATGCAGCATCAAAAGGTTGTATCTTATGCTTCTCGATAGTTAAAACCTCATGAGAGACGATACCCTACTCATGGCTTAGAGCTGGCAGCAGTTGTTTTTACATTGAAAGTGTGGCGACACTACTTGTTTGGGGAGCGCTTTGAGTTATACACAGATCACAAGAGCCGCAAATATCTTTTTTCTCAAAAAAAGTTGAACATGAGGCAACAGAGGTGGGTTGAATTCGTCAGTAATTATGATTTCAAGATCCTTTACCAACTAGAAAAAGGAAATGTGGTCGCAGATGCACTTAGTCGACAACATGGAATTATAGCTTCTTTGATGATCCAGGAATGGAAGTCCTTGGAGTTAATTTCGATGCATGATGTTCAATCAATAGGGAGTATTGAGAGGGCATGTATTGTTAGTTTGACTGTGCAGCCGACGTTACTGGGTAAAGTTCGTCAGATGTAGAATTTAGATGGATTTCTCATCAGCAAGCTCGATGACCTTGTAGTGGGTTTGATCGATGATTGTCCTACTAATTGGTCTGTGGGCTCAAATGGGGGATTACAATTCAAGGGCAGGTTGTGTGTACCTAACATTGTTGAATTGAGGAAAGAGATTATGGATGATGCCTATAGGTCCCGATATACCATTCACTCTGGTGGGACTAAGATGTATCATGACCTAAAGAGGACGTTTTGGTGGGAAGGTATGAAGAAGGAAATAGGAGAGTATGTTTTTCGATGTTATGTGTGTCAATAGGTTAAGAAAGAACACCAACGACTGTTTGGACTTTTCCAGCCTATCGAGATCCCTACTTGGAAATGGGAGTACATCTTTATGGATTTCGTGGATGGATTGTCGCGGTCTAAGTGAGGTAATGAATTTATTTGGGTGATAGTGGATCGACTCACCAAGTCTGCTCATCTTATTCCAATCAGTTTTCACTGAACTGCGGATAAACTGGCTAGGTTGTATATTCGAGAGGTGGTGCGACTTCACGGCGCACCAGTTTCTATAGTTTCGGATCGTGATCCGTTGTTTGTGGTAGAGTTTTGGGAGAGTTTTCAGCATGCTTTAGGTGCTAGGTTAGACCTGAGCACGACTTATCATCCTCAGACAGATGGGCAAACTGAGCAGGTAAATCAGATCTTAGAAGATATGTTGAGAGCTTGTGTCCTCGATCTTGGTGGTAGTTGGGAAGAACACTTGCCATTGGTGGAGTTTGCTTATAATAATAACTATCACTCCAGTATTGGGATGGCACCTTTTAAGGCTTTGTATGGGAGGCCATGTTGATCACCTGATTGTTGGATGGAGGTAAGAGATGTGTCATTATAGGGCCAAAGTTGGTGAGAGAGACCACGGAGAAGGTGAACATTATTCGGGAACGTATTAAGACTGCACAGAGTTGTCAGAAGAGTTACGCTGATAGAAAACATAAGGAGATTGAGTTGAATGTCGGAGATTTTGTGTTTTTTAAGGTTTCTCCGATGAAGGGTATCGTATAGTTCGAAAAGAAAGAAAAGTTGGCACCTAGATTTGTGGGACTATATGAGATCATTGAGAGGCTTGGTAATGTGACTTATAAATTAGCCTTACCACCTGCTTTAGCTATAATTCACAACGTGTTCCATGTATCTTTATTGCGGAAGTGTATACAAGACCCTTCGCAAGTAGTATCACCAGAAGTGTTGGAGATTAATGATGATCTCACATATGTGGTGCGACCGATTACTATTCTAGATCGGGATGTAAAGTACTTACGGCGCAAGAAAGTGAACTTGGTGAAAGTGCAATGGAGCGAGGATGAGAACGATATCACTTGGGAATTGGAAGATAAAGTTTGGTGTATGAACCTGGAGCTTCTTGCTTAGTACTGTCTCTTATCGAATCTCGGGACGAGATTCTTTTGAGGTGTGTATATTGTAGCAACTCTAATTTTTTGTAGGTCATTATTTATTTATTATTTCCTTATTTTATTTTTGACTTTATTAATTACGTGGTTAGATGAGAATTTAATGTATTATTTAATTAATTTAATGTGTTATTTAATTATAAGTAATTAATCTAAATATTGCTATATTTATATTGTTTATAAAAAAAAAAAAAAAAGGTGTTTATATATTGATAAAATATATATCATATTTATATTTATATATATTGTATTTATGTTGTATTTTTGTAATATAAATATAATAGTCAATAAGGTATAATAGCTATTAGGTTATATAATAAGTGATTAGGTTATAATCTAAGGAAAGAAAGAGAGGGTTTGTGGTGTGCGGCAGCCGCTGCACAGAGAGAGAGAGAGATTAATTCAGCAAAGAGAGAAAGCCACGGTAAGAGAGATAGGAAACGGCAAGGGGAGAAAGAGGAAAGGGAAGAAAAAGAAAGGATTAGGGTTTTGTTTTGGTGGCTTCATTAATTTTCCAAATATTTTTTTGATCTTTAAAAAAATATTGTGAGTACAAAATTCACTTCTCTTGATTTATGTTTAATTCGTTGTTTTTATTTATTTATTTATTTTTATTTATTTGATGTTAGTTTCATTTTGTATTTACATGAAAATGATAAATTGATTTTAATTATTTTGATTAGTTGTGTATGTCAAGCTTAGGGTTTTTATATGTATTTATTTTATGGTTGTAATCATACTCATGGTTATATGTGACGCCCCACTCCCGGGTCGTTAAATACACTAAAATAGTCTTAAAAAAATAATTACAAGTTTTGCTCCCAAAAATAATAACTACAAAATTTTCTCCAAATGATACAATATCCTCCAAATATTCTATAGCACAATTATCTCCCAAAATAAACAATATTACAACTATCTCCATATTTAATAATTAAAGTGGCGGGTCCCAAATCTCTGTATTAATAAATCTTTTTAATCTCAATTTTGAGCTCCGCTAAAATCTGCTCCGCACCTGAAAGATAAATTAATTCGGGAAGTATACAATACGACAGGAATACAAGGCTCGGATACAAAATAATTTATCAGGAATCCAACAATTTATGACATTAAATCAACGGTACGATAATCAAGCAATTTACCAAATTGCACAACAAATCAACCATAATTTATCTAGGACCAAATACCCGGTCCTACTTAGTACATGACCAGTAAATAAATTCATTTATTCACCCACCTCACCCAAGCTCCACGCTTATCCGGGCATATTGGTGTAAACAATTAATAAGATTCACTTGATCCATGTACGGAGTATTTCCATGTTATTCAGTCAGACAAATCACCATTTCAATACTGAAATATTTGTAGAGAATTTTACCAAATGATCAGAATATCAACGATTCGACAACAAATGATTTTATCATAATAATCAAGTAGATTACAAATTGAGGATAATTTAAAATAAGAGAACTCTTTGCAAAGAGATTTAGAGCATATTGTATACAACCCGAATTTACCTCAAAATAATTATCTCCGTCACCAAATCTGAAATTACTCCATAGATCTCCAAAATAATTCTGATCTCTTATAAAATTACTAACCCTCATTTTAAATATTTTTATGTCTACACTAAAAAAATTTACATCATAAATGAAGAGAGAACCGAAAGTACGAGAAAGGAAAAAAAAATGAGAAACAAAGAGATAAATTCGGAGAGGTATGAAATGGAGAGGAGGGGCACGAATTTATAAAGGAGTTGGTTGGTTTTGTGGTGGGGGGAAGACTGTGGGTAAAGCCCACGGTTTTGAGTGTTTGTTTCATATTTTTTTTTTCTTTTTTCTTTTTCATGGGGAATTGTGGAGAAAATTAATTTATTATTATATCAGAATAAATAAAAATATGATAGATATAAAAGGAATGAGATAAATACAAATAAATAAATTTAAAATTAGATTCTTATCTAAAAATCTCACCACTAAATTATCATAATAAACCACCAATACCATTCACTAAATACTAATACCTCAAAAATACGGGGTGTCACATGAGTAGATGAGAGATTGTGTATATATATATATTGTTGCCTCATTCTCAAGAGTAGACAAGTGCTTTGATTTACGCGCGTACGTATATGCTAACTATCCAGGAAGTGTGGGTCAAACTCAGGATGATGTTCTCGTGCAATACGGGAGGCACATGGAATATATGTGTAGGCCGGAAGTGGAGGCCGAAGTGGTGGAGTTAAAATACAAAGAATTAAATATGAGTTTATTGTTATAGTGTGAATTGTATTGATTTGTACATCTTGAAACAAATAATAATCGACTTCAATAAATTATGAAATTTGGGTAGAGGCATGTATATGTAATTCTAGACAACTTTTGTATTTTAACTTTGTACTAAAAAGATCGATTAAAACTTATAATCGGATGATCTTGGTTATAATAGTTTTTATTCATTTTAGCAATGCAGATTTTAGAGGCTATTTTAATCTACAAAACGAGCTCATTTTTATTGGTTTCTTGTAAACTGAAGTAAAACATTATTCTGAACACTTTTCATGTTTTGAACTTTTTCTAAAAAAATCATCTTACAACAGTTTCGTTTCGTTTTCAGTTCCAGATTTTTCGATCTAATTTCGTTTAGAATTTTATATTAAATTTTTCTCTCAACCTGTTTAGTTTCTACTAAATTCGTTCATGTAGCCTTTTATAAAATTTGATTCTGTACAATTTTTATTCTTTGAGTTTTGGTCAATTTGAATTATTTAAGTATGAAACGGGCATTTTTATACTTCTTCAGCAAGTTACTTATGATCGAATTATACTAACTTTATTTTTTTTGCAGAATCTTGGGTCTTACTAACTTTTTATGCAAATTTGACCCACCATATTTTTATTTTTATTTTGTTTATTTTATACTTAATTTATATTTAGTTGTGTACGGGTAAGAAACTAAATGCCACCGTATCGCAGAAAACCACCCTTTCGTCTCGGTGCAGATGAAACTATTTGTCTTGTCCCGTAACAGGAATTAAATATATTTTTATTTGTGTTTGGTGGACACGTGGGTGTCAAATAATTGTAGTCATACCAGTATACTTGTATACTGACCCGTTTTGTCTCTTGACATCTTGGGTGCATTCTATTTGAGCGCAGCCGAGCTTCCTTTACTGGATTAGTTGGGGCTACGGTGGTGGCGTGAAATAACTATAGTTGTTGGACATGTCTCTTAGATTTTTTATATTTTCTTGAGCTTAGAGTTGTATTTATTATTATTTTTATAACCTTAGTATTTTGACAATTTGACATTGTGGATTATTTTTTAACTTTACATTATTTAAGTTGTTTTGACTAGTTGTTACTTTAATGTTGGAGGTATTGGTTAGTTATGAAATTTATGGTGGATGGTTTGGTTGGCATTTTGTTAGTTTTTTTTTTTAATCCCTTGTAATCTTTTGTGCATGGAATTTATTTAAACTTTACGGAAACGAGAACGTTTAGATTTTGTTTCACCTCTAGGATTTGGATGATGGAATATTGATTAGGGTTTAGTCCTAATTTAATATTTAATTGTCCAAATTTTGAGGCGTGACAATTTATTTTTTCAAAAATAAAAATAAAAAATTCAAATGTTTTTCGCCTAAAAAGAATTAGTATAGGGCCAGATAAGTCCAACCCAACCTCACACCATGTACCCGCGCCTAAGCCCAGCCTAGCCCGCTCGACCGAACGGACGGTGGCAGCCGTGCGTGCACATGTGTTTGTTTTGGGTCTAATAGGTCTAGTCCACTTTGCCCATAACCTCACCCTTCCACAAAAACTTGGGTACCCTTTAAGGCCCTAACCAAGTTCCAAACCCAAGCCTTATAAATCCACACAAAGTTTGCCTACCAAACCAATGTGAGACAAACCTCAATTCAACTTTTATGGAAATTTCATCAAGAATACCATTTCTATGGAGCTCATTTTGGCTTCAATTTTTCATTCACCGATAATGGTTTTGAGCAATCAAATATACTACATGAATCACAATGCGGTATAGAATACGTTACCACTTAGACCCATCAACTTTGGCATACGGATCCCACCTAAAGATTAGACCCAAGTTTGGAAGAAAAAAAAAATCCGTTTTTCCCTAAACCAATTTTTAAACCATTTCTAACAATTGAGCCCAAATTTTGAGTGGGGCCCACACGTCTTTTGGGGAGGTGATGTGTTCTTTGCAGCGTGGCGAGCTACACGGTGCAAACGGTTCGTCAAAACCATTTATGAGCAAATAGGAAGTTGACGTTGTTTTCAGGTTCGTGGAATGGACAATTAAAGAAGTAAAATGTGGATTTCCTTAAAATGATAGTCCCACATTGAAAATTAAAGAGAACTTATGTGTGTATATAAGTTCTAGGTGGATACACTTGGGTTGGGCCCCAAGGGACTTCCCAAGTTTGTAAAAGAGAGGAGTTATGGACAAAGTGAGCCTTAGCTCAAATCACCACACACGCGTGTGCCGCCGCCGTCGTCAGGCCCGGTCTGGTGTGGGTTGTAGGTTGGGTCTTTACATTAGTTTTTTAGACAAAATTTGTTTGAATTTTTTCCAAAAATTCTTACGGAAAAATTATTTTTTCTGGACGAAATTAAATCAAATTTTTGTGCCAAATTTGAATTCAAATTTTCTGTCCAAAATTATGCCACTTCCAGTCTGAAATTCCCAACAGATTAAACTATTCTAAACAGATTTAAACTGCCCAGCAGTTCTAGACAGATTTAGTTTGTTCCCAGATAGATTTAAAACTGTCTTGCACCTGTTCCATTCGAATTCAGAGCTGTTCAGGTTTGAATTTCATACCTGTTCGGCCCTACAAATACCAAGACTTTTCCAGCAATTGTTTAATTCTTTTTTCTTACCTTTCTTTGTGTTCTCTTGCATATATTTTCTACATATTATTTTAGAAAAATTTCTGAGAGTATAGAACACATGTTTTGTTTGCCATACAGATTATTTGAAGTGTTACTGCAATTTGTGTAAAGATCATTTTATCATGGGAGATATACGCCATTTATCCATAATTACTGAAGTGAAGCGAATTTGTTTTAAGGACAGAATGTCACACACTCGACTTGATCAATTTTGTACTTTTTCATTTCGGTAAATAAATTATGTAAGTAATTTATTTTTATTTGTTTGATTTGATTTCAGTTATTTATTTTACACAGCAGATTGTTCCAACAACTATTTGGGATTTATTGACATTTCACCTAAATTTAAATCCCATCTAATACCAAAATAAGATAATTGCACCAATTAGTCCTACACATTTTTAATAGTTACAAAAAATCTTATTTTTTATTTTTAAATTTAAAGACACTGCTAGATCCCACCACCGTCAGACCATCGTTGGACTTCCATTCGACAGTCACTAGAAACTTGCCAGAATGTTCAACAACGCCAAAAAGTCAACAAAAAGTCGATAGAGTATCGCCGAATATTCGTTGGAGTGTTCTGAATGTCACCGGAAGTCGTCGGAATGTCCAGAACGTCACTGAACATCAAGAGTATCGTTGGAGACTCACTGGAATGTCAATAACATCTCCAAAAAAAGAAGAAGAAATGGAGAAATTAGAGCTCAAACGTAAAAAAATTTAACCACATCCTCTCCAACATCACACACACACAAAAACAAAAACAAAAAAAAAATCTTTATCATACAAAGCACATAATTTTCAATTTACAAAATTGTAAAAATTTAGAGTTTGAATTTATTGCTCATCAAACTACATAAATTTGCAGTTTCAAAATTGCAAAAATTATCAGTTTTCTTATTTGGAATTTATCAAAACACAATTTCATGTCGCGACGATGGTGATGTCAAACCAGTAGTTTTTAAGGGTTTGTAACTTTTCAGTTTGTCAATATTTTTTTTTTATTTTTTTATTTTTTAATAAAGATAACAAAAAAGAGCATTGCTATTCAAGACAAAAAAAATTAGACCCATTTTTCAAACGCAGTGATGCGGCAATCAATTAGAATATTAAAGACAATACTCTCTTTAATCATCAACTAATCATATCACTTATACATCATTGGGTCTAGAAAATGGATCTAAAAAGTGGACTTATAGATCATTTTCTAAAAAAAAAAAAAAAAAAAAAAGAAAAGAAAAGAAAAGGCTAGAGTCGTAGAGAGAAGCAAAAACGTATCTTCAAAATTGTAAAATTTTACAATTTTTATCACCTGTAATTAAAACTCGAAAAATATTTGTTCAGAATTTAAAAATTTTCTCCATTAAAACAGGAAAAGAAAAGTGTATAATAGAGAAAAGGTAAAAAAATTGATAGATCGAAGGAACGAAATAGACATAGAGAGATGATTGTACTTCGAGAACCATTTTCGGTTTAGATCTAAGCAAATCTGATGTAGATCTACTTAGATCTGCTCTAAATTTGAACATTCTAGTGAATCTTCTCTTGTATTGGCCATATCTGAGTAAATTTATGTCAAGAATATATTCGGATACTCATTTCCTTCATCGTCGATAATGGCGAAGCAAAGAATCGGTAGTTGCTGGTGAACCCCAATTGATGGTAGTCATTGGTCGCCGATGAGTGTATATTAGAAAGAGAAAGAGAAGAAGAAAGACAGCATAAGACTCCCAAACCCTCTCTCTCTCTCTCTCTCTCTCACTCTCCCCTTTCACAACAACAGTCTCAACCACCACTGTTCAGTGTATCATGCAAACTCGGCTCTCCATGGTCGTCTTTCTTTCTTCGATCAACACCGCTGTAACAACTAATGCCTTTGTCAAAGTAGGACGGCCGGCAAGCTCCACTGCAACTCCATTGTCGATTTCCATATGCTACTAGAAGAAGAAGACGATGATGGTGATGAAATTAGGATTTTTGAACAAATCATAATAGAGGCCGAAAAACAACAAGAAGAGCAAATCAAGACGATGAAAGACCACAAAGATCTCGATTTCCAAGTAAAGAAACCCTCATTCGCCAGTGACTTGAAGGAGATCCATGTGGTTATCTGAAATTATTGACAAAAAATCACCGATTACGGCTTCGGCCAGTAATCCTATAATGGATCTGATCTAGACAACGATGACGAACCCAATCAATCTTCGATCTCACCAACATGCAATCTGAACCCTACAAATCTCCAAGGCACACTTGTTAAAAAACCCTCTCTTCACAGATCCTCTCTCTTCTTCATTTCAACAGCAACAGATTTACAAGCATAGTCCCAAACACTTTCCAATATCTTATTACTAAAAGAGTTAGATCATTCTATTGTACTGGTTTTTGGGTGAATTTTCATTGAATTAGATTTGAGTTCAATTTGGAATCCAGTTTGATGTTCATTTTTTAGGGTTTCAATTTATGATGTGGGGTGATTGTTAACAGATAGATTTTTTAAACAGATAATTTCAATAGGTAGATTTTTTGAACAAATAATTTCAACAAATAGAATTTCAATAGATTGGTTTTTTAACAGATAATTTCCACAGATAGATTTTTTGAATAGATAATTTTAACCGATATATGTTTTTGAACAGATAAATTAAAATAAAGGGCAAAACTAGAAACAAAATACTCTCGAAAATAACAAAATGTACTTCTCACTATAATATTTCACAAAGTATGTACTTCTCACAAAAAAGAAAAGGAAAAAAAAAAAGAAAAAAAAAACTCATAAATAAGACTTAATGCCTCAAACAATCCTCAGATTGGATATATAACCAATTTTCTCTTAAAACTATAACATTTCAATTGAAATGTGCCCCCACCCCTCTTTCTCATTTCAAAAACTCCCTTATCTCACAATGATATAGAATCACCTCCTTACGTTTTTTCACAAAACTTTTGAGTCACTAACGGTTTTTTGGAAACTTTAGCCAAAATTCCTTAATTGGATCATTATTTGATGAAAATGACAACTCAATTTATTTTGCTTCATAAACCTCCTGAGGAAGAAGCGCATAATTGAATAAGGACAGAGTAAATTTTTTTTCTTAAACAATGTTACCCATGCATATATACATATATATATATATATGTCACAAAACTCTTTTGACGATAAACACTTTTATTTTATTTTATATAAATTTAAAAATGTTTTGTATGTGTATTTTGGTTGGTTTATATAGTATGTATTCTATTTTTTGTAACAATAAAATATTACTGTGAATCAGAGTAACATGTTTCTCTAACACCCTAAAATAAATGTCGTAAATCCATCCAAGACCATATGTAAATAACAATATGAATCAGAGTATAATGTTCTTTCATTTCATGAGAGTCAATAGTACAAAAGAGTTTAACTAAATAAATGCCCTATAGGCTTACATCTTTTCAAGACCATGCTCGGTTACAACAAAAGCGGATATAAATCTAATACATGTAAAGCCTTTTGCTTGAACCAAAACAATAACATAATACACAAAAAAGAAGCCTTCAGCCCCGATTCCTCCCAAGCTATTGCCTTGGCGGAGATCACTAACACCTGAAAAGGTTTTTCTCAAATAGGGGGAGTCAAAACACAGTAGAAACAATCTAACACAATGTATGAATCTTAACAAAGATATAAGTATGATAAGCATATCCGATGCCCATGATAAAATCATTTGTAACTTTTTTACGAAACCATGCCATATCGAGCTTTATATCTCAATTCATTTTATCTCAATTCATAAGCCATTCGCCATTTCATTCAGACAACCAAACTGAGGGTACAACTCAATGGGTCTCTAACCAATACAACCATTATATAAATACTTCCATTTTGTCATTTTACGGATATTTCGTTCGCGAGAATCGTCACTCATGTATACGCGCAGTTTTTGGGACTTTCACTCTGGACACACAGGCCAACTTAATTCAATAGAGTCCATCCCATTTCTTCTCTCAAACATGGTGTACATCTCCTTTCTTCTCCCAAACATCATACATTTACAATGTATCAAAGACATAGTCATATTCAATAACAACGGATAAGAGATTAATTTCAATTCACCTAATCCTCATGCAATTTTTACAACAATCATAACTATCCTCCACTGATAGCCCAAAACCGATATTTCTAAACAGATATACAATCTCCAAGACAGATAAATTATCCAAATTTCCATAGGTGAGAGGTAACACATATATCTAACTCCACCATTTATATAAACATTCATCTAATTTCATATTCCCAATACCAATTTTATTTATTTACACAATAACATTTTGAGATATTTTAGAGCAAAACTCCATTTTCTTCCAAAATCCACCCCGGGTATCGAAATCAATAAATTTATCACAACACAATCTCACATATACTCCCATAACCATCTTTAATACATACATTTGAAAACCCCTCTTTTGATTTTAAACCAAAACCTTAGGTTTGTTCAAAATCATCTCAAAGTTCCAATATTCTTTACACAGTAACAAATAACTAAGTTAAAACTCATTGAAGAGTGTATAAAGTCCCTACCTCGAAGCTAGAGATCAAATAAGCAATGGAGGAACTTCAAAGACACTGAAACTAAGTTTTGTTCGAACCAAAATGGAGCTCTTGAGATGTTCTACCTTTTTTCCAAAGAAATAGGGCCGGGAGTCCAACGGATCTAGGTGTTTTAGAAGAGAGAAGATGGGTTTTAGAGAGAGACTCTAGATCTAGGTTTTTTGAAATGTTTAGAGAGAGAAAGAGGTAAAAAAGTGATGTAAAAAGTGACTTTTACGAACTGATATACGCACAGTTCGCTCAAGTACAAGAAGTGACGCTCAAGCGTCAGACATAATAAGTTGTTCCACTCGAGCGCAAGAAGTGATGCTCGAGCGCAGAATGCACACTCCCAGTAGTTTTACAGATAACAGACCAACGCTCGAACGTAAGAAAGGCCGTTCGAGCAGAGACTGCTCGAGTGCAAAAAAAGTACCGCTCGAGCGTAGAATACACCCTCCCAATAGTTTTGCAGACGTGCAAAAGTACTAAGAGTTCACAAAGCCCGCTTGAGGGCAAGAAGTGTCGCTCCATCGGAGGAGTAAAATTCTGGGCAACAAAAGTTTGAAAACCAAGCAACCAACCTGTTCCAAACGCAACCATTATAATCCAATAGCCAAACTCAAGAAAGTATGAGGGGAAAAGACATGAACAACACTACGAAATCACAAAATCCAAGTCCAAGATACAAAAGGATCGGGTTAAAACCGGAATTGCTATAGTTTCTCTAAGAGATAGAGTAACATGTTATTGTTTACGTCAATTTCGAATGGTATTTTATTTATTTTTATTTTTTAAGAATTTTACAGTGAACATGGATTTTGTTTGATAGATCTTGATGAAAGGATTCTAAATATACTAATTTTATTAAAAACTGACATTTAGATCAAAAGTTATATTATTTTAAAGTTTAAAATATTAAATTACTCACTAAGTTTATTTTGGTAATAGTGGTTTGTAATAAAGTTTTCAAGAAAAACTTTGTGTTTATCCTTAATGGATTAAGATTTTATTATGAGGAGTATTGACCAAATCCCTTATTCTTTTTAATAATTAAGTGACCACTCTTCTACATCTATGAAACATGAGTATCAAAATATGCAATTAAAATTTTTGAACAAAATATAATAAAAGAAATTAATTTCTCATATGCAATGTTAACTATAAGTATTAGTGCGCAATAAGAGAAAAAGGAGGGGAAGATTCACCAAGTTACTTTATTTAGGAGGACATTGTTCAAAATTTTAATATTGTTTCTATCCTAGACGCCTTTAATATCATGAAAGATGATTGATCACAATTAAAGATATCTCATTTTAGTAGATAGATTATTCTAGGTTGTTATTTTTGTATAACTCAAAAAGAAAACAAGAAATAAACTTATTTATATATGTTTTATTTAATTTTTTTATGTTGGTCAAAATTTATGTTGCAGTGGATATATATATTTTTTATAACTTTTATAAGTATATATATTCACCTCTATTTTAAAATCTAAGTCTGTTTGTGTATAGCTTAGGTTTTGTTTAGGAACATATTATTATTTTAGTAATTTTTTTAATTTTTTATAAAAAGATGTGTATAAAATTAGAGAGAGAGAGAGATGTGACAATTTTAGTGACTTTTTGAATTTTTAGTTAAAACTGAAGGTTGTCAAACGAGACCTTAATGAATGTACAACTTGCAACACTAGTTGAGATAAAATAATAGTATCATACAAATTAAGAAGGAATGAGATTTTCTCTTAGGCCCCGTTTATTTTCAGAGGTAGAATGGAGGGGATTAATAGTGAGGGATTGATAGTAATGGGATTAAGTAAAATTGTGTTTGTTTTGATAATAGTTGTTAGTGTAGAGATTGTTAAATTATTTTTACATAAAATAAATATAAAATAATAAAACAAATAAAAAAATACAAAAAAATTAAACATTAATGTTTAAAAAAAATACCCAACATGTAAAAAAATTTTCAAAAATAAAAATAAAATAAAAAATTTTCAGAAAAAAATAAAACAAATAAAATAATGATTTTTACTTAACAAAAATACAAAAAATTAAATATTAATGTTAAAAAAAATTGCCCGACATGTAAAAAAATAAAATAAAAAATAAATAAAAATAAAAAATTTCTAGTCCGCCGGACTATTTTTCTAATGTAAAGTCCTAGAGGTCTATCCGAATCCCGTTGGGAAGGCCCATCCTAATCCGAAACTCACTATCAATTCCCTCCTCATCTCTCAAAACAAACACAATATTAGTGGGTCCTACCTCACTATCAATCCCAATCCCCCCTCTAACTCTCCAAATAAACGGGGCCTCAGTCTAGACCATGTCATTTGGGTATGTGGGTTCATCACAGGTTTCATTTTGGATAATTTAAATTATTCATTTTTTAGATTACGATGTGTGAATTATTAATAAAAACAATCAGGTCGATCCACCAATCGTAACTACGCTATTTTCTTTCATAAACAATTTAATTATCAAAATGAGATTAGTGATGAACCCATGGACCAAATAGCATGGAATTTGGTTCTAATTAAGAAATGTACTCTTTGATATTTGCTTAAAATACGGGTCACTCTTATAGTTTTGAAAATTACAAATACCTAATTGTTAGAATTTTTTATTTAACAAAATTAACAAAAAAAATAAAATTTCTAACTACTATCCTAAACAATAATAAAATTATATAAATTATTAATTAAAATATATTTTTGACATAATTGAAAACTATTAATTAATTTAATGATTTATTAATAATATAGATAATTAAAATTCAAAGAGCTATTATGTAATTTTTAAAATTATAAAAAACCAATAAGTATTTTAAGCAAATTTATAATTTAACCATGAAGATATAAAAAAAAAATTAAAAAAAAAAAATGGTGTAACAAACCGTGTGCAAGCCGTTTCCGTGAGAGAAGGGGAGTTCCACGCTTTTTCCAAAATGTTGGAAGAGAAATTTCATAGTGGACCAACTTGCAAGGCACGGACTTGGTGTATCCAACTTCATTTTGTCCATTATGCTTGAGTGCCTAACAAGTACTTAAGAGTTTTTATTTTTTTATTTTTTAATTGGCATTTCTTTATCATGCCAGATTGTTAATCCTAATTAGTGTGGAATGTTTTAAAATGACTGAAATTTTTTAGAATATTTTGAAAAACTTTTAGAAGTATTGTGATATTTTGTGTTGTACATCTTGAATCCTTAGACTATGTTTGGTTGGCATTTGATGAGGGAGATTGAGTTAGGTATTTGTAAATTTATAATAAAATCGAATAGTTTTTAAAAATATCTATCTCTTACATTTGGTTAAAATGGTTAAGATCAATTTATTTATGATATTTAGGAATTGTTTGGGATGTCCTAAATAAGTGCACTTTTTGTATTTTTAGACTAAAAAATTGAGAAAAAAAATATAGATGTTTGGATTAACTTTTTGACTTTTTATAAAAAAATGTGTATTAAAAAATTGTATAAATTAGTATGTAGGGAAAAATTAGGATTGGGAGTTGTGCAGTCGTAATTTTTGACTTTTGATAAATAGTGATAACTTTTTAACTTTTTAAGTAACTTTTTGATTTTTTAACTTTTTTTTAACTCGTCAAACTTGACCTTAGGGTAGGATTCACCTGACCAAAAATAAATTTTTTGTTCAAAGAAGTTTCAACACTTTCCTAACACCTTCCTTTCTTTTACTTTTTTCATGTTCTTTTCCTCTATTCTCACTTCCTATCCATTTGTAATTCAGTCTCCATCTCTCTCCCTTTTTCCTTATTTTCTGCACAAAAAGTAGGATTCCCTGTTTCTGTAAATTTAAATTAGTTAACTATAATAGTTGGTTGCCCTAAATTATTCTATATGTTGTACTTTCACTCTTAATAGAAATTACTTATTTCTCTTTTAGAATTTGTTCATGAGTATATAAATTTCTAATTTATTATTGCTGGACTTTTAGTTTTTGTACAATATTTTACTTTATTTATTTATTTATTTATTACATAGTGGTGATGGTGCATGGAAACCATTCATGTCCCTCTCTTACTATCATAGAGACCCTTGCCACCCTTACCATTGTTCATTATGACTTTTATGTCTTTAGTTATGACCTATTGTGATATTAGTTATGTCACATCATGATATCAGTTATGACATTATTTTAGTTATGATCTAAGGCTCCGTTTGTTTTGGGGTGTAAAGGATGGAATGAGATTAGGATGGAGGTGAGACTATTTAGTGTTGTGTTTGTTTGTAGAGTTGGGGAATGGATAATGATGGAGTAGGGGACTAAAATGGAGGTTGGAAGGGGAATTAGGATGGAGGAGGGTATTAAGATGGAGGCTGAAAGGTGGATTGGGATGGAGGATGTGGAGGTGGTATTAGAAAAATAGTGAAAGGATTAGAAATTTTTTTATTTTTTTTATTTTTTAGATATTGGGATTTTTTTTTTTGAACATTAATGTTTAATTTTTTGTATTTTTGTATTTGTTTTATTATTTTATATAAAAATAATTTAACAATTCCTACACTAACAACTATCATCAAAACAAACACAATTTTACTTAATTCCCTCACTATGAATTCCCTCACTATAAATCCCTTCTATTCTACCTCTGAAAACAAACGGGGCTTAATAGTTATTTGGTTATACTTTTTATGATGTTTAGTTATAATTTGTTATTATTTTGTTGAAGTTATGACTTCCATAGAATTCGTGATGTCTCGGGTCTCGGACCCAACTTGAGTGTGCCTTTCAAACTCGTCATTATGCTCTTGGAATCCTTGTATGTAATTAGATGTTCATTAATCGTTGTTGACAGTTTAGAGAAGTGTGGGATCACCTTAGAAAAATTTGGGCTTCATCAGGTTTTCCCGTACGTGCGACCAGGAGGGCCCTCATGTGCAGATTGGTGCAGCTAGGGATGGATGTTCTGGGGCATGGCCTGCACGTGAGGCGATCTAAGGTAACAGGCAAATTTCAAACTCTACAGAACCACACGTGTGGGGTTTCACATTTTTTTTCTCGAATTTTGGGCTTCTCTCTCTTTTTGGTTGTTCTTTCTCTTTTTCCCTCACTTCTTTTGATCCTCTCTCTCTTTAACTCTTATTCTCTCATCCTTCTCTCTAAAAACACCATCAACCCATACATTTTATTCAATCCATCAAACTTTATTGAGTTTAGATAGTAATTCTTAAGACTAAAATGACAAGCTTGTCAAGGGTTACGTTTTGACTGGTGGATATCAAAATTTGACAAAGTTGATTTTAGACTTTTCTCCTCTTCTCTCCTTAAGTTTGGGATTTCTCTAATTTTTCTTAATGTAGTTGTTATACATAGATATGTGGTACTTTGTATTATATGAAAAATAAGATTTTTGTGAAAAGTGTTCGAAATCCATATAGATAAGGTTAGGGTTTGAGTTGAAGTGGTTAATATTGTGATTCTTGTTTAATATAATGGATTGATGCTATTAGAACCATGTTCATGATGTTTCAAGTAGAAAATCCTTAAATTTTTTGTGTTGAATATGAGTATTAGAAAAAGGATATTGTTTTCATAAATGTTGAGTACATGTTGACACTAGTAATTAGTAAATGAAAGGGAATTAGTAGGTGATTCGAATGAATTGGCTAGGGTTATGATTATTAAAAATTAGAAACAAGGGAAATAGGTAATGGAAATGAAGTAGTGTTGTAAATACGTATGTAATTTGAAGAGTGTCCCATGATATGTATTGAATTGAAAACACTGAGGACATAACCCACCTTGGTATTAGAACTAACCAGGTTTGAAAACCTTAAGCTTGTGAAAAGTGATTTTTATCACAATGGGTTTTAATCGTTTGGTAAGGATGTTTGCATATAGATAGATTAAGTACTTGCATGTGATATGTTGCATCTTATGTGAGTATGGTGTTAAGTTTCTTAGACAGTGCTTGTAGCCGGTTAACTTGCTTGAGGTCTTATTGAAAACGTGCCTGATCAATGTGGTTTCTAGTGAGAATTTTTGGAGAATTCCGAGACAAATGATTGTTCTTGTAAATTTGACTCGATTATGTGACTAAGTGTTTAATATGTTTGCGTGTGACCTTGCACATGATGATTGTATATTCAATTGGTGGATCTGAAGATGACAATAATAGAATAGCTATGTTCTTGACTAAACATTGTTTTGACTATACACTTTTTTGAGAAGTTTGGAATTCTTATTTCTATTCATCTTTTTATTAGATCAATTTTGTCACGACCCCATTCCGTCCCTAGTAGAATGGTGCCGTGATGGCCAGTAATCCGAGATTACCAAAGGCCAACTTACAAAGATTCACACACAATTAGAGTAGACATATAGGGCTTACATGTGCGGAAGCAATATATTTAAATCTAAGTAGTCCATAAGAGCTGTGCATAGATCAAATAAAATGACATACATCTTAGCATGGTTTTACAACTTGAATACAAATAAAATAAAGTACATGTTACATCTTGATCAAAAGGCTTCTCAAGCCGACATATACAAAATACATGAAATATAAAGTCAATAAGCATAATCTTCAAGATGCCGACATAACATGAATCCAAAAACATCTTGCAAAACAACACATCTAGGCGTCACCGCCTTCTTGCTTGCCACCTACATATATATATAATGAGAGGGTGAGCTTGGATACTCAGTGAATGATATTAGTAATAAAGGTTTAAATGAATGATATCCGAGATCTTTATCAAAACAATACATATCATAGCTTGTAACAAAACGTGGAATGAATCAAGTTCATCAATCATGGTCTTTCAAATCTTCTTAGGGTGTTTAATAACATCTACATAATACATGGGGGATGACATTCCGGACAAAACAAAGGACTAATCGACCCGGAATCGATTAGACAAATCCACCCATTCATAGACCGTCGGTGGGGCCATCCGTTCACAGACCGTCGATGGTAGAGATCTCTCAAACATGGTGCTACATGGGCTTAGAGTCCCCTAGCATGGGAGGACTTTCCAAGAATATCATCAAAACAAGATAATACTTGATACACAAAATAGGGATAATCATTCATGCTTAACAAATACTTTTCCAAAACAAGCAAGGCAAAGCTTTATCAAAACTTTATAGCATAACCTTATTAAAAATACCACTCACATAGCTCTTCGGACGTCGGGGTTAAAGCAAGGATGCAAGACCTACAAATACATGGCAAAGCCTATTGAATGCACTCTTAAAAACAAGCTTTACATGAATGCAAATGATCTAGGGAAAACATGTTGGAAGTTAAAACACTGTTTTTCATCTAGGGAAAACATTCTAGAAGTTAAAACACTGTTTTTCATCTAGGGAAAACATGTTGGGTACCAACCAGGTCTTGGAATGGATGCACAGAGATGATCTAGGCTAAAATGACTTAGCTGGGTGAACCCGGGAGGTCTTGGCCGAGGTCCCACACCTCTTGGCCGAGGTGTGGTTATCTAGGCTTCAGTGTGCAGCTGCCTGCCGAGATGTTACAAGGTGCCGGCAAGGGTGTACCATGGTCGGCCTAGGTGTGCAGTGGTTAGCCTAGGTGTGCAGAGGTTGGCCTAGGTGTGCATACAAGATAAACTAACGTGCAAGTGATCATGCAAGGTAGGCCAAGGTGAGATACGATGCTTGGCCTAGGTGTGTGATCTAAGCAAGAGTGGTCTCGGTGATCACACCTAGGGAAATGAAGCCTGGAAATTTGGGTTTCCTCCTTGAAGAACATGAAGAACATGAGCATGAAGAACATGAAGAACATGAATGCTAAAATCATAACTTGTTATTACAAGATCTGAGATTTCATGCTATGAGTTCGAATACATGGACCTTGGTACCCATACTTGAAGATCATATGAAAACAAACACGAAAACATGGATCTTGATACAAACTTTCGGATCAAAACATGGCTTTTCCTCAAGAACACATGAATATCACTTTCTCTTTCTAAAACTGAACTTCAAAGCAATGCATGGCTC
Organism: Camellia japonica; assembly: GCA_030407325.1. Lineage (NCBI taxonomy): Eukaryota > Viridiplantae > Streptophyta > Magnoliopsida > Ericales > Theaceae > Camellia > Camellia japonica. Next base: position 117,501,504 of record JAPPVO010000024.1, on the reverse strand, counting down.
ATGAAACATGCTAGATCATGCAATGCAGCTAGATGAACAATAAGAACAACAAGAGTAGACCAAGAATCTAACCTCAAAACACGAATCTAACGGTTCAAGGTGTGAAGATCAAGCTTGGAAATCTACCTCTCTCTAGAATTCCTCTTCCTCTTCCTAGAGCTTCTCTCTCTTCTAAGACAAGGATATAGCAAATGATATGTTTTTCTCTCTCTGCTGGCTGATTTAACCCTCTGCAGGGACACGTGGCACTACCGGATTGGTTCTCCTCAAAAAGGTGATTGAAAGACAAGACAAGTGTATGACAAAGTGTGTATGACAAGCAAGGTGGCACGGGCACTCCGGCAGATAATGATCTCGGCTAGGACATAGGCTTCGGCAAGTAAGGGAACAATGATCTCGGCTAGGAAGGATAACATTTGGCCAAGTTGTGCCACACCTCCGCCTAGATGTGCCACACCTCGGTCTAGGTCATTCCAGTCCCGGAACAAGATCACTACATGCAAGGATCAAAGATCTAGGATGCCTAGATGATAACATCTCGGCCTAGATGATGCACACCTCGGCCTAGATGATGACATCTCGGCCAATATGCCTAGGTGATGGTAGAGGCCAACCAAAGTAGTTCCAAGATGGTCCTAGGGGTAAGAGGTTCAAAGGTGTGACCTAGGCTTGGCATGACCTAGGCTTGAGACAGCAAGGAAGGAACAAAACATGCATACAACACTTAGGCAAATCACATAAGCACAAAACAAGACAGAGACCTTTACTTAGGCAAAACAAGTCAAAGTCTGCAAATGCAAGCTTAACAAGACAAAATCATGCAAATGTACATGAACATGACTAAGACATGAATGTGAGTTATTACAAATTTACTTTTGTGTTTTTTTATTTTATTGAAGAGCTCAATTCAAAAACAAGTAAAGGCTGTTTTTTTTATTCAATTTGAAAACTTAGGTTTGACCATTTAGTTGTGTACAATATTTTCTTTGCTCATCCAAAATAAATTATGATTACATATTAATTGAGAAGAAAAGAGTAATGGATAGATCAATTGCATAAGAGTAATTAATTTTGATTGGTGTCAAATTATGTTACTAGAAAGTTGGGATTCTTGATGTGTCATAAGGCACAACAGGTTGCTGTGAGGCCTATTGAGAGCGTGTCCAGAGTCTTTTTCGATGATCCGAACTGTTTATATTGTAAGATTTATCAAGTAGATCATTTATGTAAAAAAATCAAGTAAATTGGACATCTGTAGCCTCATAAGAACACATTTGTTTTAAAAAAAAATAAACGATTAACATGATTTTAATAATTTTTTTAAAAATAATTAAGACTTGATCATAGGGTTACAGATATCTGACTCAAATTAGAGTTGTTAAGACTATCTCGACTCAAATTTATTAAAACAAAGTAGTCACATTTTATGTAACGGGGATTCTTATGTAATTTAATATATTTAATCATAATCAATTAATAACATTATATTAATACATAAACAAACGCAATTTATGTTATACTTTCAATTTAATATCACCATATAAATAATCTAATCACTCTCACTTAATTTGGGTCGAACATGACCTTAATATCAGGGGATTGTTACTCACACCCACATTTTCCCTGTCATTCCACTTTTATTTTATTATCCAAATTTAACTTTTGAACTTCAATTATTTTTTATGCCAAATCAGTTGAAACGCTCTTTCCCCTAACATGTTTGTTTTGAAAAGATCCACCTAAACCTGTTATACTATTTGGGAATATTCTCGTGTGCAGTGGTTGCATGCTGAAAATAAATTTACACACATAAAATAAACATATAATATTTATATATCTACAATACAAGTGAAACGGATAATTTAGAGAAATGTTAAAAACTCATAATTCAAACTCTTAAATTCACTCAAAGTGTTGTTTTGTTATTTTATATTTTGTTTTTTTATTAAATTTAATTTATTTATTTTTTAAATAACTATCATATTTAGTTTAACATATGAGTTGTTATAACTATATTAAAAGCTGATATAAGTGGTGGGACCTAATAAGCTAACATAGTAATGACAATTCATATATAAAATTAAATTTAATACAAAAATATGATTATTATAAAATTATTATTTAAAAAAAAAAGAAAAGAAAAGAAAAAACTTGGTTTGGTGGTGTGACAATCAACTCACTATCTCTAGCACCGAGTAAATATTAAATGTAATAATAATATTACATTACAGTATTATTTTTCAATCAATAATTTTATTTTGCAATAATGGCCATAATATTGTTAAATTAATAAAAATATTTGTCTACTTAATTTATTTGTAATTTTTTATTGACATAACATGACATAAAATAGTATTACTTTTACTAGCAATATGTTTTGAATAAAGTTGTAGATACTAATTGATATATTAATTAATTTAATAATAAATGATATAATATAATTTTAAAAGTTTAAATTTTTATAATTTATTTAATAAGTAGAATTTATAATTTTAAAATAATAATATTATAATATATATTAATTAATTAATTAATATATGTATATTCTCTACTTTGCGGTCCATAGTTTAGGGTGTAACTGAATACCCTCCGTCAACTTGTTAATTGTCACCATTCTTTTTTTCTTTTTCGGGCGCAGTGAAAGCAAAAACGTGCTTGACTTCAGCTGCTATCAGCCCCTTAGCCCCATGTATAATATATATGCTATATACTTGGTTTTAGAGTAATATTATGCCTAGCCCAACTAAACTAACCCTCTGTCAACTTGTTAATTGTCACCATTCTGTTTTTTAAAAAAGATTGAGAGGTTTAATAGGTGTGCTTTAATAGGTGGAACTTATTTTGTGATGTAATATTTTGTACTAATTTTTTTTCTTTCTATTAATTTTATCACATCATTAAAACTTAATTAGAATTTTAAATTTAGAGATCTGTATCATTTTTCTTTTCTTTTATTTTATTTTATTTTTTTTGAATTTTTTCAAGCGCAATGAAAGCAAAAACGTGTTTGACTTCAACGGCTATCATCCCCTTAGAGCATCCTCATCAAACTCTTCAAAATCATTTTTTAGCTAATAAACTTCAAAAAATCAACTCCATCAAACTCACTTGGAGCTCAGCAAAATTTACGATGGTTACAGCAACTCGTTACAACAAATGAGGCACTGTTCATCGCTACTTGTGTGTTACCGGATGTCTGCCCGAAAGTCCAACTGGACGTCCGGCCAGTCAACGGCAATTTTTTTTTTTTCCTTTTTTTAAGAATTGTTTGGGCAATAACTTATTGATTTAATAAAAAAAGAATGACTAACAAACATAATAAGAAAATAATATTTAATAAGAATAAGTTAGAATAGAGAGTTTGATGTAGTAGGTGCTAAAAGGTGACTAGCTAAAATAACAAAATAGCTTTAATTTAACTAAAAATTTGAAGAGGTTGGTGTGGATGCTCTTAACCCTATGAATATATGCTATATACTTGTTTTTAGAGTAATATCATAGAAAATTTTATTTTCACACACTTATTTATATCTGTATACACATTTAATAAAATATTATTTTAATGATAATTTTATCTTGAAGTAAATTGACCATAATAGATATCAAAACACACCAATAACATTAAATCAAAGTTTTTTTTTGTACACATCATTTAAAAATTTAAAAAAATTCAGTGCATATCTTTTAAGTAAAAAAAAACTAAACTCTAGTTTTTCCATTATTTCTCACTTCCTCCATTGTTGTTCACTTATTCTATTGACCATTATTTGCTACACATTGTACAATCATCTATTGCTTACAAAGCAATACTTTCATATTGCTTTACTCTCTAAGTTTATACTCTATTGATTGTATCGTTTTCTCATTAGAATCCACCATAATTCTTGATTTTTGTGATGGAAGAGTTGCAAATCAATGGAAATTCAAATTCAAATAACAATATACCTGGTTACAACAAAAGCAGTTATGAAAATGTAAGTTTTTTTGTTCAAAATTTTTTTCACGATTTTAATTCGATAAACCAGTGCCGAAACATGTTACTTTTTTCGGATATCCATTGCTGAAATTATTAATTCTATTCGAAAATCAAGTTTCGAATTTGGATATAAACCAAATTCAGAACTCAACTTTCGAATTTAAGAATTCATTTCGAAAACCAAGTTTCGAATTTTTTTACATGTTTCAGAAGTTAAAAATTGAATAAACCTTTTTCATTCGGATAACCAGTACCAAATAAGCAAAATTGAATTGATTCCACTAAAAAAAAAAAAAAAGGAAGAAAGAAGAGAATTTATAAAAAAAATAAGAAATAGATGGAGTTGTATGTTTTCAATGGAATTTGATACAAAACGATACTGTTTCAAGATCTATGTTGAATACGAGTTGATGCCAATTAATGACTTTTTCGATGTTGACTAGATTGTTGATTAAAGGAATCAGTTTGATATGTAACTGGAAATCAAAGAAGGTAGTTTATTGTATAATTTGAAGATTCATGGAGCGATTTACTAAGGGATTTCTTGTAAAAGATGTTACTGTGTTTTCAAGGTGGGTGGAATAAAAAATGGGTCTACACCATTGATTCTCTATGGAACAAATGGTTTAAGTGGTGTGTGTACAACGATGTTAGTTTAGGGTATAATTGGAAAATGTGAGGTGTGAACTGAGAACAAAAACATAAAACCAATTTCATAAGGGTGTGCATTGAGAAATTATGTACACAGAGATAAGAGAGTGTGTGAAAATAGAATTTCCCTAATATTATGCCTAGTCGGAGAAGTTAGTTATTTTATTTAATTTTTTAATTATTCTAGCTTGATTAAAAAATTTATATTTAAAAAAATTATTTTTTTAATTGATTTGATGGTTGTAAAAAAAAAAGATTGAAATGATTATGAATTAAATGTGATATTTTGTCTTATTGACTATTTTAACTTATTTTATCTTATTGACTATTTTAACCAATTTTATCGTTATTGACTATTTTAGTCTAAATAACACTTCCCAAACAGGGCCTATAATTCATCATGTTAATTTATCATATTATTATTTAGGCAAATGCTAACAAGTGCCCTATGACACGTGATAATATTGGGAAAGTAAGAAAAAATGCATTAAAAAAGTATAAAAAGATTATAAAATATTTTAAAATTCATAAAAAGTGTATTGAATTTAATAAATGTTTTCGATGAATGTTTTGAAAGGATTTGGGATATAAAATATTACAATTTTTTTTTTATTTGTCAATGTTACGCAGTGCAAATTATTGTTTTTATTATTATTACAATTTTTTTTTTATTATTATTCAATGGCATATTTAATTTATTATTTTTTGCCAAGAAATTGCGCTCTTACATTAATTTATTTCCACATTAGAAACTGCTAAACGCCTTTTACAACCTGCAATTTACAAACACAATCGTACATTTTTTTTGACACTTTCAACAGTTTGACACATTCATTTCATTTGCCATCAACTCATACAGACCGAACAAGATTAGAACCCAAGTTCACACCGATGTCGCACTAATTCATTCCGTATTGATTTCCTCTCTTCGTTCATATGTATGTCATCATCGCCCTCTGGTTCACCATCATTGTCGTCACCAACACCCGCAACATTTGGCACGTCGTTGAAAGTAAAATTCTCTGCATTCGCAACCTTGTTGAACGCTTCATCGCTGTTGGATTTGTGGAGTTTAAATTATGTAGTGCCATTGAAGCGCCGACCAATGGCACCTGCACTTTCCCAAAATCATATCGTGGCATGTTATGTAGGAATCCCTATCACGCTTTCCATACTCTGAACGTACATTCAATTGCATTCCGTAAGGAGGAGTGCACCATATTGAAAATTTTGTTTGCATTTGTTGGCTGTCCAGTTGCGCAAAACTCTTCCTGGTGGTAGCGACATCCCTTAAACGACGCCAAAAAGCCTTTTTGGTTCTTGTACCCCACATCAACAAGGTAATATTTTCCTGCTTGTATTTTGATAATTTTGCATTAGTAAGTATCATCATTACAAATATCAAATGCACACAAGTAATACAAAAAATTCACCAGCCTTTATTCATCTAACCTTCCTCTGGCATGAGGAATTGTTTGGCTGGGTTTTGTGTTACTTCGTTAAAAACTCTGCTGTCATGCATACTACCCTTCTATCCACAAGATATAAAAGTAAAACACAAGTCGAAATCACATGCTGCAAGTATGTTTTGCGTGTGCCATCCTTTACGGCCAAAATATGGCACAGCCTCCTACGGTGGGAGATGTGCCTTCACATGTGTGCCATCAAGTGTGCCAATATAGTCCCACACAAGCACACAAAGCAATACAATAACTGTGAAGGAGAAATGCTTTAACCCGAAAAAAGTTCTCCCTTATTTTCTAAATGTGGTTACTATTCATAATTAAATGTGCGAAAAATTAATACACTTACTCTGAAGGGCAAATATTTTCGTCGGGACTCTAAGTATGGATGTCTACTATGTTGTGACCTTGTCGGTCGACAGTGTGCAATCGTGAGCAACTTCATCTCTTTAAGAACTCGCATTACATGACGCCATACTGTTTCCCCCAAGTGTTAGAAACGGTCTTCTATATCCCAACTCAAGAAGCCCCGCAACACAAATATGAACATGCCGACACTCTCAACTACGTCTACACCATGGGGACGCTGTGGTACTGGGAGGCTGCAATCTTCAACTCATGTCATACACAACATTAAGAACACATCCTGTGACATACGAAAATTTCCCTGAAATGCTTCATTCCGACCTCGAAGCATCTCCTGCATCCACATGTTACCAGTCAATGATGATGTGTGAAACGGAGTCCTGTCAATATACGTGTACTCATTGGCAATGCGAGCAATTTCCACCCAAATCATTGATGTCGTCGATTCCATTTCTCCGATCGTCTCTCGTATCCAAGCATTTATTTGGCCATTGCGTACGAGTCCCGAGCTAGCACCCTCTTGTGGATCCATAGACGTTCCAAATTATATGAAAGAAAAATTACAAGCTGTAGTTCGCATTTGTAACATGGGTTGATCAACTCCATCATATATAACACTCTTGTTAGACATCTTCAACTACTACATTGAGTTACTGTGGCCATGTGATTACCAAAGCTGAACAACATGACCCTACCATGTGAATGGTAGTACATTCCCCAAGTTTGTACAATTTGTAGTCTGCATGCTTCCATATAAGCAACCAAGTTTCATGTGCTTGTGATTGACGTGAGACACATCAAATAACTCCAATATTGCATCAAAATTTTTTAGTTAAAATAAAGTAAGTAAACAAATCTAAATAAATTAATTAATGGAACACACTTTTGGAAGTAATAACCACTAATAAATGTGTGGCAAAAATATAATTGAAATCAAATCAAACTCTTTTATGAATAATTTTCTACAATATAGATTAGTTTCACAAAATTTAATGTGTGGACAAATTTCGTCACACAGTTGATATTCTTAGTTATGTCAATTTTTAGGGATGTCAAGTTATGCTTGTAGTTATATCAAATTTTGAATGTTTGGTTAAGATTTCACAAGATATTATCCGTTTTTTTTTTCTTCACAAAAATTAATTTTAATCTGGTAAAAAAAACCCATCATTTTTTTCCCCTTCCTTAGGACTAAATTATTTGTTTTTTCATTTTTTTTAAAAATTAGTGTTTGTTTTTATTAATTTAATTTTTGTTTTGTCAATTATAAAACAGATTTTGAAAAATTCAATCCAATAGTTTGAAATGTAGACCAATTTGAGTTTTTTTTTTTTACCTCAAATCACTATCTGCCGACTCCACTAATTTTTACCACACATTTATTCTAGAGCAATTTTAGTTTTTTTGGCCCCATAACAAATGACCACAAAATTACAACACAAATAAATGAATACGGAGATCCATAGATGACATAAATAGAACACCAATTCAGTCAATAAATTAATTCATACAGAAATTTAAATAAATAGACCTGTTATGGAGCACCTAAAGTAGGCCAAGTTTGGCTAAACTAAATAAGTGCACTTATTTCATCTTTTTATCTTTTTTGGGTCACATCAATCAACATCTCCTCTCTACTTTTTCTACACATAATACAAGAAAAGTCAAAAAGTGCACTTATTTAATTATACAACAAACAAAAAAGAGCCTGCAAACACAAACAAAGTTGAACCTATATGTTTCACACCAAGCATAGATTCCTTGGACAACAAACAAAATGTATATGGCGATGCACCATGCATAGATTCCCTGGCCATGACATTTTGCATAACATAACAACTATGTGACATAACAGTGCCATCTTGTGGCGTGTACACTCCCAGACAATACCTAAGTCCTGCACAATCATAAATAAACGTCCAAACCAAAAAAAAAGGAATACGAATAGTCTCGCATGTGCACCACAAAAAAAAAAAAAAAAAAAACACGCGCGCACACACACACACACACAAACAAATTGTTATACAAAAGAGTCGACAAAATAGCAACTGAAAATAAACTACAATCTCATGATAGTAAATACTAAAATGACAATCCAACCACAGAGGCCTAGTCCAAGTCAACAGCACCATCACTCCCAAACATTTGTGTCCCCCGTTCACGATCCCTGCCAACATTGGCCGGCGTACAGGCATACTTCTCTGTCAACCAATTCACAATGTAATTCACGGGGAGGGCTATGATGCTGTCTCGATTATCGGGTGAATCTATTATGCCATATGCGAATGAGAACAACTTACTGCCGGGCTCCAATCTAGGCGTGCTCATAAGCCTTGCAAGACAGTCCTCCACAGTGTTGTCACCTTTACTAGTGACAACGTATTGCGTAATTTTTAGCTCCCAGCTTTGTTTGCTCACTACTTCCACGAGATTGTCCATGCTACTAGCGACAGTACCAGGCGCTGACCGCTTGCGACGTTTTGCGTTGGCTGATCCATCCATGGCTGACTGGGGGGGAGCATCGTCAAAGAGGGTACTATCCACCACGTTCTCCCTGACAGTGTCATGGCTCGACTGTGGTGGTGTGCCTGCACTGAGAGGTCCCAACCCGCTATCCTCGTTATCATTGGTCGCGACAGCAACATCATCGTGCACTTCTGTTGGAGTCCATGCATGTTTCCCAGTCGCTGCTGCGCCAGAGTACACCCGCTCCATGAGGTTCAAGTGCTCTAAAGGCTTACTCTTGAACTTAGCACATTGGTTTCATCTAAGACAGGAGAAAACACATATGTAAGTAAAGCTTGAAATGTATTTGCTGCCCTTAAAGTGTACCACCAATGGCAGTAAAAGAGGCTAAACATATGAAGGGATTAATTGTTGTAATTATAAAAAAATAAGTGTAAGCATAGAATTAAGTGTACAGATGGCACGTTGTGGGTTGCCCAACGTATGTAAAAGTAGTATATTAAAGAAGTGCTTTGATTTGGAAAAGTAGTAACGTGAACAAAATATGGCACTACAAATCAGAAATACTAGTACAACAGTAATGGGAAAAATAAATGGTTGCAATACATACCACTTGCATTTTGGCCCACCAATGGTCAGGTGCAATGAACAAACTCGTCTCATGGTCATACCTAAGACCTGTCAAGCTGTGGCTGGCATTTTCCAGCTTCTTCTATGCTACCCAATATTTCTTCAACTTGTCAAACTTGGTTTTCATTTGTTTGGCCGAATGTAGCAGGCCGGTTTTCTCCAGAAATTTGTTCGCAACGTTCTTATACCCAGTTATGGAAAATCTGCATGGTTGTCGATTACCAACTTCCATTTCAGCAATGACGAGTTGAAGAAACAACTTTGTATTATCACTGTCGGATTGGCATTTATGGACTAGTTGGTGTCGGGTTGATGTGATAGCCTTACCTCGAGACTTGAAAGGGATACGGGGTGATGATCGGTTCGTTGCCATAAGTAGTGCCGTCCTGCTTGTAAATTTAATGAAATATCAATGTCAAAGAAAGTAGAGTAGATAATTTTTTTATGCCCAAAAGTGAAATCGAAGTGTCCAGACAATTACTGCAGTAATAACAACAAATAGTACAACGCTTTGCAAAAGACAAAGTCGGTTTGTATTATACGGTGGGGAAATGTTATGTAACAGGACAAACACATAACTGACAATAAGTACATATGTGATAGAAAAAGTAATTATGCAGCAATATTACATCCATGACAATACATCACATCTGAAACAACAACACCAAAACAACGACGCACAAAACACCGATGACTATCCTAAGCGTACGTAGGCTCTTATCTATGCGCACAATGCCCGCCTATAACCCCATATCGACATCATTATGTGGGTGGTCAGTACCAAATCTGGTGCTGCGAAACTCATCACACCAACTAACCCATGCAACACATCACTGCCGTACAAAAGTGCAGTAGATAGTTAGCATGCATACTATGCGACACAACCACAAATGAACAACAACATGACTAAGTGCATAAGAGAGGGGCAACACAAACGCACCGTAGGACTAAGTGCATAAATGCATGATATCTTGACAACGCAATGTCCAAAGTCACATGCACACATTCTCGGTGGCCATGATGAAGTGGCAGTTGACATGGAGGACGCCATCTGTATACTCCTTTGATTTTTTTGTACATGTTATAAATTGAACTAATATGATGTAGTGTGCGGAATGAAAGAGAATAACTGAAAGAATTTCATAAAATTCAGTATTTTTTTCAAAAAATACTATTCTTTATACCTTTTAAGTAAGGGTTAATTTTGTTGACAACACACATTTTAAAAATAGCACAGCACAAAAATATAAAAAACCAAATACAAACTTGAAATGACACGGCACAACACCGGCCACCTCTAGGTTAACTATTGAAAATGCTAGTTTACTAGTGTGTCCTGATTAGGCATTTTCTTTTCTCAAGTTTTCCGTACTGTAGTTGTCATGTGGTGTCCTGTTTTGTTATGCTAGTTTAGGAATACACAAGATATTTGTTATACGAATTTTTGTAGTCTGAGAAGTAAAATAAAACAGCAAAATAACATGAAAATGACCAATATTTTGTTTTCCTATTCCAAATGGTAGAAGTTTAAAGCCCCCACTACTCTTTCAACTCCAAATCTCTAATTTGTCCCCAATTACACTACAATTTTATAACCACCCTCCACAACAATGGTCTCAGACAACATCCCAATGGTGTACTAATTCTTTTCCTCTCCATCCCAACAATACAATACACAATCCACAATACAATGAAGAGAAGCCATTTTCCAAATCCTACTCAATACCACCTCCAATTGCTGCAGCTTCAGCACTAATGAATCTATAGCTCCAATAATGCTACATATCGCAATTATTTGACGAATCTATATCTATAGCTTTAGCACTGATAAACAGTTTTGCTTGGAGTTTTATAAATGTCTATTCCAACATTGAAGGCTTTTTTTAATTTATGTTCTCATTTTCTGTTCTAAACATTAATTAAAAAAATATGTATATATTGTTTTGCATTTTTGTCAATTTGAAAGAGAAATTAACAGAGCAATATTCTGTTGCACCGAAGTCTCAACCCTTGGTGCAACACAGTGTTCGGTAGTTTTACTTGTACAGTGATCAATGGAAAGGGATGAGTATATAGACGTTTCTGTGTACCTGACCCACAAGCTTGAGCTAACCCAGCTCAAACTTATTAAGTTTAGGTTTTGCTCAAGTTGCCTCAAATGATCAAGCTTCGTTAGATTTTTTCCAGCTTTGTTCAGGTTTTTCTTAAATGCATTTGTTTAGGTTTTGGTTAAATGTATTTGTTCAGCCTAGGTGTAAGGTCATTTATAGGCCATAAAGTCCATTTGTCATTTTCAAATATCTGTTCAACATAACATTTTCTTTATGTTGATGAACATCTATAATGCTTAAGCCAAAAAGAAAAAAGAAAAAAGAAGAACATATCTACATTGCCAAAAATGGAAAAGAAGAAGAAGATGAAGGAATCAAAAGATTACACAAAACCCAATACCAAAAACTAAAAGGTTTAATCTACTATATGTGAACCCAGTGGATGAAGGGGAAGCCACATTCTATAGACAACAAGAAAAAGAAGAAAAAAAACAGAAACTTCAAATGATGATTGCAAATAACAACTTGCTATTACAGGTACACTAAAATTTTTAAAAAAAGGCCAGTAGCGTGATTGAAAGGGATGAGTACACAGAACATCGACGGCCAAAGATCGGAAATACAAACATCACACAAGTCGAAATCACAAGTCGAAACGAATATGGAGCAATATTATAGCATATACATCATACAGCAGCTGGTCCCTTAATTTTTGAACAATTGCTGTCATGGAAATTGGTCTATCAATACTTGCGAGAAGACAACAACGAAAGAGGGTTTTCGGCTTACCTGATGGTGCAGATCTGGCGACGGCGAGGACATGGATGACAATTTTGGCAGCAACTTTGGCGGGGGACGGCAAGGTCCTGGGTTGTTCGAGGGAGTTGGAAGCGCAACTTCAAGAAGGAAGACGAAATCAACACCCGAGAGAGAGGAGGCAAATGAATGTGCTTTGTCCTAGGCCTTAATTACATAAGACGAAGGGTAGTTTGGTAAATTGACAGAGTTGCATTTTTAGATCTTCCCAAATGGTGTATTTGCGTTTTTTCAAACTTCTACGTTTTTTCCGTTGGGTCAAAACGCTGCTTTTTACTATTGTTGCCAAAACGGCACGAAGTAACACATTTCCGCGCGCACGCAAGAGTCTTTCTAAGCTAGCATTATAAAAGGTAGAATTATATCCTAGTGTACCCCCTCCCCCCAAAAAAAAAAAAAAAATCACAGATATAGAGGGGGTGTAAGTCATATTTACACTTTTACAATCTTTCACTTATATTTTATCATAGAACTAGTGTTCCATCCGTATTATGTATGGATTGTATTTATAATTATTTGTATATATACGATTTGTGATTTTTAAATATTTTTTTTGGCACGCAGAAAAAAGAATATAACAAATGCAGCATATCTTCAATCAATTATTTTATGTTTATTTTTAATCAAAATTTAAAAATAACATACATGCAAAATTTATAACTAAATTAAGAAAAAATTTATTCCTAACGACATTTTTTACTTCTATATAAATACTTAAAAAAATAAACCAAAAAAAGGTAGTCAATATAAATATTATACATTAAAAAAATGTGATTAGCAATTTTGTTTACATAAATATACTATAGTTTTAATTTCAAATTTAAAAAAAAAAAAAAAAACTATTTTAAAAGCATTTTATTTAACTAGTACCAAATAGAATTTTCTTAGCAAAAGGAAAGTCATAAAATTTTGTTGTAAATTTTCAAATGTCTATTGTTAAATATTCTATTTTACTTGTTGTTTGTTTGTTTGTTTGCTTTGAGAGTTTTGATATTTGATCTTTACTCCACATTTATCGTATTGATTTATTTATTTTTCTTCTTTTTGTTTGATTTTCATGTGATACTTCTTTCATGGTGCATCTCTGAGTGTATTAATGAAAACGTCATACACTTAAAATGTACAAAATTACAATATATAGAAAAAAGTAAGTAATTGCTCAAAATAAAAACTACTTTAAAAAAATAAAAAATAAAAACAAAAATGAAATTGTTTGAAATAGAAAATTATTTATTTATGTATTTATTAATTTTTAAAAATAAACTTTTAAAGAAAATAAAGAAAACTATATAAAAAAAATACAGAAACTAAACATAAAATATAATATAAAAAATAAATGAATTATAGGATTTTCAAGATGTGAGACTCACAAACAAATTTTGTAAAATCTTGTCTATTCATATACTTTTGGTATATATTTTTTTGTAATTTTAATACTGAGAATGACATTGAAATAATTTACACTTTTTACATTAGGTCCATCTAATAGCTTTAGCAAGTACAGAAATAATAAATTTCATAACACAAAATACAAACAATTGTGAGACAAAATATCCAAAAAAAAAAATAAAAGCAACGTTCAATGATGATATAGAAACACACTCGACATTTTAATTGAAGGTATAATCAGATAAATCGTCATAGAAAAGGAAAACAACATTTATTTTTCATTACAATAATTACATAACTCAATATATAATTTTAATGTCTCTCACTATTTCACAAGTCCAATTCTCTATCAATATTAGAATAAATACATGAATAAAAAAAAATAAAACATTTGAGAAGACAAAAGGAGATGTGATTTGAGACCTTTTAATTGCTGAATTCTATTAATTAATAGTTATTAGGGTTTGGTTTGGCATAACCTAAAAAATTCAAAAGTCACTATTCTATTTAAGTCACATTATCTTAGCCTTCGTTTGGCAATGACTTTTTAAGTTGGCTTTTTGACTTTTTTAGCCTGAGACTTTTTTATTCGTTTGATATTCTTGATTGGCTTTTTTGGCTTTTTAGCTTTGGAATAGTGGAATTTTTTTTGTCTTTTTGTGATTTTTGGTTTTTTGTGATTTTTTGACTTTTTTTTTTGTCCTTTTGTGATTATTTAGCCTAACATGAAAACCAAACACCACCTTATTTAAGTCACATCACCTCTCTACCACATCACTTCATACCCAACCATATTTCGTAAAAAGTCAAAAAGTGTATTTATTTAGTTTATTCCAAACAACCCCTAGGTTTTAATGATTAGATTTCTAATATTTATTAACTATTAAAGTTGAGTTCTTTGGTTTCATCTATATTCATTTAATAATTTGAGAGTGGAAAGGTGTCAATCCTTTATACAAATACTTGCCACATTTTTTTAGCATTATTAATGAAATGTATAGTGTAATTTTTTTTTTCGCAATTACAACCTATTATTTTTTTAATAAGAATTTATATTTGTTTTAGATATTATTTTAATATACAAATTATTTTTACAGTATAATTTTTTCCCCAACAATTGCAACTTGTTATTTTTTAATAAGAATTTATATTTATTATAGATTTTTTTTAATATAGAAATTATTTTCTTTAAAATTTTAATGGAATGCACATTATACTTATTTTTTTCTTTTTTTTTTTTGCAATTGCAACATATTGTTTTTTTAATAAGAATTTATATTTGTTTTAGATATTTTTAATATACAAATTATTTTTTTAAAATTTTTTATAAAAATAATTTAAGAATCCTATCATTAACCATAATGTATAAAAAAGTTAAAAATGATACGACAGTAGGTATGAAAAAAGTCAAAAAAAAATTTATGAATTGAGAAAAGTCAACAAATATGAGATTTTTTTTTTTAAATTAAAAAATTAAAAAATTAAGATAAAAATATTAAAACTTTCACAAGTATTATAAGTTAGCAACTCCATTTTTCTCGTATAATATATTAATTCATATGTACCTTACATGTTTTTGCAATTATTTATTTATTTATTTCACTGTTTTGAAATTCTCCCATAAAAAAATCACATGATTCCACATTTCCAAACCAAAACAAACTTCCTATCAATGCTCATTCAAAAAAATTACTTTTCCCAACGAAGCTTCCCGGAAGCTGCCCTAGCCATGGCTTCTCTCTCTTCTCGCCCTCCATTTAACCTCCCTCCTCTTCCCCTCTCTTTCCCAGAGAAACCTCTTCATTCTCTCTCTGGGCCTCTCTCTCTCTCTCTCTCTCTCTCTCTCTCTCTCTCGCATTTTTTATTTCCCATTTGATTTGGAACTATGAAGCTAGTTACCAACATCAACCCCAAAAGACTCTTCAGGTCAAAGAAGAGCCGGTCGGTCTCACGATCCGACCCGTTATCGTTCAGCTCCGATTCCTCCTCCTCCGAGTCCTCAACCTCCGGGTCGCTTCACCACCGCAAATCCGAACCCGAAAAGGAGACTCCGACTAGCGTTTTGCCTTCGAAATCATCGGAGATCTCATGCGATTGGTCCGAAATCTGCTTCGAGTTCGTTCAAACCTTCAAGATGATCGATAAAGACGGTGATGGAAAGATCACGAGCAAGGAGCTCGAGACTTTGCTCAGCCGACTCGGCCTAGTCGGCGCCGAGCCACCGACCGAGGAGGAACTGAAGTTGATGCTCAGCGATGTTGATAAGGACGGTGATGGATGTATCAGCTTGGAGGAATTCGGCGCGATCAGCTCGGCGTTCGAGTCGCCCGCTTGCGACTCGGAGCTGCGAGAGGCGTTCGATTTCTTCGACAGTGATCACGACGGTCGGATCACGGCGGAGGAGCTCCACGCGGTGTTCGCCGCAATCGGAGACGAGCAGTGCACGTTAGAGGACTGCCGGCGCATGATAAGCGGGGTTGATAAGAACAGGGATGGGTTTGTGTGCTTCGGGGACTTCGCACGTATGATGGAGCAGCAGAGATGATCGCCGTATGTTTTGGTTTGGCGATCATCATCGTCTAAGATGTTCCTGATGTTGAGAAAAAGTCTTCAATTGATTTTTTTACTTTTTTGGGTGTGTGGTTGTTGTGTCTGTGTGTTTTTAAGGGGCGAGATTAGCTTAGAAACGTCGGATCAAAAGGGATCGACCAATTGGACGTATTGGATTAGTTTATCTTTATTATGAAAAGTGGAACAAATTGTAATGCTTTTCTTCTTCGTGTACATGGGGAAAATTCCAAGTCAGTGTACAACTTTAAAGATAAGAAAAATAATTGAATGGTGCGCTATTATTAGTCTTATTAGTGGTTTTTTTAATAATGGTATGAATAATTGTTGTAAAGATAATTATAAATCAATGATCAATATTATTAATATTAATAAAAGTTTATTGTATTTCATGTTTTAAGACCATGTTTGGCAATTTTTACTTTTAATTAAAAAGTTAAAAAATTATTATAAATTATTATATTATTTTTTATTTTTTACATATTTTTTTATAAAAATTTTAAAAAATTATTAAGATAATCTATTTTAAATTATTTTATTCCTTCAATTATTAATGAAATTTATTAAATTATTTAAATATATAAATTAAATTTTATTCAATTTTTAAACTATTAATTTAAGCTATTTAATTCAAGAGCACTCGATAATAAATTTAAAATTAAATTTTATTTAGGTGTAGTTTCGGAAATGAGTTGATTTTTTAATTTTTTTTTTTAGTTATTTTAATTTGGTTAAAAAATTTGATTTAAGAAGGATTTTTTTAATTTTTTTTAATTTTTTTTTATGAAAAAAAAAATGTAATGATTATGAATTAAATTTAATATTTTATTTTTTAGAACTAAAATAATCTATTTTATCTTTTATGATTAAAAAAAAAAAAAAAAAAACTCCAAATAACTCTTCCCAAAAAGAGCTTTAGTCAAAATCCACTCTAATTTTATTATTATTTTTTTTTTACGGTGGAAACAAGCCAAATCCCCCTCTCTTCGTCACCTCCGGCGATCTGGATTTCTCTCGTCTCTCTCTCTCTCTCTCTCTCCTCGCTGACGGTAAGCTCCGCTCTCCGATCAAGCTCTTGTAATGCACTGATATCACATGGCACTCACATCCGATTGCTTTGCAGTGATGGTCGAAATCGCCAAACTCATCGAAGTCGTCTTCGAGAGCGATCTCTCTCCCACAGACTTCGCTCCGATTCGTTACTCAAGCTAGGGTTTGAGATATCCTTCACGGCGGCCGTCACTGCGGAGTCGGAGGCAGATCTGAGGGTGCACGACGAGTCCAGATCTGGACTCCTTCATGAAGAGTTGTATTAGCTGTGTTCTATACAATCCGTGTATTTATATATATCTTTGTGATTTCTTTGTGTTGAGGAACACTGTTTTTGTTCATCTCTGTGTGTGTGTGTGTGTGTGTGTGTGTGTGTGTGTGTGTAAAATGGAGGCAGCCAGGATCGATTGGAAAAGCATATATTCGTATTTGTAGAGGACAATCTTTATGAGCACATTAATGCTCCAAAATGGTTAGATTTCTACGATCCACATCAATCTGTTGATGACGAAGTTTGGTTCTACAGACCTGATATTAAGCCAATCGCTTCCGAGGCCGAGAGAGAGAGCTTCGGGCCGACGCCGACAATGACGGCGATGGAGGAGGCGGAGCTCGCCATGCCTCGCATCTTGTGATTGTTGGTTGTGTGTGTGTGAGAGAGAGAGAGAGAGAGAGAGAGAGAGATAAGGTGATGAGATAGAAGCACATGGCGGGTAGATAGACAGATAGAGAGAGAAGCCATTATGTTTGGTTTGACAGATTATCCAAAGTGTAATGAAGTAGGCCCGGCTTGTTTAGCCCTGGATTCAAGCCTAGTCTGAGATTCTAGACCTGGATTATCATTTTTTTGAAGTTCGGTTTGCCCACTCAAGGCCTAGTTCGTTCGAGGTCTACTGTCTATTTTTAGTGAAAAATAATGAAATTTTAATAAAAAAAAATTAAATAAAATTTTTTTTATTCAGGCCCGTTCAAGCCTAGCCCAGTTTGAGTCCAGGTCTACCGGCCCGTCCAAGACTCGAATACTCCTTAGGCTTAGGCCTAATTTTCTGAGGCCCGACATGGGTCAGGTCGGGCTAAATTTACACCTCAATGTATATATATATATATATATAGAGAGAGAGAGAGAGAGAGAGAGAGAGAGAGAGAAGGTTCAACAATGGGACAATTTGAGAAGCAAGCTAATTTTAACTTATTTTGAATTATATCACATCTCACATTTTTTACATACAGAAGGACAAAAAAGTTTAAAAAAATCAAAAAGTCAGCTTTTAACCAACTTTCAAATCACTCCAGATGGGTTCCAAAAAACAAAAAAAAAAATTGAACATAAAAAAATTGGTTCAAAAATTAAATAGATGGATTAAAAATAAGCTTGTATTTGAATAGATAGGGTTTTGTTTGGCTTGATATTTTAACGTATAGAAAAAAAAAAAATTTAAACAAATAGAAATTTCATACAGATAGAATTAATTTCAACATATAGAAAATTCACACAGATAGAATTAATTTCAACATATTAGTGTTACTTAAAAATTAAAAGGATAAACTTGAAAATAAGATGTCCTCCAAATTAATAAAATGAATTTATCACCACAATATTTTACAAAGAGTGGATTTCTTACCCAAAAAAATATTCATAGGACCTAATGTCTTATACAGATAGAATTAATTTCAACAGATAGAAAATTCACACAGATAGAATTAATTTCAACATATTTGTGTTAATTAAAAATTAAAAGGATAAAATTGGAAATGATGTCCTCCAAATTAATAAAATGAATTTTTCACCACAATATTTTACAATTAGTAAAAGATTTATCTACTTAAAATTTTATTTTTAAAAAATCTTAATTTTGGGTGTGTGAAAAGTGAATATCAATTATTATGGTGATTTTTTTTTATAAGGATAAAAATAATTATTTATATTATTTTTTTACTTATCTTTTACAAAGGTCAGATGCCTTTATTTAATATTATATGTCAGATTTTGTTTATAATTTTTAATTGATTGTTTTTAAATTTTTTGCTAAGTTCTTTTACTTATTTAATTAATGTATTATTTTGTCCTAGTATTATTTGTAGCGAAGTGCTATTATTTAAATTATCAAATTCTATTTATTCAATATATCTATTATTCAGATAATTTTATTGGCAATAATGAGAAATTAGACTCTAATATTAATTTAAACACACAATGAAATAAAACAAATTTAATAAAGAAAAAATTTAAGTTTTTTTTTTTGGAAATAAAATCTTAAATGGATAGATTTTTTACTAATTTATAACACTTATGGGGTTTGTATTTTATTTTTGTAATGATTTTAGGGACTAAATAGATTAGAATTAAATATTTTAGAGACTTAATGAATTCAATTAATTGTTTAAAAACTAAATAGAATTTGATTTATATATTTTAAGAACCGAGTAAATTCAATCAATATTTGAAAGACTACGGTCTCGTTTGGGAACATGCTAATTTAGTAATTTTTTGGCTATTTGGTTAAAATATGAGTTAAAAAAAATTAGTATGTTTGAGATGACTTTTTGACTTTTTACGAAAAATGTATAAAAAGTAGAGAGAAAAGAGAATCTTTAATTTTTTGGTATGAGTTGTTTGTTTTTTTGATTTTTTTAGTGACTTTTTGACTTTTTGACTAAAAAAGTCACTTGCCAAACGAGGCCTAAGTACACAACTTGACTATAATTTAGGAATAGAAAGTATAATAAACCCTATTAATAATTAAAATTATGAAAAATTTCATACATATGTAATAATTTTTTGAACATTCCACTAGAAATTACACCTCAAAATTTGCTTAAAATACGAATCGCCTCCTGTTATGGAAATTACATTCCACCTCTTAAGGTTTTTAATTTCATAACAAATGGCCCTTTATTAACAAATCATCAGGTCAATTAACAGTTTTTAATGATATCAGAAATTTATTTTAATTAATAATTCAAGTAATTTTATTATTGTATAAAAGAATTGTTAGAATTTTTATTTTTTCAATTTATTCTATTAAATAAAAAATTTTGATAAGGAATATTTATAATTTTTTAAATCACAAAAGATAATCTATATTTTAAACAAAATTTAAAAAGGGTATTTGTAATTTATCCTAATCTTTTATATAACATGGGATCTGCGTACTATATTTATATAATTTGAATACTTCATGTTATTGGGCTCAGGATGAATCAGACCAAGTGTTGAGGACTCGTTTGATAATATTATTTTTTAGTTTAAAAGTTAAAAAATTATTAAAAAAAATAAAAAAAATTAACAACTTATATCAAAA
Source organism: Camellia japonica (assembly GCA_030407325.1). Classification (NCBI taxonomy): domain Eukaryota; kingdom Viridiplantae; phylum Streptophyta; class Magnoliopsida; order Ericales; family Theaceae; genus Camellia; species Camellia japonica. The sequence continues at coordinate 117,480,776 of JAPPVO010000024.1, read as the reverse complement.
AGTTAAAAAAAAAATTTCTCTTTATTTTTTGTACATTTTTTCTTAAAAAAACTAAAAAATTAAAAAAATATGTTCCCAAACAAGGCCTGAATCGTTCAAATTTAGGTTTATAAGTTAATAAAATTTAAGTTTAACTTATTTATATAATAAGTAAATGAAATTTTAATATGCTATAAACGAGTTTTTAATAAGATGAATATAAATCAAATTCCAATAATTTTTATAACATAATTTTTTGAAGTCGATGGATCTATGAACAAAAAGAAATGGATAGCCTATCTTGCGTATCCAAATCATATATCTTCTGGTAGGTCGGAATGATAAATCATCATGTAAAAGTTTAGTTGATTAAATAGATTGCGCTTCATTTATCATCTCAATATAAGAGCATTTGAGAGATTCATAGAGCCCATCAAAGGTCTCATTTTGATGATCTAAATTGTTTACTTTTTAAAATTCGTTGAATAAAATATTTATGTAAAAAATTAAGATGATCAGATATTAATAGTTATATGTTTGAATCAAATTTATATTACAAAAAATAAATGGTTATTTTTGAAATTATATTTGTTAACTATTTTTTTTAAAACAAATATGATTCAAACATATACCTACCGATGTCTAGTCATCTTTATTTTTTGTTTGAATATTATACTTAATAAGTCTAAAAAAGTAAACGGTTTAAATTACTGAAATCAACTTCAAAATGGGCCTACCAAGTCTAAACACTCTCAAATTGAGATGGCAATTTGAAAGAAATCAAACTCTAATTAAATCTCTATTGTTAACATGATTAGATCATAAAATCATGTATATAAAAATATATGGTTTTTTTTTAAAATTATATTTTTTATTTTTTATATAATTATATGATTATTGATATTCGATCAATTTATTATTATTATTATTATTATTATATAATTATAAATGTCCAATCAACCTTTTATTTTTTTGAAAAAAAAAATGAAGAATTGATCATATTATTGAAATGCGCACAAAAAAGGCCCGCAACAAGCAAACTATTGCGTCCAGGCTAAATACATAGACACCAGGGAAGGTTTTTTAATTTATTTAATTTTTGGGTAGCTTATGGTTAGTTGTTGTTGTTTTTGTTGTTTTTTCTTTTTGGACTTTTGGCCGTCAAAATAATAAAATTTTTTGCAGATTAAATGTAAGTCAAACACTTACTAGACAATTGTGTAAAATTTGTTATGCCTCAATGAATTTTTTTTTACTGTAAGTGTAACGTTAAGAACCAAATTTACAAGAATGACAATTAGTGAAAGTAAATGAAGAAAGACAGAGAGGCGCCGAAAAAAATGTATAATTGATTAACTAAATAGTATAATTACATGAGAATAGTACAATACGATTGCATCGCTACTCTTGTTTGTTTTTTTTTTTATATCATCAAGAGTCAATTGTTAATTATTAAATTAGTATTTATAAGAGTTAATCTCTTCATCCTGATCAGTATCAAATACTTGCATCATGTTGCATTGAATTGAAAGTAAATATAAGTATAAGAAAATAAGGTTGCGTTTGGCAGAACTTTCTAACTATGATTTGAGAGTAGGAGTTGTATTTTGAGTTTGTGAGTTTTGGAATTATGATTTGAGTGTGGAAAATTTGTTTGGTGAAAAAGTTTTGAATTTTTTTTTGAATTGAATGGTAAATTTTTGATGTGACATATGATATTTGATACAAAAACTTACAATTCATAACTAAATATATAACTTAAAATTCTATTAAAACATAAAAAAAATTTAAAAATTCGAAAAATATTTTTTTCGAATATATAAAAATTAACATATGTTAATTGCACAAAAAAAAAAAAAATTTTTGCACTGTTCCGGTCAATTAGCTGGACGACTGGTTAGGCCAAATTTGAATTTTTTTTTGAAAATCGCGCCTGAAATAGAGTTTTCTATAGAGTTTTCTCTTTGATATAGAAATACAATTTGAAAGTCGTATCCAAACACGAAGTTAGCATGTGTGGGTAGAATTTTTATTTTAATTACTCCTACAAAATGAAAGTACTAGACTAGTAAAGGAAAGAAAATAAACTACAGTACTTTGTAGATTTATCTGGACTTTTCTGTTCAATGTTGTAACTATTTATAAGTTTCTTGGTGGGCATGATAACCGTCGAAATACTTCAGCGGTTTCTAAATTGTCAATAAACTTGCTGTACTTAACTTTCCTCCTTTATCTGAATTTGAACTTACTTGATAACCACTCTTCTACCATGTCAACTACTTATGTGACCTCAAAAGCTAGCTTGTGCTTTCTGATTTTTCGCTACATGTAGCTTGCCTTATCCTCCAATTACATGATCATAGTCTAACATGTGTCCAATTTTTATTTGAGACGGGTTTTGTATATGGTCCAACAATATCATATTCATGTTAGATCATAAGTAATATAATTTTACAGCAATACATTATGGTCAATGTCATGATCAAAACTATTTCATTGGAATCATAATTTACTTTTGGAGCATAATTAAACTAAAAGAGTTGTAACTAATTTTAATTTAGCAATTTGTTAGTGGCATATAATCACAATAATCTGAAATCAAATATTAATTAAATTCATTAATATAACACTAATTGAAATTATGATCTGTATACATATATTTGATATATTGTAGGATGAAGCATATGAATGTGTTGGATTTGGGCAATAAATATGATTGCTATTTCTGATAAGTTCGACAGATGCAATGGGACTCAAAAGTCTAAGATGGTTAGATTTTTTGTGCGTTGCAACTGTTTTTATGCACTTGGTAAATTACTCATCCTTCTCTAAAATTGAAAGAAAATACATTAAGGGATGTTTAGAAATTAAATTGTGGGGACAATTTTTTAGGGTTGTCTACGTAGTTGTTAGTCAAGGTGTCACGTAGAGAATCTAGGGATGATGATGTATGATGCAATCATATCAGAATTCAAAATATTTGGATACAGGACAAGAGTCCTAGATGATGTTAGATTACTTATTTAGGTAAGGTTGAACTCTTAAGAGAGTTGATCCTAATCTAAATAAGAGTAGTCTTGAATAAGTGATATCCTTGTAAATGATAGAGTCTTATGAAGTATGATTTCTAGGAAAATTTAGATATTAATAATTATATAAAGAGAGCATTCCCGTAGGTCTAAGGTATATTCTCAACTAATTTTATTTTGGGTCGATATCTTTGAGAGATAAGTTACTGACTTGATCATCGGAGTACTCCGGGTAGATGAGTCACCACGGTGTTTCTTATCTTCTTGTGTGCAGGTGATTGACTTAATCTATTCCGCCGCGTGCTCCCCAGCTAAGTTCCCTAAATCTCGGTAGAGAGATCTGTTTGGTCGTGAAGTCAAAAATCAACATCCTCAATTTCGCACCGTCTGTGAGAACTTAATAAGAATAGATGGCCAATATTGGACAAGGAGATCAAGTCAGATACGATATAACCAATGATGATGTGACATATCATGATGTTGGTATGAGGGTTGAGTTTGTTTTTATAATAGCTTGGTTTAGACCCAATCCTTTTATGTTCTTAGATCCGGAGTTCTATATCTTTAATTGTTGATTATACATTTTTTCATCTTGTTGATAGTTGAGTTTGGTTGTGTTTGAATCAAGTTGGAAGTTAGTTTTTCAAAAGAGTTACTGTCCATTTCATTTCTTGTTCGCTCAATTGGTGCTTTAGTTGCTCGGCCGGTCTTTGAGACCTTTCAGTATTTTAATAGGTCTGCAAAATTTCTAAGAGTAGGGTGATCTTCGCTCGAGTGGTCCTTTCTTTGCTAGAACAGTCATTTCTTCGCTCGAACGGTCTTCTGCTGTCTACAAACTACTAGGAGGGGGTCATTGTGTGCTCGAGCCACATTTTGATCGGTCGAACGGTTTTACTTATTGTGTCAGACGCTCGAACAATGTTTTTGTTGTTTGAGTGGTTTGTGTGTATATCAGATCGGAAAAAAAGGAATTTTTGTCACTTTTGCATTTCATTTCTCTCTCTAAAACACTTATAACTCTAATTTCTTCCCCCATCCCTCTCTAGTTCTTACCTAAACACTTCTATACACCCAAATCTATTGATTTCTCCACCATAGTTCTTTGGAAGAAATAGTAGAGCTCGTCAGGGGGTTTATTTTAATCCGAGAAGATTTTGTTTTCGGCTTCATCAAACTTCTACTCTCGCTCCTTTCTTTTTCCACTCTTGAGGTAGGAATTTCTTCAATCTTCTAGTATGATTCTTAACTTAGTTATGTGCTCCTTGTCAAGTATTGTGATTAGGGAGATAGGGGTTTTGATTTAGGGTTTTGGGTTTGAAATGTAAAAGAGGAATTTTCAAATGGGTTCTTGAGGAAGGTTGTGAGGATGTAAACATTGTTGAGTTATGTAGAAAGGATGGAAAATTTTCTTTTAAATGTGTTATTTTTGAAAGTAAAAGATGTGTGATTTGAAAATCATTGATGTTTGATTTATGAAAGAAAAAAAGAATAATGTTGGATCTTGAAAAGATAAAAGGAATATATTTGTTGTTAATAAGGATAGAGTTTGATATGTATTATCACTTCCATTTTGAGATTTTGACATTTACACTTGTTGTTGGAAAATATCTGTTGAGTAGAGATATCTGTTTTAGGCTATCGGTGGAGGATAATTTTCATTGTTGTAGAAATTGCATGAGAATTAGGTTAATTGAAACTAATTACTCATACATTTTGTATTGAGCATTGTTTCATACTTCAATATTGAAAATGCATTGTTTTGAGAAAAATGGGTATATACCTTGGTGAATGTAGTTAGCGGGTGTGGTTGTGGTTTATTATGTTGGCTTGTGTGTCCTTAGTGAAAGTCCAAAAACTCACGCGGTTATGTGCTGATCCTTCTGATTAGGACGAGAAAATAGCTTTGGTATTGCTTGTATAGCTTACCAGCAGACATGTTGTCACGACCCAAACCCGTCTCTATAGGTTTAGTGTCGTAATCGGCCAGTAATCTTTGGATTACCAAAGGTCTCTATAAAGAAGCATATGATTAAGAGGCTAGTGGAAGCAAATATATAAAACACACATAGTCTATTGAGATGTGCCTGTGTAAATGAGACTGATAATTTAAAACTTTATATACATGCACATGATGTTATAATTACAGTAGTCTTACGTTACCCACAGATACAGATAAAACAAAAGTGGGACGAGCCCAAAAACAGATAGTCAGAAACTTGTTCAAGATGCACAAAAAGAAAATAAGATTTTAAACATAGTTCACAAAACATGACTACTTGACTTGACATAATCCGAAACCTCCTTGGGAGGCACAAAGGGTGGCCAACAGAAAGGAAATCCAGACGATCATCATTAAGCCTGGCCATGTGCCTGATCATCTACATACATAAATAATACGGTGAGTGGAAGCCTAATAACAGAGTAAAGGAGTTTAAATTAATGTTGTCTATAATAATTACAAAAACCAGAACTCATAACAGAAACAGATTCAGAATCATAATTAGGATTGGTAGTTAATCATACGTGGTATATCCTTTAGCACTAGTAGAAACAGTTGACCCATAAAGGGATGGCCATAAAGGCATACAGTTGACTCACGTGCATGGAGACGGTACATTTGGCTCGTGAGACGTACAATTGGCCCATAATTAGGACATAACAAAACAGATAACCAATGTCATCTGAAGCTAATGATACTATGAGTAAATTGCAGAAACATTGGACATTCATTCATTCATACAGAAAATAATATTTCAGAAAACATATCATCTTATATCATTCAAAAAATACTTATAAATTAAACATAGCTTTACAAAGTTATTACTCACAACTGGCTCCGCTAGCAGATCAGATAAGGCAGACATATCAGAGCAAACAGGCCAAATAGCTTACGGCGTATGACCTACACAAACAGATAACGGATACATACTGAAACACATGTTCGGAAAATACTTAACTTAGTTCTTCCTTATCTTGGTATGTTTCTAATCCTCATCTTGGTATGTTTCTAATCCTCATCCTCATTATTGTGTCCTAATTAGGGCTTAAGAATGCCTAGGATGCAATGAGGATGCCAAACTGTAATTCAAAACACTTAGTTAAATTTGCTGAAAACAGGGTCTTTGCTCGAGCGCAACTTCCTTCGCTCGAGCGGAGGTTCAAAAATAAGGATGGTCGCTAGAGCTCAACTTTGGTCGCTTGAGCAATCTATAAACTCTGCAAAAGTACTGGCTATGTAAATTTTCCGCTCGACGGTCACTTGACCGTAAGACTAGGGTCCTCACTCTAACGCAGTTTTTGTCACTCGAGTAGTCTGCATATCTTGTAAACTTCTAGGAGCATGAATTTTATGCTCGAGCCAACTTTTGGTCGCTTGAGAGAGAGTGAAAAATACAGAGTGGTCGCTCGAGCGTAGGTTCTGTCACTCGAGCAGAGAGACAGAATTCTGGAATTTCCAAATTGCTCTCAAGCTTCAAAATCCAATTCCAAACCAACAAAACACATTCTCTTGGGCGCAAAACTTGAGGAAACACATGCAAACTTGTAAAATATTAAGAATTAAAGACCAATTCATGAAATTAAGGCCCAAAAGCTTGCCAATTGTTCAAAATTCAACTTGAAACTTAAGAACATGATATGAACATGACATGCATGAATTGTTATGAACTTAAACTCTCTAAAACATGATCAATTAAGGTCAAATGGTAAGAAATGTGATGAATTCTTAAAATAAAGTCAAGATAGACACATGCATGTGAGATTTGATTGAAATTCAAACTCAAAATGTGATGAAAATGCATGCATGCATGAATCATGCTCAATTCTATCATCTAAGTTTAATTCTTGTATTTAATCTTTCAACTCTCTTGAATTCACATGTTACTAACTCGATGTCACAAGTCTAGAGTTGAATTCTTACCTAGAATTTTCAATTCCTTTGAATTTTTAGCAAGTCTAGCTTGGTTCCTCCAATTTCTCCACAATTTGCTTGCAATTCCCCTTTTTCTTGTTGATCTCAACTCTCTTTTGGTCTCTCTTTCTCACATGTTTTTGTAGGCTCTAAAGATGAGGAAATAAATGTGTATGTCCTATCCTAGAGTCAATTATTGACCTTATATAGGCTTGATTAGGGAATTCATTAATTAGGCTTAATTGAGCATTATTTATTCCAATTATTTCGTGCTGAATCGAATTTCAATTGAACCTATCATGATGTTCTAAAAATTTCAAATAACACATAAATCAAGTTAATTTCGTGATTAGATGCTGATAAGGCCTTCAATTCGCAGAACAAAACAGATATTTCTACCATGAGCGGATATAAACACAAAGAGTGTAACACACATGCAATTAATTCATAATTTCACTTTAATTACTTATTAGGCATTCTTAATCATGGATTAATAGTTAATCACAGGTCGGAGTTGTTACACATATACCTAGAGATTCCTCGTATTTTGTATCCACTGCCTTGTTTTTTTTATTTGAAAAGTATTGTTCATTGAATTGATATACATATAATTGAGACATTACATTGCTTTGGAAGAGAAAGCATAATATTTTGGAAAATGACATGCATCGCACTCACCATATAATTTTGTTAAGTTTCATACGTTGTGGTCAAGTATCTTTACTGGACTTTAGCTCACCTTGCGTGGAAAACAACTTTCAAGTGCTGATGATATACCTCCACCAAGGACGTAGCTTGGGAGGACTTGGTGCCAAGAGTTTCGTTTTGTTTCTTTGTGTAATTATTTTGTACAAGCCTTGGGCTTTCTTTGTATTAAGTTTAACTCACTTTTGGTTGTACCCAAACATTGATTTGGAAAGATGTAGTCATTAAGGCATAAACTTATCTATGCTTTCTTCTGTTTCAATTTATTTACAAATGTCATATGCTATAGATTCAGGATCTAGGATTTGTGAATGTATACATGCATATATCAACTTTTGCATGTTGAAGAATATCACGTAGATTTATATTTTTCTATTGAATATCATAAGATGGGTTGTTGTTATTATTTTGGGACGTTACAGATTTGAGTTGACATATTTCAAATCTTGATGCTCTTGAACCTGCGAGTTACGGTCTGGGCTAGTAATGCGATCTTGGTTGAGATGTCGGACTTGGATGAGAAAGAACAATTTAGTTCTTGGTTTTTGACAAATAGACACATGCAAGTCCTTGTTTCTTGCGTTGATGAGTCATGATCTTGGTCGGGGAGCATCCTCCAGCATGTTGTTTAGCTGACATGTTGGGAGGATAGACGATGTAGGTTTCATCACCTCAGGTTGCTGAGGTAATAGAACTTAAGGAGTAGTTGTGGGGACATATTTTTAGGGTTGTCCACGTGGCCTAGGTTATTAACTGAGGTGCCACATGGGAATCTAGGGATGATGATGAATGATGCGATCATATCAAAATCTGAGATAGTTGAATATATGACAAGAGTCGTGGATGATGTTAGACTATTTATTTGGGTAAGGTTGGACTCTTAAGAGAGTTAATCATAATCTAAATAAGAGGAGCCTTGGATAAGTGATATTCTTGTAAAGGATAGAGCCCTATGAAGTAAGACTTCTAAAGGAAGTTGGACACTAATCATTATATAAAGAGAGCAACCCCACGAGTCCAAGGTATGTTCTGAACTATTTTTGTCGATATTTTTGAGAGATAAGTTACTGACTTGATCGTCTAAGTGTCCCCAGATGGACGAGTCACCCCAATGTTTCTTATCGTCTTGTGTGCAGGTGATTGGCTTAATCTATTTTGCCACGTGCTCTCTAGCTAAATTCCCTAGATCTCGGCAGAGAGATTTGTTTGGTTGTGAGGTTAGAAATCAACACACACATAAATATTTTAGTCAAAAATCAAAAAGCTACTAAAAAAATTGCATAGAAAAAAGTCAAAGGTTCTTTATATTCTGTAGCATCTGTATCCTTCAAAGCTTTTGGGAAGTGTATTTGAATCCTTTATTTTATTTTGGAAATCTTTGGTGTTGTTGTATGTTGGTTTTGGAGGAGTATAATCTGATGGTTCTGGTCAAAATGTTCCTTGGAAACTTAGAAATTCTATTCTAGGGTCGACACCAGCCTTCCTAGGGGTCGACCCTTACCTGTTGGTGAAGTTTCTGGAAGTGGTGCTGGAATTTAGGGTCGATACCAGCCTTAGTGGTGTCGACACTTACTTTTTGTTGCTGTCCACAAGGGTTGACACCAGTCTGGGAAGGGTCGACCCTTCTATGTTGCCGAATCTGAAAATTGCTTGCTGAAATTTAGTGTCGACCCTTCCTGTTCAAGGGTTGACACCTTGCCTGTTGCACTCTTTGTTTTTTTTGTCTGAAGGGTCGACACCTTTGCTGCAATGGTCGACCCCTGCGAACTTTTTTTTTCCAAATTTTAGTCCGGTTTAGACCCTACTTTTTGGGGATTTTGACTTGATCTTTTGGGTTGATTTTAGGACTTCATTTTACTTTGACTTAGCACTATAAATAGGTCCCTCACTTAACTTTTTCTTTATTTTTTTTTCTCTTCTTCCCTCTCCAAACCGTGAGTCACTCTCTCCCTCTCTAAAATCACTTTTTGCTCAGAGATCTTTAAATCTACTCACTTGGAAGCATCTCCTCGGCTTGATCCTTTGAGATTAAGTGTAGAGCTTGTCTAGGGCTTCGTTTTGATTGGGGCAAGTTGTTTCGTCGTCATCGACTTTTGGATTTTTCTCCATTCTCTCTCTCTTCTAAGCTTGAGGTAGGGATCTTTTCTACACTTTCATATGATATTTAGCTTAGTTATTTGCATCTTGTGTAACAATGATGTGATTTGGGGGTGTTTGAAGCAAACCTAGGGTTTGGGCATAAAATGGAAAGAGGGATTTTTGGGTGAAGGTGAAATAAATGCTTGAAGGGTTTGAAAATGATGTTGTATTGTATATGATTTGATGATTTTGGCACTTGGCTAATATTTGGGAAACTTTTTGGGGGGGGGGATTTTCCCTAATTGAATCAAATTATTATTTTGTATAAATAATGCAATTGACATTGAAAATGTGAAATTGAAAGGGTATTGATATGAATGGTGGGATTGGTTATGCGTTACTCCATTCTTTGGTAGTTTCGAATAAATTATATGTTATGAGATTTTATATCTGTTTAGAAATAACTGTATTGGGCTATCAATGGAGGATAACTATGATTGTTGTAGAAATTGCATGCGGATTAGATGAATTGAAACTAATCACTTGTGCTTGTTATTGAATATGACTATATTTATATACATTGTATATTTATGGTTATTTGGGAGTGGAAATAGGATGTACTCTATTGTTTGAGTTTGTGATTAAATACATTGTATTGTATGAATGATTGTTTGGGAGGAGAAAGGGGATAGACTCCATTATAATTAAGTTGGTCGGAGTGTCCTAGGTGAAAGTCCCGAAATTATACATGGGTGCCTAGCCCGTGGACGAAATATCCGTAAAATGGCAATTATAGTGCTTGTATAGCCTACGTTTACATAGGTCCCGTTTGACGACTGCTTGCAGACGAAATATCCGTGAAAGAATACATGGGTCCTGTTTGACGGTTGCCCGCGGACGAAATATCCGTGAAAGAAAAGTTTGAAGTGCTTATATGCTGATAATGTGATTCTAGAACTAATGAGTTGTAATCTCATTTGGGTTGTTGAGAAACGATGAAATTGGCTAATGTAATTAAATGAAATGAAGGGAAATGGCTTAATGATTGAGTTTGGCAATTTAAGACTATACAAAATGTGGATGCCTTTATCTTTGATGTTGTATATGCATAGTGTACTTATACCTTTGCTAAATTCCATATACTGTGTTAGATGGTTTCTACTGGGCTGTGGCTCACCCTACTTGCCAATAACATTTTCAGGTAATGATGGCGTGCCTCTACCAAGGCAATAGCGTCGGAGAAACTTTTGGAAGTAAGGTCTTTTCATTTTGATTGTATATTTTTGTAAAGCCAAGGGCTTAAAATGTAATGAGCGAAACTCACTTTTGATTGTAACCAAGATATGTCTTTGAAAGATGTAAGCCCGTAGGACATTTAATTTGTTGTTATTAATTTGCATTATATGCTATAGATTCAGAATGAACGTTTATGAATGTATAATGCATGTAATCTCTTTTGTAATACGAATTCTGTTATGTGAAAGTGTACCAATTATGTTATATTTATTTCTCTTATGAGTTGGGTTATTTGTATTATTTTGAAGGCGTTACATATTCTCTTTATTTTTGCATTTTTTTTCCATAAAAAAGTCAAAAAACTATTCCCAAACACTTTAATTTTTTTTTCACCTCATATTTTAGTAAAAAAGTTATTTCCGAAACTAACCCTAAGTCCCACAAGTCCTTAAAGTTTTAACTCACATAACATTTAACTCACTTTCAATCAATAATTTGTTAGTTACATGAATGAAAAATTGATATTCTTATCTCTTTTATACTGAAATGTCTATTTTATCTTATTTATCTTTGTATTTTCACACTATTTACACTAGTTCCCATTCATTTACTCTCATTAAAAAGGAAGTGTTTGTAATTATGTTAAAACTATAAGGTTTTTTGTATTTTTTTTTTTTAAATCTCAGTATAATTTATCCTTTTTTTTTTTTCCCCTTCTTCTTCTTCTTCTTCTTCTTCTTTTTTTGTTTTTGCTTTTGTTTTTTAAAGAAAGCATAGAACTGCAACAATATATTAAAGGAAAGATAAAGCATAACATAGAGCTATTACAACATTACAATAAGTGGACAGAAAAAAAAAAAAAACAAAACAAAACATTACAATAAGTGGACAGAAAGACACCAAATAAGCACCACAATAATTAAAAAGCTCCAAAACCTACAAACTGTAAATCCAGATTAGTAGAGAGAGCTTCTATCGACAACATCTATGAGTAGTTGCACAACAGACACAAAACAAAGGATCATATCATACCTCGAAGATCATGTCACCGATGAAAAGCGTCGCCTATGAGAAACACGGAAAAGGCTTGGGTCTCTTCAACTATCTTATATATATGCTATGTTCCCTTTTTCGCTTATTATGATCATTGCATTGAAAGACGTAAATATATTCCATTGCAACAACAAGATGGTGGATGTTTATGTTTGATTGAAGAACTTGCACTCTTTTAAACCCGCTCCCATGATAAGACATAACCTTTTTCACATATCTCTTGGACAACTTATGAGTTTGTGCAAAAGAAAAAAGTAAACTTTGATCTACCTTTAGGACATCCACTAAGAGTAGACAAATTTTTTCACCTGAAGTGACCTCTAGACTATAAAATTTAGGTGACTTACCAACAAAACTAATTGCTAGGATTAAAGACACCCAGAAAAACATCAACAAGTAATCACACACACAAATGAGACACAAATATTTACGTAGTTTCGCCCAATGCCTATGTCCATGGGAGAGAAAGCTTCACTATAAACAAATACAAAACAGAGGAGGAGGAGTCTCACTCTCTCAACTCAACTCACAGATCATACACTTCTGACAACTCTCTCTTTTCTTCACACTCTGATATATCTATCTCAGCTCACAGCTCTTTCTATTTATACACAAACGGGAGAGCTAAAAAAATCAACATCTGCTTGCCAACAACCAACTACCAAAATAAATGGAAAGCCATTAGCACAACCATCCTAGGTTGGAAAATCTTCAGAAAATTTGTAGCCCAAAAATCTACAACAGCTACATTTGACTTCCATAGCCTACTTCACATGGCGTGGATACTCAACAATTCTCTCATTCCCACATTTGTAAGCATGTCGGCTGGATTCTTATCTGTGTGAATCTTGACTAGTTCCAATAATTGTTTCTCTATCATTTTGCGCATTCAATGATACTGAACATCAATGTGCTCATGCGAGAATGGTACATAGAATTCTTGCTCAGGTCTATGGCACTCTGGCTATCACAATGTACCGTGAACTTTTCTTGCTTTAGTTCCAGTTCTTAGAGAAATCGCTTTAACCACAACATCTCTTTCCCAGCTTTCGCTGTGGCAATATACTTTGTCTCGGTTGTGGATAAAGCAACAAACTTCTGCATCTTGGACTGCCAAGACACAGCTTCCCTTGTAAAAGTAAACAGAAGTCCTTATGTAGATTTTCTACCATCAAGATCGCCTGCCATATCTGAATTCGTATAACCTTTCAAGATTGGACTAGCTCCTTTAAAGCACAAACACATTTTAGATGTACCCTTAAGGTACCTCATAGTCCACTCGAGTGCTTCCCAATGCTCTTTCTCTGGATTGGAAAGAAATCTGCTCACTACTCCAACAACATGAGCAATATCTGGTTCAGTGGATACCATTGTATACATCAAACTCCCTACTGCAGATGAGTAGGGAATTGCCTCCATTACTTCTCTTTCATTTGTAGAGGATAGACAAGACTTCTTACTCATCTTGAAATGGTTAGCCAGCGGAGTATTGACTGGCTTGTCATCTTTCATGTTAAACTTTTCAAGCACTCGTTCAACATACTTCTCCTGTGATAACCACAACTTCTTGGCTTTCCTGTCACGTATAATTTTCATACCCAAAATTTGTTGTGCAGGGCCTAGGTCCTTCATGTCAAAGGACTGTGATAACTTCTTTTTCAGTGATCTGATTACTGTGGCATCCTGTCCAACAATCAGTATGTTATCAACATAGAGCAAGAGTATGATGAAGTTTCCACCGAGAAATTTCCTAACATATACACACTGGTCTGTAATAGTTTTCTTGTATTCATGACCAACCATGAATGAGTCAAACTTCTTGTATCACTGTTTCGGCGTTTGTTTGAGGCCGTAGAGACTCTTTTTCAATCTGCAGACTAAATTTTCTTTCCTTTTTATTTCAAAACCTTCTGGTTGCTTCATGTAAATTTCTTCCTCCAAATTACCATGGAGGAATACCGTTTTTACATCCATTTGTTCAAGTTCCAAATTCAAACTGGCCGCTACTCCTAAAACTACTCGAATGGATGTCATTTTCACAACTGGCGAGAAGATTTCATCAAAATCAATACCTTTCTTCTGCCCAAAATCTTTGACAACCAATCGAACCTTATACTTGACTAGCTTTCCGCTACCATCTTTCTTCAACTTGAACACCCATTTGTTCTTTAGTGCTTTTTGACCCTGGGAAAGTTTTACCAAATCGTAAGTTTGATTTTTCTGCAAGGACTGCATCTCTTCTTGCATAGCTTGCTGCCAATTACTCTTCTCTTTATGATTCTGAGCTTCTTGAAAACTTTCTGGCTCCCCTTTATTTGTAAGCAAAATATACTTAGAAGCAGGGTATTTTGACGATGGCTTAGGCTCTCTTGTTGATCTTCGTAAATGTGGACCAACAGTCTCTGGCGGAGGGGGTTATGGCTCCCCCTGCTCAACACCCTCTTTTCTGGATCTTTTTCTTCTAGAAAACCATCCTGTAACTCTACATCATTGGTTGCATGCTGCGGTAGATCTTCTTCATCAGTGGCATACTATGATGGTGTAGGATTTGGAACTGTGGGGAAGTGGTTTTGGAAATACTCTTCAGATCCTGGGAGACGCTCTTGATCCTCAGCTAGTCACCTGCAAGGACAAACACTCCGGTCGGGGGTGCCGGGGTTAGCACTCCGACGGGCAAGTCAGTTCTTATACTCAAGAAAGCTTGTTTACTAAGTTTAGTGAAGTGATTCTTACATACCATTCCAAGAACGCTGCTTCTTTATTTATATCTGTTCCTTCTGAGGCCTCAGGGCCTGGGCCTACTTTTCAATCATTACCCGTTCTTTTATTCGGCTTCAAAGATCCTTTCTTAATCGGCTTACGTATTGTATTCGGCTCATCCTAGTCTTGCAGGATGCAGCCGGTTAATGTCTGCAGGATGCAGCCGGTTAATGTCAATATACTAAAATATGCCCCTTCCGATTCAGCCATTTATTCGGCTCCCACAATTGCCCCCCGAACTCCCTATTGACGATAGTTAATCGGCGTGTTTGGTCTAGAATTCGAAAAGCTTAGCATAGATCAGGCGGCTTCGCGTTCCCCAAGACGTCAGAGGATGTCAGAAGGCGCACACCTTTTCGTTTATCATTGCACTTTCCCGCGCCATTCATGTGTCTCTCGCATTTATTGCGATTTGAAACTTCAGTCCTTTTGGGTGCACATTTCGTCGATCATCTGATACGTTTGGACCGCCAGCGCGCATCTCTCCTCTCACTCACATTTTCTGCAACTTTCGTCCGTCTGCTTTTGCCTCATCTGCTCTTCGTAAGTCTTCTTCCCTTTTCTTTGTAATCCTATTCTCTGTTTATCGTTTTTACTTTCGGCGAATCCTTGGGTCCCCGTTGGAATGGCTAAACACTTGAAAGACCTCCTTACTGAGAGTCGCATTTCCGGATTCCGGCGACATTTTTCCATTCCCGATGACGTCCATTTGTCTCTCGTAACGGACAACACTCTAGATATGGAGAGAGAGGATCAGAATTCGATCGTATTCCCCCTCCTGTCCATTGCGGAGGGCGGAGTTCGTTTCCCCTTACATCCATTGCTTAGGGCCGTTCTTCTCTATTGGAGTCTGATTCCTTCTCAACCCAATGTAAATTTCTTTCGAATCATTATGGGGGTTATAGAGTTGAATCGACGCCTTAGGATCAATCTCGGAATTCCGGCCATTCGGCACTGCTATGCTTTAGCCAAATCCTCTGGTCGGCTGGGGCGGTACTTCCTCAGGGCCAAGGATACTGACCATCATTTGGTGACTATGCTTGCCAGTTCTGGTAAGAGGGTTGACGATGTAATGGTCAATGTCCGAGGTAATTGGGAGTTCGCTGAAGGCGAAGATCGCCTAGACCCCATTCCCAGACATAAGGGTGATCCAGGTTGCCACGTAGTATCTTATGTTTGTCGATCTGTCTTTTAATCGGCTCTCTTTCCTTAAGCTCTCCTTATCTTTTGCAGGTAACAAATTGAAGAAGATTCTGACTTCAGTTGACGACGCGGTCCTTAGGGACATTAAGACTGCACTCGACTACTTCGGTCGCCCAAACGTGCAAAAAAAGGGAGAGCCGCCCACATTTTACTCCGGTACGAACCCACTTATACCACATTCTCGGCTGCGGACAACATCCCAATTCCATCCGGCGATCAGCACCTCTCGGCTCTTATCTTCCCCAGCTACAAGAACCTTAGGCAGATTGGTCTCGAAGCTTCTGATTCGGGGCAAGACGCAGAGCCGGTGATAGAGGTAGTTGCCGACCCGGCCAGAGAATTCACTGAGGAGGGCGAAGAAGTTGACGAGGCCGTGCGTTCGGCGTTCGAGGCTGCCGGACTCAACCAGCCTTCCTCACCATCCGCTTCGGGTCGGGCAGAGTTTTCTTCCGGGGATATTTTCGCGAACTTAGGAGATCTACCCGGCGATTTCTTCGGAGGTATGGCAAAGGAAAGCCTTACGCAAATGGCGCGTAAGCGAAATGCCGAGCGGATGGCTGCTCGAAAAAAGGCCGAGGCCGCCGAATCCGATCCCAGCTTGACTAAGGCCTCTGTACCCATTATTGAAGGAACGGCTCAGGTTACGCCGGTCGAAACGGAAAAAGTGGTTGAACAGCAGACCGGCGAAGAACGGCTGATTCCGGAGGGACGCGGCCAAAAACGTAGCGCCGAGGAGGAGGCTAGTTCAGAAATTAGTCCCATTGACAAACGGCCTCGCCTCGAAGAATCGGACGTGGTTGCTCCTTTTGTTATTCAGCCCAAGATCAGAGATACGCCGATTCCTTCCAATGCTTCGGCCATGGAGGATCCGGCCGTTGCATTGAGCCTGGCGGCTTCAATTTCCTTGCCGGCTGACAATGCAACCTTTTGCGCCGTGCCGGATATTATGGCCGTAGCTCTGTCTGCGCAGTCGGCACTTTTGGTAGGTGATTTCAAATTCGCTAAAATCTATTTTTATAGAGGTATCTAACGATCGCTTGTTCTTTGCAGACCGTCGGCAGGATCGCCGACTTAGGCCGCCGCCTGCATGATGCTCTTGGCAGAATTGACCGTTTGCAAACAGAAGTGGACGGTCAGAAGAGTAGGGCCGAGTTTGAGAAGATGAGAGCCGCAATGGAGAGCGCACGAGCCGAAGCGGAGAAGGAGAGGGCTCGCACTGCCGAACAGCTTCGTTCTGACGCTGAGGCCAGAGCGAGTGCGAGTGAGGAATCGCTCAAGCTCTCCAAAGACGAACTTGCCGAGGCGAAGAGTCAGTTGGAGGAGCTCAAGGCGGCCCAGGAGAAAGCCGAATCTGAGGCTTTTGAGGCGGGAAAAAGAGCCGCCTTCACGGAATACGTTGATGAAGTTCCCAAATTTGAGAATCGGGGGTTCAAACACGGGTGGCTCAAAGCCCTTGCTGCCGCTGGGATTACATTGGATTTGCCAATTCCTTACGAGCAAGTGGATGTTGAGCCCCTTGAATCCGACACCGAGGAGTGATCTGGGAGGCGTTTCCTAATTCATTTAGTTTTTTGATTTTTGTTTGGTAGAGTTTTGTTGGTTCAGGGTGGTTTTCATGTATAAATTGGTTACTATCTTGTGCGCAATTTATTAATGAAAATTTCCTTGTAATTTCATTACTACTCGTACACAATTTGTGTGGTTATGTTAATGAAACATTTTGACTTTCACTACTACTTGTACACAATTTGTGTGGTTTATGTTAATGAAACAATATTGATTCGTCTTTAGAGATTGAATATCCTGTAGCAATATTGATTCGTCTTTCTCATGCCGACTGGATTCGAATTTTGAACTGTCGATTTGTGAGCCGGCTGGGGTACCTGAGACGAATAGATTGATGAATCTGCCCTTGCTCGAGGCGGTTCCTGCAGAGGTTTGGAGAATCGATTTGTGAGCCAGCTGGGGTACCTGAGCCGAATATATTGATGAATCTGCCCTTGCCCCAGGCGGTTCCTGCAGAAGTTAGAATCGATTCGTGAGCCGGCTGGGGTACTTGAGCCGAATAGATTGATGAATCTGCCCTTGCCCCAGGCGGTTCCTGCAGAGGTTTGGAGAATCGATTTGTGAGCCGGCTGGGGTACCTGAGCCGAATATATTGATGAATCTGCCCTTGCCCCAGGCGGTTCCTGCAGAGGTTAGAATCGATTCGTGAGCCGGCTGGGGTACTTGAGCCGAATAGATTGATGAATCTGCCCTTGCCCCAGGCAGTTCCTGCAGAGGTTAGAATCGATATTGTGAGCCGGCTGGGGTACCTGAGCCGAATATTGATGAATCTGCCTTTGCCCCAGGCGGTTCCTGCAGAGGTTAGAATCGATTGTGAGCCGGCTGGGGTACCTGAGCCGAATAGATTGATGAATCTGCCCTTGCCCCAGGCGGTTCCTGCAGAGGTTAGAATCGATTCGTGAGCCGGCTGGGGTACTTGAGCCGAATAGATTGATGAATCTGCCCTTGCCCCAGGCGGTTCCTGCAGAGGTTAGAATCGATTCGGGAGCCGGCTGGGGTACTTGAGCCGGATAGATTGATGAATCTGCCCTTGCCCCAGGCGGTTCCTGCAGAGGTTAGAATCGATTCGGGAGCCGGCTGGGGTACGTGAGCCGAATAGATTGATGAATCTGCCCTTGCCCCAGGCGGTTCGCGATATTCGAATAGATGGTAAAATCGTGCCCCTGCCGTCGACTCAGCCGGCGTCGGGCGATTCAGGATCTCCAATTAATGAGATTGCCTCGATCGTGCTGCCTCTGTGAAGGATAAATGAACAAGGGTACATCCTTTATGAGCTTGGTAGACAACTGACTCGAGCTCCTGGAGGAAGACTGATTGCGCGAATGTCGAACCGACTCTTCTTTAACAGTAAAGGGGAAGCGAAGACCCTAGCTGAGCTGGGCGGAGATATGAATCGAGGTGGTGAACCCTCGCGTACAGGAAGTAGGAGTTCCAGGGGTCGAGAGAGGCGTCAGTCTCCCCGACGTCGCAGTAGATCGCCCAGGCGAGACAAGCAGTCGCAGGGTAAATCTCCACAGTCCCGAGTCGAGAGGAGGTCTGACGCGAATCCGTGCCCATTAAGCTTTGCGGTATTTGTGAAGAATAGACCCATGACGGAGGCGGACTCGATCGTTCGAGACCCAGACGTAGCGGTCGACTTTGCCCGACAAATATTTCCTCCTGAGGTTCAGCAATCAATGCTGGGTCGACAGGACTACGAGGTGTTTCGCGAGGGCATTCACGGCGCGGTGAAGGGGCTTTACACTGCTTACGAAGTCGGCATGCGACTGCGCGCTGCCCGTCAAGAGATGGAGAAGAAGGAAGAACGTATTCGAAGTTTGGAGGCCCGCGTGGAGGCGGCCGAGCGGGAACTAAGGAAGACCAAGGCGGCTCAGGCACAATCCACCGCGCACGCGAACCCAATTGTGGAAGAGAGGGTTACTAGTCGGCTTATCAGCTCCGCACTTGCCGATCGAGAGACGGCAAGTATGTTCGCAATAGAGAGCGCGAAGGGGAGGGCCTATGAGAAAGGTTTCCATGAGGGCCGAAAAGTGGGAATCGAGAAAACCAGGGAAAAATTGGCCGAAGAAGTGTGCCGATGTGAAAACCGTGGGTTTAGGCACGGTTGGATCAAGGCATCTCAAGCCGCAGAAGCTCTTCGAGCGTCGGGAATTGATTTGGCATCACCACGCTACAGGAGTAAAGATTTTCCGTTTTCTGCTTTTGAAGTTGAGAAGAGTGAGGATGAGGGTGACGCCGTATGAGTTTAATAGTTGTAAGATTGGAACGCAGGGCGCGTTTGAAACTATGTAACTTATTGTTTTATTGAATAAAGAACGCTTCATTATAAATGTTTCGTTGTCATTCATATTCGGCATATGTGTATTTCGTGTTGCTTAAATGTTTGAATGAATGTCTAAATATTGTCCGACCCAGGTAGCTGTTAACTGTCCGGCGATACGCGGGCTTATCGGCAGGATCTGCACATGGTCAGGATCGGCACATTCGCGACGACCGTTAAGGTTTTATTGAGGCTATTTCAACGGCCATTTATCTTTGACTTGGGTCAGCGCATTGATGCTTGGCCAGTTGGATTAGTGGGCTGGTCGAGGGTGATCGGCATGTGAAGACTTGGCCGACCGGTTTAATAAATCTATTTCGCTTTGGCCCAGCCAGTGCGCGTTTCGGCCAGCCGTCGGGATGGCGGTCGTGGCGAATGTCAATCGACGCTCGTCTTATTCAGCCAATGCGTTTTTTGGCGTTAATAAAATTTTCTTGGGATTGGGACCTCGAGATCGCGGTCGTTGCTGAGAATAAAAGGAGTAGGCGCTTCGCACCAATAATCCCACTTGACTCATCATTCCTTGTGTGGGATGGTGATTTTGGTTACAGAGGCTCAAACTTCGGTCAAGTTTGGTGTTGAGATGGTTTGCAGCAGAAAACCTACCCGTGAGGGAGTTAGGTCATCCAAAGAGCCTGAGATCTGTGAGTCTCCAAGTCGTCGAAGCAGATCACCCCGAAAGGAGAGTCAACAACTGTCAAGTTCATTCTTCCTTGTCCTGGATCTTTGCCTTGACATTGTCAATGGTATCAGGGGAAGTTTGGCGCTATGCAAGTCGTGGGCTTAAGCATAACTGGTTCAAGGTATTGCACGCCGTGGAGGGGTTTAGGGCGACGGTCGTCGATCCGGCGATGCTGCTTTACCGGCGCGTCTTGTTCCTTTTTTGCTTTCGATATTGTAATGCTCGAATGCGGGTTGTGTTTATGTAACAACTATTTAATCAAATAAATGGTTTTATTTTAAATCTATTTGCGTGTTATTCTGAATTTTGCTTGTGTACTAAAGCACATTACTTCGAATGTATGATCTGTTCTAGTGTGTTACATAGGATCAATTATCAATATCTTTTGTTCGTGCCAACGTTTGCTCCGGATTCGGAGACGTAATTAGCACTTAGCACTGTAGACCGATTAGTATGGCCGAACGGATTAATGCAATAATCCTCTGAAGCACTAAAGCGGGCTCCGTATTTGGAGGCTTGAACCCAGGGCCCATTCGGCCTTAAGGAGATTAATCGGCTCGAATCCGAAGTCTTAATCGGCCCTAAGGCGTCATGCGCCAAAGGGGGCTCCGAATCCGGAGACTTGATTTGGCCGATCGTGATATCCACGAAGGGCGCTCCGAATCCGGAGACTTAATCGGCCCTAAGGCGTCATGCGCCAAAGGGGGCTCCGAATCCGGAGACTTGATTTGGCCGATCGTGATATCCACGAAGGGCGCTCCGAATCCGGAGACTTAATCGGCCCTAAGGCGTCATGCGCCAAAGGGGGCTCCGAATCCGGAGACTTGATTTGGCCGATCGTGATATCCACGAAGGGCGCTCCGAATCCGGAGACTTAATCGGCCCTAAGGCGTCATGCGCCAAAGGGGGCTCCGAATCCGGAGACTTGATTTGGCCAATCGTGATATCCACGAAGGGCGCTCCGAATCCGGAGACTTAATCGGCCCTAAGGCGTCATGCGCCAAAGGGGGCTCCGAATCCGGAGACTTGATTTGGCCAATCGTGATATCCACGAAGGGCGCTCCGAATCCGGAGACTTAATCGGCCCTAAGGCGTCATGCGCCAAAGGGGGCTCCGAATCCGGAGACTTAATCGGCCCTAAGGCGTCATGCGCCAAAGGGGGCTCCGAATTCGGAGACTTAATCGGCCCTAAGGCGTCATGCGCCAAAGGGGGCTCCGAATCCGGAGACTTAATCGGCCCTAAGGCGTCATGCGCCGAAGGGGGCTCCGAATCCGGAGACTTAATTTGGCCAATCCTGGCGAGTGCCCCACTAGGAATTGACATATGATTTTGAGCGACGAGGAAAAATAGTTCGTATTGCAGAGGCAAAATATATTTACAGGTATCAGAGCCCACAGATCGGGTCAGTGATAGGGTTTTCATCAGAACTCTGCTTGTGCCGATTGGGGGGAACCACGTATTTCTTCAATGCCGTGGGTTGTTGGGAAACGCAGGATCTGATGGTAGGTGCTTGGGACGGCCTTCATGATATGTAGCCAGGTTCTTCCCATGATGGCATTATACGGCGAGGGGAGCTTCACGACCAGGAATTCCGCTTCGACCGTTCTGGAACCCGCTCGAACAGGTAATGTGACCTTGCCCAATGGATATTCGGGATTCGTATTAAAGCCGAACAGTGGGTGAGGCGCCGGAGATAGATCCGACTCGTTGAGGCCGAGCTTGATGAAAGTTTGGTAGTACATGACCTCTGAACTACTCCCTGGGTCTATGAGAATTCGTTCAATGATGAACCGGTTTATGCGTAATCCAATGACCAACGGATCAATGTGGGAAGCCGTTGCGTCATTGAGGTCGGAGTCGTTGAAGGCAATTGTCGGAGCTTCTTCGGACCGTTCAGTCGAAGTACGGCGCCCCTGTAGAGTTGGATGCGATCGAATTGTGTGCACGGCTGGGGGTGTAGGCAGGCTGTAGATTACATGGATCACGCCAAGTGGGGGAGAGTCCTGCCTCAGTGCTAATGCCTTGGTTGGCCTTCCCTGTTTCACATACTGCTGCAGTCGGCCGTCTTGCACCAGTTCTTCCAGGTGATCTTTTAATGCGTAGCAACTCTCTGTTTCGTGGCCGTGATCTTTGTGATATTCGCACCTCCGGTCCCTTCGTCGTGTATCGGGTGGCCCCACCATCTTTGACGGCCATTTGAAGAATGGAAGGTGTTGGATTTTGGTCATTACCGCGGTGATTGGCTCTGACAGTTCCGTGTACTTTTTGTCGGCGCGCCTCGAGCGTTTACTGTCGACTTGCAATTGTTCATTCGTCGAGTGGGGGCATTGATCACTCGATCGGCGAGAGTCCCGCCTTTTGTCTCATTTAGCACGTTGTCGCGGCTCCGGGCTCAGAGGTGGCACGGAACTTATCGGTTGAGCAATTTCAGGAGGTGCCGGTTTGGTGGACACTTGTCTGGCTTTAATCCTCAAGGCATCGTCTTCCACTTTGCAATACTCTTCGACTTTCTTCATCAACACCCAGACTGTTTTGGGGGGTCCTCTAGTCAGGGAATTGCGAAGAGCACTGTCAGGATGTAATCCCATTTTGAAGGCGGTGACGGCCATGGAGTCGTTGCAAGCGTCGTCAACGAGATTGAAGCACTCCCAATATCGCGCCGAATATGCTCTCAGCGTTTCTCCTGGTTGGATTTGCATAGCCCAGAGAGAGTCGGCCTGTTTCGGCTGTACCTCGTTGGTGATAAACCTGGCCCTGAAAGATTTTTGTAATTGATGGAAACTTCTGATCGAAGCCGGCTCCAGCTTGTAATACCATCTGACAGCTAATGGCCCCAAGCTGCTGGGGAATATTCGGCACATGAGGGCTTCATTGTCTGCATGCAACGTCATGGCCTGCTTGTAGTGACGTATATGATCAGTGGGGTCTGATTTTCCGTCGTAGAGAGTAAATGATGGAGCTTTGAACTTCTTGGGCAGGGCCGCCCTCGCAATTCGTCGGATAAAAGGATCGTGCCGGTCCTCTTCGTCTGAACTGCTTCTTCTGCGCTTGTTCCTTGTGTGTGGACTTTTTTCAGAGGAGCTGGAAGTGTCTGAGCGTCCCTTGTTATGCTCCGTGGATAATGAGTTGGAGTCGCTGTCGGTTTCCCTTGGTCGGGCTCGAGGTCGTTGTCTACCTGCCCTCAGGGGTCGTTCGGGGTCTTGGCGCGCGGCTTCTTTGGATTTTGCTACTTCCAGGGCCAAATCTTGACGGAGGCGTTCGTTTTCTGCGATCATATTTTCCAGCCTTTGTTCATTCTGTTTAGCTTGTTCTATGATGGCTTGCATCGTCTCCTGCGCTGAAGTCGTTGGCGAGTCAAAATTCAAGGCGCGTCTCGCAGCGATGGTTTCCTTCCCGAGCATATTTGCCGGAGTGATGTCGTCTCTCTGTGTAGTCTCGTCGGTGGCTATCGGAGGATCTTGCGTCACGCCTTCCATGGATGTACTTGAGTATTCCCACAGACGGCGCCAATTGTGGGGAAGTGGTTTTGGAAATACTCTTCAGATCCTGGGAGACGCTCTTGATCCTCAGCTAGTCACCTGCAAGGACAAACACTCCGGTCGGGGGTGCCGGGGTTAGCACTCCGACGGGCAAGTCAGTTCTTATACTCAAGAAAGCTTGTTTACTAAGTTTAGTGAAGTGATTCTTACATACCATTCCAAGAACGCTGCTTCTTTATTTATATCTGTTCCTTCTGAGGCCTCGGGGCCTGGCCTACTTTTCAATCATTACCCGTTCTTTTATTCGGCCTCAAAGATCCTTTCTTAATCGGCTTACGTATTGTATTCGGCTCATCCTAGTCTTGCAGGATGCAGTCGGTTAATGTCAATCTACTAAAATATGCCCCTTCCGATTCAGCCATTTATTCGGCTCCCACAGGAACAATTTCTGAAACATCATCAACTTTGGGTTTGGCTGGTTGCTTAAAGTCTTCTAAGGTTTGGCCTTCTTGAAACACCACATCTCGGCTTCAAACGACCTTCTTGTTTTTCGGATCCCACAATCTGTATCTAAATTCTTCATCTCTATAGACACCCCATTTTTGATCACCCTTAAGACTTGGACACCACTGATGGTTTACTCGGTGATGAAGTTGTGCAGTGCAAAGCGTCGATTTCTTCGGCAAGGAGAGAGAGTCAAATCCCAACCTCACACCCCTTTTTGGACCAAAGCTATGTTGACCAAAGATTTTAGACCTTAAAACTCTCTCTTTCAAAATATTTTTGAAAATAAGTTGCTACGATGTTCCGACGCTCGCATTTTGTTAAATGTTGCGCTTTTCAGTAAACCGAGCGAGGACAAAGTAGAAATGAATGAAAGAGAGATGAAATCTCTAAAAAATCTTTCAAAACACCTTGTTTAGGGGTTTGGAGTTGAAGAAAAGAGGAGAGGAGAGAAGCAAACTAGTTTGGGAGAAGTTTGGCATGAATCCGGGTAGGATCGAAATTGAGCGGCTTCACCAAAGTAGGCATAAATTTTTGCACAATTAGAATTTTGATGTAAGGCTGCCACCATTGGAAAGCTTACTTCCGGGGCTTGAATTTGGACACAAGAATGACCTGAAAATGAGTCCAGATGAAGGAGTTATGCCCATTTGAAGTTGGACCTGGAAAGCAGAATTTTGCCTGCCGACCAAAAAATTGGGCTGCCGACCAGAAAAGTGTCCAACCAACCACTTAGGTGGTCTACAAGTGGTCTGCAGCTGGAAAAAGTGGTCTGCAGCCATGCCACCACCTTCTTCTCTCTGTGCAGACCACCTTCCCCCCCTTGCCGACCACTTTCTCTTCCGGTAGACCAGAAAAAGTAGCTGGCCGACCAGTGCAAGTAGCTGGCCGACCACTTCAAGTGGTCAGTAACTTTCCTGCATTTTCTGCAGATGTTGTGGATGCCAACTGGAGAGCACAGATTGCATCCTCCATACACGTGTATGGAGGGATTGCACTAAGCTTCTAGCTTCTCCAAGAAGCTTGAAGCTTGGAGTTCTATAAGAGGGAGGCTCTCTCTCCCTTTTCCAAGTTCAGAAACTTAAAGAGCAAAAGTTTACTCTCTCTCTCTATCTCTCTCTCTATATATATATATATATATATATATTTGTGCCTTAAAATGTTGTTTCTTCATACCTTTGCACACAAACACCTACTCAAATACCTTCCTCTTGTTGCTGAGGTACTTGGAAGCTTTATTTGAGTGGTTTTAAGCTGGTTTTTGCTTCAGAGCTTGCTGTTTTCCAGTTGTTCTTCAAGAGTGAGTGTTTTCTCTCTTTAAGCTTTGTTTTGCTCAAACATTTGGCCATCTTTGCATGATGTTTTAGGCCTAACTTTAACCTAAAAAAGGCTTCATTTTCAAGTGCTTAAAATGTTTGTTTGAGGCCTCTTTAGTGTTAGGGGTGGTCTACCCCCTTTTGTGCCTTATTTTGCCTTGTTTTGAGCCATCTCTTTAAGCCCTTGAGATCACTTTCTCTTGGCCTTTTAACCACTGAAATCCAGTGGATTTTCAGTGGTAGAAATGTGGTTTTGAGGCCTAAAATGAGAGAGGGTGGCCCCTTCTCCTCTTGTCTTGTTTGTATGTATAGAGGGCCTATCAAATGAGCATGTGTTTACATTCCTTTGTGGCTTTGTTTAACCTTGTTTTTGTGACTTTTTGGACCTGATATAACTATGTTTTTGGCTGGTTTGGTTGTCTCTTGAGTGCTTCATACACTTGTAGTGTAATTCTACATTGCTAGCCTAACATGCTCTATACTTTGGACCATCATTCTAGCCTATTTTGACTACACTCCAGCATGATTTTATCCATGTTTTGCCATGCTTAAGCTTTGTTTTAAGTGTTTTGGGTCATGCATGCCTTGCTTTGTATAGCCATGGTGCAATCTTGCTCATTAGCTTTGAGTTTCAAAGTCTCTAGCATGCTTGGAATGTGATGTTTGCATGGTATAGCCTCAGTTCTCACATGATTTCAGAGCGTATTTCATTGTCACACTCTCACATTTTCCACTCTCTCAATGTGTTTGAAAGTTATGTCTTCATGCCTTGCTTGTGATCCAATGTGTATGCATGTTTGCCTAAGCTCTTAAGCTCAATTTCGGCATGTTCTTGGCCCTTAACTTGGCATGGTTAAGCTCTGTCCAGAGTTGGTTTAGTGGTTTAAGCTTAGTATTGTATGCTCCTTGTGTATTGCTCTTAACTAGTCTTATGCTCTAGCCTTTCTAGCATGCCTCATTTGTATTGTTTGGATGATTTGGCATCATTTAACACTTCATTTCAGAGCATGTAGCATTGCCATATTCTCATGCATGTCACTCTTTAATTGCGTCTAAGAGTTGTGCCTTTATGCGTAGCTTGCGAGCCATGAGTTGAATGTGCATTCCATGCTCTTTGTACCTAGGTTTTGTTGAGTTTTGGCCACTGTTTTGAAGTATCTCAGGTCTGTCCATGTTTGGTTTGGCCATTTGAGCATTGTCTTGCATGCTTCATGTGTGATACATTTCACTTGTCTTGATACCTTAGCTCCTAAACATGCCATGTATGCATTGTTTGCATGATAGAATCTTGAGCATGCCATTCTAGCACTCATAGAGGAACATGTTGTTTGCATGTTGTCACATTGCATTGCATTGCATATTGTTACCTTGCATTGTGTTTGCATGTTGCTATATTACATCGTGTTTGCATGTTGTTGCATTACATTGTACTCGCATGTTGTTGCATTGCATTATGCTTGGAATGTTGTTGCATTGCATTGTGTTTGGATCGGGTGTTAATCCAAACACGAGAAACGAGGGACGTTTCATACTTGAAGTGATGAAACGTGCCTCATTTCTCGGTCGCCGACCCTCTTGATCAAGTATGATGGAGGTTAAGGCCCTTATGTGTAATTTGTGCATTCATTAACATTGAATTGTGCAAACTCGGCTTCTCGGCCATTGTGCATTGCGATGCTCGGTTGGTGGCCCGAGAGTCGAGTATCGCACTCCCTTGAGCTTATGAAATGATAGAGAGGGTGGTTGTGCACACATATCTTGCAAATACATTGTAGTGCCTCTTCTTGTTCTCTGTTGCAGCAAACTGGAAGTGTGCAGAATTTTCTAGTCGGCAGACTAGTAAAAGTGGCTGGCCGACCACTTTTTCTGGTCTGCAGTAAAGGTAAGTGGTCGGCAAGTGGTCTATACCACCAATAAGTGGTCGGCAATGCTCCTGGAGGTCTCCATGGTGGAGTAGAAGCTATCTGGAGCTTTGTGCAGTGTTCTGAAATCAAATGCAAACAAAGGCAAGTTAGGGCATAGCGATGGATTTCCGAGCGAGGCGATCGAGCATGCATACACTTCTCGCCCCGAGGCTCCTCTTTTACTGCTTTACTTAGCTTTTTTGCTTAGTTAGCTATTTGGTTCTGTACTTAAGTAGTTAATGCACTTAGCTATCAATTTGTGTTGTAATACCTAACTAGTTAACTAGGATTAGTTAATTAGCTTCGTTTTTTAATAATTAGTTTAATTAGCTTAGATTAGCTAGTTAGCTTATTATTTGGACCCTCCGTCGAGAGGGCACAACTGTTGTAATAAGTGTTCGTGTGTGTGATGCATGTCTTCCAACCCCTATTTCTTTCTCCCTTTTATTTACCAGCTTTCAATGGTTAGTTTTAGGGCATGTTTCAATTAGCATCCTTATGCTCGCATGTTTGCATTCATTCATCTGTCTTGCATGCACCGGGCTCGGCGCATCATTCAAATTGCATTGTAGTTCAATACACTTTCTTGAATACGTGTTTCAAAGCATGTTATCAAGTATAGCATTCATATGCCATCTTAGAATAGCCGAGCCTATCTTAGTTGCATTTTTGCATGTGCTGCATTAGACATTATTGACATAGCTAGGATCATGCATTGATTACTAACTAGCTTCTGTTTTGGCTCGGAGTACACTGTGAGTGTTTATGCTTTAGCATCCTTGCATGCGTGTAAGTGTTGCCATGTTTAGCATGCTTGCCATGAGGCTATGTGCTTAACTGCTATAACTGCTTGAATGCTTGTGGGTGGAGGCTCGATTGCCTGAATTGGAACAACTTGATGATTGTGAGTTTTAAGTCTACTTGAAGTGACAAAATCATGTTTTGTAAGCCCACTTGAGGGTGGCAAATCCGCGTCTTAGCCTACTTGCAAGTAGCACCTTCAAACCACTTTAAAAAACAAACATGAGTTGTTTTGTTCCAATCCGCGTGATTGAGTCTATACTTGTATGCTGTGCGTATCACATAGTAAGCTAGCTAATAAACTGGAGTAAGAACACATGTGTTTACAAAAACAACATATCTTGTTAGTAGATGTCGATCCTTTGATCGGGCGAGCGGGGGTGCTCATTTCATGACCTTCCCCCTTCGTACCCAAGTTCCCGAGCTGAGGCAACTTTGGTGATGACGGACACGTGGCCTTAGGCACGAGTCAGGGTTTCCTAAATTTTCCAAAACAAAATATTTAGGTGGCGACTCTGAAATCTGGCAAAGCAGTCCATGTTTGGCACTTCTTGATAAAAATCAGTTTTTCAAAACGATTTACTGGATTTCAACTCTTTGGTGATTTATCAGTCTCACATTGCACTTTGTGAGATTAGATTCAGAACCGTGACATGAGTCCGAACTGTAGTAGCTAAGAACAACAATTAGGCCCTCGCGCACGGAGCGGAGTTCGGGCGGTCTACAATCTCCATAGCCAATAAAAATGCATAGAGTAGTTTTATCATCTAGCTTTTGTCTGTGTTCCTTGGATACATGTGCAAATGCTTTGCACCCAAACACTCTTAAGTGAGAGTAAGACATCTCCTTTCCAGACCATACCTTTTCTAGAATCTCAAAATTCAATGGAACTGATGGCGATATGTTGATCAAATAGCAAGCAACACGAATAGCTTCTCCCCAAAATGACTTTGGCAACTTTGCCATTTTAAGCATACATCTAACCTTCTCCACAATGGTCTGGTTCATTCTCTCGACTACACCATTGTGTTGTGCGGTTCCAGGAACAGTCTTTTCATGCCGGATGCTACGATTAGCACAGTGGGCTTAAACTCCTTTGACGTGTACTCATCTCCATTGTCTGTTCGGAGACACTTCAGTTTCTTTCTAGTCTCCCTTTCCACCACAGTAGGGAATGTTTGAAAATGTTGGAACAACTCAGCTTTGGTCTTTAAGAAATAAACCCATACCTTCTGTGATGCATCATCAATAAACGTTATGAAGTATTTTCTGCCACGCAAAGATTTCACTTCTATGAGACCCCATACATCAGAGTATACTCTGCTCAGCAACTCTGATTGTCTTCTAGATGATGAGTGGAAAGAGACTCTATGATGCTTCCCAAATAATCAGTTGTCACAAGGGTTCAATTTCGCATCTTTGACAAAAGGAATAAGAGACTTCTTTGCCAAAATCTGCAACCCTTTCTTACACATGTGGCCCAGCCTTTTGTGCCACAAATTTGGTAATGCCTCGTCTTCTGCTACGTTGAGGCTATCTGAAATCATATTCACATGAGTCTTGTACAACGTACTAGTTGCTTGTCTTCTGGCTACCACCAGAGATCTCTTCTTCAATTTCCATATGCCTTTGCCGAAGTAGTTCTCATAGCCTTGTCGATATAAGGTTATCCCTGATATAAGATTCAGGCATAAATCAAGAACATGCCTGACATCTTTCAACACCATCGTGCACCCAACTTTGGTTTGAATGCGAACATCACCAATTCCTACAATCTTCAAAAAACTGAAGTTACCCATCTTCACTGTACCAAAATTTCCAGCTTGGTACATATTGAAAAACTCTTTTTGGGGTGTGGCGTAGTGGGAAGTTGCTGTATCTACCACCCACTCGGTGTCGTTGTCTGACATATGGAGGCATTCTTCTTCTCCAATAGAGAATAATGCAATATCCTCTGAGACAGTAGCTGCAGTGTTTCTATCTTCGATTTTTGGCTGTCTATTGCCTTGTTTTTGTTTTCCCTTCAAGACATAACAATATTTCTTTATGTGACCCTTCTTGGCCACAATGGTAACACTTGAACCTTGGCCAGCTCGTATCTTCTCTGGACTTTCCTCTGTCTTGAATATTTTTGCTTATTCCCCTGCCTCTGCATCTACCTTTATTTTCTGTAACGAGGGCATGAGACTGATTTCCACCCATGTCTTTCTTTTTTCCCTCTTTACTAAATAAAGCATCGGTGACCATGTTCATGGTCAGTCGTTCTTCAGGTGTAAAGTTGCTGAGGGACACCACTAATGTCTCTTAACTATCTGGCAAGGAGCTGAGTAGCAATAGGGCCTGCATCTCATCATCCAGTTCCATTTTGACAGTTGCTAGTTGGCTCACCAGATTATGGAACTCACTAGTGTGTTCTGCAACAGAGACGTTGCCTTTTAGCTTCAAATTTACAAGCCTTCTCATTAGGAAGGCTTTATTCTTCAACAGGTACATGCCTTCTAATTTTGTCCAAAGAGCATAGGCATCAGTCTTTTGGGCGACATGGTGGAAGACACTATGATCGATCCATTGTCTAATTTGACCAATGGTATTTTGGTTTTTCCGCTTCTAGTCTTCATCCTTCTCCGTAACTAGTTTAACTCCATTAAGCTCAATGAGGTCAAACAAATCTCGGCAGTACAAGACATCCTTCATTATGGGCTTCCAAATTGCATAGTTAGAAGCATCCAGCTTGATCATGGATCCCAAAGTCAATGTTGATTCCTCCATCTATAATTGTCTTTATAGAAAATGATATATGTCTGAAAAATTAAACTTCGCCGTTGAGTTTGGACTCGTCAAATTACCTAGAAAAGCACTTCGGATTGCCAAAATAAAAACGGTAAATTTTTGAAATTTGATTTCCAAAATCTGACCATACGGATGTGTTCAAAATATTCCAAATAGTTGGAAAGCACAATTGGATCATCAAAAACAGACTTCAAATGACTCAGATCTAACCAAAAACAGTTTAACGGTTTAGATAGGCACAATTTGGAGCGGCTGAGAAGCATCGGATAATTTCTCAAGTTCAGCTAGCCTCAGGTTGACATTAGCGACGGCGGCATGGCTTGGTTAGTGGCTCGGTCAACGCAGCTCGGCTCTGGTCAACGATTCTAGTCAACGGCTTGGTCAGCGGATCAGAGCGCAGGTTGGAGCGGGTCAAACCGATGACGTCAGCGATATGGCATTATCTGCTGACGTCAGGTCATTTTCTTCCCTGGTTTCGCCCGTGAAGCGCGTGCAGCCCGTCTCCAGCGCGTGGGAACGACATCAGTGGCGAGTGGAGTGTATACAGCCTCCTCCGACCTCCGTTTTCAACGCGGTTTTTTCTTGTGCGTTTGTTTTGTCGAGAGCTTCAACCTGGTGTGATCAAAAGTGGATTTCGACCACTTTGAAATATGGGAAATTCTGAAAAACAAACTTTGTTTTTCCGAAAGACACACAACTAGGCTCTGATACCACTTGTTAGGATTAAAGACACCTAGAAAAAGATCAACAAGCAATCACACACACAAATGAGACACAAATATTTACGTGGTTCGGCTCAATGCCTACGTCCACGGGAGAGAAAACTTCACTATGAACAAATACAAAACGGAGGAGGAGGAGTCTCACTCTCTCAACTCAACTCTCAGATCA
The DNA here is from genome assembly GCA_030407325.1 of Camellia japonica. Classification (NCBI taxonomy): domain Eukaryota; kingdom Viridiplantae; phylum Streptophyta; class Magnoliopsida; order Ericales; family Theaceae; genus Camellia; species Camellia japonica. The sequence goes on along the minus strand of JAPPVO010000024.1, from coordinate 117,448,568 downwards.
GACACTTCTCACAACTCTCTCTTTTCTTCACACTTTGATATATCTATCTCAGCTCACAGCTCTTCCCATTTATACACAAACGGGAGAGCCAAAAATCAATATCTACTTGCCAACAACCAACTACCAAAATAAATAGAAAGCCATTGGCACAACCACCCTAGGTTAGAAAATCTTCAAAAAATCTATAGCCCAAAAATCTGTAACTGCTACATTTGACTTCCATGACCTACTTCACATGGTGTGGATACTCAACACTAATCACTGTGGTAGAAGCACTGGTACCCATACATAGGTTACTTGAGTTTGCATATTCTTGAATATCCACTTCAACCTCCATGCTTGATTGGTAAATCTGTTTTGACAAAAGTCACTATAGCCTCCCAACCAAATTCAAAATCATCATAAAGGGTATCCTTAAGTGTCAATTCCAGAGGATCCAAGTAAAAAAAACATATCATAATGGACATGCCTTTTGCATTGACAAACAAGATTCCGGCAATATAAAGCTTGCTTGGTTAAACTTCGATTTTCAAAGTGAAGGAAAAAACCTTTTCTTTAGCATTCCCAAATTGATCAAAATATTGCTAATTTGTCAAAATTCAAACCAAACAGTTCAAACCAAAGCTAAAGGGTGTGTTTGGTTTGTGTTTTGAAATATGTTTTTGGAAGAAAATTTCCAAAAACATGTTTGGTTACAAAATTTTTCAAAAAAATTTCAAAATTACTTCTCTCTCTATTACATATCAATCAATCACTTTTTCTCTCTTATCTTTCCTTCTCAATCACTTTTTCTCTTACACACATTTACTCAACTATAACAAAATATCAAATTATTCTAAATTTTCAAATTCAAAAATTATTTTCAAAATATACAACCAAATATGCACTAGTGAGTCTGAATTTAAGAAGACAAGACAAGCCAAGAGCAAATATATGTCCAAAATGTACATGCAACAACAAAACACACTAGATCGGGACATCAAAAATCAATAGTACCTAGATGATTTTTGAAGACCTCACCAACATTGAAAACACTTGTGATTTATTGTGATTTATTAAATTAGAAGCAAAAATCAAAACATTATGATTGGTTCTTAAATTGAAATGATATATTTTTCTTTTTTTGCCATCGGTTAAAAAATATAGTACATATATAATACCATCTTACATTGAACTAGACATTTAAACAGAGCCAGCCCTGAGATTTAGGGGGCCCAAGGCGACCTTCGGAAAAGGGGCCTTTCTCACATTGAAAAAAAAAAAAAAAAAGTTGATGGATAAATGGATAAAAATTTATTTGCACATATAATCATTAAAATTATAAACAAAAATTTACTTTCATATATTAAGATAGGAAGCAATCATTACAAATACTCAAAAAACTAAAAATCTAGTTTTGTTGCTTTATAGTTTAGCAATATCCAGTTTACAATTGAACCAACTATCACATAAACATTACTCTTCTCACATTTTTAGCTGCAAAATCACTAATGAAGCTTGCATAATCAAATTTATCCACCATATCCTTTTCAATGGATAACAAAGCTAACACATTCAATCTTTCTTGTGACATAGTTGACTGAAGGTAAGATTTGATTAACTTCAACTTTGAAAAACTTCTTTCTCCAGAGGCCACTGTAACAGGTATAGTTAACAAAATTCTGTACACAATCCATGTATTTGGGAAACAACCATCCATTGTTTTCAAATAATTTAATACTTTAATTGGCCTTTTGATTCCTTCCGGTAAAACTTCTTTCAAGACATTCAACTCTGAAAATAGATCTCTCCCATCAATATCAGAAAGTTCATCATGTTTCAAAAAATCTTCAAGATTAACACAATAAGTCTTCAAACATTCCTTGTTGGTAGAACTCAACTTTTTCAAATCAAACAAAAATCCAAAATTTTCCTTATATACTTGAAATTTTCCAATCTTTAAATCCATTAGTAGCCAACTGAGTCTTTTTCCCATCTTCCTTAAATAACTTACAACAAAAGCAAAATACTTTGTTTGAAGCATCTGAATATACTAGCTATTTCCTATCTTGCTTCTCTTCATTTGATAAATTTCGAATGTAATATATAGAGGAGAAATGTCTATCCTTGTCATCTCTAGGAAAATTGACAACATTACTTCTTATAGGACCTCTTTCAACTAATAAATCTCTGAAATTCTGATCAATCTTGTCCCAGTTACTTGGGTCATTAATATTTAAGGTCCATATTCAACATTAAAATCTTCACTTTCAGTGGCTTTCTCATTCACCAAATCTTCATTGTTATTCTCATTCAAACATTCAATAGGCTCTTCAACACCCAAATCTTCATTATCATTCTCATTACATTGATTAAGTTCTTCAATTACCAAATCTTCATCAACCAAACATGAACTTTCTATTTGGTTCTTGCTACCAAAAAATTTATCAAGCGCTCCCGATTGAGATTCAATAAAATTTTCTAATTTTTGCTTCTTTTTCCTTTTTTCACATCCAGAAATATACTTCCTAGGAGGCATGACTACTCTATATAATCACAAATCCACACAAATTCACAATCACTGATCTCTGCAAATAATATACTTTCAGAATTAGAGCACAACAAAAATTATAGACTTTCACTAAAGCACATAAATTAGGTAATTTTCTAATTTAAAGAACAAATTATATAGGGCAAGAAATTAAGAGAAAAATTAGGGCAACAAATTAAGGAAAAAATTAGGGCAAAAACTTCCTCCATTTAAATGTGATATATATATATATATATATATATAGAGAGAGAGAGAGAGAGAGACACGGTTTTGATGCCCAAAATCGTTAATGCTCAGCTTCCGTCAAATATGGAGGAGAGGAGAAGACTGAAGACTCACGGTTTCATCTTCATCAGTCCAATGCAAGAAGAGAGAGAGCAGTCCAATGCAAGAAGACTCACGATTTCGCCAAATATGGAGGAGACAGAGATGTGTTTCATTCTTCTCAGGTGTTGTGTTTCATTCTTCTCAAAGATGTGTTTCAGCAAATATGCAAAGACCCATGTGAATTCATTCTGCTTAGGTGGGTATATCCTGGTGTGTTTCACGTTTTTGGAGCCCATGTTCATTGGGCCTCTATTATGATATATATATATATATATATATTGTTTGGCCCTACATTCAATTGTGCTTATTATATTTGGATTTTTTTTTTATATCTAAGACAAAAAATCATATTTTGGGACCCTATTTTTAGCCCAAATTTGGGGGCCCAAGGCGCAGGCCTCTTTGGCCTGCCCTCAGGGCCGGGCCTGCATTTAAATATGAAAAAAATTAAATAAATAGTCACAAATATATAGCAAATGTAATAAATTTAATATAGACTCTAAACAAATACAAAGAAGACTCAAGCATAGTGAAGAGTTTTCAACAAATTTAACAAGCACAAAGACTAGAAGGAAAAAAGATTTCAAGCATAACAGAGAGATGGAGTCGTTTATTAGCGATTTTATTTATTTATTTATTTATATTTGTTTTTGAGAATTTGGAAGTAAAAATTTGTTTGATATTGTTGTTTGGGAGAGACTTCGGCTTTTGAACCTTGTGAGGCCCACCACATGCCTCACTTTGACGATGTATGTAGATTATTCATTTCGGCAATGTTACGTAGTTTAAATTTTGTGGTTCAAAAGTGACTCAAATGGTCAAAACGTTTTGACCATTTGAGCCACTTTTGAGCCACAAAATTTGAGTTACGAGACATTTTCCTATTCATTTTGTTCAATTCTGCATGTAAATCATTCATAAAAAAATTCATATTGATCTGATGATAAAATCATGAGTTATGATTATTAAATCAAAATTAACGTTTTTGGATCTGGTTTTCTAAATTTATTTTTTTGAAAATTTGAGAGTTTTTGTTCGGTTAAGTCCAAAAATCAAAAAAAAGTTTTCAAATTTTTTTTTTCTTTTTCGGAAGCACACTTGGAAATAGAGATGTGATTTGATGTGACTTATTCTTTTTTGTTTTCTTTCTACTTTTTAATGTGACTTGTTCTCTTTTGTTTTGCTTTTTATTTTTTTTTGGTGTTGCTAAATGGTTTCAGTAAGTTGACCGAAAGTCCAATGTGGCGAGATTTTGAATTTTACGTTGACACAATGTTTAATGTGAAGGGATTTTAAATTTAAAAACAAAACAAAATTCAAATATACTTTTGTATTTGATTAAAAGTTTGTAAGTTGGTTACTTCATTTTTTTTTATGCCAATTTGTGATTAAATTATGTATTTTGTGATTTATATCATGCAAATTTTATATTAAAATCACAAATTTAATGATAGGATATGCACCCATAAAAGAGTAGACACCAAATTATTTTTTGATACATATATAATATGTACATATATATACATAAAATAAATATAATAATACTTTTGATGTGACAATAAAAAAAATAAATTTATTATTTAATACATCATTTAGGCTGCCCCCTCATTTTTTTTTTCTCTCTCTCTCTGGAGGAAAATTTGAATTTCTTTCCGATTGTCAAATTTTTAGAAACTAAACACACATCTATTTTCAAAACATAATTTTTAAATTACTGTTGTAAAAGATAACTCAAAGAACAAAAACCAAACCTAATGAATGATTTTCTTTGTGAATGGTCATCACAAATTATCAAACTAAAATACACAGTTTAGATCATTTGTTGGGGCCCAAGATAGGCTCCACAAGGCTCAATAACATCTTCAGTCCACAAAGTGGACTATTCCAACCCTTTTTTTTCATAAAAGTGGATCATACTTCATCAAAATTTTGGAAAATTAAATTAAAATAAAATCTATTTGTTTGTTTTGGAAACAAGTTTTCACTCTTCTTCATCTCCCCCATCCCACCTTCGCAGTTCGCCGACTTTGGTCATCACCTAACAATTCACTAAAGTCTGGTTTAGCGTGTCTTGAAAAAGATATAAAGTAAAAAAATTATTTAAAAAGTTAAAAAGTTATCATTATTCATAAAAAAAATATATATATATAAAAAAAATAAATTTACACATAAAAAATACAACTTAACTTTTTGCTGAAGTGATGGGCTGTTGTACTGGTCTAGAAATGATTGCCTCCTTTGCGGGCAACCATTTAGATTGTGTTGTTCGGCCCGTGGGGGCTACCATGGGTCACATTTTGATAATCTGAACCGTTCAATATGTAGAACTTGTTGAGTACTACATGCCTATAAACAATCACGTTGATTGGATATCGCTAATTATATGATCAAATCAGTTTTGTATAAAAAAAAATGAATGGTGTTATAGTTAACTGGTGAACAAAAACTAATCCGATTAATGTGATTTCGATATCCGATCAATGTGATTTTTTATAGGCATATAGTACTCGACGAGTTCTACATATTTAACGGTTCAGATTATCAAAATGGGACTCGTGGTGGGCCCCACGGGCCGAACAACACAGTCCAAATGGTTGTCCGCGAAGGAGGCAATCATATCCTTATCTCCTACACTCTGTCCAGAAAAAGTTGTCGTACAGCCTATTACACTTACTTCTCCAGTACACTTATTTATAAAATTTTTTATTACACATTTTTTCATAAAAAGATAAAAAGTTAACCCAAACATCCATATTTTTTTCTCAACTTTTAAGTTCAAAAGACAAAAAGTGCACTTATTTAAGACACCCCAAATATATTTTTTATTATATTTTTTTTCAAATATTTATATAGACCGAAGAAATTTTTTGGTTTTAATTTTTACAAAAGAAACATAAAACTTATTTTATGTTGTATTTGATTTTTACTCCCGGTTTAAGAATTTCTTTGTATAAGTTATAAATTGTATCGATTTTGGTGGACTCGAACCAACTAATCGGTTGATTAATTAGGATTGATGTCTTCTATTTATTTGTACTGTTGGATGCTTTGAAAATTACTTTGCACTCTTTCTTTTATGAATGAAGTGTTTTTGTTTTGCAAAAATAGAGAAAATTGGAGTGATTTCCACCACATTTGTGGCTTTACCTAATTATGATTCTTCCCTTGTTGGGTGGGTTGTCCTTCAATGTTGTAAGTATATGATTTGAAATGGGTTGATTTACGTGTTTTATTTTAATAATTTGAATGGTTCATTTTGTAAGATTATATATATATATATATATATATATATATTTTGTTCATGACAAAAGTTAAGTTTATCTTATAATCATAATATTTTTATTTTATTGCATTTGTTTCAAAAAAAATAGGCAATAAATATTTTTTTAAAATAAACAATTCATTTATTTGAAAACAAACACGATAAAATAAAAAAAATTACGATTATCAGAACAACTTAATTTTTTTAATGGATAACACACTGATGATCCTACAAAATAAATGATTCAAATTATTAAAATGAAACCAAAAGTGTAATTTACGGACCTCTCAAATTCAAATTTAAACTTGAGAAACTCAACCTAGTCAAAATATCTGACAGTTTTGTTATTTTGTGGCATTTGGATATGGTTGTGGGCATGCAAAATGAGAGTTTTAATATCATCACAATTCACAAATTAGTTATTATCTTGCATAGCATGGCTTTTATTTTTATTTTTATTTATTTTATTTATTTTTTCTACTTGGACAATTTCATAATTTTTATATTTTGTTTACAATTTGTGTCTCTTTTGATAACACTTATAAATCAATTATTTAAAAAAAATCACTAATTGTTTTTTATTGCAATTTTAGATTATAATTTATTTCATTTTTTCAACAAAATTGAAAAAAAAAAAAAAAATTGATTATAATTTTTTTAGTGCATGTAAGATATATTTGCACCTAACGTGTGGCCAAATAAGTTTAACCTTAATATATATATATAAAAGGTTATGCTAACAAATTTACAACTTATTTTAACTCTTTCAAGCTAATAATCTAAAACGATATAATTATAAAAACTTAGTAATAGATGATACTAAATTACATGTGATATCAAATTGAGTCATTATCTATCAATACTCTATTCATAATAAATATGAGTCTCATTAAATCACTAAAACTATGACACATAAAATGATAATAAAGTATTGTACATAAATTTGTCATATTAATATTCATTGTTATTCAATGATGAGAAATAATATACAAATATTTTTTTTGAGTTGGTTTTATAAATATTTTTAGTAAAGTTTTAATTTTTTTTACCTTTTATGATAAGGTTATTATTGCTAGAAAAAAACCTATATATTTGATAAATATTAATTTATTATTATTATTGGGTAAAATTTAAGTGAGTGTTGGATAAGATAATACCAAATGTTGCTTAAATAAATAAGAATTTTATGGGAGTGTTTAGTGATTAAAAATGTCAAATATTGTTACTTAGGCAAGGGCTATCAATGGATTGGATTTAATCCAAATCCGACCCAAATCTGATTCGATAATTCGAATCCGTATTATATGTTTATTAAACGGATCGAACATGCAAAAATCTGATCCGATTATTCTCAATTTGAATGAAGAAAACAAAAAATGAAAAAAAAAAATCAAATTATATAAAATTGTAGCTAAATAAATAAATAAATGGATCGGATCAGATCAGATCAGATCGGATATCCGAAATTATCAAATTCAGGTTCAAATTCGGGTGATCTATAATTGGATATGGGATAAATAGATTCAATTCGGATTCGGGTTTGTCTTAATTGGATCTCTTACCCCCAATTAAAAACATTTTCGAGGGATCATTACAAAAGAGAAAGGCCCCCATATACTAGTCCCTTAAATTCATTTCTTTTCTTAAATGAAGAAGTAAAAAAATAGGTAGAAAATAATATTTTGTTTGTAAGTCAAAATTTCGTTCAATACGAGTTATGTCAAAATTATTGTCTCTCTGTTTGGAGGGAAGACGACTGGATTAGATCAGGGATACACAAAAATAATATCAACAATTTATATACAAACGAAGAACTTTCCTCCTCCTCTGATAACAGGAACCAGAACTGTAATAACCCCAAAAGTCATCCTTATTTAATTAGGGGTTAATGTGTTTTAATTCAACTATATCCATTGGAATTGAGAATGTTTTTATCTATTTTGGGGTATTAATTGAGGTAGTGGTGTGATGGTAAAGTAAGATTGGACCAAAACCTTAATTCGAATAATTCGCCTACGATCAGCCGTCACTCTTTTGCCCTTTTCTTTTTCCACACTTTGAATTTGGATGTGAGGTTAGAACCATTGGAAAGCTTATTTCCGGGGCTTCAATTTGGACGCAAGAACGACCTAAAACGGAGTCCGGATGGAAGAGTTACACCTGTTCAAAGTTTCGAAATCTGTGCTGGGTGCAGGTCCGCTCGAGCGGGAACAGGGACGCTCGAGCGGGAATAGCGGGTACAGCAGCTTAAAATCGGGATTTTTAGATCATTTCTCACATCTTCTTTTTCCCTCTTCTTTCCTTTGTCTTAGGGCCGAAAAACCCTAGGTCCTTGATCTCCAATACTTCCATTTCCCTTGGGTTTGAGTAAGATCTTCCACCAAGGAGTGAAGAAGGCAAGAAGGTGAACATTTTCAACCGATTGGAATTTCGAGATTTTGGAGGATTCTTCTCAAAGCTTTGCTCCTTGCTTGATTCTTGAGGTAGGGGTTCTAGTTCTCTTCACTACCTACATCAATAGATAGATTTGCGGTATTTTCATTGTATAAATGTACAAATTTCCATTTTTGGGCATATAGTGTCTAGTATGAGAATTGGGGGTTTTGGGGTTTGTGATGTTGGGAGTTAAATTGGTGGGTTTAAATGATGGATTGGGAATCCTAGATGTAGAATCATTGGGAAAATTGGAATTAAAAGTGATGATTTAAGAAGTTTGATTGTTTTGTTAAAAATCCTCATTTTCCTTGAAACCCTAGGTTGATTAATGATGATAACCAATGAATTGGCCCAAATTGAAAGTAGAGTGATGAAATTGAGATATTGATTTAGATGTGTTAAAGTTTAATTGGAATTTGGAAATGTTTGGAAATTATGTTTAAAATTTGCGAATGAACCCTGTTATAAATGTTGGAATTCATGCTACCATGTAAAGGAAAATTGGGGAAATAATCTATTAAGGATATGGATGACATGAACTCGATTTGGAATGTTAAAATGAGATTCAAGGGTTTATTTTGAATTATGTTGAATTGTAAATGTTGTTAATGAACTAAATGATGTCGTACTATGATGGATTATGTTTGAATTACGTGACTTGTGTAGGGTTAGCTACAAGGGCGGACCACGCACCTAAACACTGTGAGTAATAGTACTATAATTGTACATTATTTATCGTTAATAATCATTGTTATTAATATTCTGTTCTTGTGGGCAATTATGCTAACATATGTGGGGATTGAGGCTTATGTAAGCAGTGAAGGATTTAACATACCTCAGTTTGGCTCTGAAACTACTTTACATTTCGGGTATGTTCAATGGTTAACGATAATGTATCGGTCATGTGTTACAACCTGTAAAGTATCCATGATTCTGCACAGAAACGATATGTAAATTATTGATGCTATGGAATTGGTAATAGAAGGACATCATATATGTAAACTCCATTTATCGGGGCATAATATTTTGAATGGGAACATGATATTCCGAATATCCTCTTGGGGGACTTCAGTGCATGACTTACGACATAGATATTTGTTTCGAATGGATTAACATGATTGGGCAGCTAGTTAGGACTATGGATGGTGCTATAGTTGTATGTTTTGTTTACTGCTAATGAACACTATTAACGTGCTGTTATCTGTAAATTACCCTTATTGGATTATAGTGAATGAGAAGAACAATGATGCTTGTGCATCCCGAACCCTTATGCTTTGTCAGTGATAACTCAGGACTGATGTGGGGTAAGTCATTCCGTTTCTATTAGTAATATTCTGATTTACATGAGACGATTATGACCATTTGAAAGGAATCATGAGATGATTTATGTATCCTATTGTGTGACGTTATTTATATGAACTTGGGGCTATTCTATTTTGGATATTCATTCTGTTTACGTATCATGTTCTGTACTTGTTCCGTTTATGATATGACATGGTATACACTGTTGTTTTAAAACTTATTGATTTTGGTATGGAACAGAGTGCTGTATGGAACTAAGTGCTACACCTTGGTGGGAGTCACCTCTAGAATCCATACGAGCCACCTCTTGAGTCCATACACGTTTCTGTATAGTTCTGTTATTATTTGGGCCTAAGGCCGTTCTGTTATTATTTGGGCCTAAGGCCGTTCTGTTATTATTGGGCCTAAGGCCGTTCTGTTATTATTTGGGCCTAAGGCCATTCTGTTATTATTGGGCCTAAGGCCGTTCTGTTATTATTGGGCCTAAGGCCGTTCTGTTATTATTTGGGCCTAAGGCCGTTCTGTTATTATTGGGTCTAAGGCCGTTCTGTTATGATTGAGAATTCTGTTATTTCTGGGCCTATGGCCATTCTGTACACATTGGGCTTAAAGTCACTCTATTAAGAAAATTAGACCTATGACTATTTGGAAATAACTACAGGATGTAATCAATCTTGTGTCTCTGCAGTTTTCTGTTTTATTATTTAAGCTAAACCTTACATTATTTATGTACTATTATTCACTGAGTTTCACTCACTCTGTTTTGTCTATTTCTGTAGGTAATCAACTGGAAAGCCAGTCCTAACCTATGAGACTTGTCTTCTCTTGTCAATCTTAGTGTGTCCAGGCACTTAGGATAGAGCCACGCATCTAGTAAAGCTTTAACTAGGTTTTTGGTTTATGTTTTGATGAGTTACCTATGGTTGGATGTAAACGATCCTTTTCCTCTTTTGTACTTTTGTGTGAATGGGAATCTCTGTGACTAAGCCCGGATATATGCTTCCTGTGTATTATATATTTAATGTAATGATTGCGGTCCTGGCATAGTAGTAGTAGCTCAATGGATGTTATATTTAAGTTATTTTAAATTGCTAATGCTTCCGTTCAGGCCCCACTTATTATATATATCAGGTTAAATGTCCGTCTTCGAATAGGTCATGCCCAAATCTTTTAGGAGCGGGATTGGGGCGTGACAAGAACAGTGGCCCATCCGCCCAGTCTTCCTCTACCTTGAAGGACCCTCAAGAACAAGCAAAACTACTTGGGCCAGAAGCCTCGGACGACACAATTATTTCTCCGGCAGAATAAGCTTTAAGGACTAGGATCAGGATGCCATCTACAACGTCATAGACGATATCAAATACTCAACAGTCCCTACCGAATTAATGAAAAATTTAGTAGGCTGCCAGAGAGTTTTCCATGTATTTGTTAAATTCTAACCAGATCTCACTATTAGAGGAAGAATTCCTTATATTATATTAACTAATAGGGACAGTAGTTGGTTAGATGCAATGTCCCCAAAAATGAGAGAATGATTTGATATTAATATAACCACTGTCATGATTAGTGAAAAATTTTATTAATTTTATTTATGAAACCACTCAAAGTTTTATTTACTTACTACATTTCCCTTATCATTAACTATTACATCTTAAGTCACGTCACTATTTTTTACACTGATGATTACATTTCGTAAAACATTAGAAAATTCTGCAGGGTCCATAACAACTAATCCTCTATGATCAACTTCCTCTTTGCTAACACCAACCTTCGAAATCGACGGACCAGGATCAACATCACTAGTGTCATCACTACCTCTACGTACATCAATCTCAAACAAACTCAAACGACCTTTGCATTTATGAATAACTGAACCACTTTTCCCAAAACCTCCTAACAACAAATCTTTTCACCTCTCCGGTGAACCCACAGACTTAGTCCATATCAGAATCGGAATGGCCTTCGTAGGAGGACAATGTCAAACATCAATATTTTCATTACTATATTTTTTAGATAACACAACAATAGAGGGGGCCCTCATTTTTGAATCTTCTGGCATGTCACTGGTAAAATACTTTAGATACCCCTTCATTTTACAATATGTAATCCCCCTTTTAATAGTTGAATTTTCAACTTGATACTTCATCATCCATGCCACTTGTTTGTCATTAATTGAACAATAACCATTCCCATAATAGACTAACTCGCATTGACAATCCACAGGGAAAAGAAACCACGTCTGTAGACTGTCATTACCATCTAATGTCTGATCATAAACATTTACTCTGACCAACCCACTGGCATCGGGTGCGCAAAGGGGGGAATATTTTATCAATATTTTATCAACCTTAATACTCTTTTGTTTGTATCTCAACCTCAACTGAGAAAATAAATTAGGCAAAGCAAGTTCAATATAACTGAAATCACTTGCTGAAACACCTTCAACATCACCAGTTTTTATATCGTTGGTCCTTCGAGGTAGAGGGAGACTGGACAGATGGGCCAGTAATTTTGACATAACTCGTATTGAACGAAATTTTGACTTACAAACAAAATATTATTTTCTGCCCATTTTTTTTACTTCTTCATTTAAGAAAGGAAATGAATTAAAGGGGCTATTATATGGGGGCCTCTCTCTTTTGTAATGATCCCTCGAAAATGTTTTTAATTGGAGGTATTTTTGTGACGTAATCGGTGGGACATCTTTCCTTGCAGAGTGTAAAGAATTGTTCCTCCATTTCTGCTTCTGCAAGTATTCCCCTCCAGAGTTCATCTCTGTTCTTTGAAGGACTTTTCCCCTTAGATGAAAATTCTCCCCATTCGACGAACTCGCCCCCTTTCTGTATATATTGTCGACTTGCTGTTGGCGAGTGACGTCTTTCTATACTTGGATGATAGATTCTGCCATTGGTTCTAGTGAGATCGAAAAATCTCGGGTTGGAGGTTCGGATCTTCTTCGTGCATTGAACCATGGCATGAAGGTGAGGGTTTCCATCTTCGTAGAGCTCCCTTGCGACAAGTATGTAGTATGTGATAGACCACAACTTCGTCTTTAGCATCTTGTCCCAATTGAACATTTCTAATTAATTTTATACCCTTAACCACGATCTTGTCTGATTGATAGTTACATCTCTTATTACCCAACTCAATATATCTTGTCTGATTGACGGTCATATCTCTTATTACCCAACTCAATATCATTAAGCAATCTCGTCACACCTTTATTATCAAATTTAACATCCCTTAATTGTTCATCGTACAGTTATAACTTCCTTACTCCCCTTTTTGTCCAAATTCTGTAGATTCTGTTACCCCTGCTAACCCTTCTGTTCAGACACCTTAGCTTTGATATTTTTCCCTCTGCTCCTCGTACCCATAAATAAACTTCGCTGGAGCTGTGTGACTGGGGGGACGCTGTATTAATATTACCAGCGCCCCCCTTCCGCTGATCTGGGCCGTCCATTGTTGTACTTATGGACACGTGTATGGATGAAGTTAAAAGGAAGTCACACCTGGGCCCAGGTGTGAGTGGTGTGAGTACTTTTGATTCGTTTGTCAGATAGTGCTATACACATGTCACTCTTTTGGTGGTTTGCGTGATTGTAAAGTAAAGATGTTGTCAAAACGAGTGACATAAATCAAAGGCGGGAAAATAAATGTGTTTGAATTATTTTGAATGGGGTATCTTCGTCCTTACACGAGACACTTTTGCTATATATTTGGTACCAGAAAACATTTTATGGCAGAGAGGAATATGCTTTTACAGTGAGATAACTATTGTGGTGAAGTTATTTTCTGGTACTTTGTTTCGTCTCTCCTTTTCAGTCTTTTGTTGTTGTTAATTGTTTTGATATACAATGTTGTACTCGTTAGAAGAGTATCCTGAGAATTACGGGCAATTCACTCAAATGTGAGTTATACTTCAAATTATTTTCCTTTTTTATCCAATTAATAGTAAAAAAAAATAAATATTTTTATTGCATCCTAATCAAACATAATGCAATAATCTCCAATTCTTATTTAAGAGTAATGATAATTACATAAAAAAAAAAAAAAAAAAAAAACCGGAGAGTTCGAACCGTATAACAAAATAAACTTTGAATTTTTAATTTTTTCAATTTAAACCCTAAATTTTTTATTTGCTTTCAATCTAAACCATTTGCCTACTTTTATTAAGTAAAATAAATTAACAAAAATGTATTTTAGACATTAAATTCAACGGAAATTATATTTTAGATATTTGCTACACACTTACATTGAGTTTAATGATTAAATATAAATTTTTTCGTCCGTTTTATTTAACAAAAATAGACAAATGATTTAGATTGAAAATAAATCATAAGTTTAGAATTTAAGTTGATAAAATTAAAAATTAAAAATTTATTTTGTTACATGGTTCAAACACTGTGATTTTGTTTTGTAATTTTTCCAATAGAATTTTATACAAATTTATATATATAATAATATAACTTCTTTTGGTTACTTCATTTTTAATCAAAATATAATCTATCATTGTCTTCATAATTTCAAAAATGTCAGTGACACTTCATTATAAATATTTTTTTCCTGTATAAATTTTTTTGTTTGTAAACAATTTTTCTTTTATATAATTTTTTAAAGATAATATTGAGGAATGTTTGGTTTATTAAAATAAAAGTGAAATGTAATATAATAATTATTAGGGAAAATTATAAAAAACAAAAAAATTCCAAGGGTTTGAACCCCATAATAAAATAAACTTTAGATTTTTAATTTTGTCATTCTAAATCCTAATCTTTTTGTTTATTTTTAATCTAAACCATCTATCTATTTTCATTAACTAAGGTTGACGAAAATAAAAGTATTTTAATCATTAAAGTCAATAAAAATAATATTTTACATATTTTTTATACATTTACATTGAGTTTAATAATTAAAATATTATTTTTTTTTCTGTCCGTTTTACTTAACAAAAATAGATAGATGGTTTATATTGAAAATTAAACAAAAAAAAAAATTTTAAATTGACAAAATTAAAAATTAAAATTATCGATTTTATAAAATGATGTTATCTATTTTGTAGTAAAGCAAATACTATTTAGTTTTATTCAATAATGTGTGTTTGGTTAGAGGATTTGAGAGAGATTTGGAAAGGAAAAGGAAAAAGTTAGGTAAAATGTGAATAAAATATATCTACATTTTACCTAGTTTCACACACATTTTCCCTTTCCCTTTCCAACTTTCCAAATCTCCCAACCAAATGCAGTATAAAACTAAAAGTATTGTAGTTGTGAAATTTAAATTTATTACAAAAATTATTATTTTGTAAAAGATAAATTTATTATAATAGTATCTCTTTTTTTTTTTTTTAGTTTAGTTATATATGTAGGATAAAGTTGGCTTTTATAACTGTTTCCAAAAAAAAAAAAGTTGGCTTTTATAATTAGTACTTTATGCAATATTTGGAAATAATTTGGATATGGTTAGAGACAATTCCACATTGTTTGAAAAGTATAGGAAAATGCACGATGCACTTAGGTCATATTTGATTCACAAGATTAATAGTGAAGTATTAATAATCTTATTAAATTAGTGTGGTATTCACTATCCAATTGGATTAATAATCCCACCCCTACCCCATTACTAATAATCCTACAAATTTGTTGGATTCATTATCCATTGGATTAATAATTCTAAACCAAAATGTTAAAACAAACATAGGATAATTGAGTCCACGGATTAATAATCTCAATCCCATACTCTAATCCACCCAATCAAACATGCCCTTAGAGATTTGTTTTCCCTATTTTACTTTTTTAGTGCTGTGCATGTTTACTTGGCTTTGTAAATCAGTTGTTGATTAGGAACAATATTAAAATTAAAAAGAATTATCAATACGTCTTATTTTACTATTAAAATTACTATGGAACCCTATCAAATTTTACTATGGACAACTGAGTTCTATTTTTGATAAAATATTTTTAAAATTTTTATTACTCCATAATGGTGTAAGTTACCTCAATTTTACCCCTCATTTATGAATAACAATTTCATATTTGTTTTTTAATCTAAGCAAAATTATAATTTTCATTTGTAAAATTTATGATATTATATTAAAAAATCATAAATCCCGCTAAAAAATTACCAATAAGTTCCTTCTTTAAAAAAAATTACTATTGAGTCATATCAAATTTTAATATAAATAAATAAGTCTTTTTTCATTTTTTATTTTATAAATTGTTATAAAAAACTTAAATTATTCATAACAATATAAATTATTTTAATTTTATCTTTCTCATTAAAATATAAATAAAAAATTTAATAAATAATTTTAATTTTTTAAAATTTTATAATAAAAATATTTTTAATTGTTGAAATTATTTGAATTTTCATAAAAAAAAATATAAGTACAAGATTCATCAACTATCTCATGCATTGAGAAATATATAAATTTGTCATAGTAGTATTTTCATAGTTTTTTGGAATATTAATAGCATTTTGCCTTTCAAATTGTTTATACTAAAAAAATTCATAATTTGAAATAACATAAAATGATGCATTTTATACCATAGGTGTTTCGATGTAATTGTTATTTATGATTTTTTTAATATAATATTAATATTTTTTACAATTAAATTTTTAATTTTAATTAAATTAAAATTGTTTATTAAATTGTTCATAGAAGGGTAAAATTAAGATAAAATACACCATTATGAAGCAATGAAAACCTTTTAAAAATATTTTATGATAAATATGATTTAATTGTCTATATTAAAACTTGGTACAACTTAATAGTAAGTTTGAAAGTAAAATTGAATTTATTGGTAATTTCTCTTTAAAACTAAGCAGCATAAATTAATTGTTTGCTTTGAAAATCAGCAATGATTATAACCATCCACACAACTTGTAAATAAATTTAGTGCGTTTTTGTAACAGATAATTCGTGAGAGTCCAGAGTGTTGGGTCGTATGTTATTTGTGTTGGAAATAAAGGTTTTATAGGTTTATTTTGAGCCAATTTTGAGCTTAAATTTGAGTGGAGTCCACACGTCTTTTGAGGTGGGTCCGAATAAGTCACGTGTTCTTTGCCGCATGTCAAGTCACACGGTGAAAACAGTTATCAAAACCATTTATGAGTGAATGAGAACTTGACGTCGTTTTCGGATTCATGAAATGGACAATTAAAGAATTAAATGTGAGTTTCCTTAAAATGGGTTGTCCCACATTGAAACTTTAAGAAAGCTTTCATGAGTCAGTGTACAACCTTGGGTTGGGAGGAGTTATGGATAATATGAACCTTAACCCAAACCACCACACACGCGCGCCGCTGCCGCTGTCTGTCCAAGTGTGGGTGTGGGTTGTAGGTCAGGTCAGTTCTAACATTAATTTTTTCTTGCAGGAAATTATTTAAATTTCAAAATGTATTTGAATTCAAATTTTGGTCAAAAAATTTTGTGCCTCTTTTCAAATATGAAATCCACAACTGATTAGTCAATCTGAACAGTTTTTCAAACTGTTGAATTTCGGACAGATTCATAACCGCCCAGACAGATTCAAAATCTAAGTAGTTTTATAACTGTTGTAGCTTCCAGCAGATCTGTTTGAATTTTGAACTGTATCTGTTCAAAACAATTTCATACATGTTCATTCAAAATGAGACCTGTTCGGGTTTGTCAAAATTGCCTATAAATACCAGCATTTCCATCAGTGTTCTGGGATCAAAAACATCCAGAAAAAATCTGTTTCCTTTTCGGTTTTGCTCTCTCTTTGCATTGTTCTTCATATTAATTTTTAGGAAAATTAAAAAGAGTATAGAACACAAGGTTTTGTTCACTGTACAAGTTGTTTGGAGTGTTACAACAATTTGAGAAGATCATTATATCTTGAGAGATAGACGTCACTTGTCCGTAAGCACCGTAGCAGGGTGAATCTATCTTAAGGATAAAGTATCGCACACTCGACTTGATCTTTTAAATATTTAATTCGGTTTGATAAAATAAATTCGGTACGTAATTTATTTTTATTTGTCTGATTTGTTTCAAGTTATTTATTTTACATAGAAAATTGTTTCAACAATCTTAAGACTGATTCGAATTGTTCTGTTTACAGAATTTTTCGTTTGTTTCCTTTGCTTTTTCTTCTTCTTATAGAAATTATTTTCTGTGATTTTACAAAATAATATTCTGGTTAGAAAACAAATAGTAGTTATATACTGTTTGACAGATAATAGTAATATACTGTCTATTTTCTTTGACAACTAGTAGTAATATACTGGTGTCATTAACAATTCAAAATATTTATTTGCGGAATTTTGTCAGAAATTAATTTTGGTTTTCAGAAATTATTTCGGAGTGTTCCTTAATTAAAATTCTGTTTCAGTATTTTAATTATTGAAGTGTTACAAAAATTTAATTTTCTGTGTGGAATTAATTTGGTTAAATAAAATTTTATTTTATTTTTAAATTAATTGGAAATAAAAGTTACAATTCTTGTTTCTTTTATTTTATAGAATTTAAAATTCTGTAGTTTTGGTTTAAATTTTCTGCGTAATATAAAATTCTAATTATAATTTTGTTTTATAATTTAGAATTCATGACTACTGAAACTAGTCAAACTAATACTCAAACAAGACTAGTATGATGGCTGCAATTACGCCTACCCCTCCTTTTGTTATGATTGTGTTAGTTAATCACAGTGAGAAGCCAGGGAAGTTATCAGGAATTGATTTTAAAAGATGACAACAGAAAATATTATTCTATCTTATAACTCTAAACCTGGTACGCTTTTTCCATAAGGATGCTTCTATTCTGAAAGATGATGAAAATGACCGGCAAGTGGTTGTTACGGTCGATGCCTGGAAACATACTGATTTTTTTTGCCAGAACTACATCTTGAACGAACTTGACAACACATTATACAACGTCTACAGTCCTATCAAGACAGAAAAGGAACTTTGGGAGTCTTTGGAGAAAAAGTACAAAACAGAAGATGCTGGCTCAAAAAAATTTGTGGTTGGCAAATTCCTGGACTTTGTGATGGTTGATTCTAAAACTGTGATCAGCCAAGTTCAAGATCTCCAACTCATTCTACATAACATTCACGCAAAAGGCATGTCTTTCAGTGAATTTTTCCAAGTTGTAGCCTTAATTGAGAAATTACCACAAGGCTGGAAGGAATTCAAGAACTACCTCAAGCACAAGTGCAAAGAAATGTCTTTAGAAAAATTGATTGTGCGTTTGAGGATTGAAGAGGACAATCACAATTCTGAAAAGCGGACTGGTAAGTATCCAATGGAGTCTAAGGCAAATGTGGTGGAACATGCTCTAAAAGCAAAGAAACGGAAGTTTTCTGGAGAAAGTTCATTACAAGGCTCTAAAGGGGGGGAGGGGAAACTAAAAAGTACAAGTTTAATGCCAAGTGTTACATCTGTGACAAAGAGGGACATCAGGCCCAAGATTGCCGTACAAAGGCAAAAGTAAAAGAAGAACAAGCAAGAAGCCTACTCAAGCCCATATGACCGAAATGGACAATATTTCCAATGGTGTAAATGACATAAATCTTTCTACAGTTGTTTCCGAGGCAAACCTTGTCAGAAATCCTAAATAATAGTGGGTGGACACTGGTGCTACTCACCACATCTGTACTGACAAAAAGATGTTCACATCTTATTCAGTGGTGGACAATGGTGAACAACTTTTTATAGGAAACTCTTCGACTTCTAAAGTTGAAGGATAAGGAAAGATTATTTTGAAGATGACATCTGGAAAGGAACTCATTCTCAACAATGTGCTGCATGTACCGGACATTCCCAAGAATCTTATTTCCAGATCTTTGTTGAGTAAAAATGGGTTTAGGCTAGTTTTTGAGAGTAACAAGTTTGTACTTACCAAAAACGGGATATATGTAGGAAAATGTTACATGTCTGATGGCCTTTTCAAAATGAATGTAATGATTGTTATACCCTTTGTTATTAATAAAAATATATCTTTTTCTTACTTGCTTGAGTTTTCAAATTTATGACATGGTAGACTTGGACATGTTAATGATGGATCTTTGCGTAGATTAATTAATATGGAATGTTTACCTAAATTTGACATTGATTCAAATCATAAATGTGAAATTTGCGTTGAGGCAAAATTATCCAAAACTCATTTTCATTCAATTGAAAGAAGTACGGAATCACATGAATTAATTCATAGTGACATTTGTGATTTTAAATCAATTCAAACTAGAGGTGGGAAAAAGTATTTTATCACTTTTTTAGATGACTATACTAGATATAGTTATGTTTATTTAATTCGAACCAAGGATGAAGCTTTGGAAACTTTCATTCAATACAAGAATGAAGTTGAAAATCAACTTGGTAAGAAAATTAAGAAACTTAGAAGTGATAGAGGTGGTGAATATGAATCACCTTTTGGTGAGCTTTGTAAAGAACATGAAATAATTCATCAAACCATCACTCCTTACTCACTTCAACAAAATGGAATTGCTGAAAGGAAAAATAGGACTTTAATAGAAATGATGAATGCCAGGTTAATAAGTTCTGGATTACCTCAGAACTTGTGGGGGGAAGCAATACTTTCTGGTAATTATATACTTAATAAAGTACCCCGAAAGAAAGTGAATCAAACACCTTATGAAATGCGGCATGGGAGAGTACCATCCTACAAATACTTAAAAGTGTGGGGGTGTTTGGCCAAAGTGGCTATTCCTAGTCTTAAAAAGACTAAGATATGTCCTAAAACTGTTGATTGCATTTTCATTGGTTATGCCAAGAATAATAGTACATATCGGTTTTTGATTGATAAATCAGAACATTCCGAAATGCATGTAGATATTATAATTGAATCTCAGAATGCATCTTTCTTTGAACATGTGTTTCCAAACAAGACTGGACAAGAGACTAGTACTGATAAAAGATCTTATGATGCTATTATTAGTCATGATCAAGAACAAGAGTAAGAGATAGATCAAAATGAGAAAGAGGAACCTAGGTATAGTGAACGTGCTAGAACCTCAAAATATTTTGGTCCAGATTTTCTAACATTTTTGTTAGAAAATAAGTCTTTAACTTTGAAGAGGCTATGTCTAGTCCTGTGGCTCCTTGATGGAAAGAAGTTGTAAACAGCGAAATTGAATCCATCCTGCAAAATCACACTTAGGAATTAGTGGACTTACCACCAGGTTGTAAACCTCATGGGTACAAGTGGATCTTCAAGAAAAAAATGAAAGCGGATGGATCAAGTGATAAATACAAGGCAAGATTTGTTGTCAAAGGATTTAGACAAAAGAATGTCTTCATTATTTTGATACATAATCACCGATTACTAGAATAACATCTATTAGAATACTTATTGTTATTGCATCGTTGTACAATCTAGAAATTCATCAAATGGATGTGAAAACCACTTTCATAAATGGTGAGTTAGATGAAGAAATTTACATGGAACAATCAGAAGGATTTTCTGTTCCAGGAAAAGAAAAGAAAGTGTGTAATTGGTTAAATCATTATATGGTTTAAAACAAGCGCCAAAGTAATGGCATGAGAAATTTCACAAAGTAATGATGTCAAATAGATTCAAAATTAATGAGTGTGACAAATGTATTTATATTAAAAACACAGACAAAGGTTATGTTATTGTATGTCTTTATGTGGATGATATGCTCATCATAGGTAGTAATAATGACATGATTAAAACTACCAAGAAAATGTTGAATAAACATTTTGACATGAAAAACATGGGGATTGCTGATGTAATTCTTTGTATAAAAATTACCAAAACATCATAAAATTATACTTTGTCACAATCTCATTACATTGAGAAAATACTTGACAAATTTAGCGAAGATGATAATCATTTTACTAGAACACCTGTGGATGTTAATTTGTTTCTTTCTAAGAATGTACAGGAAAATATTTCTCAATTAGAATATACCCAAATTATTAGAAGCTTAATGTACTTGATGAACTGCACTCGCCGGGATATAACTTATGCAGTAAGTAAATTAAGTAGATATACAAATAATCCAGGAGTAGAACACTGGAAAGCAATTATAAGGGTTCTAAGATACCCTAGATTTACTCGTAACATTGGGCTTAATTATACTAGATATCCAGCGGTACTTGAAGGATACTGTGATGCAAATTGGATATCGGATACTAGAGACTCAAAATCCACCAGTGGGTATGTCTTTACTCTTGGTGGGGCGGCTGTATCTTGGAAATCTTCCAAACAAACTTGCATAGCTAGGTCTACTATGGAATCATAATTCATAGCTTTGGATAAAGCCGGGGAAGAAGCAGAATGACTTCGCCACTTCCTTGAAGATATTCCAATGTGGCTAAAACCGACGCTAACTATATGCATACATTATGATAGTCAATCAGCAATAGGTAGAGCACAGAATCATATGTATAACAGTAAGTCACAACACATTCGTTGTCGACATAACACCGTGAAACAACTACTCTCTAATGGAATTATTTCCATTGAATATGTGAAGTCTAAAGATAACATAGTGGATCCACTAACCAACGGGTTAGTAAGAGAGCTAGTTAAGAATTCATCGAGGGGAATGGGACTTAAGCATATTAAATAAGAGCTACCATAATGGCAACCCAACCTAGTTGACTGGAGATCCCATGATCTAGGTTCAAAGGGACAACCGAGTTGTGTATGACTCAAAAGGATCACTGGGGAGTCAAACTCCTACCCATTTCTATGATGAAATAGTGATGTCTGCATCATTTTAGGTTAAATAAAACTTTAATGATTCTTATATCTAGGTAAACCTAGTGGAGTATGGCAGGATACTCTTCATAAGAATCACCTATGTGAGTGTGAACTGAGCCGGTTCTATGAGATTTGTGAAGAGTTACAATGTTTCAGAGCACTCATGAAAGACTAGGTTGTTCAGGGCCAAAATGAACACAATAGTGAGAATTAAACTGTCTGGGGATATACTGTGTGAGTTCTATTGCCTTGGTTTACACAAATGGCTGAACAGTTCAAGACATCATATACACTGGTTAGCTAGTAAATCCAATCATAAGGGAAGGTTCAAAGCCAAAAACTACTTATCTGTGGGGATGTGGTTTTGGAAATACTCTTCAGATCCTGGGAGACGCTCTTGATACTCAGCTAGTCACCTGCAAAGACAAATACTCCGGTCGGGGGCGCTGGGATTAGCACTCCGACGGGCAAGTCAGTCCTTATACTCAAGAAAGCTTGTTTACTAAGTTTAGTGAAGTGTTTTTTTTCACATACCTTTCTAAATCTGAATCTCTTGTATTTATACTCATTCTTTGGACCTCGGGCCCAGAGCCCACTTTTTATTTATTATCCTTTTGTTCATTCCAACATAAATCTCCCCGTCTATTCGGCGATCTCAATATATTCGGCATCTTAGTTGATTAGTACGGAGCCGAACAGTCTCTGACTTCTGGGATGTATCCCCTCTAACTCTTCTAATTATTCGGCTCTCACAATTGCCCCCCAAGCATTCTCCCAACATCTGTTGGCTGGATTGCTTGGTTCCGAATTCTGAATACTCAACCAAAACTTTGGCGATTGGGACCACAAAATATTCGTCTAAGTGCACCCCCTTTTGGCCGTCGTACCGACTTCCCGCCTCTTCGTACATACCTATTCATTGTGATTTTAAAGATTGGCGTCCCTTCGGGTTCGCATTCCATAGTACTGGTCACTGGGTTGCCTTTTGGATCGTTCTTGCAATTTTGTCTCCTCCAATATCTTCTTCACCCTCTGTAAGTTTTCCACTTCTTTGCTTTGAGAACTATTCCCATTTTATTCTCTAGCATATCTGTATCGACTATAGGGTATGGCGAGACATTTGAAAGACCTCCTCTCATCAAATCGAATTGCTGGTTTTAGACGCCATTTCTCTATTCCTGATGACGTCCGTCTGTCGCTTTTGGCAGACGGCACCCTTGACATGGAGAGGGAGGACGAAACAAAGGGTGGAGTCCGCTTCCCTCTACACCCATTTTTAAGGGCTGTGCTTCACCATTGGGATTTAATCCCTTCTCAACCTAACGTGAATTTCTTTAGAATTATAATGGGGATTGTAGCATTGAATCGCCGCCTTGGAATTAACCTTGGCATTCCGGCTATCCGGCACTGCTACGCCTTGGCTAAGTCCTCCGGTCGGCAAGGGCGTTATTTCCTTAGAGCTAAGGACACCGACTATCAGCTAATCACTATGCTTTCCAGCTCTGGGAAACGAGTTGATGACGTTATGGTCGTTGTCCAGGGTAACTGGGAATTTGGCGAAGGGGAGGATCGTGTTGACCCTATTCCTAGACGGAGGGGCGAGCCAGGTCGCCGAGTGTCTCCTTGTTTTTGTCATGTGTTCATTTTATTGTAGAACCTATTCCATTGAAATCTTACGGCTTCGTCTCGTGCAGGGAGGGGTTTGAAAAAGATACTACCTTCAACCCACGACGTCACTCTTTCAGATATCAGGGTTGCTTTCAGGTATTTCGGCCGTCGAAGTCTTCAGAAACAGGGGAGGGCGGCTCACATTCTGCTTTGTTACGAGCCGACATACACAACCTTCTCAGCGGCGGAAAACATACCGATTCCGAAGGATGAAGATTCCCTTACTGCTCTTATTCTGTCTGACTTCAAAAACCTGAGGCAGGTGGGCTTTGAAGGGTCCGATTCGGAGCAGAACGAGGTAGCTGATATCGCCAAATCAGATCAATCCGAGACCGAGTCTGAGGAGGTATTGGATTCCGCCGCTCCTCCATTTACGTTTGGATCAGGGAGTCTTCCTTCTGCCGACGTTTTTCAATACAGAGGATCTTCCCGTCACAGACTCCGCGGATATGGCTGGATTGAGTCTGACAAAGCTTGCCAAAAAGGCGAATGCGGAGAGGTTAGCCGCACGGCGAAGAGCGGAGAGCCTTTCGTCTGAGATACCGCCCGCCACCGAATCTCGACTCCCCCTCCCTGTTGCCGAATTAGAGTCTTTGGGAGTTCTAGAGGAGACGGAAAAAGATCGGAATGCCGAATCTCCGTTGGTCGGGGAAGTCGGCCAAAAAGTTGAGGAAAAGGCAGAGAAACGCCCTGCTGACCTTGAGGCCGGTTCAGACGAACATGGTGGTACGCGTCCTCGATTGGAGGGATCTAGTGAGGTTGTTCCTTTTGTCATTCATCCAATGGTAAAGGACATGCCGGTTCCCTCTAACGCTTCGGCGCTTAAAGATCCAGAAGTCGTGTTCGGTGTGGCTATGTCTATCTCGTTGCCGTCTAATATCGAGGCTTTCCGGGTGGAACCAGATATGAATGCGACAGCATTGGCCGCACAATCGGCACTCCAGGTACGTATTCTGACTTTTCTTCACTTTATCCAAGTACTGTTGAGGTTATGTTTTTGGGTTATTCTTTTGCAGACCGTCGGCAGGATAGCCGACATGGGACGTCGGCATCTCGACGCCGTCAAACAGATTGACCGCTTACGAAAGCAAGTAGAGGGCCAGAGAAAGAGGGCCGAGGATGCAGTTTTGAGAGCGAACAAGGAAGCTTCTCGGGCCGAGGCCGAGGTAGAAAAGGCTCGCATTGCAGATCAATCCCGAGCGGACGCCGAGAAGAGGGCGGACGGGAGCGAAACGGCGCTGGGATTGTCCCAGAAGGCGGTTGCCAGCCTGGAGGCTAAGTTGGCTGACGTGAAGGCGGCTGCTTCCAAAGTATTCGAAGCTGGGAAAGATGCTGGGCTTGCCGAATATGTGGACCAGGTCTCGCGCTTCGAAAACAGGGGGTTCAAGCATGGCTGGCACAAAGCCCTTGCTGCAGCTGGAGTTTCACTGACTATGCCAGTGCCGTATGAGCAAGTGGATGTCGAGCCGTTGGAGACTGATTCCGAAGGTTGAGCTGGGCGAATGACTTAGGATTTCACAAATGTATTAGGATTTTATAAATGTATTAGGATTTTACAAATGTATTGTTTAAGCTTTGTCAGACATTTTTGTGCGGGCTTATAGCTTATTGATTTTGTATATATAAAATGTCACGAGTTGTGCTCAATTTTGCTGTTGATGAAGAATGACATTACTTAATTTTGAACCCGGTCGGTCGGGCTAAGGAATCTGCCCTTGCCTTAGCCAGGGCGCAAGTGAGGGACCGAATGAGCCGATGGCTCTGAATCGAGGGCTGGCTGAGGCATAAATTACTCGACGTTATCGTTTGAAAATGTAGCCGGCTAGGTTGATGAATCTAGCCCTTGCCCCAGCGATACCGCTTGAAATATAGCCGAATATGTTAATGAATCTGGCCCTTGCCCTAGCGATACCGGCGATAGCGCTTGAAATATAGCCGAATATGTTAATGAATCTGGCCCTTGCCCTAGCGATACCGGCGATAGCGCTTGAAATATAGCCGAATAGATTAATGAATCTGCCCTTGCCTTAGCCAGGGCGCGAGCGAGGGACCGAATGAGCCGATGGCTCTGAATCGAGGGCTGGCTGAGGCATAAATTACTTGGCGTTATCGTTTGAAAATGTAGCCGGCTAGGTTGATGAATCTAGCCCTTGCCCCAGGGATACCGCTTGAAATATAGCCGAATATGTTAATGAATCTGGCCCTTGCCCTAGCGATACCGGCGATAGCGCTTGAAATATAGCCGAATAGATAAATGAATCTGCCCTTGCCTTAGCCAGGGCGCGAGCGAGGGACTGAATGAGTCGATGGCTTTGAATCGTGGGCTGGGTAAGGGGCATACGAATTTTGGCGCTCAGTCTTTCTGACGTTTTCTCGGGGGAGCTGCATGTACCCCAGAATAAATGGGCGAGTTCATGCCAACAACTTGACTCATTCCTTATTCAGGCTTGATCCAGACCTGGCAGGGGCCAACATTGGCTGGGTTTAGAGGTTAAAATGAGTCGCAGAAGCGAGCCTATTCACACGGGAAGGAGAGCATCCATGGATCGGGAAAAAGAGCGACCCCCCAATCGTCGAAGCAGATCGCCCCGAAAGGACGGACCACGGGGAGACTCCCCGCGCCCACGACCCCTTGTTGAGCCAGACGCGGCGCCACGACCGTTGAGTTTTGCGGTTCTCGTGAAGAATAGACCAATGACGGAGGCGGATTCTATAATTAAAGACCCGGATGTGGCGGTCGAGTTCGCTCGGCAGATTTTTCCGCCAGAGGTCCAACAGTCGATGGTCGGACGCCGAGATTTCGAAGTATTTCGGGATGGCATTCATGGGGCTGTCAAGGGACTGTATAGCGCTTATGAAATCGGGATGCGTCTGCGGGAAGCCCGATGCGAGAATGAGAAAAACAACGAAAAGAATCGCAGTCTGGAGGCTCGCGCGAAAAAGGCTGAGAGTGAGCTTCAGGAGCTGAAGAGTGTTTGAGCGGCCAAGTCGATGGTGGACAGCCAAACGAAAATCATGGGGGAGAGGGCGAACCAAGAGGCCTCGGGTTATGAGAGCGGATATCAGGACGGCTTGAAGGCCGGGATCAGGAAGGCCAAAACAGACCTAGCGGAGGAGGTCTGCCGATGCGAAAATCGTGGTTTCAAGCATGGCTGGATCAAGGCCCTTCAAACTGTGGAAGCTCTTGGGTCCGTGGGCATAAATTCGGCTTCGCCCCTATATCATCGGCATTACCTTCCGTATTCCGAGTTCGAAATTGAAAAAAGCGACGACGAAGACGCCGACTTAGTGGGCCACAATGTTGAATAAATAGAATTATTTTATCAAATGCTTGAAATGTATAGCGGCTTTTGAATAAATAGAATTTCTTTATTAGCAGATTTTGAAATGTTTTGCGCGTAATTAGACGCTCTATCTCAATTTATTGTCAGCTTTTGTATTGCGTGATGTAAACATTCGAACATGCATCGATCGGCTCTAATTTAGGAACCATGTAGTTGGTCAGTTAAATCATGATCCCCACGAAGGGCGCTCCGAATCCGGAGACTTATTCGGCCCTTAGATGTTATACACCCAAAGGGGCTCCGAATCCGGAGACTTATTCGGCCCTTAGATGTTATGCACCCAAAGGGGCTCCGAATCCGGAGACTTACTCGGCCGATCGTGGTATCCACGAAGGGCGCTCCGAATTCGGAGACTTATTTGGCCAATCGTGGTATCCACGAAGGGCGCTCCGAATCCGGAGACTTATTTGGCCAATCGTGGTATCCACGAAGGGCGCTCCGAATCCGGAGACTTATTCGGCCAATCATGGAATCCTCGAAGGGTGCTCCGAATCCGGAGACTTATTCGGCCCTTAGATGTCATGCACCCAAAGGGGCTCCGAATCCGGAGACTTACTCGGCCGATCGTGGTATCCACGAAGGGCGCTCCGAATCCGGAGACTTATTTGGCCAATCGTGGTATCCATGAAGGGCGCTCCGAATCCGGAGACTTATTTGGCCAATCGTGGTATCCACGAAGGGCGCTCCGAATCCGGAGACTTATTCGGCCAATCGTGGAATCCTCGAAGGGCGCTCCGAATCTGGAGGCTTATTCGGCCCTTAGATGTCATGCACCCAAAGGGGCTCCGAATCCGGAGACTTACTCGGCCGATCGTGGAATCCTCGAAGGGCGCTCCAAATCCGGAGACTTATTTGGCCAATCGTGGTATCCACGAAGGGCGCTCCGAATCCGGAGGCTTATTCGGCCAATCGTGGAATCCTCGAAGGGCGCTCCGAATCCGGAGACTTATTTGGCCAATCGTGGTATCCACGAAGGGCGCTCCGAATCCGGAGGCTTATTCGGCCAATCGTGGAATCCACGAAGGGCGCTCCGAATCCGGAGACTTATTCGGCCAATCGTGGAATCCACGAAGGGCGCTCCGAATCCGGAGACTTATTTGGCCCTTAGATGTCATGCACCCAAAGGGGCTCCGAATCCGGAGACTTATTCGGCCGATCGTGGAATCCTCGAAGGGCGCTCCGAATCCGGAGACTTATTTGGCCAATCGTGGTATCCACGAAGGGCGCTCCGAATCCGGAGACTTATTCGGCCAATCGTGGAATCCACGAAGGGCGCTCCGAATCCGGAGACTTATTTGGCCCTTAGATGTCATGCACCTAAAGGGGCTTCGAATCCGGAGACTTATTCGGTCATCAAGAAGCGTATGAGCTGAAGCATAAAAACGAGCAACTTTTGCATTACAGCAGAGTATATACAAGTACCAAGCCCACAAATCGGGTCATTGGTAAAATTTTCGTAGATGCGTTGAATTCCAAGGCCGTGGCAGGCTTCTTCCTGACATGTCCGAGAGCCGATATGCCCCTGTTCCTGCGATGGAGTCTATTTGATAGGGGCCGTCCCAATTCAGACCCAGCTTTCCGTCGGCCGGTCTCCGGTCGGCTAGAAGTACTTTCTTTAGGACCAGCTCTCCTGGAGTGTAACGACGCAACTGAACTCGTTGATTGTACGACTTAGCGAGTTGCTGCTGATACCGTGCCATGGAGGCCAAGGCGCGGTCTCTTCGTTCCTCGATCAGATCCAGGTCCAGGGCGAGCATCATGTCATTTCGGCCCGTATCAAAGGCTTGTGATTTCAAAGTCGGGAAGCCGATTTCCAAGGGTAAGATTGCTTGGGTTCCGAAGCATAGAGCGAACGGCGTTTCTCCGGTGGACCTCCTCGGCGTTGTGCGGTGCGCCCACAATACAGTTGGCAATTCTTCGACCCATTTGCCTTTAGCTTTTTCCAGCCTCTTTTTGATGCCGTCCAAGATGGTTTTGTTAGAGGCTTCGGCTTGACCGTTACTCTGGGGTACGCGGGCGTAGAGAAGTAAGGCACGATACCGTATTTGCTGCACAGTTCTCGGTATACGCCACAATCGAACTGGGTGCCATTGTCTGAGATGAGAGCTCTTGGAATGCCGAATCGCGTAATGATGTTTCTCCATACAAATCGCTTTATGTCGGCATCTCGTATATGTGTTAGAGCCTCCGCTTCGACCCATTTTGTAAAGTAGTCTGTTGCTACGATTAGGAATCGCTTGTTTCCTGGGGCCCTTGGCAACGGTCCTACAATATCAAGCCCCCATTGAGCAAACGGCCAGGGACTGGTGATAGAGTTCAACTCTTCGGCGGGCAAATGGGTTAGTGGGGAGAACTTTTGGCATTGTTCGCATCTTTTAACATAATTTTCTGCGTCGGCTCTCATTGTCGGCCAATAATACCCCTGTGTTATAGCTCGATGGGCCAGAGAGCGTCCGCCAGAGTGGGCACCACAACTGCCCTCATGTATCTCAGTTAGAAGCTTCTCCACTTTATCCGGGTGTACGCATTCCAAATAGGGACCGGAGAGAGACTTTTTATAAAGTCCTCCTTGTGGATCCAGGTAGTATCGCAGGGCCTTATTGCGTAGCTTGTGTGCTTCTTTTTTGTCCTCTGGGAGTTGTTCAGAAGAAAGGAATCCGGCTATGGGGTCCATCCAACTTGATGCGGATTCTATAACATTAACGTGGGTTTCCTTCAAAGGGCCAATACTCGGCTCCGAGATGAAACCTACTTCAATGGTCCGTTTGAGCTCAGAATTGATGGCGGAGGCTAGGCATGCCAGGGCATCTGCGTGTGTGTTCTGATCACGTGTTATTTGGTTCAGTTCGTGATGGTCGAACTTCGTTAGCAAAGAGTTGGCCGTTTTCATATAGGCCGCCATACGGTCGTTTTTTGCAGCGTACTCCCCCTTTAGCTGGTTGATGACCAATTTGGAGTCACAAAACACTAGCAAACGCCGGGCGCCAAGAATATGTGCATTTCGTAGACCGGCTAAGAGGGCTTCATACTCGGCCTCGTTATTTGATGCTTCGAAGCCAAGCTTGACGGCCTGTTCTATTACTACGCCGTCGGGGGACATGATTACTACGCCGGCGCCGCAGCCCCGTTGGTTAGACGATCCATCACAGTATAGCTGCCAAATATCCCCGACATAAATTCTCTAGTTCGACTTTGATCGAACTTCAGCCTTTGGAAGAACGTCGGCAGGTTTAAGGTCGGAAAGCCCGCCTGTGAATTCGGCAACAAAGTCGGCCAATACCTATCCCTTGATTGCGGTTTTGGGTAAAAACTGAATGTCATATTGGCCGAGTTCAAGAGCCCATTTTGAAACACGTCATGATGCTTCCGCACTCCGTAGTACTGATCGGAGGGGATAATCTGTTATCACCCCAATGCTATGCCCCTGGAAATAATGCATCAGTTTTCTTGCTGCCATGACCAAGGCTAGGATGAGTTTTTCTAGCGGAAGATAACGTGTCTCGGCATCGACCATTGCCTTACTCACATAATACACTGGCCGCTGCTACCCTTCCTCTTCTTTTAATAGTACGGCGCTGACGGCCCTATCGGAGACTGCTAGATACAGAATGAGGGGGTCACCGGCAGCTGGTGTTGTCAAGAGAGGTACTGACCGGAGGTAAGTCTTGAGCCCGGTGAAAGCTGTTTCGCACTCGGCGGACCATTCAAAAGCTTTGCCCTAACGTAGCGTCTGGAAGAATTGTCTGCATCGGTCTGTTGACCGACTGATGAATCTATTAAGTGCAGCGGCCATCCCCATCAACTTTTGGACTTCTTTCACTGATCGGGGGGAACTGAGTTCCAAGATTGCTGTGACTTGCCTCAGGTTGGCTTCGATTCCACGATGGTTGACGATATAACCCAGGAATTTGCCGGAGCCAATTCCAAACGCGCACTTGGAGGCGTTCAATTTCATTCTGTATTTGCGCAAGATGCCGAACGTCTTCTCTAGATCGGCTATGTGATCCTTTTCTTCTTTGGACTTGACCACCATATCGTCGATGTAGACTTCCATAGTGTGGCCGAGTTGTTCTTTGAACATAGCGGTGACCAGTCTTTGGTAAGTTGCCCCTGCATTCTTCAGCCCAAAAGGCATAACTTTGTAGCAGTAGGTTCCTCTTGGGGTGAGGAATGCAGTTTTGTCCTGGTCATCTGGATGCATGGCGATCTGATGGTAGCCTCTGTAAGCATCGAGGAAACTCATGCGTTGATGGCGCGCCGTGGCATCGACGAGTTGGTCGATTCTAGGTAAGGGAAAGCAGTCCTTGGGGCAAGCTTTGTTTAGATCCGTGAAGTCGACGCACACTCGCCAAGTTCCATTTTTCTTCTTCACCACCACTGTGTTGGAGAGCCACATGGGGTAGGTGACTTCTCTAATTGCCCCAGCGTCAAGCAGTCTGTCGACTTCTTCTATGACGGCAGCAGCGTGCTCTGCAGCAGACCGACGGCCTTTCTGAATGATGGGCTTGCATGTGGGATCGACGTTCAGGTGGTGCTGTGAAACTGATGGGTCTATACCCAGCATCTCGTACGGAGTCCACGCAAAGACGTCGAGGTTGGCAAGTAGAAAGGAGATCAGCTGCTGTCTATCGGCTTGGTTTAAAGAGGTGCCGATCATGAAGAACTTTTCCGGGCTTCCATCGATGTCAACTCGGTCTAAACCTTCTGTGGCCTTTTCGCTTGGCTGCTGCCCGACGTCATCCAGGACTTCCCGATTGGGTACCTCAATGGAGTTTACCCGCAATTCCTTTGGCATTTTGGCGGACAGGAGGTAACATGCTTGTGCCGATTTTTGGGAGCCGCGGATCTGCTCAATGCCGTGTTCTGTTGGAAAACATAACAATTGATGGTAGGTGCTTGGAACGGCCTGCAAGGTATGCAACCACGATCGCCCCATGATGAGATTGTACGGCGATGGCAGCCGGACGACCAGGAATTCTACATCCACCGTTCTGGAACCCGCTCGAACGGGTAGGTTGATTTTTCCCAGTGGGTACTCGGGATTGGCATTGAAGCCGAATAGTGGATAAGGGGCCGAAGTCAGATCTGATTCGGTGAACCCGAGTTTGATGAAGGTTTTATAGTACATGACCTCCGAAGTGCTGCCTTGGTCTATAAGAACGCGTTCGACGGTGAACCGGTTTACGCGTAGCGCGACAACCAATGGATCAATGTGAGGGAGTGTTACGCTGATCAAATCAGAATCGTCGAAGGTGATGCTTGGCGATTCTCGGGGTCGCTTTGCTGGCGTGAGTTGCTGTTGAGGGCCTAGGAGGGACTGGATTGCATGTATGGCCGGGGCTTTCGGTAGGCTGTACATCATATGGATGTTATCATGCGGAACACTTCGCTGGAGACGTTCGTCTTGTGTCAACTCCTCAAAGTAATCGGCTGAAGCACAATGAGCGTCGGTGTTTTGCTGTCGTGCCCAAGACCGTAGATCGCTTGCCCTTAGGGGTCGCTTAGAAACCTGGCGCACTGTTTGTTTGGACTTTGCTATTTC
The DNA here is from genome assembly GCA_030407325.1 of Camellia japonica. Lineage (NCBI taxonomy): Eukaryota > Viridiplantae > Streptophyta > Magnoliopsida > Ericales > Theaceae > Camellia > Camellia japonica. The sequence goes on along the minus strand of JAPPVO010000024.1, from coordinate 117,415,442 downwards.
CGAGGCCAGATCGCGGCGAAGGCACTCGTTCTCAGCGATTGTGTTGTCTAAATTGTGTTTGGTTTTTTTGGCTCGTTCCATGATGGCTAGCATCGTTTCCTGTGCTGAAGTGGTTTGTGAATCGACATTCAAGGCACGTCTTGCAGCGATGATTTCCTTCTCGAGCAGGTTTGCCGGAGTGAAGTCGACTCTCTGTGTGATCGCGTCGGTGGCTATCGGAGAATCTTGAGTCACGCCTTCCATGGATGTATTTGAGTATTCCCACAGACGGCGCCAATTGTGGGGATGTGGTTTTGGAAATACTCTTCAGATCCTGGGAGACGCTCTTGATACTCAGCTAGTCACCTACAAAGACAAATACTCCGGTCAGGAGCGCCGGGATTAGCACTCCGACGGGCAAGTCGGTCCTTATACTCAAGAAAGCTTGTTTACTAAGTTTAGTGAAGTGTTTTTTTTTACATACCTTTCTAAATCTGAATCTCTTGTATTTATACTCATTCTTTGGACCTCGGGCCCAGAGCCCACTTTTTATTTATTATCCTTTTGTTCATTCCAACATAAATCTTCCCGTCTATTCGGCGATCTCAATATATTCGGCATCTTAGTTGATTAGTACGGAGCCGAACAGTCTCTGACTTCTGGGATGTATCCCCTCTAACTCTTCTAATTATTCGGCTCCCACATTATCCTTTGCAGAATATTTTCAATTTCTGTACTCTCTGTAATTAGATCACGTTGTTGCATTTTCTCTCTGTCAAATTCCATTCATGTGGGGGGATTGTTGGAAATAAAGGTTTTATATGCTTATTTTGGGCCAACTTTGAGCCCAAATTTGAGTGAGGTCCTGTAGATGTCCCCGAACGTCCCGGGAAGGAATCCCGTTTTGTTCATTTGGGCTCACTACAGTTCAGGACTCAATGTCACGGTCATGTATCTAATCTCACAGAGTGCAATGCAAGACCAATGAATCATCAAAGAGTCCAAATCTGGCAAATCGTTTTTGAAAACAGATTTTTTGGAAAGAAGTGCCAAACATGGACTGCTTTTCCAGATACAGAGTCGCCACCTAAATATTTTATTTTGGGAAATTTAAGAAACCTTGACTTGTTGCCTAAGGCCACGTGTCCGTCATCACCAAAGTTGCCTCGGCTTGGGAACTTGGGTACGATTGGGGAAGGTCACTTCGTGAGCACCCTCGCTCGCCCGATCAAAGATCGGCCTTTACTAACCATGATATCGAGTTTTGAAAACATTATGTGCTCTTATTCCGGTTATTAGCCTAGATTTACTACGTGATGCGTACAGCATACAAATATAGACCAGATCGCCTGAATTGGAACAAAACATCTCATGTTTGTTTTTGAAAGCGGTTTGTTACTCGTAAGTAGGCTAAAATGTGGATTTGCCACCCTCAGGTGGACTTAGAAAACATGATTTTGCCACTCTCAAGTGGGCTTAAAACTCGCAGCCGATGAATTGTTCCAATCCAAATAACCCAACCTTCACCCACAGGCATTCAGACAGTTATATCATATAAGCACATAGCCTCATGTGAAGCATGTTATCATGGCAATCACTCACACGCGTGCAAGGATGCTAAAGCATGAACACTTACTGAGTACTCCGAGCCAAAGAAAGAAGCTAATTAGAAATCATGCATGAATCCTAACTATGCTGAGATGCCTAATGCAACACATACAAGAATGCAACTAAGATAGGCTCGGCTATTCTAAGATGGCATATGATGATGCTACAGCTAACACGTATTCAACTTGAAATTGAAATACAATGCAGTTAGTATGATGCGCCGAGCCCGGTGCATGCAAGACAAATGAATGGATGCAAACATGCGAGCATAAGTATGCTAATTGAAACATGCTCTAAACTAACCATCATAAGCTGGTAAATAAAAGGGAGAAAGACGTGGGTTTGGAAGACATACATCACACGCACGCACACTTTTACAAAATTGCCCTCCTCGGAGGGTCCGAATAAATAATACAGACCGAATAAATAATTAACTACTCTAGCTAATTAAATATTACAAAACCCTAATTAATTAACAAATTAACTAAGAAACGAAATAAACTAGTATGCAGATCTATGGACCGCCTCAGCTCTGTTTCGAATGATGAAAGATGCATGCATGCTCGGGTCGCCTTGTCGGGAATTTCCTCGCGATGCCCTGATTTGCCTCTGTTTGCAATTGATCCCGGAATATTGTACAAAGCTCTAAAAGGCTGCTGGTTTCTGGTTTGCTGCAACAGAGAGCAAGAAAAGGGCATGGCAAAGAATTTTCAACACATGTGCGCACGACCACTCTCTCCGTCATTGAATAAGCTCTAGGGAGTGTAGTCCTCGATCCTCGTGCCATCAATCACGCATCTCGATGCATGATGGCCGAGGAGTCGAATTGCACGACTCAATGTGAAATGAATGCACATATAAACACAACAAGGCCTAAACTTCATCATGGGTAATCCGAAGTGTCGGCGACCGAAAATTGAGACACGTTTCGTCACTTTGAGTACGAAACGCCCCTCGTTTCCCGTGTTTGGACTAACCCTACTCCAAACACAATGCAATGAGATGGCATGCCACCCTAAATACAATGCAACCTAATCATGCTGGCATGCGAGGGATGATATGCACACATGCAACCTAGCATACGCAATGCTATGAACTGAGAATGGCATACTCAATTCACACAAACTATATGGCATACGCAATGCAATATGGACTTAAACTAAAGTGAGTGGACCTCAGCCCCACTCAAATCAGTGGCCATACATGAAAATAAGACAACCGAAATACATGCAAACATGCACGAATACAAAAGACCGATCCTAAGGCACAACATGCAATTCTAACTAAGCATGGCAAAGGATGAAATATGGCATGGAAACACATATTCTCCAGTTCTGAAACATGATGCACAATGGTCCCGAATCATGCAAACACTTCACACAATGCATGCTAAATGGCACAATTACCGAAACTAGTGAAGCGGATTACACTAGAGGTACACAAAGTGATGCACAAATGGCAAGACCAGCCCCAAATAGACCCTAGGTAGGTCCAAGACAGTGGGAAAATGGCCTAAAATGATGGCTCAATATGCAAAGAAATGAAGCTCATTCAATGGTCCGAAAACAATGTATACAAGCCCAACTCTCAAACGCATTTAAAGAGTGAAAATCATGGGAATATGGCATACATGTAAGCTTTGAAATATGATATGCAATGGCCCCAAAATATGAAAACACCTCAGTATATGCATGTAAGAGACCTCAAAACTCAAAACTAAGCATGGACATTGAACTACAAGCATGCAAAACAAACATCATTCGACCATGAGACCCAAAAACAGAGCTAAGGCAGTCCAAAATATGCACAAAATCAGTCTAAGGTATGGCCAAAAAGTGCTAGAATTAAGGGCCAAAAGATCATGCAATACAAGCCAGTGAACCATGATTTGCACTACAACTATATGAAGCAAATGAGAGCTCACCAAACCAGCCAAAAACAGAAGTATGCCATGCCAAATAATGCCCAAAAACCCATGGAAACATGGCCAATGCATACAAGAATGATATGTTCCTTTGAAAGGCCAATAAGAGGGTTATTCAACACATGCATGATGGACATACAAAATGGAAAAACCACCTCTGGACAGAGGTTATGATGGCCCTAAAACTCACTGAAAAAGGCCTGAAATGAGCCTAGGAAGCATGCAAGTAAAGGCCCCTTTGAAAGGCCTTGAAGAGGATTACTCTACACATGCACAATAGACATCCAACATGGCAAAAAGGGCTTTGGATAGAGCCTATGCAGGTCACAAAACTCACAAAAAGTGGCCTGAAACACAGATTGAAAACATGCAAATAGGGGCTCCTTTGAAAGGCCAAGAAAGCTAGTAAACAAAACAAGGGGTGAGAAGGTCACCCCTCTCTGATTTTGATGCTCAAAAACACATAATAACCACTGAAAATCCGCTGGATTTCAGTGGTCAAAAGGGCCAACAAAGCTCACAACAAAGGCCCTAATGCATGGCCTAAAACAAGAGGAAATGAAGCATGCAAGAGGGGTAGATGACCCCCAACATAAAAATAGTCTTAAACAAACATGTTTAGAAGCTCAAAACAAGACTTTTTTTAGTTTATGACAAAGCCTAAATATGCTTGCAAACTAGGCTAAAAGATGGAACAAAAAGATGCCAAAAAGAGGGAAAGAAGTGTTACCCTTGAAGCTCAGCAACTCCAGCAGCTTTGAGGCCAAAAACTCAGACCTTAGGACCTCTCAAGACCTTCCAAGAAGCTTAGGTTGGTGTTGGAGGTGTTAAGCTAAGAGGTGTAGTGCAAAAGGGCCAAGAACAAGAGTCTTTTGAAGGCAAAATATAGAGGGAGATATAGTGTATGAGCCTTAGAGATTTTCTGAACCCTTGCAAGTGACGGGGAGGCCTTCTTTTATAGAGAAGAGAGGCCAAAGCTTCTCTTGGAAGCTTAAAACCAAGAATAAACATCTTCCATACACGTGTATGGAGGATACAGCAAATGGCTCCCAACTGGCACAGCTGGAACACCCTCAGTGAGACAAAAAAGCAGGAAGCTGGCCGACCAGTTCAGGTGGTCGGCCGGCCACTCCCCATGGTCGGTCGACCAGGTTCAAAAGGGTCAAGCTCAAAAGGTGGTCGGCCAGCCCATATTGGTGGTCTCCCAGGTGAATGCAACTCAGTGGTGGTATGGGAGACCAGAAAATGTGGCTCAAAAGCCAAGGAGACTAGCTTCCTGGCAAGAAAACCGGCCGGCGGGAGAAAAGGTGGTCTCCAAAAGAATTGCTGGTCTCCCACCCCCGTACCACCTTCCAAACAATGAAAATAGGGTCCATGCCAAGAATGAACCCACACCGATGCAAAACGAGGGTACGGGGGTCAAAACGCGCGGCCGGAGGCCCCGAAAACTGACTATTAAGCACCGGAGGTGGCGTGCGACTACAAAGGTGGTCTCCCGGGCCACAGTGTCCCTCTAGGGAGAGGGAACAAGGTGTGCTCCGAAAACCGGAGCAAACGGAGAATGTTAAGCGGTCTCGAATCGAGGCACACGGCCGACGGCTCCGAAAATCGGAAACTAGTCTCCAAACGGGAACAGTGGCCTACGACCATGAAAAGTAGCCTACGGCCACTGAGAGATGGTCTACGAGACCTCTCCCTCCCTTCGGGAAGAGAAAACAGAACCTGGTTCGCAAACCGAGGCAAAGCACAAAAGAGTCCCGAGGTCCGGAGGTAAGGCTCTCAGTCGAGACTCCGTAACCTCAGAACGAGCACAACATGCGCAATCACCGAGCGCTCAATCGATGACGTCTGAGTCTTAAGGTCGGTCAAAAATGGGGTGTCTACAGGCCCACACATCTTTTGAGGTGGGTCCGAATAGGTGACATGTTCCTTGCTATATGGCAAGTCACACGGTGAAGACGGTTCGTCAAAACCATTTATGAGTGAATGGGAACTTGACGTTGTTTTCGGGTTCGTGGAATGGACATTTAAAAAATTAAATGTGAGTTTCCTTGAAAATGGGTTGTCCCACATTGAAACTTTAATAGAGCTTTTGTGAGTATATAAGCTCTAAGTGTACAACCTTGGGTTGGGCCCCAAGGGGCACCCCAAGTTTGTTGAAGGGAGGAGTTATGGATAATATAAATCTTAGCCCAAACCACCACACATGTGCGCCGCCACCATCGTCCATCCGACCGAGCCGTGCGGGGCACGTGTGTGGGTTGTGGGTCAGTTCGGTTCTAACATTAATTTTTTAGACAAAATTTTTTCTTGTAGGAAATTATTTAAATTTCAAAATGTATTTGAATTCAAAGTTTTGTGCAAAAATTTTGTGCCTCTTTTCAAATATGAATTCCACAACTGATTAATTAATTTGAATAGTTTTTCAAACTATTGAATTTTGGACAGATTCATAACTGCCAAGACGGGTTCAAAATCTGGACAGTTTTATAACTGTAGCAGTTTCTAGCAGATCTGTTTGAATTTTGAACTGTATCTGTTCAAAACAGTTTCATACTTGTTCATTCAAAATGAGACTTGTTCGAGTCTGTCAAAATTGCCTATAAATACTAGCATTTCCAGCAGTGTTCTAGAATAAAAAACATCCAGAAAAAATCTGTTTCCTTCTCGGTTTTGCTCTCTCTTTTCATTATTCTTCATATTAGTTTTTAGGAAAATTAAAGAGAGTATAGAACACAAGGTTTTGTTTGTTGTACAAGTTGTTTGGAGTGCCATTACAATTTGGGAAGATCATCGTATCCTGAGAGATAGATGCCACTTGTCTGTAAGCACCGTAGCGGGGCGAATTTGTCTTAAGGACAGAGTGTCGCACACTCGACTTGATCTTTTAAATATTTAATTCAGTTCGGTAAAATTAATTCGGTACGTAATTTATTTTTATTTGCTTGATTTGTTTGAAGTTATTTATTTTACACAGAAGATTATTCTAACAATTTGATCCGAAATTTAATTTTTTTTATTCATAAGGATACATTTCATGAAATTATTTTGTGAGAAATAAATTATTGTTTTGAAGATTCCTTCCCTCTCCCCCCCCCCCCAAAAAAAAAAACAAAAATAAAAACAAAAACAAAAACAAAACAAGACAAAAGTTACCCCACAACTAGACCATTATCAGACAACCATCGGCTAGCCACCGAAAAGTTCGTTGAAAAATTCTATGTTGTTATAAAATTCATCCGAAGTGACCGGAGGAAGGGAAGTAGAAAGACCATGAGGAGTTTAGATGAGAAGCAGAACATCAAGCAGCATTCGAAGCCATCAAAAACTATTTGGGTAAGCCCCCTATGTTGATGCCTCCAAAAGAAGACAAGCCATTGAAGTTGTATATAGTAGCATAAGAAGAATCCATTGGAGTCTTATTGGCTTAAGATAATGAAAAAGGTGAAGAGTAAGCAATTTATGTTGGAAAAATGGTTTGGAAACCATTAATAGTTGAATGAGAAATTGACTCCAAAATGCACCATTTGAGAATGGTTTTAAGACAGTTTTTATTTAATGTAAAATTTGATTTTATTTAAATAAATTAGTTAATTTTTTGGGTCAAAATTGAACATTATTCGATTCAGAATTTGAATTCTTTTGAAAGAACGATCATGTCTTTTCTGGTTGCATCTTTTCATAGAAAAGAGGTGACTCTTTTGAAAAGTCACCATGACCATTCGAAGAGCCACCAATTCATCTATATAAACAGGCCCCCATTGCATTCATTAAAAATGGAAATTCATCTTGTGTTTCTTTTCATCTGCACTCTATTTTTCTGTAAGAGAATTCTGCACAATAAGATTTGCTAGACTTGCTGTAGTAGTGCTGCTTCTTGCAAGGTTTGATCATTGTATCTTAGGAGACAAGCGTCCAATAAAAACTTGTAAGCACCATAACGGGGGACGAATTTGTCTTAAGAAAATTTTGTCCAACACAAGCCTCAATCAAATTGTTATCGATTCCAAATTTATACAATTTGTTTGTAAGTATTTATAGTTCTATATATATGGTTTGGTTTGGTTATACCCATGGTTTTCAGACACGAACCGGCCCGGCCGGTCGAACCGGTGGAACCGGGAACCGGTCCCCTCTCCGGTCCGGAAAACACTCAAGACCTGGGGTTGGCCAAAAACCGGTGTTATTTGTGAAAACCGGAATAACCGGTGGTCCAACCGGCAAAACCGGTGAACCGGTGCCGGTTCGGTGGACCAACTCGATTGGGTTTTTTTTTCTTTTCTTTATTTCTTTGGTTTTCTTTTCTCTTTCTTTCTTTCTTATATATTTATATATATATATATATATATATATATATTATATATCAAAATTTTGACTAAAAATTCTTACTTCAAGAGTTTCCTCTCATGAGGAGGAGTCTCATTGGAAGCTTGAAGAAATAATGAAAGTCTATTCCTATTTATAGGAAAACAATTGTTCAAAGAGAACCTAAAAATTGAATGTGGGATTCAATCAAATTGTTTGAAATTGAATCATATTTGATTGGAGGGAGAGTTGAAAATTTTGTTTCCCTCCAAAATTAAATCTAGCATTCAATCAAATTGTTTGAATCATATTTGATTGGAGGGAGAGTTGAAAATTTTATTTCCCTCCAAAATTAAATCTAGCATTCAATCAATTTGTTTGGAGGGAATGTTAAAATTTTTTAATTTCTTTAAAACTAGTGACTTTTTTTTATCAATTATGACTTTATTAAATATTATTAGTAAATATTATGCAACACTTTTTTTTTTATTATTTCAGTAATTATATATATTTTTATTTATTTATAATTTATAATTATATTTTTAATTATATAATATTAATTATGACGTCACGGTTCAACCGCTTCGACCCGACGGTTGAACCAGTGACCCGTCCACCTGGTCCCTTTTTCGGTTCGCTCACCGGTCCGGGTTTCAAAACAATGGTTATACCCAAACAATTTATGTTGTTTTCAACTTATATTATTTTTATATAATTTGGTGATTACGTGTTTCATACAGTACACTTAAAATGAGATTTTTCTTACAATCTTAAGACAAATTGCATAAGAATATTATTTTCTTGTTTGCTTGTTCAAGTGAAATACAAATTGTTCTTCTGTAATTTTTGGTTCAAATTGTTTTATCTAGAATCTATATGATTTTGCATAATCAGAATTTACTATGGATAGAATCTGTTTCTTTATTAGTTTGTGAATATGTTTTCAATTTTGACTATAAGGCTAATTTATTTTTGGTTGGTTGCTTTAGTGACTACTTTTGTATGGATTTGAAATTTTGTGAAACGGTATAAGTTTTGGCTTTAAACGTAGTATATGAACAGCAGAACTAATAAATGTTGTTAAACTGGCATCTGTTTGATTTTTTGTGATTTCCGTATGTACATGCGTAATTGTTATACTTTAATGGTGCTTATTTGCCATGATACACATATTTAAGTTTGTCTTTAAATTTCATGTCGAAACTGCACCAGATCAAAAGTTGTGAGTTTCTTTCCTAACTACTGGTGTTGAATAAATAGGCTTGTGTATTTACTTCTTATGCCATGTTTGGAAGTTTGATTTTAGTGAATGAAATTTTCATTTTGATTGGTGGAGAATAATGGGGACTTACCAATTTGGGTGGGCCGATTATGATTATACTTTCTGGGTATAGAATATACATATTTGAATTAATTATATTTTGTGAATTGATTTTCACAGTTGGTGTAATCCATTGGATGATGGTTTTCAGAGATTTATAGAAAATTGACTTATTAATTTTTATATTTATTTATTGTTCATTGATGTGTTTAATTATTTTTACCATTCATTGATTTTCATGCAAAGGCACTTGGTGGTGTCAGTCATGAAGATGATGATGTAGTATGAAGAACATCTATTATAAATACCATAGCTTATTTTCATTTGAAAGGTTGTTCGTCATTTATGGAGATTTTCTCAACATTTATAGTACCGTTGTGCTTTTACTTGCTCCATTTGTGTGGGCCTTTTAAATCCATTAATGGTGGTTAACAAATTATAATATTCTTTTACCTGCTTTAATAAATATATGGTGATCCTAAATTGAGTGCTTCTAAAGTATTTTTTTTTAAGAGTATACATCATGTAAATGTCATATATTTTGTTTTGTTTTGTTTTGTAATGGTAGTAGCATATTTGCATCATCATAGCAGTTGTTGACATCATAGAAGTTTAAATAAGATTATTTAAATAGTAGTGTCGTTTCATTTAATTGAATATGAATCGTGGAATCTTTTGATAACCATACAAATGAATAGATTATTATTTTATTAATAATCATAGTTTCAAATGTTGTGACATAGGTTGTCATAAATAACTATGAACCTTGTGTAGTAGAATTGGTTTAACCATGAACCATGATTTTAATGTGGGAGTATCTCTTACATTAGAAAAGATAATTTAATTTTCTTTTGTCACAAATATTTTTTGAAAAAATAACGTATGAATTTATCAAAAATGAGTTATTATTTGTGATAGTGACACTTGTTCGGAAATGGGTCATGTTATTTGTGTTAATTTATGTATTATCACAAATGTGGGGGGAAAGAAGCAGAATTGTCTGCTAATCATGATTTATGACATGTTATCCATAGAAACTCGAACAAGAAATATTCAAATTTAAGAGTTTAAATCTTAATTTGGATGTACAAGTACTTTTTCTTAAATTCATTGTACAAGTATTTTTTTCTTGAATGCATTTTAAAGATTTATACAATTAAATGAGATTTTTGAATTGTTTGATTATTAGGCAAAATCTTTATGAGGATATAATTTTGTCAAAGTATTAATTGTGACTTACAGTAGTCATAATTATTCTGGAATTCATAAATTCTTTTTAGAAGTTAGTTATTCAAGCACACCATAGTCAATAAGTGATGAATAGTATATTCTAATTTGTATTAGAATTTTTGGGGTGTATTGATATTTTCGTGTGATAATATCTTAACAAGGAAATTAATTTTTCTTAGAGTACTTAAAATGTGGGGGTGCTTGGAGGATTTTACCAAAGTAACGGTTCTGATAATAGGTCCAAAAAGAATCTAAATTCTTTCTATAGGACAAAATTAGAGTGAAGAAAAGATGGTTTAATGAACTCCTAAGGAGCACCTCTATGTTTTATTATTTAAATATGAAAACGGGAGTGACATAGAGTAACGGTATGTCTCCATGTAATCGAAGACTTCATACTGTAGGACATTTGCTTTCAGTTGTGAATATTATCTAAGGATAATATAGTGCATCCACTAACTACTCAATGATATATAATTGAGAAGGTCAAATGAAAAATAGCGGCCGCTAAACAAAAGGTTTAACTAAAGAGCAAATGAGGGAAAGTTAATCGAGGGGAATGTGATTACAGCCTATTAATTCTGAGTCGCAATGTCGCAATAATGGCAGTCCAACTTAGTTGACTAGAGATCCCAAAATATAGGTTCAAAGAGACAACCGAATTATAGATGACTCACCAGAAATCACTAAGGGAGTCTATCTCCTATCTATTCCTATGATAAGAGTGATATCTGCAACATGTGTTGTATGTAGGGACTTAGGGTAAGTTATGCTTTTAATGATCACTTATATCTTGAAAAACCTATAGGGATATCTTTCAAGAGGAGTATTTAAGAGACTCAAAATAAGGATCACCTATATGAGTGTGAAAGGGGCCGTTTCTATGAGAATTGATAAGGCTAAATTCTCTAAAGCACTCATGAAACACCAAGACATGCCCAAAGCCAAAACGGGCACAACCGTGAGAACTAAGCTGTGTGTGGAGATATTTGTATGAATTCTATTGTCTTGGCTTACATAAACAGCTAAACAATTCAAGGCATCTCGTCCACTGATTAGCTAATAAGTCCGATAGCCTTTCACTAAGGAAGGTTCAAAGCCAAAAACTACCTATCCTTATGCAGGATATTCCCAATTGAATTCTCTGAGTCTGCATTGTGTCTTGCATACTTTTATGTCATTTCATTCATGTGGGAGATTGTTGGAAAAATAGTTTGGAAACCATTAATAGTTGAATGAGAAATTGACTCCAAAATGCACCATTTGAGAATGGTTTTAAGACAATTTTTATTTAATGTAAAATTTGATTTTATTTAAATAAATTCATTAATTTTTTGGGTCAAAATTGAACATGATTCGATTCAGAAATGATCATGTCTTTTCTGGTTACACCTTTTCATGGAAAAGATGTGACTCTTTTGAAAAGTCACCATGATCATTCGAAGAGGTTCACCTATATAAATAGGTCCCCATTGCATTCATTAAAAAAGGAAATTCATCTTGTGTTTCTTTTCTTCTACACTCTATCTTTTCTGTAAGAGAATTTTGCACACTAAGGTTTGCCAGACTTGCCGTGGTAGTGCTGCTTCTGCAAGGTTCAATCATTCTATCTTGGAAGACAAACGTCCAATAAAAACTTGTAAGCACCATAGTGGGGGACAGATTTGTCTTAAGGAAATTATGTCCAACACAAGTCTCGATTAAATTGTTATCGATTCCAGATTTATACAATCTGTTTGTAAGTATTTATAGTTCTCTATATATGGTTTGGTTTGGTTATACCAAAACAATTTATGTTGTTTTCAACTTATATTATTTTTATATAATTTGGTAATATATTTGGTGATTACGTGTTTCACACAGTACACTTAAGGAGATTTTTCCTACAATTTATTACCTTAGCAGGTTTTTAAATTATTGTAAATGTAAGTACTCAGTTATTGAGTAATTATGTTTGACCTTGTATTTTGCTACAATCAAATTAAGATATCACCTTTTACCTAGAATTGTACATGTAATTACTTTGACTAATCTAATCAAGTACATGTTGACAAGGCCTATCTTGAGTGGTAGGATTGGTAAATAGGTTTTAGCTCTATCAGAATTTTGCCTCAAATATGTTCCTCAAAAATCTGTTAAAGGACAGGTTTTGGCAAATTTCCTAGCTGATCATCCATGTTAAGAAAGGCAAGGAGACCAAAATGATATTGACCTGGTCAGTATTGTACCTTGAAAATTTTGGTTTGATGGTTCAAAAGCCAATAGTTTGGTTGGAATAGGAGTTGTAATTGAATCTCCAACTAGTGTGCAAACTAAACATGGTTTCAAAATAGATAAACCAGATTGCTCTAACAACCAAATTGAGTGTGAAGCCTTAATCACAGGACTGGAACTGTTGTTAAGATGGAAGGAAAAAGTTGTAGAAGTCTTTCGGGATTCTCAGTTGGTGGTAAACCAGTTAAATGGTACTTTTAAGTTGCTAAATCATGGTTTGCTACCATATTATGTGGTTATTTTATACTTGAGTTCTCATTTTAAGGATCTAGTAATATCACACATCCCTAGATTTATGAATGAACATGCTAATGAAATAGCACAGATAGCTTCGAATTATAAGAGAAGAGGTGAAAATGAGACAAATTCATCTTATGCTTCTTTTGAAAAGAGGCTTCTACCTTCAGAAGAAAGAGGTTTAGTTATGGAAGTGTATACATTGGATGTGCCAGAAGAAGAATGGAGAACCCGATTATTCAATATTTATCTAGTCCAGACGCAAAAGCTAGTAGAACTATCAAGTTAAAATCTATGAATTATATTTTATATGATGACAACCTCTACAAGTGATAAGCAAATAGACTCTTATTAGAATGTTTGGGTCTCAAAAAAGCTAAAGCAGCAGCCATGGCTGAAATTCATGAGGGCATTTGTGGTGCTCATCAATTAGGGGTTAAAATGAGATGGTTATTAAGAAATTTGTATTACTGGCCAAGTATACTTAAGGACTGTATGGAGTATGCAAAGGGTTGCGAAGCATGCCAAAAACATGAAATGATTAGGCATGTGCCAGTGGATGAATTGTATTCAATAATTTGGTTTTGAACCTTTAGGGGATAGACAATAGTCATGATTGGAAACATACACCCTCCATCTTCGAAGCATCATTGCTTCATTTTAGTGGCCACAAACTACTTTACAAAATGGGCTAAAGCAAAACCTTATAAAACTATAGACTAAGGTAAAGTAATTAGTTTCATTGAAGATTTAATTCATAGGTTTGGAATTCCCCAAACTATCACTATTGATAATGGAACAGTATTTGAGGGTAGTCTAGTAAAAGCTTTTGCTGAAAACTTTGACATATAGTTAAATCCATTTCTTATTATGCTCAGGCTAATGGACAAACAGAGTCATGCAATAAAGCTAGGTTGAAGACAATCCCAAGAATTGACATAATAGACTCTCAAAAGTTTTATGGGCTTATAGAACTTCTAAAAGATCAAGTATTGGAGTCACACATTTTGTCTTAGTACTTCCAGTTAAGATCAACATTAAGTCTTTGAGGGTCAAAGCATAAGAATATTGTGACAATGATCAGTATAATCAAAGCATGTGTATGGAATTGAAGAACACTGATGAAGACAGAGTTTTGGCCTTAAAGAAAATGTTAATCCATAAGCAAAAGGTTGCAAGGTGCTACAATAAGAGGGCACATCATCAAAGCTTTGATAAATGTGATTTGGTATGAAAAACCGTCTTACCTATTGGCATCAAAAGTCACAAATTTGTTAAATGGTCACCTAATTGGAAATGACTATTTCAAATCCATAAAGTTCTTCCAAATGGCGCTTATCACTTAAGGAACCTTAATAGTTTCATACATCAAAGGAAAATAAATAGTGAATTCTTAAAAGCATATTTTCCAACTGTTTGGAAAACTTCACGCAACAAGGAATTGAAAGTTGACAATAGATAAGCACAAGTAAAATAACACAAGAAAAGTTGATAAGTATAATTTTCATTCATTTGGTAGAAATTGTACAAAGTCCCATAGTTAGGTCCAAAATGTCTTACATTGTTTGAGTTGTTCTTGTACAATAAGATTTCTATTATCTATGGAAGGAAGTAACTCAAGTGACTTGGACATATCAACCTTAAGGTTCACTAATTTAGTACTAGAAGTCTGCATCTTCTCATGGTTGGTGACCAAGGTTGCTTCCACCTCTGCAAGTTCTTTCTCTAGGGTTTATTTCCTTGCAAAAAGAATTTTTTATTGAGTTGAAGCCTCTACATACTCAGCCCTAAGGGAAACAACCCTAGTATGTGTAGTACTAGCAAGAGCTTAGTCTTGAATAAGTTGATGCTGACCACTCAAAGCAAGCTCTTTCTATTGGAGATGAAAGTCCAAAGAGACCATAGCCTTTAGCAAGATGGAAGAGAGAAAGATGACTGATCATGAAGCAATGATTGGCAGCATAGATGAAACCCTTGTTTGAATGTTGGATTCTTTAAAGCCAATAAGGGTATTCTGGAAAAGCTCTTCAATAGCCTTAAACAAACTTTGACACTCAAGATTTGAGGGGATAAAGTTGGCACAAAAGAAAAATGGCCAATAAAAGAGTCTCCTAATTGAAGAGGATCAGCTTCTGAGGGTAGAAATATGGGAACAACAGCATGTATCAAAATTTGTTGGAGCTCTTGCTTGAATCTTGATAATTCAAGCTTTGACATCTCCACCATTTCACCATTACGGGCTTGAGATGCACCAACTTCTGGCAAAACTTTAGTGTGAGTGGGCTCTGACTAGCCATGAGGGTATAAGCTTCTGGTACAAGTATATTCTCCACTATCCTTTGAACCAAAGAATCAAGGAAAGAAGTAATATCAACCTGGTTAGAAGAGTCAGGGGAAGGTAGTGAGGTAAATGAAACATGAGAGGCAAATTGAATAGGCAGGGTTACTTGCATAAGGGAAACTAAAAAGGGTTGCTTAGTGTTATCCTCTAGAAGGTTCCCACTTGCCTCCTTATCTGCAATGATGGTGGTTAAAATGGTCTGAAAATCAAATGAAAGAGTAGTTCTCACTTTCTAAAGATACATCCCTTTTAGCTTATTTCTCATGGCCCTCCTAATTCTCTTGAAATGGGCATTTAAAACCCCAGCCTCAAGTGAATGTACTTCTTCTACATTTGGAAGGGGTTAAGTAGTTTGTACTTGAGGCCGAGTGAGCACTTGAGGTTGTTGATAGGCAAAAGGGAGGGTAGAGTTTGAAGGTTTAGAAACCCTTGGGGTAGATATAAACAGGTAGGAAGAGGACCTGAAGAATGGGTTTCAAGGGATAAGGTGTCAATCATCTTCTTACTCCAAACCTCAATGGAGATATGATCCTCCTTATCTCCATCTTCTTCTATTTCTGGTTGTGAAGTGAGAGTTGGGAGTGTTAAAGGAGGTTCATAGTGACCGGGCTCTTTGTCAGCATATGAAGTTTTTTTTACTTTTTTTGGCTTGTTTTGGCCATAAGCTTGGCTAAAGTTTGTTACCTGCTGGTTGAAGGCTTTAGTGCTAATTCAAGGAATACAAGTAAATGATAAATACTTAGAGCTTATTTACAAGCAATTAAGTACAAACATTTGTATATAAATACATAAATGAAGTCTAAGGTGCTTCGAATGATGATTACTCGGCTTGAAGGAGGTCCTGGTAGCTCTCCTGGTGGAAATGACTACTATTGGCGTTGTAGGAGTAGTTTGTGCTGGAGTTGGCAATGCTTCTGGAGGAATGACGGTGGTTGCAGCTTCAGCTTGAGGGGTGGCTTCAACAGGACCCATATTTATGTTCATTAAGCTTAAGGGGATGGTAAATCTGGCCTCTATGTTGGCCTTTCACTAGTGTAAGAAGCCAGGGTAAGCTGTTGGATTGGAGTTGAAAGTAGTAAAGATGAATTTCTTTAGACTCTCTTGTAGGAGCTTGGTTAATTTCCCAATTCTGAATTGAGAAGCTCCCAGATCTCAAGCATACAATTTGGGGTTGGTAGATGCACAAAATAAAACATAGATAAACTGAACCAACCCAAATTGTCTGGTAAATTGAGCTAGGCAATATGGCTTAGCTATGTATTTATAGGCTTTGGGGTTCAAGTTCTGAACAAAAAGTTTTATTGCAGAAGGATTGTCACCCAACAAACCTTATGATTGTCATTAATGCACTCTTTATCTGCCAATAGATTGTGAAGCCATTGAGGACCCTTAATGAGGTTGAAGGGAAGAAAGAATTATGGTTTTAGATCTAAGGGCAGGTTAAAGAAATAACCCAAGTAATACTTAAAGGTTGAAACTTTAAGGTTTACCTTGGAATAGAGCTCACCATAGGTGTGAGGATCCACATTTGCATGATAAGAAAGAAAAGAGGGCCAAAAATCTGAGAAGTATGCAAAAAACTATAATTGGAGGATCCAAAGTGGACTAAGGTTAGGATCCAGAGGACTCTTGCAGAAAGAAGAGCATGCTCTATAAAGATGGCCTAGGAGAAAATGAGCAAAAGAAATACGCTCACCTAAAACAAAAGCTTGGGATAAAGGTATAAATTTTGTGACAAGCTTTTAAGAGGTTATACACGTGACGAATTTACATTGCCAATATAGGATGAAATCAAAAGTTATTGGTCCAAAACATGACTAGCTTTCTTATTACTACTACTAAGAAAAATGGAATATGATGGATTATGCGATGGGAGTTTGAGCTTAGGTATGGCCTTCCCGGTATAGGTGGGGGTCAAAGTTTCCCCAGCAAGATATAAGCCAAATAAGTGGCAAATGTGTAGGAAAAAAGGGGCCATCATACCACTTCTAAAATGAAAAAATTGAAGATAAGGTTCCAGTAGTATAAAGCAATAGGGATCAAATAAGAGTCCTGGGGAATGGAAAACCTAGAGAGTCAAAGGAAGTCCAAAATTCCAGCTCTCGTCAAGGTATCCTCGCGAGCCCTTGTGACTCAATCATACCAAGCTGTCCAATCCCTTTTGACAATGGGCCACATTCGAAAGGGTTTGGCCACTGTCCAAGAACTTTAGGAAAGATAACGCTGGTAAAGTATAGTATGATCTTTGAAACGAGGGTACAGATTTGACATTGCCACTAGTGGAGGCTCTTTAAAAGCTGGGCTCAAGCCAAAGTCCCCAGTCTCGCCTTAAGGGATGAAAATGTGAGTATCTATAGGGTTGTCAGGCGAATTTGCCTTAAAGGTTAAGTCAAAAACCATATTTTGCAATAAGAGAGAAGTAGGAAATATTTTCCTAATGGGAACAACATCAATGACTTGAGAACCAAACGGAATTGGAAGCGAAAAATTAGGGTTTGCAAAAAGGAATGAAAAGTGGAAAGTTGAGTTCCAAGAGTTGAAGCGTAAGAGTGTTGTTTGGACAAACAACCGTCTATTTATATGCTTCTCTCTCTCTCTCTCTCTCTCTCTCTCTCTCTCTATTGGGTAGGGTTAACCCAAGTTAGTCATGCGGTAAAACACTATAGATCTTGAAAAATAGCTAAGTGTTCAAAATGAGTCTTTTCACATATTGATATCTTGAGGATACCAAGAATTAAAAATAAATTTATTCAATTCTCATGTTTATTATAATTGTGGAAGTGTCTGGAAAAGTTGTAGTTTGCTTCGAGTTTACTTCAAATCTTTGGTTGAAAAGATGATTGATGTGTGTAAGGCATACTCAAAATATTAATTGGTGAGGAGATAGCCAAAAGTCAAGTAGAAAAACTTACAAGAATAAGTGAGTATGTATTTGAATGCAGGTTGATTATACTTTCGAATCATAGTTTGGTCTAGAATGATCAATGAATGCAAAATACAAGTAATAAATCATAATCATCATTTTATTTAATTATCAAAGATTACACGGGAATTGGCTCAATCTCAAGTAAGGAAATGAAAAGGTTACAAGATCATGGAATTTCACCTAAAAGTAATCTATGAGATCCCTTTCTTTATCTAATCTTTTTGCAACTTCATCTTTCTTAAATTGGCAATGTTGAAAGGATCGAAGCTTCATAACCAATTCACAAGCTTTATTCTCAAATGATGTGTGTTCCTACTCCTTGAGTATTCTTGAAAAGATGCGTCATCAACAAAGTCTGGAGGGAATTGTTATGTGAATTCAGCGAAGTCGCTAGAGCTTTTCGAGCCTCGCTTTTTATAGAAAGAAAGGCATTGTAAGACTCTTCTAATGCCTGAGCCTTAGCCTTGGCGATCAAATGCCAGTTTGCGAGCAGACGTAAGAAGTGCAAAAACACTTCAACTTCAAGTATGGCTAAAGATGCAGCGCCGAACTCCTCGTCAAGATATCACAAGTCCAAATAAAGTTCTTATGAGGGATTTTTTCACAAAGAATTTCAAAGGGGAGTTGGCTAAAAGCAGCCAAAAGGATTTTTTTTTTTTTCCCTGAAAATGTTATAATCGGAAGCTAAGTAAGGAGGAATGTACGCAGGTACTGTGTGATTGTCAACAGTTCTTCGAAGCTTCAAAGACCATTGTGGATAGTAAGGTAAAGGAGTTGAAGGTGGCTTTGCTTGAAAAATTGCAGGATATTCCTTATCATTCATACAATCAAGCCATTCTGAGGGTTTAAGGCCAGCTTCTCTAACCAACAAAGTGGGACTAAGCCTATTGTTACCCTCAAGGTAAAGAATCCATTGAGGAATACAAAGTGGGCGGCCTATTCTGGAAAAAAATATATGAATTTTCACTAGCCCATGATGACACGTGTTTTTCCTACACTTGACCTTCATGAATCTTATATGGTGGTGTTGGTCATGTTATTATGGCCTATTTCCCTGCACAAATATTGAGTTTCTGGATCTTTTTCCATTATTTGCATGGCATTCTAGGTCATAAGAAATTTGACATCACCGTGGGCTGAAGTTAGCTTTGCAACCAAATGCCAATAGAATAAAAATGGGCCTTTTAACCTATGATTTCCATAATATGGCCTGTATGGGTATGCGCCTAGAGGACGACTTGGTGGTTGAGGTCGAACTCATGTTCGAAAAAGAGATAGCCCTGCAGTCTATCCAGCATTTGTTGTAGGTCAGGGAGAATGAGGGATTTCGCAATGGGAAGTTATAGGTTTTGGCTTCGAAGCATTGAGAGGAAGGTCAGGAGCATGGTGTGCATTAGCTATGGAATCCTCTGAAGCGAGGACAATAGGAGAAGCATCAGTTAGGCTAACGGCTTTGAGATAGAGGTTCAGATCCATAAAAGGGGGATATTTGAATCCAATGGTAGCATGGGCATTGGCAAGCCTCGTTTCTTTTCAACTTCATCATATGGATCAAAACCGTCCATGTTCAATCCAGTTAGATCTTAAAAATTTCATAATACAAATGGTTTGGAGCTAATGGGTCCTATTTCTCAGTTCGAGTCTTATTAAATACAGAACCCAAGAGTGCAAAGATCATGGAGGTAGTTAATCGTAAATGCTACATTTAAGGAGTGGTGATCGCGGGAGAAGAGCAACCACCAAAAGTTATGTACAATAGTGTAACCATTATGCTTACACTAGTGTAGGGGGTATTGTTGGCACCACATTTAAACCGTCCAATATGAAGGCGACTGTAGACACTCCATTTTTGACTGCCCCTAAGACTTGGGCACTTTCTTTTGATCACTTGCTGATGAAAATTGAAATGTGCTAATTTATGAATTTCTCAGCCGAAAAATCAAATTGAAGCTTTAATTCAAAAACCTCACCCATTTTGGCCATCTCTAATATTTTATTAATTTGTAATATTTTATAATTTTATATATGTATGTGTATATTTATTTTAGGTGTGTATTTATTTTAAGTGTGTTTTATATAAATTGATAAATATTTGATAAAATAAAATATTAATCAAACAAAAAAAGAAAAGAAAAGAAAATAATAATAAAAAAAAAAGAAGAAAGATGCTGGATTCAACTTGTATATATATATGTTTATATATTATAGATAATATATTATCATTGTTTTGTTAGAGGGGCCTCAGGTCATTATAATAAATCATGGAGGGGGGACAGTGTTTCGGTGGAAAAGATTTTAAAGTGAGTGGGGGAATAAAGATGTAAAGCAAAAGAGAGGTTCACATGGGCAGGGGCATGGGATGATATGTTTGTTTAATAAAAAACAACAAATGGAGGACAACCCACACCCCCATTTGAAAGAGAGACCCAGCACATCTCCATGGACACAGAAAGCATCTTTGATTGGGGGGCTAAAAAATATACACACAGGAGATATCCCTCCCTCTCTCTCTCTGCGGGCTGGGGGGGTGTTCATGAGGGTGGGTTGAAAAATATATTTTGAGAGAAATTTTTATAGAGGAGGAGGAGAGAATCACACAGCAAAACCAACCTCTCTCTCTGCTCCCTCCCTCTCAAGCACACCAAACCCGCACACACACACACACACTACAACACTCCAAACACAGTCAGGCACACTGCCACAGCACACACTTCATACACCACATACCCAGCAACTCACACACCCACAAACCCGGCACACACCCATGCACACACCCACAAACCAAGGTTCTAAATATCGGCCGGTACGTGCCGTACCGGCCGGTTCGTAACGGAAAATGAGAGTGCCGAGTCGGATACTCACCGATATACCGGTGAGAACGAATTTCACGTCCGTAGCGGCCGATTCCCGACACGTATCGGCTTGTATCCGATACGTGAGCGTTCCAGTTCCGATATAGTCCGATTCAGCTGAAAAACGAGCAAAGCATATGGAAAAATAATTGAGGAAAGCAAGTCACATGGAAAAGCAAATCACCTGTAGAAGCATCGAATCAGACCAAACCTCAAACCCAAATCAAACCCAATCGGACCAAACTAAACTTGGACCAAACTCAACTCAACTCCCCAAAGTTTTCCCTCAATCGGACCAAACTCAACTCCCCAATCAAACCCAAATCCATGTCCCAAGAGCATCGATCTTGTAAAGTGTTACAAGGAGAAGCATCGAATCGAACCCAAACCATCACCGATTTCAAGCTTCTTCATTGAAAGTTTTTCTCTCATGCTCTGTTTACATTTGTTTCGTGCTCTGTTTTTTGCTTTGGCTGAACACTTCTTCAAATGGTCTTGCTTCTGTTTGGTTTGTTTATATTATATTATGTTATATAATATTATTTTATGGTTTTGCTTCTGTCTGGTTTGGTTCTGTTTGGTTTGTTTATGTCATGTTATTTTTTTTCTTCTTCAAATGGTTTGTTTATATTATATTATGTTATTCTTTTCTTTTCTCTATGGTTATTTTTTTATTTATATTATGGTATGGGATGGTTTTGCTTGGTAAGTTGCGTTTGGTTTGTTTATAATTTATTTATTTTTTTATTTTTTTCTGGTTAGTTGTTTATAATGGTTTATAATTTGTTTGCTTGGTAAGTTGTGTTTGGTTATTTTTTTATTTATATTATGGTATGGGATAGTTTTTTTCTTGATTTTTTTAAATAACCAAACTATATATAATAAAATATTAATAATACAAATAAAAAAAATTAACAGCTTTTGTTTGTTTGATGGGGGATGAGACTAGACTCACCCTGATTATTGATTGAAAGTGCATTTAAATAAATCAAAAAAATAAATAAATAAAATAAATTAATTAATTAAGGCTAAAATAAATACATATCATTTAGTTAAAAATAAGTCAAAAGTGCCTTTACATATCAAAATTTTGATTAAAATGTGATAAATTAAGGCTAAAAGAGTGAAAAAAATACATAAAATTGAGTTTTAGAGGGATTGCTAATGATTTTTGAAATTTCACAACCGCGACGCCCGATACCCGATACGTACCGGTCGATACTCCCGATACCGATACTCCGCGATCGATACCGTTACGTTACCCGATACCGCGATTTAGAACTATGCCACAAACCCGGCAGCAACACACACACAGCACAGCCATGCACAACACACTTTCACCACACCACCACTGCCATCACTTATACACGGCAGCAACACACACACACACCACCATCTCCGTCATCTTCGTCTTCCACCACCGCTGCACACGACACACCATGCAACACTCATACAAACCCAGCCACTGCTACCCACACACACAGCACATACATACACGACCCATCTCACTCTCTCCCTCACGGCTCTCTTGCATGATGCACACACAGCACACACACACACATGCAACACACACACTCAAGACTACCCATGCACACCACCACCACTACACCCACACACACTGATACACGGCTATCACACACTCATGCACTCACGGCACACACAGCTCACTCTCTCTAGCTGAAATACACCCACGGCATCAACCTCTTCTCCTCTCTCCATTCTCACTTCCCTCCACCACCCTCTCGGCACCAAGCCACCATTACAGCTCCCAGCTGTGACTGAACACTGCCGAGCCACCCACCGCTGCAACTCAACAACCGACAGCACCACCGCAGCTACTCCACTGCCGAGCTACCACCAGAGCTCCGCTGCCCTCCTTAGTGTAATTAATTAATTAGTTAATTAGACTTGTATAAATTAATTAATTAGTGTAATTCATTTAATTAGTTAATTTGAGTCTAATAAATGTGTCAATTAAATAGTGTAATTAATTAAATAGTTAATTCGAATTTTATAAATTAGAATTGTATAAATTAATTAATTAGTTAATTAGACTTTTATAATTAATTAATTAATTAGTGTAGTTAATTAGTTAGTTTAATTAGGATTTTATAATTAATTAATTAATGTAATTAATTAGTTAGTTCCACTTTGTAATAATTTGCTAGAATAATTAATTAGTTTAATTATTAATTAGTTAGTCCTAATTATTTAATTAGACAATTTAATTAGAGTAATTATTTAATTAGTTATTCCATTAGATAAGTTATTTAATTTGATTAGCTATTTAATTAGTTAATTCATATTCACTAGCTTAGCATAATTAGTTATTTCCTTGTTGTAATAATTAATTAGCTTTGATAACTAGCTTATTTATTCAAATTTTGTAATAAGTAGTTAAGTAATTTAGTTAGTTAGTTAGTTCATTCGGACCCTCCTGCGTGAGGGCGCATTAGTTCATTCGGACCCTCCTGCGCGAGGGCAAACAAATTTGTAATAATGTGTATATCTTCCAACCCCACGTCTTTCTCCCTTTTATTTACCAGCTTATGATGGTTAGATTAGAGATATCATGTTTTATTTAGCATACTCATGTTTGCATCCACTTGTATTGCATACACCAAGGCTCGGTTCATCATCCAATTCGCATTTTCGTTTCAATACTTCTTTGAATACATGCTTAGACCGCATGCGATCAATTCATTTCATATGTCATATTAGTAGCCGAGTCTAGTAATTGCATATCACATATGTTGTATAGTTAGGAATCATGCATATTTTCTAACTTTGTTTTGTAGCTTGTTCGCGGGACGTCGGTAAATATGTGAGTTGTTATGCTTTAGCATCCCGCTTGTACATAATTTTCTTATTATGTTTAGCATCCTACCATGAGGCTAATTGCTTAAATGATAAACTATTTGAATGTCTGTGGATGAAGGCTTGTTGCTTAAATTGGAATGATTCAACGAATGTACGTTTTAAGATTCACAAACCTAAGCCCACCTAAGGGTGGCAAATTCAAACCCTTTTCGAGAAACAAACATGAAATTGAATTGTTCCAATTTGAGCAAACTAGTCTATACCTTGTATGCTTCACATAATAAATTTTATGATTTATTAAATAATCAGAATAAGAACATATATTGTACATAAGGATCACATCATAATTAGTAGAGGCCGATCTTTGATCGGGTGAGTGAGGTGCTCATTATTGACCTTCCCCTCTCATACCTAAGTTCCCGAACCAAGACACTTTGGTAACGACGGACTAATGGCCTTTGGCACGAGTCACGGGTTTCCTAAATTTCCCATAAATATTTAGGTGGCGACTCTGAAATCTGGCAAAGCAGTCCATTTTTGGCATTTGATTCAAATATCGATTTTCCAAAAACAATTGCCGGATTTGGACTCTTTTTGTGTTTCCACTGTTTCACATTGCACTTGTAAAATCAGATTCAGAACCAACACAAGTGGAGTCCGAACTGTAAGGGCTATTTCATTCTTCCGAAAGGGGGCGCGAAAAGCCGAGCTACAGCGACACGTGGCAACCAAAGGGTATTCAGATACCGAGAGTCCCACCTTCGAAGATGCCCAGGTAAGCTGCGAATGTAAGTCTTTAATGTTGTGTTTGGTTGCAGGATTTGAAGAGGGATTTTGAAAGGAAAATGAAAAAGATAGGTGAAATGTGAATAAAACATATCTATATTTCAGCTAGTTTCACATACATTTTCCCTATCCTTTTCCAAATCCCCTAACCAAACACAGCATAACCGACAAATATGATAAGCAACATATGAGAGGCACGTGAAGAAGGAATTAATAAAGAGCAGTTACTAGCAGTTACACACGTACAAAAAAAATGATCATGGCCCTGAGAAGTAGCAAGAACAAAGGAGATCATGGTAAAGGATAGCAACCTAAAATAGGCTATAAATAAATAGAAGGAAAGACTGAAAAAGCCCCTAACCAGATCCAGACTCTAGGTTTTTATCAATTTCATTTATCTTTAAATTTTTGCATTGCACTTACATTTCGTAGGAGTAAATTAGTCTTGTAATTCTAGAACCCGATAGGTTTAAAAGATTCAAATTTGCCCTCCCATTCTGTTACGAATTTGAGTTGAAGTTTTGGTTCATCTTATCAACACATGTGACACCATAAGTGTTTAATTAAATGCCACATAAATATTTATAGCTATATATAAATATAATTATGATTGTATGTGATAATATATTATTAAATAAATAAATAAGTATAAATAAATGTAAATCTAATTTGGCATTGAGTTATCAAATATGAGATTAATTAAGGATTATTATTTGGGGTCAAATTAATACAAATATAAAATTAGGTCAAATTAGAGTTAAAGATAATAAATAAATAAATAAATATAATGGTAACAAATCTTATAATAACAAATCTCATAATAAGAAATCTAATAATAATTATAACAAATCTAGTGAGAATAAAAGTGTGTGTGCTGGACGAATGAAACCACAGCCACTTGGGCTGTCTACAATTAGGGAGGGTGATTCAACAATTTGGACCATTAATACTACCCCCAGGTTGCGTATATAAAGCTGTTAAGTGAATAGGATGAAGGAAATAGAAGAAAAAAAACAGAGAAAGCAAAGGAACAGTCATGAGAATGTAGCAAAAATAGGAGGGAAATAATACGACTCAATATTAAGGTGAGTTATATTATACCTTGAGTTATCATAATATATTTTACGTATGTTTTGACTTACCATAATTTATTTTGTACCACCACAGAAGTCTTATGCCTTGGGGGACTTAAATAATCATTGGCCTCTATTTGGCCACTTTATGATCCTCTATTTGTCACGGATTCATTGAACTCTGTTCTAATTGTCACTTCTATGACCTCTGTTCTGTTCTGTTTTGTACTGTGGTTATGGTTATTTATTTACATAATTTTCGTATTTCAGTTTCTGCCGCTTTGAATAATTTGTTTATTTAAATTAAGTTGTGTAAATATTTTAGCTTAACTAACTATCCCTGGTTATTTTGCATTCCCTACACTCTTGGCATAATATTTCTAACTCTGTTGTGGGCTTATAACTATTACCTTTTCAGGTGACGAGATGTAAGGGAGACCTATAAACTCACGTAGTGGAACCCGCACGAGAATTTGATATTGCACCATTATTTTGTTTTTCTTTTTTTTGTTTTTTTTCTTTTATTTATTTTATTTTGGCTCTCTTTTGTTTTTACTCAGGGCCGGTCACTGAATAATAACATAATAAAAGTCCTATAGATGTATTTTTTTGTTATTAAAATAGTAAAATGAAGTAAATTTTCTATTTAATTATTTTTAGTTCCTTTTGCCTCCGCCTGCGCCATTTAATTTGCCATAATTAGAATAAATTAGTGCATTGTGATTCCAGCCCTAAGCCCCTGGGGTTGGGTCGTAACAACACAACACAGTAAATTCCTCTTCATTGAGGCTAAGAGAATCTTAACACAATCCTTTGATAAAAATTGACATTTATTATCTATAAGAACGTTTAGATCCTTACTGGCATGCTTGAATTACATTTCTAACCTTGGAAGTGTCAAAAATAGCCAACACATATGTACCTTTAGTTATATCATTTTCTTCTTTAGTTATGTCATTTTCTTCTTTAGTTATGACTAATTTTTCTTTTTAATTATGACATTATTTTGATATGTTTGGTTATGCCTCATATCGTGTTTGGTTATAATTTTTATTTATTTATTTATTTATTTTTATAACTCAGAAAGTATAGAATTATGTCATTTTTTTCTTTAGTTGTAAGGTGCATATGGTACAAGTATACCATAATCTTTTCCATAAAAATAACATTTAGAATGATTTTTTAATGGGAATTTCCATGTTACGAAAATAATGGTGCTTGTTTTTCAATGAAGAAACTATAATAAATCACATCATTATAAAAATTTTGTAAAAGAAAAAATTCATTACAATGGTAATATCAGATCATCACTTACATGTAAACATAGTTAATTTCACTACAAAGATGTGGAGTTAAATTTTTAATAATATTTGACAAGTGAGATTAACCCTCCATGTGTTATTTTATTAGTGGTTAGGGATATCAAATATCAATGATGATGTGATATTACTATTATTTGTATATTATTATATAATCTATCATGAGACATACAAAACTCTTTTTCACTACCTATAATATTATTTGTATATTATTATATAATCTATCATGAGACATACAAAACTCTTTTTCACTACCTATAATATACTAGTTACAAGTAACACTATATTTCCAATTATGATATTTCACAAAGTCAATTTTAAAAAAAAAAAATCAAAACTTTTATAATAAATACTTAAGATTTTATGCTTAATATTAATTTATAAAAATTATTATCCATTGTTATTAATTATAAGAAAAAAAAATCAAAATTATAATTAATACGTATCCTCTCAACTATTTATTTGATGGATTAAGGTCTTCTCTTTTCTGGCTCCGCCTCGGCCACTGATTATTACCCAAAACATTTTGAGAATTGCATTTATGACAGTTCTACAAAGTCAATTTTTTAAAAAAATTAAAACTTTTTATAATAAATTCTTAAGATTTAATGCTTAATATTAATTTACAAAATTTATTATCTATTGTTATTGGTTATAAGAAAAAAAAAATCAAAATTGTAATTATTAACTACCCCTCTAAACTATTTACTTGACGGATTAAGATATTATGTTTTCTAAATCCGCCACTAATTATTACCCAAAATATTTTGAAAATTGGATTTATGACAGTACCCTTTTTGGGGGAAATCTTTTGGCATGATAAATGCCTCCTTCATTGAATTAGCCCTGGTTTAGGTTAAATAATCACAAAAAGATAAAAATAAATTAATTAATTAATTAAAAAAAATCAAAAAATTAAAAAGTCAAAAAAGTTAACAAAATGTTTGTCATTCCTAAACTAAAAAGTCAAAAAAGCCAACCAAACAAACAAAAAAATTCCAGATTAAAAAAGTCAAAAAATAACTAAAAAAGTCATTACCAAACCACCTCTTGGTGTATTCTGATATGTGTCTCTTCCTCTTTCAAGCTCTTTCCCATTACATGATATGTTAAAATAATTAGTTTTTATACTAGAAATTAACACAGCACATAATATAGAGTGATTTGGATCGGAGGGGAGACATTTTTGGTAGAGCTGAGTAAGACATCCGTAAAATCCGCTAATCGATCTGGTCTAGTTTAATTCGGTACATTTGGATTGATTTTTTAAATTCGTAATTTGGTCTTGGATTGAAAATTTGAGGAACCGTGTTTCGCATATTGGTTTTGGATTACACTTTACAGTTTCGTATGAAACTTAAACTATATTCATATCATACACTCATGATACATAATATCATACTTTTTATATTCATATAATATACCTGTAGAATTTGGTATGGAATTTGCTGCTGCTACTATGGAATTTTGTTTCTATTATTGTGTTTTTTTTTATTTTTAGATTTATAGTTTTGTAATGGTCTAATGGTGAAATCACGTTTTTTTTATTATTATTATTATTATTTTAAATTTAGTGATTGTTGCTGCTATTATGGAACTGGATATTATGTTTATTTAAATTAATGGTGGAACAGTATGTATGTTTATGTTTTAAAAAATTATGAAATGAAAATGTTATATAATTTTTTCTTTGTTAATAAATATGTGAATCCGTGGTTTTAAATCAAATCGAATCATGTTCAAATGGTTTGGTTTAAATTGGTTCCACGATTTAAATGGATTAAATTGATTTCAAGTTTAATAGAACCATAGATAATGAATTGGTCCTAATTTTATCCCAAACTGAACCAATCCGGACATACTCACCCCTAATTTTTGGAGACAAAAGATATCTCCCTTTTATTGTTCATATTTCTTGGACCTTTAATTATTAAAAAAATTTAATTTCCTAAAACAGGAAAAAGTAACGCAAAAAATATAGTAAACATTTTTTTCCTTTTGTTTTATTGTCATACATAACTGATTTTTCACCAAAATAAATAAATAAATAAGAGAATAAAGTCTTGTTTGTTGGATCCACGGAAGGAGGAAACCTTTATGCAGAGAAATATTATTGCTATATAAAAATTTAAAAAAAAAATCACTACCCAACACACATCATGATCCATCAATCGTTGCAGCCGATAACTATGGTACCATAATCTTCACCTATACATTACAAAATAAATTCTTCTGGATTTGAGGTAGTCGCTTACAATATAAAAACACATTTAACAACGGTGGATCTTAGTAAAATTTGAGTCTAAATTTGAAAGATTTATCAGTGGGAGGATGATGATGAAGACGATATGAGTGGTGATGACTAGGATGGTGATGAACAAACAAGAAACAGAGGGGAGATGGAAGCTAAGTGTTGTCTTCACCCCTAAAGAATAGTTTTTTGTCAATTTTTTTTAGTGAATTTTTTTTAAAAATTAATTTTTTTTTATAATTTTAGGTTACTTGACTAGACGAACTAGACGAACCAAACGAGTAAAAATAAATAAAAATAAAAATTTTAGAAAAAAGTTTATGAAACACCCACAAAAAAAAGGGATCTAGGGATCGCTGCTGTGAGTCATAGCAGCGATCTGGAATGAGTCTGTGAAGGCTTTTTTCGAGTCTGTTTTGATAATCTGAACGATTCATATATTGTAGGGTTTGTTGAATAGATTATCCATGCAAAAAATCAAATTGATTGAAAATCTATAGCTTTATAACAAGAGCGCATTTGTTTTTTAAAAAATAAACGGTTGACATTATCTTGATAATTTTTGTAAAACAATTTGAATCTGATTATGGGGTTACGGAGTTTTGATTAACTTGATTTTTTGTATGAATGATATACTTAATGAACCCTACAATATAAACGGTTCAAATCATCAAAAAAGACTCGGAAAAAGCCTTCACAAGCACACAACAGCATCCCCAGGTCCAAAAAAAGCCAAAAAGAAGTTGGCTTCGTCTCTTTTTCACTTTATTGAATTTTTTTATTTTTTTTTATTTTTTTTGTCTTCTAAATTATTTGACAATAGACGGACTAAAAAAGTTTAAAAAAAAATTACATAAATTCTATAAAAAAAATCACTAAAGAAAAAAAAATATGTTCTAGAAAAAATACGACTTTTTTAACTTGATATCAAACCAAGCCGTAGTTTGCTTTGCTAATCACACATTTGACATCCGCAATTATCTCAAACTAGTATATCATCCATGCTAGGCATGGGATACGATTTAAAAAATTGCTTATGGTTATATTAATTCTTACCTTATTGTGGAACAATGCTATTATTTATTG
This sequence comes from Camellia japonica, assembly GCA_030407325.1. Taxonomy (NCBI): domain Eukaryota; kingdom Viridiplantae; phylum Streptophyta; class Magnoliopsida; order Ericales; family Theaceae; genus Camellia; species Camellia japonica. Next base: position 117,385,110 of record JAPPVO010000024.1, on the reverse strand, counting down.
TCATTACGGTTTGTGACACATCTCCATACAATTGAATACCCTTGGATATGAGATTTATGACTATTTCATCATCTAATATTGAAAAATAATTAAATATAAAAAATTACAGGAAACATAAACTTGTGTGAAATAATATATAATCAGAATAGCAATGACATAAGTATAATAACAAAGTGAATAAAATTGTGATGCAATTAACATTATGAAATTGAATAAAATCGTGATGATTATACATTATGCAATTTAAATGTGATTTATTATTATAGTTGGGGTAATTTTTTGACCTAAAAGTACAAATCAACCTAAATCACAAAATAAATAATTTATATCTATATTGTGAAAGTGAAACTTAAATAATCTATTACTTAATTGAATAAGTTTATAAAAACGACAAATTAATTATAGAGAAACAAAATCAACCAAACAAAATAATTTTTCATAGTCCAAACCCAAAAGCATAAATCAAACTTATAGCACAATATAAATAATTTGTATCTATATTGTATCTTTATAACATAAATGAAATGCATTGCCAACTATTCACACGGTTAATGAAGTTCATGACACATCAATGACGATTAATGAATAGTTTATTATTTTTGAATAGTTGAATGATTTATTATTTTTTAATCATGCAGTTGAATGGTTTATTATTATTATTTTTAAATTGTAAAAACAGTGGCATGAATATATCCAATCAAAAAATAACAATATGAACATAGAAGAAAAACACATACATAAGTATACGTATCTATATATACATAGAAGAGAGAGTAACAGTATAGAACTAACAAAACAATAAGAAACTTGATTTTTTATACAAATAATCAATTTTTTTTATATATACTTTTTAGATGCAGGTAACGAAAATGTATCTAAAACGTAGAATTTAAAAATAATAATAATAAGCATCTCCGTCTCTTCAACTCTAGGAACTTAATTTCATCACAATTATTGAATTCTATCTTATTTGAAATTAAGTGAGTTGTATCGGTGCTTCACAACTAAGTGTGAAAATGAGAGGAGCTCAACGAGGAGGGTGGATACCAGTTGTGAGGGATAGGGGAAGACCAGGACCATGGAGGACTGAAGGGAGTGTAGGTGTATTTACTGTGTTTGTGGATAACCTACCAGCATCATTGAATCCAAAAGGTCTGTTCAATCTTTTCACAAAGTTTGGAGTGGTAAAGGATGTTTTTATACCGCAAAAGAGATGCAGGGTTACCAACACAATGTTTGGTTTTGTGAGGTTTGGTTGCTCTGTGGCAGCCAACATAGCTGTCCAGAAAGCCAATGGTTTATGGGTGGATGATCGACCATTACAGGTAAAACCTGTAGAGTTTGGGAAGGACAAGGTTAGGGGTGAAGCTGAAAGAATATCATTAAGTACCCAAGTGCAAAGACCAGTAGTTCATGCTGCTCAAGGTGGAGATGTTAGAACTGGGACAAATGGTCTTAGAGATAGGAGATCTTATGTTGATGCTGTGGCAGGAAAAAGGGCAAAGGGAATAGGGAGCATCTTGGTGAAGGCAGAGGAGGTAGGGAATGGATGGTTGTTTGAGAGCATAATTATCAGATTGAAGGTACAATATGCTAATATTAGTCTGAAAAAAGAATTGGCAATAATAGGAATGGAGGATGTTATGGTAAGAGATAGTGGGGGAAGAGATGTGGTTATAACATTTAGATCAAAGGAGGAGAGGGCATTGAAAATACCAACTATTAAGGAGTTGATTTTGGATTGGTGTGAAGATATTGCTGAAGGAAAACCAGGGCAAGTTCTGGAATAGGAAAGATGTGTATGGCTCAGTTGCTGTGGCATCCCATTGCACCTATGGAATAGCTCCAACATAAGAAGGATTGGTGGGGTGTGGGGGCAAGTCTTATGTTTTGAAGGTGATATGAGTCAACCACTGTCATTTGTGTGTGCAAAGGTTAAGGTTTCCACCAAAAGCATGGAACCCATAAATTCAGTTGTAAAGCTGGAATGCAGAGGGATGGTGTTTCTAATGAGAGTTTGCGAAGAACATGTGGTAACTGTGAAAACAATAAAATTTTCTTGCAGGTGTCATAAGATTCAAGATGTGGATGAGATTGGCAGTTCAAATGTGTTGGAGGATCTAAGTGTGGGTCAGAACTTCAGGAAGGATGAAGATGAAGATGCTGATATAGAGGATGACTCAGCTACTGATCTGGAGGTTGGGTATGATGTGGCTCAAGAAACTAGGCCAGTTGGTGGAAGTCGGAGTGAGGAGGTGGATAATGTGGCATGCCGGAGGAGTGCAGAGGAAGCTAAACATGTTCGAAGTGATGGGGAGAAAGTAATGAGTGCTGAGGCCTGCAACATAATGATGGAAGTGTGAAACCAGAGGAACGGCTCAACAGAGGAGACGGTAGTTAGTCAGAGTATGGAAAATCAAGTCTGTATGCAAGGTTGTGTTAGAAGTCTAGATAGAGCAAGCGTAGAAAGGCCTGGGGTGAATATTGAAGTAATTTTGGGCCACACTAATACACCAAGTCAAGGGGATGGGCTTTGTAAATCACAGACTAGGCTGGGGCAGCAGGGGAAAACTGTAAGTGATAAGCCTGATGAAGTAGGGCCAATTGGGAGAGTTTCAAGTTTATCGAAAGCCCATGAGAAGGAGCCCAGTTGTAGTCAAACAAGGCATAGAAAGGGGAAAGAAAGGATTATCAGCAAAAAGAAATATAATCAGAATTTGCTAAGGAAAAGGTCGTCTGAGTTAATGAGGAGGTATGGGAGTAGAGGTGCTTCAACAAGTAGAGCATTGCCCAAGGCTGCAATCTGGCGAGCAGCAATGGCGGCAATGTCTCTATCCACATCGATAGAGGGTGGAGTGGATAAAGGGAGGGTCGTCCTAAATGAGGCAGAAGCGACTCTGAAAATGGGGGAAGTCCTCAGTGTGAAGCAGAATGGGAAGAAGGCCGAAGTGTTGGAGAAAATAGTGGACCTTGAATTGAAGGACAAGGAACGTATTGAAGTGGGGGTAAGAGTGGGGGTGTAGAGTACACCAGCTGGGGGGAAAATAGGAGAAACAGTGGTTTATTATGAAGATCCTATCATGGAATATTAGAGGGCTGGGGAGGAAGGAGAAGAGAAGCAAGGTAAAGAAGCTTGTAAAGGAGAGAAATGTAGATGTTACTTTGTTTTAAGAGACAAAGAAATCAGAAATAACAGAGGATGATGTCAGATCAGTGTGGGTAAGGGGCAAAATGGAGTTTATGGTGGTGGATGTTGTAGGCTCTGCAGTGGGATTATTGTGTATTTGGGATCCAGATGTATTCCAATGTAAGGACTGTTGTAGCAATAGAAGATTTATATTATTATCAGGTACTCTCTTTAACCAATTTGACTGTGCTATTCTAAATATTCATGCACCTGATGATGTGGACTCAAGAGGGAATCTGTAGAATTGTTTGTTGAAGTGAAGGAGAAATTTCTTAATCCCTGATGTTTAGGAGGGGATTTTAATGAGATTAGGCAGATTGGGGAAAGGAAAGGGTGTTCGAGGAGAGATAGAGATATGAAAGAATTTAATGAGTTTATTGATAAGTCTGAGGTATCCAATTGACCACTACTTGGGAGGAGGTTCACTTGGTGTAATTCATGTGCTGGTGAGAAGTGGAGTAAAATAGATAGAATACTTCTAGACCCAAAGTGGCTTGAGGTGTTTAATTTTAAGCTGTGGAGGTCTATCTAGACTGGTCTCTGATCACTGCCCTCTTCTTTTGATGGAGGATGAGAGGGACTGGAGCCCAAAACCCTTTAGGGTGTTAAATGCTTGGTTCTTACATAAAGATTTTCAGAGGTTCTGGGAGTCAAATTGGAAAGAGTCCAGAGTAGAAGGCTGGGTTGGGTTTATACTGTTTCAAAAATTGAAGATATTGAAATGTGGCCTCAAAAGTTGGAATGTGGAAGTTTTTGGAAATGTACAAAATAAATTGAAGGCAGCAGAGGATGAACTTCACAGTCTTGATATTCTGGCTGAAGGTAGAGACCTTGATGGTGCGGAAAAAGTTAGGAGAAGTGAAGTTAGAGCTGAGATATGGAGGTTGACTAGGATAGTGAAATGGTTATGGCTGCAAAAGTCAAGACTTAACTGGGCAATGAAAGGGGATAAAAATACAAGATACTTCCATGTAGTTGCAAAAAGCAGAACAATTAGAAATGAAATAAATTCTATTATAGAAGGGGAGGTGGTGTTTGAAGATCCGTGTCAAGTGAAGAGTAAGGTGTTTGAACACTTTAAAAATCAGTACACAGAGCACTGGCCATCAAGACCTGTGTTGGGGAGTTTTTTTCCACCAGTAGAAGATAGGGTAAGGCTTGAATGGTTAGAATCAGATTTTTCAGAAGCAGAAATTAAATCAGCAGTGATGGATTGTGATGGGAATAAGGTGTGTTAGCAAAAGTTTTGGAAAGTCATGAAGGGTGATGTGGTTAATTTTGTGAAAGAATTTCATAACAATGGTAAGTTGGTGAAGGGTATAAATAGTTCTTTCATAACCCTTAATCCTAAGAGGGATAATCCGAAAGGGCTATCTGATTATAGACCTATAAGTTTGGTGGGCTCAATCTACAAGATCATAGCAAAATTGTTGGCTAATAGGCTGAAAACTGTAATGCCTCATATCATAAGTGAGTCTCAGTCTGCATTCTTCAGTGGAAGAAATATTCTAGATGGGGTGCTAATTGCTAATAAGGTTGTTGAGGAATGGAAGAAGGCCAAGAAGAAGGGGGTGCTTATTCAGTTGGATTTTGAAAAGGCATATGATTCCATTAATTGGGGTTTTTTGTTTTCAATGTTTTCTAATTCTGGGTTTGGAGATAAGTGGATCAATTGGATTACGGAGTGTGTAACAACTGCAAGGGTCTCAGTGCTTGTCAATGGAGCTCCTACTGAAGAGTTCAGCCCACAAAGGGGTCTAAGACAAGGGGACCCTCTGTCATCTTTTCTGTTTAATCTAGCAACTGAAGGTCTACATATGTTATTAAGCCGAGCTTCTGAGTTAGAACTAATTAAAGGTGTTAAGGTAGGCCATGATAGTGTGTTGTTAACTCATCTCTAGTTTGCAAATGACTCATTATTATTCTGTGAAGCTGAGGTGGATGAGGTGAGGAAGTTGAAAAGGGTGCTAAAGTGCTTCGAAATTATGTATGGCCTGAAAATAAACTTCCATAAGAGAGTTATATGCAGTGTGGGTGTTTCTAAGGAGATGTTAGATGGTTTTGTTGTAGTTCTGAATTGTAAAATTAAGTCATTACCTCTCACGTATCTAGGGATGCCATTAGGAGCTAATCCAAGAAAGAAAGCTACATGGAAACCAGTTGTGGATAAAGTCAAAAGCAAGCTGGCTGGTTGGAAAAGGAAGCTGTTGTCTTTTGTAGGGAGGCTAACACTTGTGAAAACAGTAACTTCAGCATTGCCAGTGTTTTACTTGTCTTTGTTTAAGATGCCTGAAGGGGTAGCTAGAGAGTTGGAGAAGATTCAAGCCACATTCTTATGGTTCTGAACTGGTAAGGAAAATTCATATGATCAAATGGGAGGACTTGTCTAAAAGAGTGGATCAAGGTGGTTTGGGCATCAGGAAAATAAGGGATGTGAACAAGTGTTTGTTAATTAAATGGTGGTAGAGGTTTGGTAGTGAAAAGGATGCTTTGTGGAAGAGAGTAATTGTAGCAGATATAAGATGGAGGTTGATGGTTGGATTCCATCTTTAATTTCATCTAGCAGCCACTCGGCAGTTTGGAAAGGGATTATTTTTGTAGCTGAACAGTGCAATAGCTTAAAGGAGTTTTATTTGAATAATTTTCAGTTGAAGGTTAGGGATGTAAAGAGGATCAGGTTTTGGTCTGATATATGGTGTCAGTCTGCTTGTTTGAAGAATGAATTTCCAACTTTGTATAGGTTGTCTTTGGACAAAGAGGAATCCTTAAAAATATTGGCTGATAAGAAAAGTACAGTGGGTGGTTGGTCCTTTGCATTTAGAAGGGAGTTATATGAATGAGAGAAGCAAGAGCTGGCTAGATTTCTTGATTATCTGCTGGTGGCTCCTGCTATGTGTCCAGAGTGTGTTGATCGGCCCATATGGTCAGCCTCATCTTCTGGGATTCTAAATGTAGCAGATCTATATAGGTGGGGTGTGGATAATGCAGGTGCCACCATAAGTATTACCAAACTGATTTGGCTTAAGTACATCCCTCCTAAGGTGTAAGTTTTTGGTTGGTTTGCTTGGAAAAGAAGAGTTAAGACCAAGGAATTACAAAAATTGGGGGTGATTAATCCAAATGCTTCCACAGCTTGTGTGTTTTGTGGCAGTGGCAGTGAATCAGTGAACGGTGTATTAATTTGGTGTCCCTTTGTGTGGATGGTTTGGGCTGAAATGCTGAAATGGTGGGACATCCAAGCTGCTATTCCAGGCTCTGTGAAGAGTATTCTTCTGTGGTGGGTAGGAGGGAAGTTAAAGAAGAAAGAAAGAAAGATTTGGAGGGTGATTTCATTGGCTGTGATGTGGTCAGTTTGGAAGTGTAGAAATGAGTGTGTGTTTAGAGCAACTCCTCCAAAACTAGTGGATCTTTGTGACTTAATTAAGTATAGGATTGCCTTTTGGTTAAAACCAGTCCTCAGTGACTTTCATTTTTCAGTTCAGGATTTTGTTCTTAATCTGAGGCAAATCAGGAAGTGCTTGGGAGGGTCTGTTGCACTTATATAGTACTGATTGGTATGCTGGGTTGTTATGGTGTGTTGAGCTCTGGTGATGTGTTGTACATATGTAGTGTTGTATTGCTCTTGTATGTGTTGTTATGTCTGTTGTTGTTCTGCTCTTGTGTATGTTGTTCTACTCTGTTGGTGTAGATGGGGGTTGCTCTGTTGGCTTGTGAAGATGCTGTTGAGGGTTGAGTTGTAGCTATATCAGGGGTGATGTGTCAAATGTTGTGTAGTCTGGGTATTCTGGTCATGGAGTAAATTCTGTGGTTGCCTAGTTTTAGTGACTTCCTTCAGGTTTGGTGTGTGTCTGCAGACTGATCTATTTCGAGCTGATCTGATAGTCTTTGTTATGCTCAGCATTGCAGTTTGGGTGAAGTTTTGGTCTGCTATGGATGATCTGTTTTGGTCTGTTAGTCTTTGTTTTGCTCAGCATTGCAGTTTGGGTGAAGTTTTGGTCTGCTGACTGATCTCTTTTGAGCTGATCTGTTAGTCTTTGTTTTGCTCAGCAGTGCAGTTTAGCTGTGGATGCTCTTTAATTTTGTTTCTCTTGTTTGTTTGTTGGCTTCTAACCAACTGGAACTTGGAGATTCTGTTAGTTCCAAGCTCCTCTTTATTGATGTCTTATATCTTATTTCGCATGCTTTCATCAATAAAGATTTTTTTTACCAAAAAAAAAAAAAAAAAAAAAAACGTAGAATAAATTGGCTAAAATGAGAATTCAAACAAAAGCAATCGTTATAATTCATACAATACCGTTGCTTACTGTTGGATCTTGCATAAAACAAAAACAATCATTGAAGAAAGGAGGCTCAAAGCCAAAGCATGGAGGAGTATACTTCCTCTATAAAAAAAAAAAAAATTTGACTTTGAACCACTGGAGATGCTCGGCGGCTGCGGAGATTCGAACGTAGAATAAATTGGCTCAAAGCCAAACCATGATAGTTACAGTTTTTTAAAATTTAAAAAGTCCAAAAAAGAAAGGGTGGGCGGGAGTTGAAAAATATAGTATTTTTTAATTTTAAAAAATTAAAAAATTAAGAAATTGATATTGGGGATTTGAAGTTCTTAGAGCCTCATGGGTTAGAAACTTGTTTGGCAAGTGGGTTTTTGGCTAAAATTCATAATAAGACAAAATGTTATATCAAATTCATTATCATTTAATTTTTTTTCCCATAAATATCACATCTAATTATAAAAAATTTAACCATCTTCCTAAATATAAAAATTTTAACTTACTAAAATAGCTAAAAACTAAAATAATTTACTAAAATAACTAACTTTTCAAAGAAAGCCACAGATGCCTTGTAGTGTCAACTAACCCAACTAGCTTTTGAAAGATCTTCCTATATGTTTTTTTTTTAATATTTGTATTTGTTAGGTAAAATTGATCCTATTAGTTGGGTTTGGTTTTTCTCCAATTTGATGCTGAGCTCGTGGGAGTTTACCACGGGTTCCGTTTTGATAATCTGAACCGTTAGATATATAGAACTCGCCGAATACTATATATTTGTAAAAAATCACGTTGATCGGATATCGATAGTTATGTGATCAAATCAGTTTTGTATAATAAAAAAAAAAGTGAAAAAATAAACAATTGACAGAAATCCGATTCGATAAAATAGCTATCAATATCCGATCAATGTGATTTTTTATAGTTATATAATACTCGACAAGTTTTACACATTGAACAATCCAAATTATTAAAACGAAACCCGTAATGAACCCTCACAGATCCAACAACACCCTCTAATCACAGACCAAAAGAAAATCAATCCTTATTGGTTTGTAAAAATTGAACTCACTACAAATAGTCAAAACAAAATTTTAGAAAGTTTCAATCTAAAAACGTAAGATCTATCTTCTTGCTTTTATAGGCAAGGACTACAATATAAAAGCCTTTTTCAAGTGATGAAAGTCGTAAAGAATTGATTCAGGCCCCCGCTTGGGATGTGTGTTTGGATTAAAATAATCATATAAAATAAAATAAATTATTTTAATTAAATAAAATAAAATATTATATTGTTTTCATAGTTATTTTATTTTTTTCTCTCATAAAAGTTAAAAAAATTAAAAAGTTTATTATAAACTAGACTTTTTAGTCCTAAACTAAAATAATCAAAAAATCAAAAAGTTAATCCATATCTACTACAAAAAATTAAGGTTTTAGATAGGGATGTAATCAGTTTGGTTCGGTACGGTCGGTATTTAGGTAAAAAATTACACTGAACCGATAATATCAATTTTATTATTTTGAATACCGATACAAACCACTTCTCCTGGCAAACCGCATTGAACCAAACCAAATGAAACGGTTCGGTTTGGTGTAATTTAATCGGTTTAGAATTTTTCAAACTTGAGCCACTTTTAAATATAATCATTAATATATATATAAATATTAAATTAGTTATTGGTCTACTATTTTGAATATATCTAATCCATCCATTTAATACATTTCAATTTCTAAATTAACAAAAATAAAAACAAAAAAAATTTAAAAAAACTAAGGTTTCAAGAATAATGAGTTAGAGTAATATAATAAGAGTTTATAAACTTAGGTTATGAAGATGATAATATTAATTAATTAAGGTTAATAATTTATTATACTTATTAATATCGTTATATTATTAGATTATATATATATATATATATATATATATTACAAATATAATATATGTTGAAGCGATCGGTTTCGATTTAAATCGGTGCACAAAGTGCTTAAACCAATATTGAATCGAAAACTGAAAAAAAAAAAAAATCAAATTTAAAAATCACACAGACCAATTCTTGTTAAAAAACAAACCAAATATAGCCGGTTTGGTCCGATTCAATCGGTTTGGTCGGTTTTTCTTACCTCCCTAGTTTTAGAGACCAAAATTTATGGACAAAATTATTTTTTAGAGATCAAATATTTTTGTTGCGAAAAGTGTCGTTATCATATTTTTAACAACGAAAATTAGACATTAGTAATGAATTATTATCCTTTTGGGACAAAATTTTTTATCTCAAAAAATAAACCATTTTGAAACTAAATTATTTTGTCCCTAAAATTCTATTTACTAGTGACATTTTCAAAATTTTATCGCTAAAAATCTTGTTTTTTATTTTTCGAGATGATCTTTTAGCGACTATTCTTATGACGATAAAAATTGACCTCTAAATATCTTTTATAACAAAATTTTTATTTTTAAAGACCAAAATATTTGATTTCTAAATCTCTTATATGTTGTATTAATCCCAAACAAACCCTCCACAATCGGACGAGAGATCAATGGATAGATAACTATTAAATCACATATAAAGAAAATGAGATATTTAATAGCATTAACAATGAGATACTTATTCAATGGATATATAATTTTGAAAAATTATTCAATTTTGCTGGACATAATTGTGCTCCCTTTATTTAAAAACATAGAGCCCACCCTTATAATCATAATGATTTATAAGTATGGTTGCCACATCATCCTAAAGGAAAATTTTGTATAATAAATTTTAATAGTTAAGCATTTATCTTTTGCATTATTATTATTATTATTATTTTGTAAAAACATAAGTATCTTTAGTATCTTTGTTTATTTTTTTATTTAAAATTTTTTAATTATTTTTGTCAAATTAATGAAAATTGATATTACTAAGGGTGATCAATTTTTTCTTATAGAATTTGAGTAAATTTGATTGACGCAAATGAAAAGATATTGGATAAATTATACTGATCTCTAAATACAATAAATTCAAAGTTTTGACATTTTCTTTTAGTAACAAGTCTAAAGGCAAGTTTGGGAACTTTTTTTAGTTAAAAAGTCAAAAAGTTAATACAAAAAATTGTACATTTCTGTATGTCTTTCAATATAAAGTCAAAAAATTAATTAAAATAACTAGTTTCCAAAATAACCCTAAATGGACGAAAATTAATACAGATGTTGAGAAGACAAAAATAAGGTAACTATACATTTTATTGTAAAATAGATCCCAACATATTTCTAACTTTACCCATCCCCTCTCTCTAGCTATGAAGTCTGTGATCTGGAAGAAATTATTCAATATTCTCGGAGTACTACGTATCTGTACTCCCTAACCAATCATCATTTAATATGCCTTCTCATGTTCCTCAATCACCCAACACAATACCCCACCTATCTACCTTCTCCACCAATCATAATACTATGGAATACCATGTGTCCATACTCCGGGATTACTAAATAATTATCCGTGATGTGGTTTTGTTTCGTAGCTTTTTCCTTTTCAATGTCTCATAATCACAGCAAAATGAATCTACACCACATGAACCACCACCACAAACCACTATCTTACGCCATCCATCATGACTAGTACCCAGTCTACCTCTAATCTCTCTCATTCGATTCTAACTCTCTCTCCTACATCTACACCACCACTAACTAGGGTTTCGCCTCCTCTCTTGACCCTTACCAGGTCGATCTCTTCCGCCACTCCAATTCAGTTCTCAACATCTATGAATACACCGTTTACACCCTCTATACCACTCACACCCTTGAGTTTTTGACTCTCAATCACACTTCTCAAGAATTGAACCAAGCTTCTTAAGATGTTATCACTGGGGTTCTTAATACCAGAGTTCGGTCGAAATTGAAGAGCTTTGATGATTTCGATATGTCGGAGGTTTCTTCATTGTGGCGAAGGGATGATAGCGGTGAGATGCTTGTTGGAGAAGGAAAATAAAGAATGTGGGTTGGTCGCTTGTGGGAGTAGAAGTGGTGGTAGGATTGAGGCTAGGGTGAGACTTGGGAGGATAGAGATAATGATAAAATTGGAATTTGATATTAGGATAAAATTGTAATAAAAAAATATTAAAAAAAAATAAAGGGTCTTAAAAAGGTTAGGGCATTTAGCGAGTCCGGATCCTCGGCCGCCCTACCCTGCAACCCATCCCTACAGCGCCCCAAAACGACGTCGTTTTGGGGCCAATTTTCAAAAAAAAAAAAAAAAAGCACAGAACAAGCAAAACAAAACAGAACCAGAAAAAAGAGGGGAAAAAGAAACACGGCACCGACAGCCCACAATGACCACACCCTCCAGACTCTCTTCACCCACCGGCGCCACTCTTCAATCGCTAGTACGATTTCTCATTCCTATTCGTATTTCGTTGTTGTAATAATCCACTTCGATCCCTATATATATATATATATATATATCTTTATATCTATACAAATAGTACTTGTACATGATTTGATGGGTATGCGATGTAAAGAACAAACCTTGAGATTGATTGTTTCTGTTGAATGCTTCAAATATGCCAAAATGGGCTGGGAGGTTTAGAGAAGGAAGAACAGATGAGTCAGAAGATAGATCAAAGCATTTAGTGGAGACATCTGTACCGGAGATTTCATATTGATGATGACGTTGAGGCTGCTGTTGCTGCTGGGGTGGGAGTTCCTGTGGTGAGAGAGAAAAACCAAACCAGTTGTTCATGGAAGAAGCCATGCTTTCTTATTTTCCTCTCTAGGTTCTGTTTTGGTTTTTTTTTTTTTTTTTTTTTTGAAAATTGGCCCCAAAACGACGTTGTTTTTGGGCACTGCAGGAAGGGTTGCGGGTAGGGCGGCCGAGGATCCGGACTCGGCATTTAGCAGCCCTCTTTTCTTAATTTGTAAATCCCCTAAAAAAGAAGGGTCTCTTTTTATAAAGAACAAATAAATTTGTTATCTTACTTTTAGTAACTAATTTTATATTTCAAATTTTAAAATGATATAACTTTTTATTTATCTATTGATTTTTGATAAAATTAGTATTTTTAAAATTTACTCATTAAGATCTATCAAAGAAGATTCATGTTGGTTATGAAATTCTTTAAAAATTAATACTTTTTATCAAAACTAACGTCAACCGTAAAAATTTATTTTAATTCATAGTCAAAGTTGCATTCTGGCTTGAGTTTTGTTTGGTGACAATCTATTTATAAATAGCAGGAGAAGTTTATTTTGGATAGAACTTCCTTGTTTATTACAATTATAGTGACTTTGATGTTTAGTGATAATGATGATATTTTAGGATTTTAAAATTAAAATTAAAATTTTATAGTAAAATTTATTGTAAATTAGAATAAAATTTTACTGTGAGATAGAGTAAAATTTTACTGTTGACTTAATTTTGACGCTACTTTTTTTTTTTTTTGAAATTTCATAACCAATAAGGATCTTGTTTTATAAATATTGATGAGAGAATGCAATATAATAGTTAAAAAGTCAAAAAATTACTAAAAAAACTAAAATAGCCAAAGAACTATACCCAAATTTTATTTTGAAGATTTTATTTCTTCTCTATTTTTTGCATATTTTTTTTCTGTAGGTTTCAGTTTTTTGAAAATTAAGGTTTTGTTTTTATTTTTCGTGTTTTTTTGTTTTTAGTGAATATTTTTAAAATTTTAAACAAATTTTTTACTTTTTTAGATGTACCTTACTTTAGATGTATCTAAATAGTAAAATATTTGTGAAAAATACTTGAAAAAGTAAATATACAAAAATACAAAAAATTTACTAAATTTTTATATTTTTTTGGTTGTCTTTTTGGTATATAGTGAATTTTTTAAATATTTTTCTTCACAAATATTATACATTTTAAGTGTATTTATATTAGGTGTGCCGAAAAATTTAAAAAAAAAATTCTTAAAATATTAAAAAAGTCATTGAAAACAAAAACAATACGGAAAATTAAAAAATATACTTTTTTTAAAAGTATTTTCTAGAAACCAAAACCAAACAAGTTTAGTTTTTTTCATCTCATATTTTAAGTAAAAGTCAAAAAGTCATTAAAATAGTCCATTCCCAAGCAACCCTGGTTGAAAACGACATTTAAATCAAATATTATATTATTTTAAAATTTAAAATATTAAATTAATCACTAAAAATATTTTAATAATAGTGATATGTAGTGGACTTTTAAAGATAATTTTTTTTGTATTTATTTTTAATACATAAAAATTTTATTATGAGACTTTTTGACCAAATTTTCCAACTATTTTTCAAACGGCTTGTTTGGTACGTTGGAAAGTTTAGAAAGTCACGGAAATTGGGCGGTTTTTAGCGAAGTGGTGGCCAACATTTTCTTTTCTTCTAATTTGGTTCTGACTGGTGGTATTAAATTCAGTGAGCACGTGCACCACACGCTACAAAGTCCTGTTTGGACAAAGAGAAAACTTGTTTTTAAATTTTCTAGGAAGGCGTTTATTGCAAGGTGTGCTGTCTTCTGTCACTGCGATGGTGGGTGCTAGTGTCAACTTTTTCCTAAACTCAACTTTCGCGGAAACTTCTTTTCCTTTTCCTTTTCCTTTTGTTGTTTGTTTGTTTTCTTTGTTGTCCTTATCTTATTAATTATTTTAATTTATTTTATTTTTTCATAAATTTTAGTCTAAAAAATTAAATTTTAATCTTTACCAAACAAGATGATTATAACAGAAACAAAAAAGACCTTGGCTGACTTGAGATAGGACAAGGTAGTGTGAGGTATGGACTTTGTAAGAGTTTTTTTTTGGACATTACCCAACGCATCGAAATTTCAGTCTTGTAAACTTAGGGCTCGTTTCTTAACTTCGTCAATTTTCTTTTTCTTTTTTTTCAAAAATAGGAAATAAGTTTTTAGTTTATTTTGAAAAAAAAATAAAATATATATATACTTATTTGATATATAAAAATATTTTTAAAGCAAATAAAACAGAGATAGAAAAACATGATAGTGAGTTGCCAAAGATGGTAACAATTGTGGAGAGTGAACAGATGTGATGATCATCGATAGAAGGTATCTAGAGTTGGTCGCTAAAGAATTGTTAAAATGTTGATGAAGTTCACAAGATGGCCTGAGGGTTGCCAAAAGGTTTTAAGAAGTCATGGTCATGCCTATCCAGTCGCCAAAGAATCACTTTAAAGGTTGGTAGAGGTTGCTAACAGTTGGCCAAATATTGCTTGATCGGCTAGCCAGCGATGGTTGTGGTGGTTGTGGCTGGTGGTCGTTGTGGCCGGAAGTGGTGGGGGACAGTGAGTAGAAAGTGAAAATTTATTTTGAAATAAGTGAAAATACTTTTTTTATGTTTTAAAAAAATTTTAAAATTTTGGAATCAATTCTATTTTTTTAAAATAAAAATAACATACTAAACAAATTTTCATTTTCAATTCCAAAAAAAATAAAAACGAAAATGGAAAACAAAAAATGAAAATGTTAACAAACAATCCCTTAATTAAATGGTTGTTATTTCTATTTTTGATATTTTATTAGGATGTGATATGCAAAAATTGTGATTCCCCTTCGTAATTTCTTTTCTTGAACATTCTCATAATTTCTTTTTGAACAAATTTTCTACAAACGTGCCAAGGTGAGAGAGGTTCACCATAGGGAAGGAGCACTGGCAGTCTCGTCAAAGGTATAGTGGCCCGTGGGGGTAGCAGCGAAGGAGGCTGGCAGTGGTGGGGTTTGACGGTGATTAAAGGATGAGGGTTTGGCAAATTAAGGCCTTGTTTGGTATATACTAAAAAAAGGTCAAAAAGTTAAAAAGTCACTATTCTATTTAAGTCACATCATCTTATTTAAGTCACATCATCTCTCTACTACATTACTTCAAATCCAACTCATATTTCATAAAAAGTCAAAAAATGAACTTATTTAAAACATTTCAAACAACCCCTAAGATTTTAGATGAGGAAGATAAGGGTATTTTAGTAGTTTTATTTAGTACAATAATGCAATAAAAATAATTCATTAAGTATGCACGTGTAATTCTATTTCTACATACTAAATTCCCTACAGACACATACTTAATGATTTTTTTAAAATCTCATTTTTATCCTTTAATTAATGGGTGAATTACAGTAAATCCTCTCAAACTATGGACCATTTACACTTTAACCCTCTAATATTTCAAACCCGACAATTATTCCCTCAAACTATTTAAATTTAAAATCAACTTTGATTCTTTAATGACAACGCCGAAATTACTTCTCTGCCCCCACACAGCCTGTACAATATATTGACAAAATATGTGAGATAATGGGAATTGGCTTGTAATTGGTAAATCTTCACTAATTTTCTGCATCTCTTGGTTCATTTTTTTCCATCTTTCTTTGCATGAAAGTGATCCTCCTCTGCATCTCATTACCTTTTTGCATGTCACACCACTTATTTGTGAACCACCATTCTCAACAACCCTTTTCAACCCCATTTCTTCCTCAGCAACCAAACTCCTTCTCTCTTTAACAAGTGGGGGGATCATACCAATAAAAAAAAAATCGACAGCATAGCTTTGTCTATGAAAGAAAACATAAATTAAATACCAAAATTAACAACAAAATCTAAATTTTCAACAACAATAAAATTTGAAGAGAAAAAAAAAATCAGACAAATAAAATTCAACTCTACCTTAAACTTTGAACACCCATAAAACCTTCTTCGTGGGTTCTTTTCTATCAAAGAAGTCCTCAATGGTGACTTTCACTACAGAAAAATAAAGGTTTTAGGGACCATAATTTAGGGATAAAATTGTTTTTTTAGGGACTAAATAATTTTGTTACAAAAAGTGTCGTCGTTATATTTTTAGCAACAAAAATTGGACATTAGTGATGAATTATTATCCTTTTGGAATCAAAATTTTTGTCTAGAAAAATAAACTATTTTGAGACCAAATTATTTTGTCCCTAAAAGTCTATTTATTAGTGACATTTTCAAAATTTTGTTGCTAAATGCCTTATTTTTGACTTTTCGAGACAACATTTTAGCGATTATCCTCATAACGATGGAAATTGGTCCCTAAATGTCTTTTATTTTCATTTCTAGAGATCAAAACATTTGGTCTCTACAACTCTTATATATTATAGTGTTTTCTCCACAATAGCTAACAATCCCCAAATCTCCATTGTCAAACCATTCGCTAGGACTGGATGCATCCATTTTTCACATATAGTGAGAGAAGACAATGTTGGTCGGAGCTCTTGGTCGATGAAGTTGGATGAAATGTGACCCCTTTAACTGTTGAAGATGACCACAGAGTGATCTGCTATGTGCACATATACATGTATATGTATAAGTATTTAATATGTATCTTTATTTGGTGGTACTTTTTACAAAAGATAAAAGAGGGTAATTTGGTTGTGCACATCATATGACAATTTCTCATCCAAATAGCTAACATATAGTTGACAGAAAGATTTAATATTCAAATTCAAATAGCTTGAGGGAGTAATTGTTCAGTTTAAAAAATTGAGGGGGTAAAGTGTAAATGGTCCATAGTTTGAGGGGGTTTAATGTAATTTGCCCTTAATTAAATTACTATTTCGAACAAATATTTATCTTTTCTAATTTCTCAATACATAGGGTTTGTTTGGATATCTACTTTTGAACGAATCTAGGGTCTGCAGACGTTGGATTTATGGCGATAAAAAGGTTTGCAGGGGTCAGGATTGCAGCAGATAGGGTCGTACATGTTAGAATTTTAAAGGAATAGTGGGCAACAAGAGCATATTATGAAGGTCTAGGATGCAGAGGAAATGGGCTGAGAGTAGCGATGGTGGTGGTGGTAGCGATGGCGGTGACAATGAAGGGTTAAAAGTGGTGGTGATGGTGATGTTGGAGAAATCTTATGTGTACGGTTTATGAAACGAATAAAGAAAAATTGAACCAAATTCTGAAACTAAAATTGAAATTGAAAATAAATTTAATGAAACTAGAAAATAATTTAGAAAAACTCATGGACAGAATGTATAATTCTAAAATCAAATATAATTTGATTGAGACTTGTGTTAAACACAATGTTCTTAGACAAATTTTGTCCATCGCTCTGATGCTCAGGAGTATATATGGGCATCCGTCTCCCAGGATACAACAATCGAGAATCTTGTAGAAGTAACACTTCAATCTGCGAGTTTTGGCGAATGTTGATGTGTATATACTCTCTTTTATACTCACTTAACGTATAATGTATGAATCTTAAAATTCTGGCCCTGTTTGGTACAGCTTAATTTCAGCTTATTTCAGCTTTCAGTTTAATTTAAGCTATTTTGATGTGTTTGGTTTAATTTAACAATACAGCTTATAGCTTTTTGTAAGTCAGAAATCAACTTATTCTTTGAGTGGGGCAGGAGAAGCTTAATTTATAAGTCAGAAATCAACTTATGTTCATAGTTATAAGCTATAAGCTGTTAAGGTATAAGCTATAAGCAACTTCCCACAGCTCTACCAAACAGGGCCATTGAATGAATGCCATAGGATTAATATTTATAGTAGTATTGGTAAGTGTTTTAGAAGGCACGCCTAAGCAAGCGCTTAGGCGCGAGGCACACCGAGGCTCACCTGAGGCGCCTCAAACAGCTTGAGGCAAGGCGTAGTAGGAAAGGCGCATTTGAGGTGCTTGAGGCGTGCGCCTTAGGCTTAAGCGCGAGGCTACGCCTCATGCGCTTCATGTAAAATTTTGCCTCATCCTTTTTCTTTGTGTAAACCATATGGAATTACAACCCCTTTAGTATAAAATGTAAACACATATTTTGAGTCCCAATTTTCATACAAAAAAAAGCTTTAGACATTAAGCAAAAGCTCTGGGATTACAAGATGGATATATGGTTTTGGGATTCCTTTCAATGTAGTAAATTATAATAGTTTCAAGCCAATGATTGAAGCTATTAGACAATTTAGTCCTGATTTAAAATTAAAACCACTAAGGTATTATATTGTGTGAGTTCCTTATCTAAACAAAGAAATGAATCACGTTAATAAATTGATAAAGAAAAATAAATAATATAGGACAAAGTAAGATTGAATGTTATTTTTGAAAAATTTTTGAAACGTTGAATGTTATTTTTCATGATTTTTGGAATATTGAATGTCGTTCTATTTATTTATTTATTTATTTTTTGAAATTCTAAGAATGTTTGTTTTATGTTTAAAACTTCACCTATATTAATATGTTGGTTATCTTCAACAACTTGCGCCTCGCTTCGGTGAGGCGTGCACCTCGCCTTACGCATCACGCTTAAACTCCAGAAAACCTTAGCACCTCAATGCGCTTGAAGCTTTTTAAAAACATTGTTGGTAACTATTCTGAAGGTTATGACTCTTCTATGAAGGGTTATACCTTTCTATCCAAATAGACACCAAGAAGGGTCGCACCCTTCCAATTTTTATTGAGTTAATTTCCATTTATACTAAAATATCCAACAGATGACAGTGACAGCGATGACATTGCAAGTTTTCCTACTGAGGAAGAGTGGGTATATGAAAAATAAATTAGGGTTTGAAAATAGAAGATGATGGTATTATTGGAATAAAAAGATGTGTGCTAAGAATATTTTTGTTTTTGATGTATACACTGAGAAAATGTTGAGTAAGTGTATATCCTGAAGGGATTTAGTGTGTGAAAATATATTTATCTTAAAGAGATTGGTATGTGAAACTAAAAACACCCAGTGAGCCACCTTGACAATTTGTAGAAAACACCAAACAAAATGGAAAAATTATTAAGTACTCCCAAAGTACCACTTGTCCATACTCTTTCACTAATCACCATGCATCATATCCTCTCATGTTCCTCAATCACCCAATACAAAATTATTATATCCCACATTTTCCATCAATCATAATATCATGGAACATCACGTGACCGTGCTCCAAGAGTACCCAACAAAATGACTTTACCGAACTAACCAATCATTTGTTGTTTAGACCAATATATTCTATTAGGTTGTTGATTAAAAAGGATTGTGATCTTCTCCAGTGCATATTTGTAATAGAAAATTTTCATTACATCATTCAATTAATAATTTTTTTAATTAAAAATAATTATAAATTTACATTCTTATTTTATAGTCGTTAGATATGTAATGAAAATCTTCTATAACATACGTGAAATGAAGAGGATGAAACTCTGATTAGAAATTTATGGGCTCATTATAGTTTTTGCTGTGAGTACTTTCATATTACAAATTCAACAATTAACTCTTGGGTCTTGACCATTAACGCTATGTGAAAAAGGGGTATTTTTTAAGAAAATTTAACATAATATATATTTTTTATGGTACGTATTTTTATAAAAATGTACAATCATTTTTAAATTTGTTAACAAATATATCTAGGACCCTTATTAACAAAATTTAAAATTGAAAAGAAAATGAAAGAAGTAAATTTAATTTTTGTTCACTTAATTTTCTTCTCTTTTTTCACTTTTCATTTTATTTTCCTCCACAAAATTCATAACTCAAATATAGTATAAAAAGATCAAACTAATCATCACCACTATAAATAACATGAAAAATGTCCCCCTAATTATTATTATTGTATTTTTTAGCTTTCATATGAAACGGAAACTTGACCTTGATTGGCAGAGGTGGGTAGTTGAGTGGTGTGGATGGCAGTGATTTGCGGGTTTATGAATTGAATTCAATCAAAAGAAAAGAATGTTTCAAAACAACTATTTCCAAAGGTAACCCTCTAGAATTTCCAGCTATTTCCTAGATTGAAGTAATCTAAACGAAAGTTCTAAAACAACTCACCTTTACTGAAATATCAAAGGTGTGCTTTGACCGGCGCCTAAGAAATGAAGTTATGCTTAAATTGAAGTGATGAGGTTCCAAAGAGAGGGATGTAGGTCTCCTATTGACTAAATGTTTTTTTTCCTTACAGGAAAATCTTTCCTACTCTCCCGCAGGTCCAAAACAGCGCCCCTTGCAAAGATCACCAGGGTGTCCTATTAGTCATTCCAAGCGAGGAGACTATAACTTGAGAACTTGTCTCGACCTCCCAAGACAAGCTCCGCTTAAACCAGAACTCGCACAGTATAAGAGTATTGAACCCACACCACGACTAAATGTTGATTCTTTGTTTCCTTTAGAATGAAAATAGTTACAAAATTGGGTTTGGAAGATTGTTGCACTTATTCCAGAGCCTATTTTACTTTTTAAGTATATAGAGAAAAATATATCTGTAAAAACATTAAATTAATCGAATATCAATAAACCTTTCATCAAATCACATTTATATTTAGTTTTTATACTACTACACTTACCATTCATTTTTTTTAGATACAAATATAATTTGATAAAAAGGCTACCGTCGTTTGATCAACTTAATTTTTTGCATAATTTCTAGTCGATATACACTAAAGAGTAAACGATTTATATTATCAAATTAATCCCAAAATGAACCGAATAAGCTGTGCAACAATTGCACAGCAGCCACTCCAAAACAAAAGAAACCCCAACAACTTAACTTTGATTTGGAAAGGGAAATGTGCCCCCTCTTGTAAAAAGCAGAAAACCTTCATACCTTGTTTTAACTGATTTTTCATTGACTACAGCTAACGTATTCGGTTTAATACATTCCCTACCAAATAGAACCTGGGCAGATATCAAAAAATACATTTACAAAAAGGAAATAAGATCTGAGCAGAATATTGCACTAGATCCCTCTTATGGCCTCCTGACTCATGATGGAAATTGATAGACCTCACACGGTGTAGAACTTATCGACAACAATTATTTGCACATCAGCCCCAACGACAACGCAAGTCACCAGCTTAAAAGAGGGCATTATCTACTACATTTCGATCAACTTTTTTATCAATAGTAATGTAACCAAAAGAGATACATAACCATCTAATATCCCCAATAATATTATTTAACCATAATCCAACCAAGATCCTAACTGCAATCCTTGAACCCAGCGACTGGCAGCACATTAAGATCTCATATATGAGCTCGTTGAGGACACACACCATTGAACTGGATTCAAACAGACAGGCACAGGGCTCGGCACCTTGCAGTTCAAAGTATTTCACTTTGTATATCATCATGATGATAACCTCACAAGTAAACTATTTGCATCCACACGATAATAATATATCAATCAAGTTTCAACTACAAGCTGAAAAGAAAACAACAAAACTTGCAGCCATATTCTACTATACAAGCTGTATAACAAATGCCCTGGCAAGAGCAATATTCAATAAGGAGAGGGTGAAGAAGTAACGTTGCCAAGGACATGAATAATGATCAATAGGACATTCATAAGAAAAAACTTTAAGACTCTGTTTGGATTAAAGATTTGAGGAGGGGTGTGTAGAAGGAAAGGAAAAAAGAACAGAAAAGTAAATGAAATAAAAGCTAAATATTTTTTCAGTTTTCCCTTCCTCAAATCATTGATCCAAACGTAGCCTACCAGTTAACAAGAAGAGTTTTAGATCTCTGTATGTCAACTTCCTTTCAATAGTTCAATTCATCTATGCATCAATCAATCAAGCTGATCTGGTAAGGATCATGGCCCCACAATGATGCTTCAGTAATGAATCCTAAATAGAGACCTTCACCATATGGAAAGGCTTCATCAGCAGAATATTTTAACTCAAATATTAAAGAAAAACACAACGGAAAACATGACAACTAACATAACATAGCCACAATTTGCAACAAGTCAATCATATGAGCACAATGAACCAGAAAATAGCTTTATAGTAATGCTTACATCCACCTAAAGCCCAAAAAACAACTTTAGGTTATGGAAATAAGGTTGATCAACATTCTGATCAGCATCTCTATATCGTCAGTTACTAGAACTTACTATGAGGATTCATCAACTTCAATAACTTGACTAGCATTTGTGAAGCATTCCTCTAGTATCACAAACATGCCAAATTACTATGTAACTTTGAATGAAAAGAATTGTATAAATGAATAATCCATCTTCAGTGGAGTAAAAAAATTACAACAATTTATCCAGATCAGCTTCATGTTATGAACAGCCTTTAGAACCAATCATAATCCATAATAGTATTATGGAGGAGGGGAAAACAAAAACCATTCAGTCCACATCCACAAATGAAGTACAGTCTATGTCTTGAAGAGTAAGTTTCCCCATGTATAATGCACTTATATGATCATAACATAGATGGAGACACTTCCGGTTCAAACATTCATGAATCGTGCCCATCCCCAAAACCCATTTCTTTTCATCTAATGGGTTCAAATTCAGATCATTTTGCAGTAACCGAATTCGGTACACAATAGTATCTGTTCTGTCACAAAAATGAGCTACACAGTGGTATGAAGGCTCATCAGAAGCCAATCTGATCAAAGCCATTGTTAAAGCCCCATCCACAGGTTTTGGATCTGAAAGATTATTATCTCCCATCATTTTAATCTCACTTTCTGTAGGAAAGTGCACTTCTTCGGTTCCATTCACATCAGAAACTTTCAAATCTTTAGTATAATGTCGGATGGCCTCACGCTTGGTGGCTTCATGCTTTTCTGCTAATGTCAAGATACAGGAGAACCTTAGGTGATAAGTTACAATGGTTTTCACCATTTTGAAGTTGTGGCAGCAGCAGAAGAAATCAAGCCATCTTCTCCCTACACCTGCATACCACTTGATGATATCAGTATCTTCAAGAGCCATGAGTAAGCTGATTGGCCTAGGACGACCCATATGATTTGTAAATCCAGCGATTTTAACTGCCTTCCTTACAAGTTCTATGGGAGCATCAACTTTAACACACAGCTTTGTCAAATCGTCAACTGTTCTTTCAGCATATTTCCGTTCCTCTTCCTCTTCTATCCTCCTCTCTTCTTCCTCCAATTCCTTCCTAAGTTTCACAGGCTTCAAATACTTTTCAACTTGCTCTTGAAAGTTGTCATATGATTCCACAAGCTCATGGGGCAATTGATCTCTAATCTTTCTCAAAGAGAGGAAGTCACCAGAAGAAAGCATCCGGTGCCAGTTCCACCGTTCCTCCAAAGACCCAAAAAAGTCTTGCACTACTTCATCGCCCCATGTTCTAAACATTTGTCTAACTTCATTCTCAATGTGAAAGTCTAATTTAAATCCATTACTCCGTTTCAATTTCTTAAAGATATTCCCCATAATTTTCAACCCAAGTTTCTTCCTATTACTCTCTCTAGCATTTCTCAACTCCAAAGCTCTAACTTCTTTTTGTCTGAGGTATTTCTTCCTCGCCCTAATTGCTTTTTCAGACATCGGCGGATGCAAAACTGAAGGCAAAACAGCCCGAAGTTCCATGCCCAAAAAATCAATTTTCTCAGAAACTGCGCTATGAATAGCTGTTTTCACTCTATCTACCCTCAATTCCAAATTATTTTCCAAAAATTTTACAACCTTATTCTTCAAATCCATTGTCAACAACTTTGTCCCAGACGTGATCACTAGTATCTCATCCAAGTACCTAACCACATAAATCTTTAAGGGCTTATAGAAAACATTACTAGACTTTGAAACAAGCTCATTGAACTCAAAATTGGGATTTTCCCTGTTTGTTTGAAGTCGTAACTCTTGAATTTCTTTATCAAACCCATTAAAGTAAATATTAATTAAAATCGAACTCAATCCACTTTCTTGAGGAAATCCTCTCCCTAAAAAACATCCACCCAATTCAATGCTCACCACTTTGCATTCCAACAACCTCTTTATCATATCAACCAATGTCTTATCTCCAATTTTCTCTTCAATAATCAAACATAATTTCTCAACATGATTAACATCAAACCTATTGTGGCCATCAAAAGACACACTAAACCACCAACTAGGGTTTTCTACTGTGTTCTTAAGGTACCGAATCGCAGTATGCCGTCCCAAACCGACACGCCCGCCATAAGAAAATGTAGCGAAACGATCATCATAAACAACTTCTAAAACCATCCTAATAGCTTCAATGACAACTTTGAGCTTCAAATTGGGAAGAACAAGAGACTCACCTCGATTCCTCGACGAGTGCACCGCCACGCAGCACGACTCGATGTCGAAGCGATTCTGGGCGAGCTGGGTCGCAATTTCATCGACAGAGAAGAAATTATCGGAGACCCAGTTGAGATTGAGAGGCTCGGAGGAACTGGGTTCGGTGGCATTGTTGTGGGAAGGACGGGGAGTGAGGTTGTGGCAAGCGGAGAAGAGGAGGGAGGGCGAAGCGACGACGTTTTGGAGGAGGTTGAAGAACTTGCCATGGCTGTATTGGGAGAGGACTAGGGTTTTGAGCTGGGGTTTGGTGAGTGGTTCGATGGGGGATGCGGAGTTTGTGTAGAGTTGGAGAGGAGAGAGAATCGGAACCCTAACACGCAGTGCGTTGGCTCGCCGGAGGCTGAAAAGCATTGAGACGACAAGGTTGATGAGTGAAAGTGAATCAATGATGTTTGAATTGAGTGTTAATAATTGTTTAAAGGACCTCACCTTTTTTTTCTTTTCTTTTTTTTCATTGAGTGTTTTATTTTTTATGTTTTTTTTTTTTATTTGCAAGGAATTTTTTTAATATTTTAAATAAATTTCTAAATTTTTAAATACACCTAATATAAATATATTTAAAAAATATAATATTTGTAAAAAAATTAAAATTCACTAAATACTAAAAATACAAAAACAAAATAAAATAAAAATCCAATATATTTTTGCATATTTATTGATTTTTTAAATATTTTTTACAAATATTATATTTTTTAAATATATCTAGGTAAGATACATCTAAAAAGTAAAAAAAAAAAATTGCTTAAAATATTAAAAGAATTTACTAAAACAAAAAAAAAATATGAAAAAATAAAAAAAAATCAATTTTCAAAAAAGTTGAATTTGAAAATTGGAATCCAACAATGTGTATTTCTTAAATAAATAAAAAAATGGTTTTGAGTCTTCAAAAATATATTTTGAATTTTTTATTTTTGGTATTGTGTCTTATTTAGGCCTTATTTAGGGAATTACTAAAAATATCAAAAAATCAACGCAAAGTTATCACATCATTTTCTATATTTTTCATAAAAAATCAAACACAATTAAAATAATTAATTCCCAAACCAATCATTCGTGAATTTTTTTCGTATTTTAATCAATATTTTTTAGATATACTTAATTTAAATATATTTACAAAATAGGAAAATTTACCTATAAATCTCATTTTGAGGTATGATAATTCATTTAGTTCTAAGGATTTTCTTATAGACCAATTAGTCGTATTGATGTTGGAAAGGTAGATTTAATATATTATTTAGCAATTAAATTTACAGTTATACCCTTATTATGTTTCCTTCTCTGTTTTTTTTTCTTTTGTGCTAAAAAAGTAATGTACACAATCTCTGAGAATCAAATTTGGGATGAATTCTTATATGAAAATCTTTTTTATTTGGAAAACATTTCAAAAGGAGTACAAAAATGACTTAAAATATGAGATCCTTCAAACATTTTAAAATTATGTGGAATTCTTCAAACATTTCAAAAAGAATACAAAAAATATTTCAAAAGGAGTATAAAAATTCCTTAGTAAACTTTGGGCAAATGTATAATTTCAAATTGTAATACTCCTATATAACACTCAGACGTAACATTCTAATATAACACTCAAAAAAATATTCGTAGTGTACTTTTTTCAAACGTAACACTCCAATATAATACTCTAAAAAAATTTCATAGTGTAACGTTCTAATATAACACACAAAAAAAACTCATTGGTATACTTTTCCCAAATGTAATACTCCAATGTAATATTCTAAAAAAAGGATATGGGATTCTTTAAACCAATTCCAAAAGGACGTGGGATTCTTCAAACTATTTGAAAAGGAGTATAAAAATTCTTTAGTAAGTTTTGAGCAAATATATAATTTCAAATTATGAGGGTTACGTTTAGAAAAATTACATTAAGTAATTTTTTAGTATTTTTATGTGTGTTACATTGAAATGTTACGTTTTGGATTACATTGATTGGAGTGTTACGTTTCGAAAAAGTATTGTGTGTGTAACATTAGAGTATTACGTTTGAAAAAAGTACACTAATGAGTTTTTTTGGAATGTTACGTTGTTACATTTGGAAAAAGTGCACCAAAGAGTTTTTTAGTGTTTTACATTGAATGTTACATTAGTGTTACATTAGAGTGTTACGTTATTAGAGTATTATATTTTTTTCATAACGTGAGATTTGTTCTAGGAGGGAAAATCCAAAACATCTATAATGCGAATTACCTAAATGTGTAATTTTACATTTAGAGAAACCCACTTTTATCCTTAGAAAATTAAACCCAAACATGTAAGTGACTATCTTTTTGTGTAATTTTCACTTTAATGAGACCTTTGAATTCATAAAAAAAAAAATAAAGACTAAATAGTTCATAAGATCACATTTTGGGATATATTAGTACTTCACCCTACAAAAGAAAATATTTGTAGAGAAATCTTAAAAAACTCATTATGTAAATGTATTGAATTTTGATATTTTTTTATATTTAGTGAATTTTTAAAATCAGTTCCGATTGGTAACTCGAAAACAAGACGGCTCGAATGGCCCGAGTCCAAAACGACGTCATTTTGGATTTTTTTTTTATTTTTTTTTCTTTGAAGATGAAGAACACATAGAGAGAACAGGAATCTGGGGAACACATCATCTTCGTCAACACATCATCATCATCAACAACATCTTCATCAACAACAACATCATCATCAACAACAACATCTTCATCAACATCATCATCATCAAACACATCATCATCATCAAGAATAACATCTTCATCAACATCATCATCACAACATCTTCATCAACAACATCATCATCATCAACATCCATTGATTTTGTGAAATCCATATCCATCGATTTCAAACCCTAAAACGAGAAGAGGAAGAAGAAACTTAGTGGAATCTCTGGTGGAGCTCTCTCTTCCCTCTCTTTCTTCTCTCTTCTCTCTCTTTCTCTTCCTCTTTCTTTCTCTTCCTCTCTCTTCGTCCCTCTGTCCTTTAGAGATCTAATAGGGAAAAAAAAAAAAAAAACGGCCCAAAATGACGTCGTTTTGGACAGTCGGACCATTCGAGTCGAAAGATTTTCGAGCTACAAATCAATTTTCTTTTAAAATATTTTTTAATAAATTTTATAATTTTTAAGTGTATATAGATTAATAGAATTTAAAAAGTAAAAAATAAATAAAATAAAATATCAAAAAAGAGTCACTAAAAATTAAAAAAATACAAATTGATAACTCGAAAACTATTTTTAAAAACCGTTAAACCAAATAGAGTGGTGTTTTGAAATATATATATATACTAGCGTATGCCCATATCTAAAGACACAGTGTAAATAATGTTAGGATTAGAATATAATTGTAATCCCAATATTATTTAAATTTATTTTTTAATTTGATAAAATCACAAATTTATTATAAAATTTTGGAGTTCTCACAAAACTCCTCACGAAAACTCGTTTTTGCTTATATAACATATAGCTAGATAGATAGATGTGCCTGGTATACATACAATTTCTACGGGCATACATACAATATTACTTTTGCTTATATAATTATATAGAAATTGTATGTATGCTCGTAATGCCCTGGTGTATTACGGTCATACATATATTGTACAGAAATATATTGAACAAAAAAGAGCAAATAAAAATAAATAAACAAATAGAGAGAAAAATAAAAACGGGAGAAAATAAAAAATTAAAAGAAAAGAAGGAGAAAGGTGGAATCATGGGATCATGGAAGAATGGGTGAGAAAATGAAAAGTAAGAGAGAGAGAAGCGGGAAATTAGAAAATATACATGTATGATATTTTTTGAAAAATATATCTCAACTATTGTTTTATAATTTAAACAGATCTGAGCCATCCAAATGTCCTAATATGACAAAAATATGTTGAAAATTTAAAAATCGTCATGTTTTATTATATAGATAACATTATAAAATCCATTTACATACATAAAAGAATCCTTCTGAGTAGTGGTAGAGTCAGAAATTCAAAGTAGAAAGGGCACAAATTGATCACAATATTAAATTTTTTTTTCTCCCTATAACAAGTAATAAAAGAATATAATAGAATATTTTTAAAATTTTAAAAATATAAAGAATTTTACATGATTTACAGAAAAATATTATTATAATTTATTAAGAATAAATAATTTTATTAAGAATAAATAATATATAATTTATATATATATATAGATAATAGTCTAATTATCAAAACTTCATATGACACGTGCCCTGAGGTAGCTCCGCCACTGCTTCCGAGGCGTTTGAGCTTGAAAGTCTTACCACAAAATTCTTAATTATTTTAGTTTATAATATACATAATTATGCATGATATTGATTTAGGTCAAGTTTGGCATATTGTAAAAAAGTTAAAAAGTCAAAAAATTACTTAAAAAGTTAAAAAGTTAATACTATCATTAAAAGTCAATAATTACGGCTGCACAACTTCTAATTTTAATTTTTCCTTACAAATCAATTTTTATAATTTTTTATTACACATATTTCCATAAAAAGTCAAAAAGTTAACTCAAACATCCATATTTTCTTCCTCAATTTTTTAGTCCAAAAAGATAAAAAGTGCACTTATTTAGGACATCCCAAACAACCCCATTTCGAATGTAATTAATAATTAATTATTTAATTCATATAGTAATAATTATCAAATCACTGCAATTTAGAAAGTAAATTAATTTTTGAATTGTTATTAATTTCAAAGCACACTTATTTTTAATGATATATATTAAAGGGAGCAGCTACCCTCCAATTCTCAATTGGATTGAAGGGTGTTGTTGGGCTCATGAGAGCTTATTATGGGTTCTGTTTTGATAATTTAGACCGTTCAATATGTAGAATCGCCGAGCACTATATACTTGTAAAAAATTACGTTGATCGGATATCAATAGGTATCTCATCGGATCAATTTTTTGTCAACCGTTAAATTGTTCACTGTCCATTTTTTTTGTTATACAAAACTGATTTGATCACATAGCTATCAATATCCGATCAATATGATTTTTTGCAAGTATATAATACTCAACGAGTTCTACACATATAACGGTTTAGATTACCGAAATGGAACCCTTTAATGGGCCCCCCATGGGTCTAACAGCACCCTCCAGTCTAATCTAAGACTGGAGAGAAGCTACTCCCATACTAAAAAAATCAATATGGTAATATTTGTAAAGTGATGTGCAATAGATCTCAAAATATGATCTTGTGAATTGTTTAGTCCTTCCTTTTTTTTTTCTTATGAACTCAAAGGTCCATTAAAGTGAAAATTACACAAAATGAAAGTCATTTACAAGTTTGGATTTAATTTTTGAGGGATAAAATTGGTTTCTCTAAATGTAAAATTACATATTTGGATAATTCACACTATAGAGCTTTTAGATTTTCTTTCTTTCTGGAACAAACCCCCCATTACGAATAAGAACATAATACTCTAATGTAATACTCCAATAACGTAATACTCTAATGTAGCACACTAAAAAATTTCTTAGTGTACTTTTTTTTTTTTTTTTTTCTTCTGAACGTAACAATGGAATACTCTAAACTTTTTCGAAACATAACACCCTAATACAACCCATAAAAAACTCATTAGTGTACTTTTCTCAAACGTAACACTCTAATTAATATAATTTCAAATGTAACACTACAATGTAACACACTAAAAAACTATTTAGTGTACTTTTTTTTTCTTTTTTTCCAAACGTAAGACTCACAGTTTAAAATTACACATTTACCCAAAGGTTATTAAGGAATTTTTGTACTCTTTTTGGAATAGTTTAAAAAATCCTACACCCTTTTTTTGGAGTGTTATATTGGATTATTACATTTGAGAAAAGTACAGTAATACATTTGTTTGTGTGTTACATTGGAGTGTTACACTAAGAAATTTTTTTAGAGTGTTACACTGGCGTGTCACATTTGAATGTTTCAGATTGAAATTATATATTTGCTCAAAACTTACTAAGGAGTTTTTGTACCCCTTTTAAAATATTTGAAGAATCTCACATCCTTTTGGAATGTTTGAAGAATCCTATATTTCAAGTTATTTTTGTACTCCTTTTGAAATGTTTAAAAAAATTTACCTTTCAAGTCATTCCAAATGAAAAAGATTCTCATATAATTAAGAATTCATTTCAAATTTGATTATCATAGGTTGTGGATTTTACCTTTCTAACACAAAAGAAAAAGGAAATATAATAGAAAAAAGGGAGACTTATTTATAAGTCTTTTTTCAGGCACTTATGGTAGACTAAGTCCTGTGTAATTTCTTATAGAGTCTCAAGTCCTATTTAGATAGGAATGTATTCCACAAAATCCTACATAAACGTAACGTAACGTGACACCTATATAAACGTAACGTAATGTGACACCTACACAAACGTAACGTAACGTAACGTAACGTAACGTGTGACGTTACGCAAATTTAATGAGTTTTTATTTTTTAAAATTAAATGTGAAAATATTGCTGGTTTATGTTGGTGTCACGTTACGTTTCATAAAAATATGATTTATGGCAACATTCAATTTCCTATATAGGAAATTGAATGTTGCCATAGATCATAGGTGTCACGTTACGTTACATTTATATAGATATAATCTATGGTAACATTCATTTTCCTATATAGGAAATTGAATGTTGCCATAAATCATAGGTGTCACGTTACGTTTATATAGGTGTCACGTTACGTTACGTTTATATAGACATGATCTATGGTAACATGCAATTAGAAAATTGCATGTTACCATAGATCATAGGTGTCACGTTACGTTTATATAAGTGTCACGTTATGTATAGGTGTAATGTTACGTTTATGTAGGTGTCACGTTACGTTATGCTTATATAGATATGATTTATGATAACATTCGATTTCCTATATATGGTTTTACTATTATTTATGATATTAACAACTAATATTGAGGGTAAATGTGTCAACAAACTTCCCACAGGACTTATGAGAACATAAGTTTTTTAGTAAGACCATATGTAGCATAAGTCTCCCTAATAGGACTTATAAATAATTTTCCCTAGAAATAAAGATATAATCGTAAATATAATTTTCAAATAATATATTAAATCTATCTTTTCAAAATTGATGTGATTGATTGGTCTAGAAGAAAACTCTTGGAACTAATCGGATCACCATTTCTCAAAATGAGATTTATAGGTAAAATTTCCATGTATATCATGATATTTTTTGAATTCTTTATACTAAAAAATAATTCATTTTAATTTTTTTTTAGAAATAAACTCTTACTATATGAAAAACATTATGCATAACACGGACAATATATTCAATTTTGATTTTATAAAATAAAAAATCACGTGTCATTTAATCATTCATATAGTACAAATTTATGATTTTTTGGCTAGAAATTAAACCTTTACAATTTAATTTATAAATTTATGTTATAAATTAAAGATATTCATAAGAAATCATTCGTAAATTGAAGCAAAAATCATAGCATGAAATAAAACTCACGCACAAATATATATATATATATATATATATATTTTTTAAATTACCTTTCATTTTAAAATTTTAATAAGTTTCAAAATTACCATAAATCTCAAATTAAAATTCATTAATAAATATACTAGCTTTTCTTACACTTAAAATCAAGGGAAATCCATAGATACTTTACCACAAAAATGTATAATTTTATCATAAAATTTCATAATATGAATCACAAAATATATAATCACTGCAATAGCAAAAATGTCTAAAATTTTGTAGTTAATATTGCAAAAGTTTGTGGTTTGGTTACAACATTTTTTGTTATATCAATTTGTAGCGAGATTATGCATTTTGTGATTGATGCTACGAAATTTTGTGATAAAATTATAAATTTTATGATAGGGTGCATATGATATGGGTGCACACCATAGCATTTATATATATATAGAGAGAGAAATTCTACTATATACACCCCTTGAAAGGGGTATACCATATGCACCCATAGTTATGCTATTTTCTTCTTTAGTTATGACTTATAAGATCTTTGATTATGCCTCATGTGAAATTTGATTATGATTTTTTTAAAAAAATTATGACTGAGAAATTATAAAATTATATCACTTTATTTTTTAGTTATAAAGTACATACGGTGCATACGCTTTGAGCGGTGTGTACCATAATCTTTCCCATATATTTATAGCATCATATCGTATTGTGATGCAAAAGAAGTCTTCACCATGTGCCAATAAAGACATGGGATATGCATGTTGTCAGTGGCGGAGTCAGGAATTTAATATGGAGGGACTTATTCATTATAATCTCAAAATTTTTCTTCCCCAATCAATAACAATAACATAATAATAATTTTTTGAGCTAATATTAAACATTAAAAATTAATATTCATTACAAAAAGTTTTTAATTTTAAACTTTTACAATTGTTCCCGATGAGTTTTCATCTTTTGAAATCTTTCCATGATAGTATCCCTAATTTTAGCACAAACAACAACAAACCAAAATCTCTAATTTTAATATAAATCATCACCAATTAAGATTAATAATTTTAACATATCAAAATCCCTTATTTTAACATAAATAATAACAAATAAAATTGCAAAAAATAATAAATAATTATAAATTAATACTCATAATTTTTATTTAAAAGTAAAAATTAATATATAAAGCTATCTGTAAACAAGTAAGAAAAGATATCAAGGTTGTAGTGTGGTCCCAAATCTGTGTTGTGTGATCCTAATCTGGTGAATTGCGAGTTGGTAAATTGCAAAGTAACAAAGAGAGACAAAAAAATATGAAAACACTTAACAAGTACTGTAAATAAATAAAAAAAATAAAGAATTTCACACACTTTTAGAGTTTTAGGGTTTTAACCTTACCGTAATTGGAGTTTCATGCAACCACCTAAAAAAAAAGTTTTGTGTTAGTGTTTGGTTGGGATTGGGACTCAAAATAAAAAACAAAACAAAATGTGGGTGCTTGTGTCAATGTGTTTGGGTAAATTTGGGAGTGCTGTGTATAGGAGGGACAGGACTGTGTGTAAGCTAAAAAAAAAATTGAAAAGTCAGGGGGGACATGTGACCCCCCTTGCCCCTATGTCCCTCCACCCCTTGCATGTTGTTACATATATTTGTGGTGTGTTATATAATTTTGTGATAAATATTATGTATTTTTTTTGGTAGGGTTATCATATTTTGTGATTGAAAAATGAAATAATGCTTTTTGTGGTAATGTTACATATTTTTATAGTAATGTTACATATTTTTTTTATTAAAACATTTTCTAATCACAAAATATGTAATAATATCACAAAATACTACAAAACTGGTTTAGTTTTAGAATTATGATTTGATTGTGAAATTGTGATTTAAGTGTGGAGTTGTGGGTTGAGTTTTGAAAAAAAAAAAAAATTGTTTCGTTGTAAGTTTTGAAAAGAGTTTGGAGTTGTATTTTGAGTTTTGAATTTTTGAATTTTGAGTTGTATTTTGAAATTTTTTGGATTTATTTTTTAAAAATATGTAAAAAATTTTAAGAAATTTTTATTTTAAATATTTTAAACTCAAAATACAACTCTGCATTCAAATCATAACCAAACACATAACTCAAAACTCAATTTAAAAATTATTTTCAAAACTCTAAATGCGCAACTCAAAGTTCAATTCAAAAACTTTTTTCAAAATTCTATTAAAAAAATTCAAAAAAATATTTTTTATTTTGTCCTTTAAAATTATTTTTTATTTTATATTTTTCTGAAAAAATATATATTATTTTTCAAAAAATATTTTTTGTTATTTTTTTAAGTATTGGCCAAATAATTTGTTATGATTTAGATATATATGGCGATCCAAATTTTTTAAAATTAAATATTAAAAAAAGTAAAAAAATTAAAAAAATATTAAAAATAAAAAATAAAGTTTTTAAAATTTTTAGATATTTTAAAAATATATTTAAAATATTAAAAAAATACAATACACAAATGTATGAAATGCAGTACACATTAAAATAAATATTTAAAATATAAAATATTTACCCTACAAAAATAAAATTAATAAAATTTTTAAATATTCAAAATAATAAATCTAAAAAATTTTAAAATACAACTCAAAACTCAAAATATAACTCAATTTTTTTTTCAAAACTCATAACCAAACAAAAATTTTTTTTTTCAAAATTTAACTCAAAACTCATAAATCAAAATACGACTCCACACTCAAATCATGATTCTAAACATAGTTTTTAAAAGGGAAGCTTTTTCAGTAAATCCACTCTCTAAGAGTCCTATTCCATAAGACCCATAGTGTTTTATAATATTCCATTATGTCCCATTTCATACTAAAAGAACAAAAAACCCTCAAACAAACATGCGCCTATCATTTGAATCAAATAATCGTCTCTCTCTGTCTCTCTCTTTCCCTTTCTTCTTGTAGAAAATCACGCACAGTATCTCCACCATTCCAAAAATCCAAAACCGTATTCCATATCGTCTCAACGCCCATAAGACTCTCATTGTCCCATCGTCGCATCATCTCATCATCTTCTTTGTCATCCCTACGCTGTCGATTGCCAAAATCGTGAAATCACCATTGTTGAACAATCGTAAGGCCTATCTTCGTCAAAATCGCCTTCGACGACCATTTGTGACAACGCAACCATTGAAATGGGCAAAAAAGTAAGTAATCTAATCATTCTTGTATGTAAACCCTAAATCTCTTTTTTAATAAACAACATTGTGAACTTTCACAAATATCCGCTGTTTCTTTTTAACAATATATAGAACTCTATATTGTTATTGTTCATGCCCTAATCGTTAATCTGAACCCCTTAATCCCAATCCCCAATTATATGGATTTTTTCACCCAAAAACATTACAGTTGTCATTATGTTGTGTTCAAATTTGTGAACATTTAAATGGATTGAAAGAATGTTGGGCAAAACAAATTTAGTTATTGTTGAAAAATGTGAACATCCACATGAAATTGAAAATTGTTGGGCAAGCAAATTGTTTCAGTCGTTGTTGTTGTTGTTGTTGAAAGATGTGAACATTCACATGGATTGAAAAATGTTGTGCCAATCAAATTGTTTTAGATGTTATTGTTGTTGTTGTTGAAAGCTGTGAACATTCACATAGATTGAAAATGTTTGGGCAATCAAATTATTTCAAATATTATTGTTGTTGTTGTTGAAAGCTGTGAATATTCACATGAATTGAAAATGTTTGGCCAATCATTATTTTGTAATATTGTAGTTATTTTTTCCCCTTTGGTGAATGTTTTCCTTGTTAGTATTGTTGATTATTAATGGTGATCCAATAATTTGAACCTTCAATTTTTGATTATTTTCCATGAAAATTGCATGAAATATGGTCCATGTGAATATTCACACTATCTTTCCCCCCTCTATCAAATTGTTGTTATTAACCGTAGTGAACATTCACATGAAAATTCCTTGTGTCAGATGTTGTTGTGATATATAATTATGTTATGAACATTCATTACATGTGTAAATTAATTAAACACTTTGTGAACATTCACCACTGTGTTTAGAGGAAATATATCACTTTTGTTATCCCATGTTTGAAATTGTATTTCAATTTTAAAGTTGTATTATAAAATTGGCATTGCATGATTGTAGTAAGTGTGTGCATTGTCATACAAATTAGTACTTCAAATGTTCACAACATCCTTTTATATGTTTGGTTTAACATTCACATGTTTTTGAATGTTGTTCATGATTGTATAAACATACATTGATTTTTACACACACACACTATGCACATTGTGTTTGTGCTGACACAGTGAACATCCACATCCATGTACAAATGTGGATATTCATATCCATGCGCACAACTGTGGACATTCACACCCTTGCACACAATTGTGAACATTCACATCTATGGCAATGCTGTGAATGTTCACATCTGTGCCACTATGCTAATCACATGAGCCTTGTCTTAATTTTTTTTTATGCTCTATTTTGCAGATATTGCATAGAAAAAAACCTCAAAGAGAAAAATAGATAAGTACCATGTCAAGGAAGAAAGCCCACATGCAAATACTAGTAACAATGTTGACATGTGGTGTGTCAACTACAGATCTAACATGACCGGACTGGTAAAATTAATGAAAAGCACCAAATTCACACAAGCACAGCTCGGCTGCCTGCGGCAAACACCTTTCTGGCATTTATTAGATGCATCGAGAAACGGTGAGATTGACCTTGACAAATGCATGAAGTACGATGATTATGTTGTTGTGCATGTCCTACAAATATACAAGGCTTCAAAAGATGTCTTCTACATTGGAGAGAAGAAGATGAACATACACGACAACGACATTAAGCTGATTTTTAATGTGGATTGTGGCACTATACCAATGGATATATCATATGGTGCGAGACCAAAGACTGACATTATAAATAAAAGGTGAAAAAATGTCAACCGGTTGACTTCAAAATGGATACGCACCCTTTTGACCGAGGCATTGAAAGGCAAAAAGAAGGATGACAACGAAGACGTCGCCCGACTAGTTTGCATGTATGCTTGCCAAAAACGTTTTTTCTCGACAAGCAATGAGACAATAAGATGGGGCTACTATGCACATATGGTCCCATTGGAAAGCATGCAAGAATATGATTGGGCCAAGCAAATTAGAACAACGTTGATATCCTCCATTTTCCAAAACAATAAAAAGCCGGCAAAAGTCACCGGTTGTGTCATATTATTGATGGTAAGTACCCGTGTTCTCAAATAATAACATTCACATGTCCATGAGTATTGTTCATCTCTGCCAATTGTGAACATTCACATTTGTACCAATGATGTGAATGCTCATATGCACTTATGCTTTACTGTTGTGCATGTTCACATCTATACCACTGATGTGAATGTTCATATTCACTTATGCTATACTGCTGTGAATGTTCACAACTGTGTCACTATTGTGAATGTTCACATCTGTTGACATTGCTCTACAAAGGCTAAATAACTTATGTCTTTGTTATTTTGTTAAAGTACTGGTTGTGTGAACACACAACCATCCTACAACCTCACAAGCCCAATGCCATTCCTCGTTGTGTCAGGTGGGATCTGACTGCTTTACAGAAGAAGATGAAATCCACCTCTTTGGCTAATATTGGTTTTAATAAGGTATGACCTTCAACTGTTGATCAAAACATTCACATTATGACACAACCTGAATATGTACGTTAACTAACATAACTTTTTCATTTCAGGTTAATATTGGAGAACTCTTCGCAACCCCAACAGAATTCCAAAAGTTCAGGTGTACAACATTGAAGGTGGAGCCCCGAATGTCATGAACTAGCCACCACATCTCCCAACCTCTCTAACATCAAGGAAGAACAACATAGTGGCAGCAACTCTGAATTTCCCGGGGATGGAGTTGACCTAAATGACAGTAATGAGGACATTCACATTTCCTTTAGCAACCCACATGATGAGAGAGCTATTGTCATAGCAAGCACAAGCCAACCTGACATTATTGATATGCTTATCAAAGAAAATCGGAAGCCTTGGGGCATAATAAGGCAGTGAGAAGCAAAATACAAACACCTTCAATTCTCATGGGAGTTAAGGGCAAGAGTGATAGCTAATCTTGAAGATAAACTGTTCAACCAGTCAAGCCCACCCAACATGAACAGTGAAATAAAAAAGTGCATGGAGCAGAAGGATGCAGAAATTAAGCGCTTAACACAGTTGGTCATCGATTTAGAATGTGAGAAAACAGTTCTTCAGGACCTTTATGATGATCAGTCAGTCCATATTGTCACATAGGCCGAGGCGCAGAAGCAACCCCGTGCTCCAATGCAACACAATCTCAGTCCATCTTCTAGGGTGAAATGTATCAAGGAGAAAGATCGAAAAGAGCACCACTTGCTTGACTTCCAGCACCCAGACTTACCTGGCCAAAAAAAGAGCATGATCGAGGTCCAAACCATCCCCATACAGTCCACATAGTTGAAGATGTGGACAAACACCCATCGGCGAAGCACCCCAAAAAATTATTGACCTTGACCAACAAGTTCAAAGTTTGAAGCATGATGTCCAAACACGACAAGCAAAAGGTCCAGGCTTTACAAAAGAGTGGAGGCAATGAGTAAGTGAACGTACGAACACCTGATGTGAACATTCACATTCCATAATTGTGAGTAGTCACCATTGTGCTTATTGATTTGATTTGTTCAATTATGTGCAATGTTAATATTCACATTGATTTACTTAAAATGCACATGTTGCTTGTGTGGAAAGGAGACTCGAAGTCTACATATGTGTATTTTGATGACATTGTGTACTTTATCAAGGAGGAATCGATACATAACAATGTATGCCATTACCAAGATGATTCACTGTTCATGCATATATACACACACATACACACATAAACACATACACACCCACAGACACACATTGTTCACCCACCACAAATGATATAATACGACTCTATGTTTGTGCAGCTGATAGATGCGTATGCCAAACTATTACATGAACAACAAGAGGTGGTCAATCCAACTTCAGATGAAGCCTCATTCATCTTCACGATCATGTGTTTGGTAAAATCTAACGTTCCATTTTGCTAATGTGAATGTGAAATTTCACAGTCCATTAATTATTTGTCCAATGTGTGCAAAAAGTGATATGGGAGTACCCTCCTCGCAAAAAAAGTAAACACATTTATGCACATGTGAAAAACTACCAAGGAGAGAGATACCTACTATTCCCATTGCACCATGATTCCACTGGACGATCATTGTGTATGACGCTAAAGACAATTTGTGGGGGCATTATAACTCATTGCGACCAATGCCCAACATATATGACCCGCATGTCGACGAAGCATAGGAAGTTGTAAGTGGCTTTTATTGTACACAAATATGAATTGTCATGTGTTAAATTCCAAAATGAATGTACACACACATATGTTCGTTGGTGCCTAATGTGAAATTCCCTACATAGAGGGAGTACATCGAGAACGTTGTGCGCGTTATTGGCAAGTCATCACCGTTATGGGCTAGGTTCGCAGGCCAAGATCCGTCGCAACCAATCATATCAATTGATGTTTATCCTCGGCAGGGCGACACCTCGTAAGCCTCACTACATTTTGTACAAATCCTCCACAACCATTACCTGAGTATGAATTCGTCTAGTGCTTAGGTGCCAACTCCTTGAAAAAATTATGTGCTCATTACTTACCCTCCTCTTTTAATTTCTCACGCTTTTCATGGAACCCTACCACAGTTGGCTCGTAAGCACAGTCACCCAAACTACTAACTAGGTGATCCTTAAATCCATTATCAATTCCTTTTATTCGGTCTCTTAAATTGTTCTTCAAGTGTTGTAAGCAATAACCGTGGTGAGCCGATGGGAACACCTTTGGCATCGCTTCTAACAGACCAAGATTACGATCCGAAATAAAAGTAATCTGACGCTTACCATCAATAACCTTCCCAAGTTCATGCAAGAACCACGACCAATTGGCCGTGGTCTCTGAATCAACAATCGCAAATGCAACATGGAATAGACCTACAACATAACACCATTAAACAACTGATCACAATATTCCAATGTGAATATTAACACAAGTAGTTTACAAAAACTGTCATGGCCCAGACCCGCCCCTATGGGTTAAGGACATAATCGGCCAGTAATCCGGAGATTACCTACGGCCTCAAACCAAAACAGACGTAACTCAACAGAGTAAAGGGGCCAAACAGAAGCAGTAATTAAAAACTTTGTTCATAGAGCCGTGCTTATATGCACTCCAAGCAACCCACACACATATGCGTTAATAACCCACATCAAAAGTATAGTTCCAAAAATTCTTTACACACAGGATCATCCAAAACGAGTCAACCCACGACAGACTGTCTACAAATATACATAGAGTCCTTGCCAACAAGACAAAGTGTAAATACATAACAAAATGGCAAGGATGGGTCTCGTACGCGAGACGCAAGGTTGACTCCCCAAAACTCATGTTGTTCCTGGCAAACTTCACTGGGGCTGGGTTTGTGCATCTCTTGG
Organism: Camellia japonica; assembly: GCA_030407325.1. NCBI lineage: Eukaryota > Viridiplantae > Streptophyta > Magnoliopsida > Ericales > Theaceae > Camellia > Camellia japonica. Next base: position 117,344,644 of record JAPPVO010000024.1, on the reverse strand, counting down.
CTCACCTACAAACACATGAATGAGCGTGAGCAATAGCCCAGTGAATAATATCAAATACGGTATTTGCATAATATTGTAGAACAACATATTCCAAACGGCCTTGGGCCCAATTCATATTTCTATTTAACAGATATATATAACTAAATACAAATCAAGTGACTGCAATTCCAAACATTCCGGCCTTTGGCCCATTCAGATTTTCATTCTTGTCAAAACGGCCTTCGACCCATTTGATTATGTCAAAACGGCCTCTGGCCCAATCATGTATGTCAAAACGGCCTTTGGCCCACACATTTGCATCAAAACGGCCTTTGGCCCACACATTCGTATCAGAACGGCCTTTGGCCCATTCATTCGTATCAAAACGGCCTTTGGCCCATTCATGTTCAACAAAACGACCTTGGGTCCATTCATGTTTATCAAAACGACCTTGGGTCCATTCATGTTCAACTTACATCCACAATCCCAATTAGCAATTCATAAGCTTTAAGGGAATAAATAATTGAACATTCACAAGCATTCAATTATCGATATTACTCACAGTGATCGGCTTGTGGATTTGCCCTGGAGCTTGACCCTACACATTTCATGAACACAAAAGGGTCACTAACAGTTCAATCCGTTCTTTAATTCACATACTCCTCATTAGGCTTTATTCTTATCTCATTAACTCATTTACAATGCTTAACGTATGCCTAAGAGTGCTTACAAGTGAAAGAGAACGGAAAACAGAACACAGGACGCATGAACACAATTTCAGAAAACAGGGTCCCCGCTCGAGCGTTAACATCCCCGCTCGAGCGGACCCCTAAGGCCTGCAAAAGTACTGGATAGGTGAAAATTGCGCTCGATCGTCCAATATGGCGCTCGAGCGGAAGACCTCTCAATATAGCTCTCCGCTCGAGCGTGAACTTACCCGCTCGAGCGGACGCTATGTCTGCAAAAAGTACTGGATGCATCATTTTTATGCTCGAGCGTGAACTATGACGCTCGAGCGGAAGTTCATCCTTTATGATCCCCGCTCGAGCGGACACCATGCCTGCAAGAACAAAATACTGGGAGCTCGAAATCCTCGCTCGAGCGTGAACTTCCCCGCTCGAGCGGACATCAAAATTCTGGGTTTCCCAGATTGTGTTCTTGAGCTCCAATTCAAATTCCAACCAACCAAATATGTATGCAATGACTCAAATCTCATGTATAATCATGCTAATATCGTATAAACCCCAAATCACAACTCAATGAGGCTCAATTTCACAAATAAGTCACATGCATGCCCCAATCTCCCATCAAACGCATTAACAATGTACAAATTCATGCATTCAAGCTCATATCTTCTCAAATTGTACATGCATGTGATGATTTAGCTGCATTCTCAACTTGGATAACACAAATGGTGATCAAAACATGAGTTTCAACCCAAAACTCTACTTGAATCATGTATTTCAAGCTTACACATGCTATTTCAAAACAATCTCTTACATGCATGCATATACCAAGCTTTAATTCAACAAATACAGCCCAATTTCATTTCAATCTTACTCTTGATCATCAAATTAGCTTGAATACACAAAATTACAAACTATAATCCAAGAATTACTCACCTAGAAGCTTTGATCTTCTAATACTTTAGTCAATTCTTGGGTTAAATCTTCAAATTCCAAAGAGTTAGCCAACAATCACACAATTCTCTCATTCCCTCTCTCTACAGCCGGCTCTCTTTATGTTTTGAGTCCCAAATTCAGTCAAATGAAGTGAATAAGAGAGAATAGGGAGTGTAGAGACTTACAACAAAACCCACTAAGGTCAAATAATATTAATAAAGTAATTGGGCTATAATTTATCAATTAAATCGACTTAATCTGACCCGAATCAATTTTTCAATTAAATTTTACCGTAGGCTCTAAAAATTATGCCAATCACAATGGCGTAATCAATTCCGGGTTCTGTGGCCGATAAGGCCCACAATTTAATTCCCGAAGCGGATTATTCGAACAGATATTCCTACGATGAACAGATAGAATCCCAAAATCACATATATCCACATAATGGTACACAAAATCATATCAAAACATATAATCACATACGTACTAGGGACCAATTAACATAATACAGAACAGGGGTATCACAAAAACACTATAAAGCAATTAGGTCATGTGAATGTTCACACTGTGTAATGGTTAGTCATATATCCACATTGTACCACTCAATGTGAACATTTACATAAATACACAGCTAAAAAAAATACTAACCATTGTTTCCATCTTTCGCTGTTGTCGCAAGTAGCTGACCTTTGTACTTTCCTTTGAGGAATGTTTTGTCTAGGAATAACAAAGGCTGACAAGAATTGTATCCAGAAATACACGCAGTGAATGATAGAAAGAAATGATAAAACTGTTGACTAGTCACGTCACAATCAATATTGATTTGACTCCCTGGATTGTAACACATCACAGCATCCGAACACCACCGCAACTAGTCAGACGATAATGAGTGATCTCCATAAATAATAGCCTTTGCTTTCTCCATGCCCAACCATACCATGTGGTAACTGTAGACACCCCATTTTTGACCGACCTTAAGACTCAGACATCATCGATTGAGCGCTCGGTGATGGTGTATGTTGTGCTCGTTTAGAGGTTTCGGAGTCTTGGCTGAGAGCCTTGCCTCTAGGCCTTTGAACTCTTTTGTGCTCCGGCTCGGTTTGTGGACTGAACTTTGTTTCTCTTTCTGGAGGGAGGGAGAGGTCTTGTAGACCACCTCTCTGTGGTCGTAGACTACTTTTCATGGTCGTAGGCCACTTTTCCCGTTTGGAGACTAGTTTCCAGTTTTTAGAGCCTTTGGCTGCGCGCCTTGTCTCGGGACCGCTTAACATTCTCCGTTTGGTGTGGTTTTTGAACCACACCTTGTTGCCTCTGCCTAGAGGAACACTGTGGTCCGGGAGACCACTTTTGTGGTTGCATACCACTTTTGATGCTCGTTAGCTAGTTTTCGGGCTTTGGCCGCGTGTTGCGCCTCCCGATTTCTTGTCTTGCATCCGCTTTGGTTTGTTTTTGGTACAAACCTTGTTTTCCTTGTTTGGAAGGTGGTACAAGGGTGGAACACCAATATTTCTCTTTGGAGACCACTTTTCCTTTTTCTAGCTAGTTTTCTTGTCAGATAACTGGCTTTCTTGGTCCTTGGACCATCTTTTCTGGTCGGCCACCACACCACTACCTTGCATTTAGTGTGTTGACCTCTCCCACCTATGGCCGACCAATTTTTGCTCTGGTTGACCACTTAAAGTGGTCGGCCGACCACTTAAACTAGCAGGCTGACCACTTCAAGTGGTCAGCTGCTTTTTGACACCTTTTTGGAGATATTTTGGGACAGCTGGCACAGCTGGAGAGCATTTGAGCCATCCTCCATGCACGTGTATGGAAGGATGGCATTCAAGCTTAGCTTCTCCAAGAAGCTTTGGCTTTCCTCTTCTATAAGAGGGAGGCTCCTCCTCCCTCTTCCCTCCTCCAGGTTTAAAAAATCTGAGGGAAGAGGATAGATATAGTGTTGTATCTATATTGCCTTGTTTGCTTCATTTTCATGCCTTAAAGTGTAGATTTGTCTTACTTTAACACACAAACACACACTCAAACACCATCCTTTTTCTAGTGAGGTGCTTAGGGGCTGATTTTGGTGTTCTTGGGTTGTCTTGAGCTTGAAAAACCTGCTGGAGTTGCAGTTATAAAGAGGGTCTTCAAGGATGAGCTTTTGACCTTTAAATCCCCCTTTCTTGCTTAAGCTTTTAGCCTATCTTGCATGCTGTTTTAATCTTGACTTATAACTGATAAAAGTTCTATTTTTGCATGCTTTTGATCTTTGTTTAAGATCACTTTTGTGCTTGGGGTTGTTTACCCCCTCTTAGGCTTTGTTTGGCCTTATTTTTGAGCCTCTTTTGTGAGCTTCGGGATCACCTTGTTTTGGCCTTCTCACCACTGAAATCCAGAGGGATTTTAGTGGTGGGGATGGTGTTTTAAGGTCCTAAGAAGGGGAGGGCCATCCCCTCTCCTTACATCTTCAATACATGCGTTAATATGCCTCATGTTTGAGCATCTTTACTAAGCGTATGTTGACCATATCTTAGCTTGTATTTGTGGTTATTTTGCTATGGCATACCACTATTTTTTCTTGCTTTGGTCACTCCATGCATGGTTAATACACTTGTAGTGTAAATCACACAATCTAGTCTTGTATGCCTCATGTTTGAGCATGTCTTTCTAGTTTGTTTTGGAGCCATCTCAGTGGATTTTTGGTGTTTTTTTAACATGCCTTAGATCTGTTTTGGGTTGGTTTGGTTGGCTCTTGCATGCCTAATACACTTGTAGTGTAAATTCCTTAAACTAGCTTTGTATGCTTCATGAAGTAGCATGTCATTCTAGCTTGTTTTTTTTCCATTTCAGCATGTTTTTGGTGATGTTTATCCATGTCATACCTTTGTTAGGGTTTGGTTTGGTTAACCTTTGCATGCTCTATGCACTTGTAGTGCAATCCCATGAAATAGCCTAACATGCATCATGTTGTAACATGTCATTTTAGCATGCTTTGGCTTAGCTTAAAGAAGACTTTGTTCATGTTTTAGCATGTTTAAGGTCTGATTTGTGTTGTATTGGTCATGCATGACTTGCTTTGTATAGCCTTGGTTCAATCTAGCTTGTTAGCTTTGTGTATTGAATCCTCTAGCATGCATTACTTGGCTTATTTCAATGATTTGGCATCACTTGTTATGTGATTTCAGTCCATGTTTCATGGCCATGCATTTACATTTGTTACTCATTCAATGCGTTGGAGGGTTGCCCCTTTATGCCTTAACATGAACCGTTGCGTATGCCTTCATGCTATAGCTTGCGAGCCACTATTTCAATGGTTTTTTTGGGGTTATTATGCCATGATATAACTCTGATTTTTATTGCTTAAGTCATCCCATGCTTGGTCTTAATAGGTGTAGTGTAATCCACCTTATTTGCCTTGTATGTATCATGTCTCATGCCTCTCATGCTAGCATGTTTTGGCCTTCTTCCATGCATGTTTTAGACTCATTTTAACATGTTCTAGGACTATTTTGGGTTGCCTTGGTCACATGCTTCATGTTTTGTATATTTGTAGTACAAGTGCTCTTGCTTGCTTCAAGCTTTGAGCACCATTGCATGCCTCATTTGTGTTGTGTACATGATTTAGCATCATCTAACATGACATTTCAGAGCTTATAGCATGCTTTTGTTCCTACTTCATTCATGCTTTGAATGCCTCTAAGTATTGTCCATGTTTGCCTAGCTTATGGCTTAGCTCGTATGCTTGCATGCCTAGGCCTTTGGGCCCTTATCTCAGCATGTTTTGGTCCTTATTTGACCTACTTAAGCTCTGTCCATGCTTAGTTCATGCATTTGTGCCATGTATTGCATGCCTCCTTTGTGTTACTCTTTGCTAGCTTTCATGCCTTAGGACCCTAGCATGCTTTACTTATGTTGTTTGAATGATTTGGCATCATTTCTTGCTTTATTTCAGTGCACTTAGTGTTGTTACACTTCCACTTCTGTCACTCATTGAGCACTTTTGAGAGTTGTGCTCTTTGGCCTCTTTGATGGCCAATGCATTGTGCATGCATGCCTTGCTTTATGTGCCTTCATTTCATCACCAATGGCCACTGATTTGGGCATGATTGAGGTCTACCCTTTTGGTTTAAGTCCATTGAGTATACCATGTATATTACATTGAGCATGCCATGCTTGGTATATTACAAAAGTTTCCCTTGTTGCATTGCATTGTGCATGCATGCATTACATTATGGTTAGAACCTTATGAATACCTTGCATTGGGTATGCCATCTAGATTTTAGCATTTAGCATTGTGTATGCTAGTTGTTACATGCTTTAGCATTGTGCATGCCATTAGCCTTGTTAGGTAGTTCACATTGCATCGCATGTTTGCATGCTTAAGTCATATTGCATACTTGCATGATCGAGTCGCATTGTGTATGCCATGCTTGCTTGCATTGTGTTTGGAATAGGAGTTAGTCCAAACACGGGAAACGAGGGACGTTTTATACTTAAAGTGATGAAATGTGCCTTAATTCCCGGTCGTTGACGCTCTTGATCATACATGATAGAGTTTTAGGCTTTATGTGTTTACTTGTGCATTCATTTCATATTGAATTGTGCAACTTCGCCTCTCGGCCATCATGCATGGAAATGCGTGATTGGTGGCCTGAGGGTCAAGAACCTACACTCTCTTGAGTTCATAACATGATAGGCAGGGTGGTTGTGCACACATATCTTGCAAATACATTGTCATGCCCTTTCTTGCTCTCTGTTGTAGAAAACTGGGATTCAGTAGCAACAACTGGCTGGCTAGCCAGAAAAAGTAGTTGGTCAACCACTTTTCTGGTTTTTCAACAACCAAAAGTGGTCGGCAGGTGTTTCTAGAGACCAAAAGTGGTCGGCTAACCTCCCATAGGATTCCCAAGGTGAAGTTTTAGCTTTCTGGAGCTTAGTGCAAGTTTCTGAGAACAAATGAAAACAGAGGCAAATCGGGGCATCGCATTGGATTTCCGAACAAGGCGACCGGGCTTGCATGCATTCCTCTCCCTCTGAAGCTCCTGTTTTTATTGCTTTCCTTAGCCGCCATGCTTAGATAGCTAGGCTTTGCTTTGGTTTGTACTTTAATTAGTTAATGCGTTAGCTATTCAATTCGTTCTGTAATAATTAGTTAACTAGGATTAGTTAATTAATTTGTTGTGTAATAATTAGTTTAATTAGCTTATATTAGCTAGTTAGCTTCTTATTCGGTCCCTCTTTCGAGAGGGCGTATTGTTGTAATAAGCATGCGTGTGTGTGATGCATGTCTTCCAAACTCTATTTCTTTCTCCTTTTTACTTAACCGCTTACGATGGCTAGTTTTAGGGCATATTTCATTTAGCATACCTTATGCTTGCATGCGTGCATCCATTCATCTATATTGCATGTACCAGGCTCGGCGCATCATACTAACTGCATTGTATTTCAATACCAAGTTGAATACATGTATCAAGTTGCATTTCATATGCCATTCTAGAATAGCCGAGCCTATTTTAATTCCATTTTCGCATGTTTTGCATTAGCCATCTTAACATGAACTAGGATCATGCATGATTTCTAACTAGTTATTTGTTTTGGCTCGGAGTACACTATGAGTGTTTACGCTTTAGCATACTACACGTGTGTTAATGTTGCCATGAAAGCATGCTTGCCATGAGGCTAATTGCTTACGTGATTAATTGCTTAAATGCCTGTGGGTGAAGGTTGGATTACTTGAATTGGAACAATTCATTGAAATCCGCATTTTAGCCTACTTGCGAGTAGCAAACTTCAAACCATTTTCCAAACAAACGGATATGCTATGCTTTGTTCCAAATTAGGCGATCTAGTCTATACTTGTTTGTTGCGCGCATCACGTAGTAATTCTAGCTAATAACTGGAACAAGAACACATGTGTTTTAAAAAACAAGATATCATGCTTAGTATAGGCCGATCTTTGATCGGGCGAGCGGGGGTGCTCATAGATGACCTTCCCCAATCGTACCCAAGTTCCTGAGCCGAGGCAACTTTGGTGATGACGGACACGTGGCCTTAGGCACGAGTCAGGGTTTCCTAAATTTCTCCAAAATAAAATATTTAGGTGGCGACTCTGTATTTGGCAAAGTAGTCCATGTTTGGCACTTCTTTATAAAAATCAATTTTTCAAAACGATTTGCCGGATTTGGACTCTTTGGTGATTTATCGGTCTTACATCGCACATTGTAAGATTAGATTCAGAACCATGACATTTGAGTCCGAACTGTAGTAACTTAGAGAACAAAACGAGATTTTCTCGGGAGTTCTCTCCGAGGGCGCGTCTACAGTAACTCACATCTAGCCCATAATCCCTCTTCAAAATAGTCACCACCTCACATGGCCGAGTTAATGGCTTGTCCCTCACTATTTCAGATATAGTACTTGACACCAGATCAGAACTAACTCTCAGATTCTTTGATGTTCGGACATCCGTACCATAACTATGCACATCACTGAACCTCTTGATGTAAAAAAAATCGTTTGCTCGTTGTGCTCTACAATGTATAGACCACAAGCAACCTCTTTTCTCGCGCATCGCACACACTGCAATAACCCTTGCTGTCTCGTTCTTGACATACATAAACTGAAACCCGTAGTGGATTGCTTACTTACATAAAACATCACGAAATTCTTGTGCACCTTCAATAAACCATTGTCCCACATGCGTAATATCTATAGTGATTTCGGTTTTGACCCGACCTTTATTATATTCCAGACTCAGATTTTGTGGCTTAATATTGTTATTCATGTCTCTTTCCCTCTTTTTCCTTTCCTATTTCAGTATTGGAATGTCTTGGGCATGTTTGGGATAGGTTATTGCTAGTTGGTCTAGAATGCTGTTGTGTAGATTTTGGCATCTTCGCTCAAGCGAGGCTTCTTACGCTTGAGCGAGCTTTGTGAACTCTCAGCATTTTTGCAGAGCTACAGAGATTCTGGGAGGGTAGTGTTCTTCGCTTGAGCGAGGCTTCTTGAGCTCGAGCGACGGTGCGTCTATAAAACTTCTGAAGGTATGTATTTTGCGCTCGAGCGACGTTTCTTGCACTCGAGCGACGCTTCTTGTGCTTGAGCGAGGTCACAAATTGTGTCTGGTCGCTTGAGCGACAACTCCTTCGCTCGAGCGAGCCTTGCGTATATTAGATAGTAGCAGTTCATTTTTACATAGAATTTTTGTATCTTTTCACTCAAAAACCCTAGATCATCTCTTCCTCTCTCTAAAAACCAACTTCTCTCTACAAATATCCTAGGATCTAAGGGTCTCTCTACCTTACTCCCTTTCATAAAGAGTTGGAGCATCTCAAGAGCTACCATTTCATCTGAATAGAGTTTGATTTCGTCACTTTTGAAGTTCCACCATTTCTCCTGTGGACTTCTACACTTGAGGTAGGGATATTCTACACTTTATTATGAGCTTTAACCTAGTTATTTGTTGTCATGTATATATGGTGAGATTTGGGATGTTTGGAGAAAACCTAGCGTTTGGGTTCATGATTTAGAAAGAGGGGCTTCTATGTGGTGTTATATAATTGATCATGGGGTTTGGATGTGAGGTTGTTTTGTGTTAAAATAGATGATTTTGACATTTGGATAAATATTTGGAAAATTGGAAGTTTTGCCCTACAATGTTTGGAATAATTTATTTTGTATAAATAATAAAATTGGTATGGGAAATGTGAAATTGGGAGGATGTATGAATGAATGGTGTAGTTGGATTTGTTAAATCACTCACCTATGGGAATTTAGTAAATTTTCTGTTATAAAGATTGTATATCTGTTTAGAAATAATTGTATTGGGCTATCAGTGAAGGATAACTATGATTGTTGTAGAAATTCCATGAGGATTAGGTGAATTGAAGCTAATCATAAAAATTGTGTCATTGAATATGACGGTATGATAAGGCATTGAATAAGCATTGTTGATAGTCATTGAATATGTCGATGTTTAAGATACATTGTATATGCATAATTGTTTGGGAGGAGAAAGGGGATGTACTCTATTGTTTGGGAGGAGATAAGGGATGGACTCCATTGAAATTAAGTTGGCCGAAGTGTCTAGGGTGAAAGTCCCGAAATCTTATGTATACATAGGTGCCGATCCCATGGACGAAATTTTCGTAAAATGGGAAGATTGAAGTGTTTATATGATAGTTATGTTAATTGCAAGCCACTGAGTTGTAGTCTCAGTTGGGTTATTCGAAAAATTATAATCGTGGTCTTTGAGTTGAAATGAAATGAACTAATTCGTAATGGATAAATGGGAATGGATCTAGATGTGAATGTAGGTATCGTGTGATCAAGTGATGAATGTGCATTTCTCGTAAATATTGAATATATCTGACACTTATTTCTTAGTTAAACCTCATATATTATGATAGATTGTCTCTACTGGGCTTTGGCTCACCCTACTTGGGAAACCATTTTCAAGTACAGGTGACATGCTTCCTCCAAGGACATAGCTTGGGAGGACCTAGGAGCTTGAAGCTCTCTTTTGTTATTTAAATGTTAAATGTTTATTGAAGCCTAGGGCTTTATATGTACAGAGCTTATGAATCTCTTTTGTTGTAACCAAGTCATGTCTTGGAAAGATGTAAGCCCGTAGGGCATTTATTTTGTCGTTATTAGCTAGTGTTACATGCTGTAGATTCATTATGAACATTTATGAATGTATAATGCATGTAATGTCTTTTGTAATACGAACTCTGATATATGAAAATATACGAATTCTATTATATTCATTTCTCTTATAAGTTGGGTTATTTGTATTATATTTTGGGTGTGTGACAACTTGGTATCAGAGTATACCGGGTTTGAATATTTTGGGTACGTGGGAAGTGGTTAGTACCACAATGGGTTTGTCTCGCTTGTTAGAGGCTTAAAGTATAGACGATATGTGCTTATATGATAACATGCTTATGTAATTATATGGGTATGGGATTTAGTTCCTAAGATGTTGATTGGGTCTGCAGGTTTCTGGAAGTCCTATTAGAAGAGCACTTAATCATTGCTGTTTCTAATTGGAACTCTAGCAATGTCGCGGGATAGTCACTATCTAGGAAGGAAATTCGTATGTGTTTATGTGATTACGTGTTTATGTGGAGTGAATTACAGTTGTCCATTGTATTAGGACGTGAGTGAATTAGCTTCGGCACATTTGTAAATGTGCTAATGTCTATCGTTACCTTTATTCGGATGTCAGGACGTGGACGTGGTGGTGGTAGGCGTGGTAGACACGAGATGCCTATACCGGATGAAATTCCAGCACAGGAGGAGGGAGTTGGTCTGGCCAATGTGGTTGAACCAATTGGTCAACAGGCCATGGGTGCCTTAGCCTGTGAAATGGCCGAAGCATTACGGGAATCCATGAACATTCTCAGGGCTGAGAATCAAGTCCTGACCCAAGTAGCTGAGGCAGTGCTGTCTCTTTTGAAGAGAGAGTTCTTCCAGTCGAATCCGGACGAGTTTCTGGGTGACCCTAAGGAGCCACTGAAGGTTGATGAGTGGCTGGAACAGATGGTGAAGACTTTTGAGATGCTTGGCATCGAAGACAGGGGTTTGAGAGTGACCTTGGCTTCCTTCCAGCTGAAGGGAGACGTGGGTCAATGCTGGAAGTATGCGCGTTGACGCATTGGAGGGACTTGGGAGGCCTTCGTTGATGCCTTCCAAGAGAAGTTTTTACCTCCCACAGTTAGGGAGAAGTTGAGAGACCAGTTCGCTAAGCTGGTGTAGTTGATGGCTGAGTTTGAGGCCACCTTCACTAGTTTGTTGAGATTTGCACCGGAGTTAATGGTGACAGAGGAGCACCGGTGTTTGGAATTTGAGAAGCGGTTAAGGACCGGGTTCATGTTTAGAGTGACCAGATCCATGATTAGGGACTATGGGCGCCTTGTGGAGGCTGCAGCCCATCTTGATACTATCATGCATACAGAGGAGGAGAGAATGAGGGGCTCTAGGAGGAGTCAGGATAACCAAGGGAACAATAAGAGGCAAAGAGGTTCTAACCCCTAGTCGTCCCAAGGAGCTCAGTCTTGGTCCACTTTTCCAGTATCGAGTTCAGGTTCTGAGAGAGGTGGTCAGGGAGATGTGACTTGTTTCAAATGTGGTTAGTTGGGCCATAAATCTCTAGCTTGCCTGCAGAGAGGAGGAGGGCAGCGAACAGCATCATCTTCAGCTCATTCTCAGGGCCAGAGTGAAGGGAGAGGCTAGCCGCTCACTTGTTATCAGTATGGGCAGGCGGGGCACTTGAAGAGGTTTTGCCCACAGTTGGGTGGCACACCTGGTGTATCTGGTTCGAGGCAGACATAGAGCCACCAGCCTGCACAGTCATCACAGGCCTGGAGGGCCAATCAAGGAGCCTCTTCAGCTCAGTCAGTGCAACAGTCTTATGCTCCAAGGGGTGAGCAGGTAGATCAGAGGCCAAAAGGGTGCGTATATGCTGTTACCATGCTAGATATTCTACTAGCTCCATCTGTTGTGAGAGGTACCTTATTGTTTTGCAATTCAGTTGCTAGTGTGTTGATTGATACGGGTGCATCCCATTCATTTATTTCGTCTGCATTTGTATCGGCTTTGGGGTTAGAGTTGGCCCAGTTAATATCTCCTATTTGTGTAGAGTCACCTATTGGTGGTGAGGTTGTTCTGAAACAGGGGCGTCGGGGTTGTGACATAGAGGTCGTCGATCGTTGACTTCCATTTGCATTTGTTTTGCTTAATATGACTAGTTTTGATGTTATTTTGGGTATGAACTGGTTATCGTCATACCAGGCTGTTATAGATTGCTACCGTCAGAGGATTACTGTATGTACCTCGAGTAGCGACTCCTTTTATTTCTTGGGGGATCGAGTGGATAGAGTCTTATCACCGATGTATGATCTGCGTGGGTGGAGTGAACTTAGTTGTATTTTCGCTAGGTTTTTGAGTAGTGAGTGTGATGAGGCCTGGGTTAAGTTGCCAAGAGTGGTTTGTGAGTACTCGGATGTTTTTTCTCGAGGATCTTACTAGTTTACCACCGCATCGAGAGATCGAGAGATCGAGTTCTCTATTGATCTAGTGCCTGGCACGTCACCGATTTCTATGGCACCATATCGGTTTGCACTAGCTAAATTGAGTGAGTTGAAGATTCAACTCCAGGAATTATTGGATAAGGGTTTTATTCACCCTAGTACTTCACCTTGGGGAGCACCGGCTTTCTTTGCTAAAAAGAAAGATGGAGCGCTGTGACTTTGTATTGATTACCGAAAGTTAAACTAGGTTACGGTTAAGAACAAGTATCCAATGTCACGTATAGATGACCTTTGATCAGTTGAAAGGGTCTCGTTGTTTCTCTAAGATAGATCTGAGATCGGGTTACCACCAATTGAGGGTAAGGGAGGAGGACATCCCGAAGACGGCATTCCGTATGCGGTATGGCCATTACGAGTTTCTTGTGATGCCTTTTGGGCTAACCAATGCTCCAGCGGTGTTTATGGATTTGATGAACCGAATCTTCTGAAAGTTTTTAGACCGTTTTGTGGTCGTCTTTGTAGACGACATTTTGATTTACTCACCCTTTGAGGAGGAGCATGAGGAACACTTGCAAGTGGTGCTTGAGTTACTTAGAACCTACAAACTATATGCTAAGTTTGGGAAATGTGAGTTCTGGTTAAGGGAAGTTAAGTTCTTAGGCCATGTGGTATCTGGAGAATGGGTGATGGTAGATTCATCCAAGGTAGAGGCAGTGCAAGATTGGGCACAACCTAAGAATGCCTTTGAGATCCGTAGTTTTCTGGGGTTGGCTAAGTATTATCGGAGATTTGTGAAGGATTGCTCCAAACTAGCCTCACATTTGACTAGGTTGGTGAGGAAATGAGTCAAATTTGTGTGGAGTGAGACTTGTGAAAAGTCGTTCCAAGAGCTTAAGGTTAGACTTACCACTGCTTCAATCTTGATTATTCTGGAGAGGGATTTGGGTTATTCAGTATATTGTGATGCTTCATAGGAAGGTTTGGACTGTGTTTTGATGCAAGAAGGGAAGGTAGTAGCCTATGGCTCACGGCAGTTGAAAACGCACAAGAGGAACTACTCTACTTATGACTTAGAGTTAGCAGCAGTGATTTTTGCCTTGAAGATTTGGAGGCACTATCTGTATGGTGAGAGATTTGAGGTGTTTTTTGATCACGAGTCTGAAATATCTGTTTACACAGAAGGACTTGAACTTGAGGCAAAGAAGGTGGATAGAGTTCATAGAGGATTATGATTTCGAGATACGTTATCATCCGGGGAAAGCCAACGTTGTGGCCGATACTTTGAGTAGGAAATCAATTAACAGTGTAGCTTGTATCGCCATCCGAGAATGGAAGATATTGTGTACTCTTGGTGAGTTTGACTTGCACCTGGGTGAGTCTGTTGAGTCTACAGCCTTATTTTTAGTAGTTGCACAACCTACACTTGTGAACGGAGTATTAGAATCGCAGAAAGGTGACCTTAAGGTAGAATCCCTCCGAGAGAAGATCTCCAACGGAAAGGTAGAGAAGGGTTTGAATGTGTATCTCGACCAGAGTGTGAGATACCGTGACCGTTTATATGTGCCAGAGTCTTGCCGAGAGGAAATACTCCGAGAGTTTCACCATTCATGCCTTGCGCTGCATTCGGGAGGCACAACGATGTATCATGATCTTAGTCGCCAGTTCTAGTGGAGGGGTATGAAGAAGGATGTGGCCGTGTTTGTATTGAAGTGCCTTACTTGTTAGCAAATGAAGGCTGAACGTTAGACGCCAGCGGGTTTGTTGCAACCCCTGCCTATAGCTGAGTGGAAATGGGAACATGTTACGATGGATTTTATTGTGGGCCTTCCGAGGACTTAACGGGGTAGTGATGTCATTTGGGTGGTAGTTGATCGGTTGACCAAGTCAGCGCTTTTTATCCCAATGCGCGTAAGTGACTTGATAGATTACCTAGCCGACTTGTATATCAGGGACATAGTGAGATTGCATGAGGTCCCTATTGTAGACACCCCATTTTGGACCGTCCTTAAGACTTGGACGTCATCGTTTGAACACTCGATGATCATCCATGCTCGTGTTCGTTTCGAGTTCCTGAAGGTCTCGGCTGTGCGCCTTGCCTTGGAGCCTCTTAATTTCTCTGTTTTGTACTTGGTTGTGGACCAAGAGCTTGTGGCTTTGTTTCTGAGGGAAGGGGGTGGCTTGCTGGCCAGCCCTACAACCCATCGGCCAGGCCCTATGCCCATCGGCCATGCCCTCTTTCCATCGGCCATCAGTGGTGGCCGGTCGGCCCCTTTAATGGCCGGTTGACCATATTTTTTGGCCGAGGCCCTTTTCTTTGCTTTTGTAGATATTTTTATTGCCAGTTGTGCCAGCTGGTGAGCACAGAATGCATTCTCTATACACGTGTATGGAGGGATTGCACCAAGCTTCTAGCTTGTCCAATAAGCTTGAGACTTGGATTTCTATAAGAGGGGAGGCTCCTCTCCCCTTTTAGAGGTTGAGAATTTTGATTAAGGCAAAAACATATCCCTCTCTCTCTATATTTGTACTAGTTTGTGCCTTAAAGTGAGTTTTCTTCACACTTTTGCACTAAAGCACCTAGTGAAACACCATTACCTTGTTGCTGAGGTACTTGAGGGTGTTGTTTGGACTCAAAAAGCTGGTTTTAACTGAGAGAACTTGCTGTCTTAAAGTTGTGCTTCAAGGGTGAGTGTTTTCCCTCTTTAAGCTTTATTTTGATCAAGTGTTGGCCCCCTTTGCATACTATTTTAGGCCTTGCTTTCAACTACAAAAAGTTTTGTTTTTAAGTGTTAAAGATGGCTGTTTGAGGCCCTGTGGGAGTTGGGGGTGTTTCACCCCCTTGTTTGCCTTATTTGTTAGGCTTTTGAGCCATCCTTTGAGGCTCTTGCTTTAGCCTTTGCATGGCCTTTCTACCACTGAAACTCAGACGAATTTCAGTGGTGGAAAGGCGTTTTTGAGGTCCAAAATAAGAGGGGGCGGTCCCCTCTCCTCTTGTCTTGCTTCCATGCCTTGTTGGCCTTGTACTTGAGCATGCTTTTCTACTTCTTTTAAGCTTAATCCAAGCATGTTTTTGTGACTTTTTGAACCTTCCATAACTCTGTTTTGGGTTGGTTTGGTCATTGGTTGCTTGCTTTTGGTACTTGTAGTGCAATCATGCTTATTGGCCTAACATGCTTCATGCTTTAGTTCATCATTCTAGCATGTGTTAGCTTTGCTCCATCACATTTTTGCCACTGATTTGACATGCTTGAGGCCTGTTTTAAGGGGTCTTGGTCATATATGGCTTACTTTCTATAGCTATGGCATAGTTGACTTCACTAGCTTTGTGTTTGAGGTCCCTAGCATGCTTGGAATGTGATGTTTGCATGGTATAGCCTCATTTCTCGCATGATTTTAGAGCATATTTCATTGCCACACTCTCACATTTTCCACTCCTTCAATGTATTTGAGAGTTGTGTCTTCATGCCTTGTTTGTGAGCCAATGTGTATGCATGCTTGTATAAGCTTTTGGGCTCCCTTTTCAGCATGTTTTGACCTTTGTTTTGGCATGGTTGAGCTATGTCCAGAGCTGGTTTAGTTGTTTAAGCTTAGTATTGTATGCTCCTTGTGTATTGCTCTTTACTAGCCTTGTGCTTTAGGGCCTCTTGCATGCTATACTTATGTTGTTTGAGTGATATGGCATCATTTAACACATAATTTCAGAGCATATAGCCTTGTTATACTCTCATGTTTATCACTCTTTCAATGCTTTTGAGGGTTGAGCTTTGTGCCTTACTTGCGAGCCATGAGTTGAGCATGCTTTTCTTGCTTCGTGTGTTTAAGTTTCAGCACATTTTGGCCATTGTTTGGGCATGCATGAGGTCTGTTTGGGGTTGGTTTAAGTTCATTGAGCATTGTATTGCATGCCTCTTGTATGATGCTCTTTACTTGCTTTGATGCTGTAGCCTCCAAACATGCCATGCATGCATTGTTTATATGATGGAACCTCATGAGTGCCACTCTAGCATTGATAGATGAGCATGTTGTTTGCATGTGTGTTGCATTGCATTGTGTTTGGGTAGGACGTTAATCCAAACCCGAGAAACGAGGGACGTTTCATACTTGAAGTGATGAAATGCGCCTCATTTCTTTGTCGCCGTCCCCCTTTGATTGTGCATGATAGGGTGGAGGCCTCTCGAGTCCTTTGTGTTATTTGTGCATTCATCAACATTGTGCAAGCTTGACTCTTTGGCCATCATGCATCGAGATGCGTGATTGGTGGCTTGAGAGCCGAGCACTACAGTCCTTTCAGCTTGAGACATGATAAGGAGTGTGGTCGCACACACATTCCCTTGCAAATACACTGCCATGCCGCTGTTTGTGCTTTGTTGCAGCAAAAGGAGAAATTGCAGGAAGCAGTGGCCGACCGGCCATCAAAGCTGCTGACCAGCCACCCAAGTTGCCGATCGGCTATCAGAAGTGGCCGATGGCCATCAACTTTGGCTGATGGCCACCATCTCTGGCCGACCATTCCTCAACATGTTCCTAAGGTGGGTCAGAAGCATTCTGGAAGTTGGCACAATTTTCAGAAGTCCAAAAGAGTGCAAACAGAGGCATCATGAGGCATAGTAGTGGATTTTCGGGAGGAAGCTGACCGAGCATGCGTGTCCCTTATCCTTGAGTCCATTTAATCACTTTTGTTAACTTAGAATAAGTTAGCTATTTCATTCATGCAAGTGTTGTAATTAATTAGTTAAAGTGTTTAATTAATTCATTTGGTTTGTAATATTCTAATTAGCCTAGATTAGCTAGTTATTCAATTGTGTTGTAATTAATTAGCTAGAATAGTTGGTTAATTAGTTGGCTTGTAATAGTTAGCTTAATTAGCGTAGCTAGTTAGCTTTCGTTCTATTCGGACCCTCCGTTGAGAGGGCAAATGTTGTAATAAGTGTTCATGTGTGTGTGAATGTCTTCCAACCCCACGTCTTTCTTCCTTTTATTTACCCGCTTTCAATTGTTAGATTAGGGCATGTTTCAATTAGCATCCTTATGCTTGCATGCGTGCATCATTCATTCGTATTGCATGCACCAGGCTCGACGCATCATTCAAACTACATTGTATTTCAATTCCTATTTGAATACATGTATCAAATTGTAGCATTTATATGCCATCTTAGAATAGTTAAGCCTATTTAGCTACATTTTGCATGTGTTGCATTAGGCATCCTAACATAGCTAGGATCATGCATGACTACTAACTAGCTTCTCTTTTGGCTCGGAGTACACTGTGAGTGTTTACGCTTTAGCATCCTTGCATGTGTGTAAGTGGTTGCCATGATAGCATGCTTGTCATGCGACTATTTGCTTAATTGATATAACTGCATGAATGCCTGTGGATGAAGGCTTCGTTGCTTGAATTGGAACAATTCATCAAAATGTGTGTTTTAAGCCCACTTGAAGTGGCAAATCATCATGTTTTAAGCCCACTTGAGGGTGGCAAATCCGCGCTTTAGCCTACTTGCGAGTAGCAACTTCAAACCATTTTCGAAAAACAAACATGAGATGTTTTATTCCAAATTGAGTGATTTAGTCTATACTTGTGTGTTGTGCGCATCACATAGTAAGGTTAGCTAATAATCGGAATAAGGACACATGTGTTTTCAAAACAACATATCATGTTTAATAGAGGCCGATCCTTGGATCGGGTGAGCGGGGGTGCTCATTTCATGACCTTCCCCCTTTGTACCCAAGTTCCCGAGCCGAGGCAACTTTGGTGATGACGAACACATGGCCTTAGACACGACTTAGGGTTTCCTAAATTTCCCAAAACAAAATATTTAGGTGGCGACTTTGAAATCTGGCAAAGCAGTCCATGTTTGGCAATTCTTGATTAGAATCAATTTTCCAAAACGATTTGCCGGATTTGGACTCTTTGATGATTTATCAGTCTGACATTGCACTTTGTGAGATTAGATTCAGAACCGTGACAGGAGTCCGAACTGTAATAGCTAGAACACAACTTCGCGCCCTCTCCGAAAAGGGGGGCGCGCGGAGCGAGTTTGGGCGGTCTACAGTTTCTGGCGACTCCGCTGGGGATTTAGAGAACTTGACTCGAACTCATGATATGTTGTTTTGTTTACACTTATGTGTTTCTTTGCATTGCATTTGCATTGGTGCACCTAAGTTACAGTGTTTGCCATCTGCTATTCTTGAACGGTTTGCTGGAGGTTTGCTTTGAGAAGCGTGCCATAAGGTTGACTGGTTACGGGCTCTGCCATGATGGGAACACAAACCTCAGTTGTTACCGAGGCATCCTTTTCGACTATTCGACCTAGTGCATATCGGAAGCCATAGTGACCATTCCAAACTAGGACAAGTTGCTTACCCAAATGTAGGTTGTTTGAAACCGCTGCATGCATAGTGGAACCCTAGTTCCTGACAAAATAGGACAAGGAAACCCTACCCCACCATAGGGGTGTTTTGGCTCTCACTTGCTTGCTATGTGCTTTTAGAGTGTGCCTCTACAGGAATGCATGTATCAGTTTGCAAGTCTGGGTATCAGTCTGAGGACATCAGTATTTGGGGTATCAGATTTGAGGCAGTGATTTGGGGGCAGTGATTAGTGTTGAAAACAATGTGTTTAGCTTACGATGTCAACTGTGTGTTGTCTTTATTTTAAGCCGAAATGCTGTTCGTTTTTCTAGTTGTTTGTTTCCTTATTTTTGCTTTATTTATCTTTTTGCAAGGTAGTATAGCATCATTGCTTCCGAAGAGGCAGTTTTCCCCAAAGCACTCTGGGTTAGAGGTAGAAGGCTTCATCGATCCAAGGATCTAGTTGACAGACAAGCAGAGTTCTTTTCATTACCCCCGGTTACAAGACAGAGGGCAGTTAGGCAGAGAGTATCGGTATAGTAGTCGTTGGTTTAGCGATCATTGTCCACCCCACCAGTGAGTAGTTGGGCTGAGGTTTCCATTTCTACCATAGAGAGAGATACACCCGTTCAGTTAGATCAGCACTCTATGGTAAGTATGGAGGACATGATGCGTCAGCTCCAAGAGACCATGCAAGCCATGCAGCGGGATGCTGCCCGCCAAGAAGAGTTTGCCGCGCGTCAGGCAGAGGTTATGGCTCAACAGATAGAGCTAATTGCCAGACTTCCGCAACAGCAGTAACCACAACAAGCCGGAGCATTTGCTTCGCATCCACCCCCACCCCCACCTAGAGTTCCAACACTCGGGGATACTGCAAACGTCCAGGAAGATACGGACGCTCCAACAGGGCTAGTCCTGCCACCAGTTCTACCACAGACTTCAAAGACACCGGCCTTCTCAACAGATACACCGTTTGAATCTGAGATGGACCTAACCGGTCTGAAGATTAGCAAGCTTGAAAAGTTGTTTAAACGGGCCTAGGGGGTCAATTTCATTCTAGACACAGAGGATGGTTACACTGATTCGGCGGTAACATTGCCGGACAGATTCAAGATGCCCCATATAGACCGTTTTGACGGCTCGGGCGACCTTATGGTTCATCTGAGGCTGTTCTCAGATATTTTGTGCTCGATGGGCTTGACGAGACTCCAGAAACTATCGCTCTTCGGTTGGACCCTATCGGCTATTACGGCCATCTGGTATGCCAAGCTGGAGGACTTAGTGAAAATGAGCTAGGAGGAAATGGCTGAGGCTTTCGTCGCACAATACTTATACAACACCCAGATTGAGGTCACGACCCGTGATCTTGAAGCGACCAGGCAAGAGCCGAAAGAAGGCTTTTCTAACTTTGTCACACGATAGAGGGCCAAGGCCTCCATGATAACAACTCGACCATTGGAGAAGGATCATATAAGGATGGTTGTGCACAACCTCCAACCCAAGCTGATGCAGAAAATGATCGTCTTACTCCTCCCCACCTTTGCGGACTTACATGAGATTGGGGTACAGATTGAGGACGCTATGAAGCAGGGTCTGATCGACCAAGACAGAGAACAGCCCAAGAGGGCATTTACACGCAGTTCGAATGCAGGCACGAGTAATGCTGCAGCTGTCAGAACTTCTGATGTGGGCATGGTCACCACCACCACTCCAAAAACACCTATAGCTGCACCCTTCACCGGTGCATCTGGAACCAGCTCACAAACAGCCAGATATCCACCCCAAGGCCAGAGAACCTTTACTCCACTGTACATGCCTTTGTCCAAAGCTCTGGGGGTTTTAATCAGGAAAGGGCATTTGAAGCCCCTAGAGCCGCGACCATTACCAGACAAACTTCCTTCCTCCCATAACCCGGCCAAATACTGTGCCTTTCACCAACAGCACGGTCATGACACCGACCAGTGCTATAGACTACGTCATAAGATCCAGGATCATATTGACAACAAGGTGATTGCACCTCCAGAAAAACCAAATGTCACCACCAACTCACTCCCACCACATAACCAAGATCCACTACCCAAACACATCAACCTGATCCAAACCGTGGCCATTCCATATGACCCAAGCATATACATCATGTCCTCCCACCTACCCAAGCCTGAGGTGTTCATCCTAGACAGCACGAACTTGTGCATGTTGAGCATCTCCCAAACCCAACCTGAGCCGGTGGTGGTGACTGTCGAAGACAGAACCGGGATGACTTTAGAGGCAGATGGGAATGTTATTCAGAGCTTGAGGGATCTGGGAGCTTTACCGAGGGAGCTTACAACCTGAGTGGTTATGTCGTATCGTCGGATTAGGTCAAGCCGATGGTAGAGTTGCCAGTTGGGGCAGAGATCAGTGTGGTCCGGGAAGATGGATCAAGTCAAGGGTTAGATAACCTAGCAGAGCTGGAAGAGGATATTGCCAATCTGCAGTTCTTCAACGAGCAGGACTTAGGGGATCTGGACATCAACTGGTTTGACTTGGATGGATCGGCAAAGAATATGGGGTGGCTCAGTGACCAGCTAGATGTTGTAAAAGAATCTCAACCAGAATAGGGACCGTCAGGAACGAGAACATTAGCAGTGGCCGGAATGGTCGAGAATCAGGAAAAATCGCCGGAGAGCACCGGTGCGAAGAATTTTGCTCGGGATTCGGGCAGTTTGATTATGGTAGATACTGAACAGGAGGCTGCATTGAAGCGACTTGAGCAACAAAAGATCGAGGATCTTGAGAGGGCTAGGAAGGCCAAAGCCCCTGCGGGGACGAAATGTGCAGTGAGCACAGAAACAGTTGCAAGGGAACCGGACAGTTGTCTGTCGGTTGCCGACGGGGTGTGGTGGGAAGACGACGACTTACGTCTTGCCCACACCGACGAGGACTGGGGGCAGAGCCAACCAGATGACACCTGGTATGTTGAGAAGGTTAACCATATGACCAGGAGTGGGCAGTACTTCAAGCCCCCACACTTGGACCAGTCGGAGGCATCCGGGAAAGACAAAGAAGCAGAGAGGCAGAAAGAAAAGCTACTAGAGGAGGAAGCTGTGCTGAAACAGCTAAAGAAAATTCAAGCAGACATCTCCATCTGGGGACTGCTTATGGCCTCGAGGGTTCACAGACAAGCTGTCCTTTCTGCCATGGACAAGGCGAAACTTTCAATTGATACCACACCCGAGCAATCGGTAGGGTTGGCTTTCCTAGGAGGAGCTTCCTCGACCTTGACCTTCACCGACAAAAAGCTACCGCCTAAGGGCTCAAATCATAACAAACCGCTCTATATCTCTGTGGAGTGTAGAGAGAAATGGATACCGGTGGTCTTGGTCGACACGGGGTCCGCAATCAATGTATGTTCGTCGAGAACAACGTATGCTATCAGGTTGAAGCCCGCGGATTTCGTGCCTACGGCCCAAGTGATACGGGCCTATGATAATACAAGCCGAGAGGTGATGGGGACTATACAAATTAGGACTCAGGTTGGCCCGGGGCAACAGGACATTGAGTTTCATGTCTTGGATGTTCCAGTAACCTTCAATCTACTCCTTGGGCGGCCGTGGCTGCACCAGGTGAAAGCCGTCTCTTCCACCTTACATCAAATGTTGAAGTACCCTTATGGGAAGGGGGTAGCAATCGTTTTTGGAAATTCTTCAATACATCTGCCGCCAGAGGTTTCTACACCAGTTCTGGAGATTGAGCATGGCGCGGAGGATGTATTTTTGTCAGGATTCACCCTAGCTGAGGCCTGGGTTGTACAAGATATGCTAGCTGTTGATGAGGGGCTATACGTCAGTGTACAGTCTGTCTACCTTATGAACAAGCTTCAGCACATGCCCGGAATGGGATTAGAGCGAAGTGGTCGGAAGGGCGTTGCAACATCGGCCGAAGTGCCGTATAACCCATATACCTTTGGATTAGGTTATCTTCCTACCAAAGAGGATTGGGCGAGGAAAGGAAGAGAGATGGCCGGAAGAGCCAAGGCAAAGCAATCCGGAAAGCATTATGAGTTGGTGCACTGACCTATCTAGGGGACCCTAAACGGACGCTTTGTCCGGGAGGGGGAAGACTTCCCGTTTTGCGACTTTCCGGAGCCCTGGATGAATTCAGAGAAGCGGCGCTTGCCCGACTTCAAAATCTTTTTTGATCTTCAGTTGTCCAAGGATGAAGTTGCCGAAGAGCAGACAGACCCACCAGCTAAGGCTGAGCAGTGCAAGGAGGAGGATTCCGAGAGCACGAAAATTGAGATGGGGGTAGCACTGGCTTGTCTCTTCTCAGATCCTTAGATCGTACCGGAGTGCTTGGGGGATAACTTCTCAGTTTCCATGATCGGGGAAGAAGCGGCTGTAGGCCCATCTTCAGGCATTCTTGATGCATCCATCACACCCTCTCTCGTCTGGCAGTATGAGGAGGGCTTTTTATCGAGCAGTTTCGGGTCAGGTAGTGAGCCGGAATATGATTCCACTGAGTCTGTGGAATCAAAATCAAATTCCAGCTTTTCTGAGTCTGAGTCCGGTATTCTTGGGGGTGATAACCCGGATGCCACTGTCCTGTCCAGGTCATCTTTTTCTTTTCTCTTTGAGTCTGTTGTAACAGAGGAATTAGGCGGACTGGGTGTTATTAATGAGAATGGTACGGTTGTGGCTTCCAAGTACTTTTCTGTGCTTTTAATTTATTGCATTAATCAAGACTTTCAAAATTTTGATGAAAACTACGAGGAAGAAATTCCTCTAGTTTTGAAATATTTGCTTGATTAAGAGCATGAGAGGTTTGTAAAACCTTTGGTTGATGAAATCACCACAATTAACGTTGGTACTGAGAAGGACCCGCGGTTGGTCCAGATCGGGTCCACGTTGTCTTCGGAGGAGCGCGAGCGCTTATTCGCTTTATTAAAAGATTTCAAAGATGTTTTCGCGTGGTCCTACGAAGACATGCCTGGAATCGATCCTGAGATTGTACAGCACCGGATCCCTCTTGACCTAGAGGCCCGACCTGTTAAGCAGAAGCTTCGAAGGATCGGCCCGGACTGGGCTCTGAAAATCAAATAAGAGGTCACTAAGTAGATCGATGCAGGGTTCCTGTTAGTATCTGAGTATCCAACTTGGTTGGCCAATATAGTTCCGGTGTCGAAAAAGGACGGCAGAATTCGGGTATGTGTGGACTTCAAGGATTTGAACAAAGCCAGTCCGAAGGACGACTTTCCTCTGCCGCATATCGACGAATTAGTGGACTTCACTACTGGGCATGCACTGCTCTCGTTCATGGATGGTTTTTCAAGCTACAATCAGATTTTGATGGCACCCGAAGACAGGGAGAAGACTGCTTTCACCACCCCGTGGGGAACCTATTGTTATAGGGTGATGCCGTTTGGTTTAAAGAACGCTGGGGCTACGTATCAACGGGCTGCGACCATGATTTTGCATGATATGATCCATAAAGAGGTTGAGGTGTACGTGGATGACATGATTGTCAAGTCCAAGGAAAGAGAGGGCCACTACACCGCCTTGCAGAAATTCTTCCAACGGATCAGAGAGTATCGGTTGCGGCTGAATCCTCAGAAATGTACATTTGGTGTTACAGCAGGGAAAATGCTGGGGTTTTTGATCACACAAAGGGGTATCGAGGTCGATCCTTTCAAAATCAAAGGCCATCTTAGAAATGCCACCACCGAGGACTGAAAAGGAGGTGCGAGGCTTTCTGGGTAAAGTGCAATTCATAAGACGGTTTATTGCAAAATTAACCTTGACTTGTGAACCACTGTTTGGTCTCCTGAAGAAAGGAAAGAAGTTCCAATGGGACGACCAATGCCAAGTTGCTTTCGAGCAGATCAAGCAATATTTACAGAACCCACCTGTGTTGTCACTGCCTGAGCCGGCGAAACCGTTGATTCTGTACCTATCAATGACCGAGACGACAATGGGCTGCATGCTTGCACAGGAGTCCGAGGACAAAGTAGAGAAGGCTATCTACTACCTGAGTAAGAAAATGCTGGATTACGAGACCCGCTACACTCCGTTGGAGAAGGCTTTTCTAGCCTTGGTATGGGCTACCAGGAAGTTGAGGCACTACCTGTTAGCTCACTCTGTAATACTGGTTTTGAGATTAGATCCCATCAAATATCTCTTCGAGAAACCAACACTTACGGGTAGGCTAGCTCGTTGGTTGCTTCTGCTTTCCGAATTTGATCTGAAGTACATGACGCGCAAGTCAGTGAAAGGGAGAGCAGTAGCGGAGTTCCTAGCTAACCACCCAGTTGAAGGGGATGAAGTAGTAGAATATCTGTTCCCAGACGAGGCCATTCTGTATGTCGAAGAAGAGACTTGGACGATGTACTTTGACAGAGCGTCAAACCAATACGGGTATGGGATAGGGGTGTTGTTGATAGCACCCGACAATTTCGGTATACCTCTAGCATTCAAACTCCGGTTCAAAGTGTCGAACAATGAGGTAGAATATGAGATATGTATTACTGGACTAGAAGCCGCCCTGGAACTAGGGGCAAAACGGTTGGATGTCATCGGGGACTCGAACCTTGTTGTATCTCAAGGTAAAGGAGATTGGAAAGTTAAAGAAGAAAAGATGAGAATTTATCACCAGACCTTGGACGTTCTAATTCCTTGATTTGAGAAACTAAATTTCGCCCATCTGTTAAGAGAGAACAACAGGTTCGCTGATTCATTAGCAACTCTATCTTCTATGATAGACATCCCTTTCGGAGTCTAGATGCATCCGATCATCGTTGAACAGAAATTCATGTCGGCCCACGAGCTGATTGCTGCCATAGATGAGGTACAAGATCAGAACCCCTGGCATTACGACATCTGGAACTTCTTGGAAAAGGAAGCTTATCCACTAGGGGCAAATGCCAAAGATAAGAGGGCAATTCGAAGAATGGCTGCTCAGTTCATCATCTGCGGGGGTAAACTGTACAAGAGGGGTCATCTCGAGATACATAAGCTATGTGTTGATGCTGAAGAATCCAAGCGCCTGATGGAGGCCATCCATGGAGGAGAGTGCGGAGCACACATGAGTGGGGTGATGCTAGCCCGGAAGATCCTTAGGTAGGGTTATTACTGGTCAACCATGGAGGAGGATTGTATTGGCTTTGTCCGGCGATGCCACAAATGCCAGATCCATGCAAACTGCATGAACATTCCGCCGTCGAAACTGTACAATATGACTTCGCCATGGCTTTTTTCAGTCTGGGGGATTGACGTAATTGGGGCTGTCACTCCGAAGGGGTCCAATGGGCATGAGTACATTCTGGTAGCGATAGACTACTTCACGAAGTAAGTTGAGGCCCAATCTTAAGTGGTGTTGAAGGCATCGCATGTCACTAAGGTCATCAGAAACAACATTATTTGTCGCTACAGGGTCCCGAATGAGATTGTTTCGGATAATGGTTCCCACTTCAAGAAGGAGGTGATCGACTTGTTGGAGAAGTACAACGTGGCTTTTCATAAGTCATCTACATATCGGCCGCAAACCAACGGAGCAGTTGAGGCTGCCAACAAGAACATCAAGCATATTCTGCAGAAGATGGTGGAAACCTACAGGGACTGGCCAGATAAGCTGCCATTTGCTCTTTGGGGCTATCGAACTTCAATTCGAACTTCTACTGGGGTAACTCCGTATTCCTTGGTTTATGGGATGGAGGTTGGTCTGCCTATCGAAGTTGAGGTTCCGTCATTACGGGTATTAGCTGAGTGTCAGATAGCTGAGGCAGATTGGCAGCAAAGCAGGTTCGAAGAACTCATGCTCTTTGATGAAAGAAGGCTGAAAGCACTGTATCACGTCCAGGGTTATCAACGAAGAATTGCCAGGGCTTTCAACAAGAATGTTAAGTCTAGGAATTTGAAAGAGGGGGATCTAGTGCTCAAAGACAACCGAGCTCCCATCCACGACCTTAGGGGCAAGTTCAGACCTAATTGGACTGGCCCTTACATCATCAAGTCTATCTGGTCGGGTGGAGCTGTCATTCTGATGGATTTAGATGGCCTTGAGTTCTCCCAGCCGATCAACATGGACAAGTTGAAGAAATGCTATCCCTGAGTGGCTCGCTAGGCCAAAAACCCCAAAGGGCGACCTAGGCAAAAGTTAGAGCATGAAAAATTTGAAATAATAAAAACTGAGCTCGCAAGGTTGAAAACCCAGAAAGGGCGGCCTTGGCAAAAGTTAGAGTGCAAAAGGAGAGTGTTAATACACAAGTGAACCTGAATTGAACTACGTAAGGCTTGATTCCCATCTTCGGGATACGTAGGCAACTTCATTCTGAAGTCTAGCCATAAACACTTCCCAATCAACTTTGTCCATGTGATCATGTTGGTCATCTTTGTCTTTTCTGCATTCGAGGGCTCGGTTGTGATCTCCAGTGTAGTGCTATTCAGACTAGGGGCAACTTTCCAATTGTTGGGATCCGGGGTTGTACATCTCAGTGATAGATCTCAGGCGTGTCTAGTTTTGATCCATATCGAAAATGGTTTTGAAAAGTTTTAATAAAAGTTGATTTTGCTCAAATTAATCTTTTTACGACTTAGACCATTTTTGGACTAAACGGAAAATTTTCAGTACCCACAACCTTCAATTACATTGATTTCAGTACAGAGTTCTCCTACTCTTGAATACAAATTGAAGTTGATTTTTATTACATTCATAAAGAAAACTTAAAAGTACTGATAAAGCAATAAACTCGGGGCATGGATTAGTCAGGTTTTCCTGCACCCCCTCCCAGAGCTTGTGGAAGCCTTTGATGCCAAAGTAGGCCCGGTCTGTGCCTCATCTTCAAGCCAAGTAATGCATTCATCAGAAAGGGTGCAACTGAAAGTGGGAGTAGGGTCCAGAAGCTCTCTCGTCCTCCATGCTGTGGCATACCGAGCTAGTTGTGCGCCTCGGACTGGAAATGCAGTAGGGTACTCTATCCATTCTTCTGGGCGGGTTTGATCATGGCCAAATTGGCGTCGGAATCGGAACGGGAAGTAAAAGACATAGTGTGTCAGGCCAATCAACTGAATCCCGGGCTGGCGAGACATGCTGTAGCTCATCGCTGGTAAATTAAGCCAGGGGCATCGCCAAGTAATGCTGATAGCGGATAGACTGCACATCCATTCGCACCACCATCACTCATCTGGGGCATCGACTAGACGTCACCGGAAGAAATAGCCGCGTACTGAATATGCTGGGCATGAGTCCACCACCCTCAACTTGTCCATTAACCATATCTGGGGAGGGATGAAAAATGAGAGATTAAAGAATAGAGAGGTGTACGAGGAGAGAAAAGTGAGAAAAGGGTTTTGAGAGAAAAACAGGGCCTGAGGGTTGAGTGATGTGATGAATACACATGTGAATAGGGAGGGAAACATTACCTGCAGCAATAGTGGACTCCCCGCGAATCTAGTCGTCTCCCAATGATGGAAGGCATCCAAACCCATCAGTGTCTCAGCTAGTGTCACGGAAATGCAACTCTTGCCCTTTTTCAAGCCCTGGGCAACCTAAACGGACGCTAGACCCACTGGAGCCTGGGGCAAGCAAGAAATGAGACAACATGCACAAGCAAAACGCATGTCGCTGAAAACCCTGCCAATGATGATTGCCGTGATCACCGGCATCAGAAAACCAATGAATCAAGCTGGGGATGTCTAATTCTCTGTCGCGAATCAAAGACCGAGCGTCATGCAAAGTAAGCCCACACATCCGTCCTAAGGCTTGGATGTGGCCAAAACGGAATTGGGGTACGATCTCTTCATCTGGCTGAGATTCCATCAAGGCTTGGAAATCTTCAAAAGTGGGGCATATCTCTTGTTCGCCAAAGCTAAAAACATGAGTTACTAGATTCCAACACCTAGCCACGGCATGGAGGAATGGGAAACGCAGCGGGGTGCGGCTCAACGTGAATAGTGCATTTACTCCGAAACCCTAGAAATTCAACTTTTCTGAGCCATCCAAGTTTGCAATCCAATTTGTGAGGTTTTGGACAAGAAATACTTCCATTTGGGGCAAAAATAGAGTTGAAATGGAGAAACTACGAAGCTGGGGCTTTTGTAGAAGATAAGGTGTTGAATGGAAGACAGGTGGCAATAATCTGGGCACTTTTTGCATTAATGGCCGACCAGCCAAGTCTGATGGCCGACCGACCATCTTTTTAGTTGATTGGCTAGTTCTTGTGGCCGATAGCTCTTTATGGTGGCCGGTGGCCTCCTGCCTTGGCCGATGGCCCCTCCCTTGTTCTCTGAGCTGTCCATGTGTTGGAAGTGTTGAGAACTTGTGTCTTGTTCCACTTCGAATGCTTTTTTGTAATGATTTTGTGAAGTCGTGCCTGTGTTGCTTCAATTTGTTTATCGAGTTGTTGCATTTTTGTTTATCGAGTTGTATTTTGCGTTGATTGTTAAGTTCTTGTCTTGCTTATCGAGTTGTATTCACGTTTGGTTAGCATGTCAAGTCCTGGTTTTGCTTATTGAGTTGTTTTGTTCTTTCAGTTTTCAGTTGGTTCACTACCTGATTAAGGCAATGCAATTCGAGTGTGTAGTTTTCAAACAAAGTTCAATCTCATTTACATGCGGTGTGATGCGATGCGATGTGATGCTTAGAATGTAAAATGTAACACTTTTTCAATCAAAAAGCTGTTTTCATTCCATCATGGTTTCTCTTTTTTTGCAAGAGTACAAGTTTTAAAGAACATAAACTGCCTGAGGCTATACAATGTGCAAAAACTACAGGCAAAAAGAGAAATAAAGCAAAAACAAAACATCTGAATCGGAGCCAGTCGCCTCAAGAGTAGGAAGCCCTCCTTGTCCTCTTCCTCGATGAAGGCCCAGAACTACCGCCGTCAGCTTCGCTACTTGAGTCTAAACCCGAACCATCTCCAGCCTCATCTCCATCCTGAGACGACTCTGATTGTGGACTCACTGCCTCCTCGCCAGACTCATCATCATCTGGGGCAGGTTATTGCGAACTACTCTCGGTGTGAGCACGCCTAGCTCTGCTTCGGCTGTGCGCTGGAGTCTCTCGTTCCGCTCCCCCTACTGCTTGGGGAGGCACTGAAGGTCCCGCTGAGGCCCCCGCTGTGGCTGGTATCTGGAATGGGACCTGAAAAGAACAATTTGGCAAATGCATCAGTTATGCTATGCGAAGCTGAGTATGGTATCAAATGCAGTATATGATTACAGTGTATGAATGCTGTGAGCAGTATATAAACGCCGTGAGCGGTGAATGATTGCAGTGTATGAGGGCCGTGGCCAGTATATGAGATGTAGTGTATCGGTGCCGTGAGTGGTATATGAGTGTGGTGTATCAAATGTAGTATTGATAATGTGATGCATCAGATCAGCATGGAAAAGATTATAGAGGGTTTTGGGACGGAGGTTGAAAGAACTTACTCGAATATCGTAAATACTGAGCAGGTCCATGCTCGTTTGCATCATCCCCATCAGAGAAGCCGACAGCTCCAGAGCCTGCCCAGTGTACTCTATGGAAGCCTGCAAAAGTGTTGAGGTAATTAGTAATCTGCGGAATATCAACTGAAATGAAATGAATGTACAGAATGTAAAGTATAGCATATACCGGGGTTGGGCCTTGAACTCCGACGAGCTCATGATCAGCTGGGGGAGGAGCGATGGGAATCTGATAAGTCTCTCCAGCCCATCCTCAGCATGTCATAGTAGTGGGCAGGTCTGGCCACTCTGCCCTTTGTCTCTTCTGGGAACCCCTTCTACCATGGGCCTGGGTCGCCCTGGATCCTCCCACTCCTCCTGCTGTGGCTACAAGTCTTTCTCTCTCACCTCGGCGAACACTGGCCAGAGGCTGCATGAGATATGTCTGGATGAAGACGGTGTAGTCGCCGTCGAGCCTGAAGAAGTCGACATCCCAACCTATTGTGAAATCCGTCATCTCCTGCGGGGTGTACCTCTTTGTAAACCTCATGTGCGAAGGAGGTGGCATCGGAACCATCGGCTCGGGTAAACTAAGGCTTTGTCACAAGAAGTGTTCACCCAAGTACCACGCTCGATAGACCGGACCCTCAAGCAAAACCCAAAATCGGGAAGTCTCCCAAGCGCCCATAAGCCGGTCTCTAACTGCATTAGGCAGCACTGTCCAGGGCTGCTAGGTGATCTGTAAATGACGAATATACAGGTTGTTATCTGTTATTGAAAGTGCAATATAAAGCAAAGCTCAGATGAATTGTAAGGTTTGAAATACCTCCGCTGCGGCTACAGTGTCAAAATATCGGCGGAAGAATGAGAAAGACTCTCGCGGCCTCCGCTCGCATCTCACATCGTACCTATGTGAATACAGAACCATGGGAGGAGTCTCTACCTCCGGCTCTGGGGCAAGCCTCGGGAAGTAGGCATATACCCACAACTACAGAATGTGAAAGGGTAATAATGAGTATGTTTATCAGTAAAGCAGTATACAGATAAAGCAGAAATCAGAGAATGATGTGCAGTGTATTGTGCAGTGTGTGCAGTGTACAACTAGTATAAGCAGATTGCATGTTATGCAGTGTGTGTGGCGTATAGATAATGTAAAGCAGGACTGTAAAGCAGAAGGGAAAGATGTACCTCTCAGGCTCTCCAGTAGCCTCCTAGCAGGTGCCTGCTTCGACGAGATGAGGAACTCATGTATCTATACAGTGTGGCCAAGCTTGCGCCGCCCCAGTCATAGCGTCGGATGCGAGACAAGTCTACTAGTGCACTCAAGAGGTAGAGGCCAACGGTGTTCGCCCGGTCGGCGAATAGAGTAGTGCCAAGCAAGAACATGAGGAATCCCCAGGCATAGTGCTCGACCTCCTCGCGGGTCGTCGGCGTTTCCCCCCTGAACTGGTCGGCGAACCACGAATATCGCACCATCCCTAGTCGGGAGAGAGGTGGGCGAGTCCCTAGCAAAAAGATCTGAGTAGCATCCCACTCGCTCATATCAGTGTCGTAAGGGATCGGATCACCCCCTACTCCGATGCCGGTGAGCATAGAGAAGTCGAAGGGAGTCATCGTCATCTCCCCTACTGTAGAAAGGTGGAAGGAATTGGTGGTGTCCCACCACCTCTCCACTAAGGCGCCTAGAAGAGGTCGACTCGCAGTGAGGCGTGAGAGTCCCATGCAGAATACACCAAAACCGGCCTCATCGACGATGTGGTGAAAATCATCGGGTAGCTCCATGTACCAGTCTCGTGCAATGGTGTTCCCATAACCCCGGAAGGCATGGGAATCTCCCTGTGTCCAAGATAAACAGATACAAAGCAGTGTCAGGAATACAGTGTATGCATGTGTTCAGAATTGATAAAAATGCAGTCTGTACATATGTTCGAGTTGACAGAAGTATCATGTATGAATGTGCTCAGAATGAACTAGGCGTGTGATGTACAAGTGTGTTTGGATTAATCAGATGAAGAGTAATACTGGCTATCCAAGACATGTGACCTACATTGTAGAAAGTAAAGAGGAAGAGTATACCTCAGCGACGCCATAGGATAAATGTAACTCCGACTCGTGTAGCAGGAGGTCCTCTGGTGCACCTCGTGCAAATCTCCTAAACTGGCGGATGCCGTCGGGGGGCAACACGTGTATGTCAGGGTCATAAGACGTTGGATCGAAGGTTCGAATGCTGAGCGGCAAAGGCTCAAACTCGGGATCCATCTCCATCCCCAGAGGAGCCCTATCATGTGGAATGTCATCCGCCATTTCAAGAAGAATGAGAAAATAGTCGAAGATGCGGAAAATAGGTGAGAATGCCAAAAGTCAACAAAAAGTCAACTCCGAGGGGTGAAAAATAGAAGAAAAGATCAAAGCTCGGAAGAGGGCATGGAAATCAAGGGTGACTCGGGGAAAACAAACCCCAAATGAGGAAATCAAGAAAGAGGCACCGAAACCACTTTTCAATCGGTCCAAAATGTTGAGAACAATGAGGGTTTTGCGATTCGAATGTTTGTGGGCGGTTTGGAAATGCATAGAAAGCATGGATTGGAAGGGGGAAATGGTCAAGAATGGGAGGAGAAATGTTTTTCGACCTTGAGGAAGTGAAGAAATGGGGTTTCAAACCCCATACTTAAAGACCCGAGGCAAATGGACCAAATTGCCCCGAATTTGCCATGTTTGGCCGATCGGCCAAATTGTTGGCCGATTAGCTTATCTGGTGGCCGATGGGTGGCCGATAGCTCCCTCTTTGTGGCCAATGGACCTCCAATGCCCTTATTCGGGGTTGTTCTGTTGATTTGTACCCTCATCTTTTAAGAAAGTTCAAGAAAATACACCTTTGAGCTCAAACAGTTTTCGTGGAAGCTCCGAACTGTGTTTCTAGTATGTGGCACTCAGTACGAACAAAGTGTATCCTTTTTCGTATCCTTTTGTATACTGCAAGATCGATGAATCGCCTTTGAATGTGCTGTGTTAGTGCATTTTGTCATATATGCAAGGCTTGCATTGTTATGTACCACTCTAGTTGCATTGTTATGCACGTTCTAGTTGCATTGTTATGCACGGTTCTAGTTGCAATATTATGCACACTTCACTTGCATTGTTATGCACGGTTTTACTTGCATTGTTATGCACACTTCACTTGCATTGTTATGCACGTTCCATTTGCATTGTTATGCACCGTTTCACATGCATTGTTATGCACCTTTTCACTTGCATTGTTATGCACGTTCCACTTGCATTGTTATGCATTGTTTTATTTGCATTGTTATGCACTTTTCACTTGCATTGTTATGCACGTCTCCCTTGCGTTGTTATGCACCTTTTCGTTTGCATCATATATGCACGCGTTTATCTTGCATTGAAGTTATATCTTGATGTAATGTCAACCATGTGTTTCTACTATATTGTACCTGTCAAAGTTTCTTTTTGTGCAGGCACGATATTGTATGTATGGTTCATTTGAAAGTGGCACAACCACATGATGTTATATGTGTTTCAGTCAGAGGAACTCCGGGTGAGGTCATTCATGTTCCCTCTAACTCTCTTGATTACCTTTCTCCTCTCACGTTTGACATGCGTTAGGATGTATCTTTCTCCTCTCGTATTTGACATGCGTTAGGACGTACCTTTCTCCTCTCGCGTTTGACATGCGTTAGGACGTACCTTTCTCCTCTCGCGTTTGACATGCATTTGGACGTACCTTTCTCCTCTCGCGTTTGACATGCGTTTGGACGTACTTTTCTCCTTTCGCGTTTGACATGCGTTAGGATGTACCTTTCTCCTCTCGCATTTGACATGCATTTGGACGTACTTTTCTTGTGTAGTTCCTCTCATTTCGCGTTTGATACGCTAGGAGGTGTTTCGTTTGAGACTTTGGGTGTTCTCGATAGTCGCTTTTAGTCTTTCCTGCGCGAGACGTAGTTAAGATTGCATATTTTTCTTGCATCCTTTCTGCATGAAATGTAGTTCGGCCTGTAATTCCCACGCGTGGCGTGTTCACTTACTTGCTTATGTACGAGTTTGCTATAGTATTTCTTTGCATAACAATTGCATGATATTTTTTTACAGCCCTCTTTGCATAATCATAAGTTATGTTCTGCATTGTGCATGTCATTTGCATTTTGCCCCAGCCCGTGGGCGCATCTCTATATTGTTATTTTGTATGTTTGTCTAAGTCTTCGGCCTTGTCAAAAATGGGTCGTCTTTGGGCTTTGACATTCACTTCCGTCATCTCATGACTTTTGAGTTCTGTCAAATAGAGGCAACTGTAGACACCCTACTTTTGACCGTCCTCAAGACTTGGACGTCCTCGTTTGAACACTCGATGATCATCTATGCTCATGTTCGTTTTGAGTTTCTGAAGGTCTCGGTTGTGCGCCTTGCCTTGGAGCCTCTCAATTTGTTTGTTTTGTTCTTGGTTGTGGACCAATAGCTTATGGCTTTGTTTCTGAGGGAAGGGGGTGGCCTGCTGGCCAGCCCTACAACCCATCGGCCAGGCCCTGTGCCCATCGGCCATGCCCTCTTTTCATCGGCCATCAGTGGTGGCCGGTCGACCCCTTTAATGGCCGGTTGACCATATTTTTTGGCCGAGGCCCTTTTCTTTGCTTTTGCAGATATTTTTATTGTCAGCTGTGCCAGCTGGTGAGCACAGAATGCATCATCCATACACGTGTATGGAGGGATTGCACCAAGCTTCTAGCTTGTCCAACAAGCTTGAGACTTAGATTTCTATAAGAGGGGAGGCTCCTCTCCCCTTTCAGAGGTTGAGAATTTTGATTAAGGCAAAAACATATCCCCCTCTCTCTCTCTCTCTCTCTCTTTCTCTCTCTCTATATTTGTACTAGTTTGTGCCTTAAAGTGAGTTTTCTTCACACTTTTGCACTAAAGCACCTAGTGAAACACCATTACCTTGTTGCTGAGGTACTTGAGGGTGTTGTGTGGACTCAAAAAGCTGGTTTTAACTCAGAGAACTTGTTGTCTTAAAGTTGTGCTTCAAGGGTGAGTGTTTTCCCTCTTTAAGCTTTATTTTGATCAAGTGTTGGCCCCCTTTGCATACTATTTTAGGCCTTGCTTTCAACCAGAAAAAGTTCTATTTTTAAGTGTTAAAGATGGCTGTTTGAGGCCCTGTGGGAGTTGGGGGTGTTTCACCCCCTTGTTTGCCTTATTTGTTAGGCTTTTGAGCCATCCTTTGAGGCTCTTGCTTTAGCCTTTGCATGGCCTTTCTACCACTGAAACTTAGAGGAATTTTAGTGGTGGAAAGGCATTTTTGATGTCCAAAATGAGAGGGGGTGGTCCCCTCTCCTCTTGTCTTGCTTCCATGCCTTGTTGGCCTTGTACTTGAGCACGCTTTTCTACTTCTTTTAAGCTGAGTCCAAGCATGTTTTTGTGACTTTTTGAACCTTCCATAACTCTATTTTGGGTTGGTTTGGTCATTGGTTGCTTGCTTTTGGTACTTGTAGTGCAATCATGCTTGTTGGCCTAACATGCTTCATGCTTTAGTTCATCATTCTAGCATGTGTTAGCTTTGCTCCAGCACATTTTTGCCACTGATTTGACATGCTTGAGGTCTGTTTTAAGGGGTCTTGGTCATATATGGCTTACTTTCTATAGCTATGGCATAGTTGACTTCATTAGCTTTGTGTTTGAGGTCCCTAGCATGCTTGGAATGTGATGTTTGCATGGTATAGCCTCATTTCTCGCATGATTTCAGAGCATATTTCATTGCTACACTCTCACATTTTCCACTCCTTCAATGTGTTTGAGAGTTGTGTCTTTATGCCTTGTTTGTGAGCCAATGTGTATGTATGCTTGTATAAGCTTTTGGGCTCCCTTTTCAGCATGTTTTGGCCTTTGTTTTGGCATGGTTGAGCTATGTCCAGAGCTGGTTTAGTTGTTTAAGCTTAGTATTGCATGCTCCTTGTGTATTGCTCTTTACTAGCCTTGTGCTTTAGGGCCTCTTGCATGCTATACTTATGTTGTTTGAGTGATATGGCATCATTTAACACATAATTTCAGAGCATATAGCCTTGTTATACTCTCATGTTTATCACTCTTTCAATGCGTTTGAGGGTTGAGCTTTGTGCCTTGCTTGCGAGCCATGTGTTGAGCATGCTTTTCTTGCTTCGTGTGTTTAAGTTTCAGCACATTTTGGCCATTGTTTGGGCATGCATGAGGTCTGTTTGGGGTTGGTTTAAGTCCATTGAGCATTGTATTGCATGCCTCTTGTATGATGCTCTTTACTTGCTTTGATGCTTTAGCCTCCAAACATGCCATGCATGCATTGCTTATATGATGGAACCTCATGAGTGCCACTCTAGCATTGATAGATGAGCATGTTGTTTGCATGTGTGTTGCATTGCATTGTGTTTGGGTCGGACGTTAATCCAAACACGAGAAACGAGGGGTGTTTCATACTTGAAGTGATGAAACGCGCCTCAATTCTTTGTCGCCGTCCCCCCTTGATTGTGCATGATAGGGTGGAGGCCTCTCGAGTCCTATGTGTTATTTGTGCATTCATCAACATTGTGCAAGCTTGACTCTTTGGCCATCATGCATCGAGATGTGTGATTGGTGGCTTGAGAGCCGAGCACTACAGTCCTTTGAGCTTGAGATATGATAAGGAGTGTGGTCGCACACACATTCCCTTGCAAATACACTGCCATGCCTCTGTTTGTGCTTTGTTGCAGCAAAAGGAGAAATTACAGGAAGCAGTGGCCGACCAGCCATCAAAGCTGCCGACCGGCCACCCAGGCTGCTGATCGGCTATTAGAAGTGGCCAATGGCCATCAACTTTGGCCGATGGCCATCATCTCTGGCCGACCATCCCTCAGTATGTTCCTAAGGTGGGTCAGAAGCATTCTGGAAGTTAGCACAAATTTCAGAAGTCCAAAAGAGTGCAAACAGAGGCATCATGAGGCACGGTAGTGGATTTTTGGGAGGAAGCTGACCGAGCATGCATGTCCCTTATCCTTGAGTCCATTTAATCGCTTTTGTTAACTTAGAATAAGTTAGCTATTTCATTCATGCAAGTGTTGTAATTAATTAGCTAAAGTGTTTAATTAATTTATTTGGTTTGTAATATTCTAATTAACCTATATTAGCTAGTTATTCAATTGTGTTGTAATTAATTAGCTAGAATAGTTAGTTAATTAGTTGGCTTGTAATAGTTAGCTTAATTAGCGTAGCTAGTTAGCTTTTGTTCTATTCAGACCCTCCGTCAAGAGGGCAAATGTTGTAATAAGTGTGCGTGTGTGTGTGAATATCTTCCAACTCCACGTCTTTCTCCTTTTTATTTACCCGCTTTCAGTGGTTAGATTAGGGCATGTTTCAATTAGCATCCTTATGCTTGCATGCGTGCATCATTCATTCGTATTGCATGCACCAGGCTCGGCGCATCATTCAAACTACATTGTATTTCAATTCCTATTTGAATACATGTATCAAATTGTAGCATTCATATGCCATTTTAGAATAGTCGAGCCTATTTAGCTACATTTTGCATGTGTTGCATTAGGCATCCTAACATAGCTAGGATCATGAATGACTACTAACTAGCTTCTCTTTTGGCTCGGAGTACACTGTGAGTGTTTACGCTTTAACATCCTTGCATGTGTGTAAGTGGTTGCCATGATAGCATGCTTGCCATGAGGCTATTTGCTTAATTGATATAACTGCATGAATGCTTGTGGATGAAGGCTTCATTGTTTGAATTGGAACAATTCATCAAAATGTGTGTTTTAAGCCCACTTGAAGTGGCAAATCATCATGTTTTAAGCCCACTAGAGGGTGGCAAATCCGCACTTTAGCCTACTTGCGAGTAGCAACTTCAAACCATTTTCGAAAAACAAACATGAGATGTTTTGTTCCAAATTGAGTGATTTAGTCTATACTTGTGTGTTGTGCGCATCACATAGTAAGGTTAGCTAATAATCAGAATAAGGACACGTGTTTTCAAAACAACATATCATGTTTAGTAGATGCCGATCCTTTGATCGGGCGAGCGGGGGTGCTCATTTCATGACCTTCCCCCCTCGTACCCAAGTTCTCGAGCCGAGGCAACTTTGGTGATGACGGACACGTGGCCTTAGGCACGTGTCAGGGTTTCCTAAATTTCCCAAAACAAAATATTTAGGTGACGACTCTGAAATCTAGCAAAGCAGTCCATGTTTGGCATTTCTTGATTAAAATCGATTTTCCAAAACGATTTGCCGGATTTGGACTCTTTGGTGATTTATCAGTCTTACATTGCACTTTATGAGATTAGATTCAGAACCGTGACAGGAGTCCGAACTGTAGTAGCTAGAACACAACTTCGCGCCCTCTCGAAAAGGGGGGCGCGCGGAGTGAGTTCGGGCGGTCTACACCTATGATGATTGTTTCGGATAGAGATCCACGTTTCATAGCTCGGTTGTGGCAGAGCTTGCAAAGTGCCTTTGGTACTAAATTGACCTTTAGCACAGCTTACCATCCTCAGACTGACGAGTAGTCCGAGCGTACTATTTAGATCCTTGAGGATATGTTTCGAGGCTGTGTCCTTCATTTTAAGGGGTTGTGGAAGAGACAATTACCTTTGGTGGAGTTTGTTTATAACAATAGTTTCCAGTCGAGTATCGGCATGGCACCATTTGAGGCCTTGTATGGCCGACCGTGTAGATCTCCGGTGTGTTGGGCTGAGGTGGGTGATCCACCTTTGTTGGACCCAGAGTATGTTCGGGAAACGACGGAGAAAGTTGCACTTATCCGTAAGAGATTGGTTACGGCTTAGAGTCGCTAGAAAAGTTATGCCGACCGTAAGAGGAGACCATTGTCTTTTGAGGTGGATGATCATGTCTTTTTGAAAATATCACCTAGGAGGGGTCTGATGAGATTTGGGAAAAGTGGGAAGTTGTCCCCTCTATTTATTGGACCTTTTGAGATCCTTGGGCGAATTGGGGAGGTTGCCTATCGTTTGGCGTTGCCGCCACAACTTTCCAGAGTGCATGACGTATTTCATATTAGTATGCTTCAGAAGTATGAGCTGGATCCATCGCACGTGTTGGATTAGACCGACTTAGAGGTAGATGAGGATGCCTCGTATGAGGAGAGACTGGTGAGAGTCTTGGATAGACAGGACCGAGTCTTGCGAGGTAAGACAATTCCCTTGGTCAAAGTATTGTGGAAACATTATGGGGTTGGGGAAGCAACTTGGGAGCGTGAATTGGAAGTCCATGAGAAATATCCGGACTTATTTTTGTTGATGTTTGAGTATATGTTGAGATTTTAGTTTTGTTCATGAACTACAAAGACATTGTATATGTTTTGAATTATGAGAACATTGTATATGTTGAATATGTTTCGGAAACGCAAGTTTAATTTGATCATTGTATATGTTGTTTAACTTTTAGAAATGCAAATTTATCATAAACATTTATGTGTTTTGGAAATATGAGATGTACGCATTGAAATTGGTTAAATTTCGGAAGATGCATATTTTTAATATATGTTGAGATATATATTGCGGATTTGTTCTCTTGTGAAGGGATTGAATGACCGGTAGGTGGGTCATGGTGATGAGAATTGAATTATAATCGTTTTGGAAATTGGCTAAAACATGGTTTTGAAATATGATTTGAAATTTTGGGGACGAAATTCCTTAAGGGGAGGGGGGGAGATTATAGCGATTCCAATTTTGACCCGAACTTTATTGTATTTCGAACTCGGATTTTGTGGCTTAATATTGTTATTCATGTCTGTTTCCCTCTTTTTCGTTTCCTATTTGAGTATTGGAATGACTTGGGCATGTTTGGGACAGGTTGGTTGCTAGTTGGTCTAGAATGCTGTTGCCCAGATTTTGGCTTCTTTGCTCGAGCGAGGCTTCTTGTGCTCGAGCGAGCTTTGTGAACTTCTAGCATTTTTGCAGAGTTGCAGGGAGTCTGGTAAGGTAGTGTTCTTTGCTCAAGCGAGGCTTCTTGCGCTCGAGCGACGGTGTGCGTTTGTAAAACTTCTGAAAGTATGTATTTTACGCTCGAGCGACGTTTCTTGCGCTTGAGCGAGGTCACAAATTGTGTCTAGTCGCTCAAGCGACAACTCCTTCGCTCGAGTGAGCGTCATGTATATCAGATCGCAGCAGTTCATTTTTACACAGAATTTTTATATCTTTTCACTCAAAAACCCTAGATCGGCTCTTCCTCTCTCTAAAAACTGACTTCTCTCTACAAATCTCCTAGGATCTAAGGGTCTCTCTACCCTACTTGTAACGCCCCAACCCTTCACATATCATCGATATTGTCCGCTTTAGGCCACGCTCGCACGGATTTGTTCTTCCCAGTGGGTCACCCATCCCAGAACTACTCCAGCCTAAGCACGCTTAACTGGGGAGTTCTAATAGGGCTCTCACCACCCGGGAAAAGGCCTCGATGCTATATAAGGGTCCAGGTTTTTACTTTTATAGCCCAGGAACTCCCCCTCCATTCCCGATGTGGGATACCAGGGCCTTACAATCACCCCCCCTTAGGGCTGTACGTCCCCGTGCAGTAGCCTGCCAACTCACAAGCCTGCCCACATGCACCGAGAGACGCCAGGGACCCACACTCGGTACTCTGGAGAGTCGGCTCTGATACCATTTGTAACGCCCCAACCCTTCACATGTCATCGATATTGTCCGCTTTGGGCCACGCCCGCACGAATTTGTTCTTCCCAGTGGGTCACCCATCCCAGAACTACTCCAGCCTAAGCACGCTTAATTGTGGAGTTCTGTTAGGGATTTCACCACCCGAGAAAAGGCCTCGATACTATATAAGGGTCCAGATTTTTACTTTTATAGCGCAGGAACTCCCCCTCCATTCCCGATGTGGGACATCGGGTCCAGGGGCTTCACACTACTCCCTTTGATAAAGAGTTGGAGCATCTCAAGAGCTATCATTTCATCTGAATAGAGTTTGATTTTGTCACTTTTGAAGTTCCACCATTTCCCCTTTGGACTTCTACACTTGAGGTAGGGATATTCTACACTTTGTTATAAGCTTTAACCTAGTTATTTATTGTCATGTATATATGGTGAGATTTGGGATGTTTGGGGAAAACCTAGGGTTTGGGTTCATGATTTAGAAAGAGGTGTTTCTATGTGGTGTTATGTAATTGATCATGGGGTTTGGATGTGAGGTTGTTTTGTGTTAAAATAGATGATTTTGACCTTTGGATAAATATTTGGAAAATTGGGAGTTTTGCCCTACAATGTTTGGAATAATTTATTTTGTATAAATAATGAAATTGGTATGGGAAATGTGAAATTGGGAGGATGTATGAATGAATGGTGTAGTTGGATTGGTTAAATCACCCACTTATGGGAATTTGATAAATTATCTGTTATAAAGATTGTATATTTGTTTAGAAATACCTGTATTGGGTTATTAGTTGAGGATATGCATAATTGTTGTAGAAATTGCATGAGGATTAGATGAATTAAAACTAATCATAAAAATTGTGTCATTGAATATGACGGTATGATAAGGCATTGAATATGCATTGTTGATAGTCATTGAATATGTCGATGTTTGAGATACATTGTCTATGTATAAATTTTTGGGAGGAGAAATGGGATGTACTCCATTGTTTGGGAGGAGATAGGGGATGGACTCCATTGAAATTAAGTTGGCCAGAGTGTCTAGGGTGAAAGTCTGAAATCTTATGTATACATGGGTGCCGATCCCACGGACGAAATTTTTGTAAAATGGCAAGATTAAAGTGTTTATATGATAGTTATGTTAGTTGAAAACCGTTGAGTTGTAGTTTCAGTTGGGTTATTCGGAAAATTATAAACGTGGTCTTTGAGTTGAAATGAAATGAACTAATTCGTAATGGATAAATGGGAATGGATGTAGATGTGAATTTAGGTATCGTGCGATCATGTGATGAATGTGCATTTGTCATAAATATTGAATATATCTGACACTTATATCTTAGTTAAACCTCATATATTTTGATAGATTGTCTCTATTGGGCTTTGGCTCACCCTACCTGGGAAATCATTTTTAGGTACATGTGACATGCTTCCTCCAAGGACATAGCTTGGGAGGACCTAGGAGCTTGAAGCTCTCTTTTGTTATTTAAATGTTAAATGTTTATTGAAGCCTAGGGCTTTATATCTACAGAGCTTTTGACTTTCTTTTGTTGTAACTAAGTTATGTCTTGGAAAGATGTAAGCCCGTAGGGCATTTATTTTGTCGTTATTAGCTAGTGTTACATGCTGTAGATTCAGGATGAACATTTGTGAATGTATAATGCATATAATATCTTTTGTAATACGAACTCTGATATATAAAAATATACGAATTCTATTATATTCATTTCTCTTATGAGTTGGGTTATTTGTGTTATATTTTGGGGGTGTGACAATACCATTTGCCCAAGGAGCTGACAACAACACCTTCTCCTTATGGTGGCAAAATCTCTCGAGTGCATCAATTTCTTCCTTACACCCCACATACAGCGACCCA
This sequence comes from Camellia japonica, assembly GCA_030407325.1. Lineage (NCBI taxonomy): Eukaryota > Viridiplantae > Streptophyta > Magnoliopsida > Ericales > Theaceae > Camellia > Camellia japonica. Next base: position 117,301,766 of record JAPPVO010000024.1, on the reverse strand, counting down.
GAGCTACTCGACTAACTAATATCACGTTTCAAATCAACAACAACCGCTACATGGTGTAACCCCATTGATTTGGCAAGCAATAACATGTTCTAAAATTCTTTGTCATTGTTCAAATCACACCTATTAATCTTAGGTAGTTGATAGAATAATGAAATAGAACAAGCAGACAACTCGTCTCATTTTTCACACAAACGCTCCACCAAACGTGAATAACACAATGCACGAACCACATTTATTATAGTTGTATTGCAACCATATGTGCACTCCAACATCATAAAGGTATCCATCTCCTGTAAAAACACAACAAAACAAAAGTCAACAGCCACGTAACAACCATACGAACAACAATACATACAATAATCCATACTACATGAACATTCACATTGTGCAAACTAAATGCCTATGTGTACAGTTCTACTGCCAAATCCATAGTGAAACCTACCACCACCATCCTTGCACAACATAAAACATTTGACAAGTTCAAAATCACACCACTAGAATGAGGTTACAGTACACAATATGCATACAACCCTCCCTAACCTCATATTAATAAGATGCGAACATCTACATTAAGCAAGCATAAAAAACTCATCAAAAAAGTACTTGCATTACCACATACATCAAAACATAACACAAAACAAACGTATATGCCTATATGTACATTTTACACTGTTAAATCCAAACTCAAAATATCACCATCATCATTACCAATGAGATGTGAACATCCACATTGTTTACTTAATCCAAATTACCTCTCCATCACAGCGCCACGAAAATGCATATAAATAATAATAAGAAAAAAAAATAGAGCATCTGATCTACATACTTCAAACACCATAACATCCAATCCATCATATAAATCAAAACATAAACTAAACATGCACACCAAAATGGTACTAACCTTGATCATCGAATCCTGCACTCGTCCTCTATCTTGAAAATGACTGATTTGAACCAGTTATTCTCGAAACAATGTCACAACTGAACACCGTTCGAACGAGTCACAACAACAACAATGAAACCCTAGCATACACCAGCCTTCAAACAAGCCAACAAAATTGAAATGTATCCAATCGAAGTCAAAAATCAGAACGAAAAGCGTGAATATAGCAAACTACCAAAACAGAATGAACAAAAAACAAGAAAACATCTATATCTGTTATGTGTATCAACAATATATATATATATATATATATAGGGGCATAACAGTCCGTTAAAAATAATAAAATGAGGAAAATGGATCTAAGGGAAGAAAAAGATAAATACATGGGACTAATCAGGCTATACTAATCATTTGTGGACCTAATGGGTTACAACAACTCTAAAATGGATTTATCAATAAAAATCCCTTTTTAAAAATAAAATAAAAAATTATTTTTTAGAATTTTTTTTAAAAAAGACAGAGTTTTGAAGAGAGTTTGGTTTTATGTTTTGAATTGAGGTTTTTGTATGGTTATGAGTTCTGAAAATAGTTTTTGAATTGAGTTTGATATGTTTTTGAATTTTGTGTTTGATTATGAGTTTTGAAATTTTTTGATTGGAATTCCAAAAGAGAACGAAACGCATGCTTTATTTCTCAACTACAAATTATCATAATTTCTATTAGAAATATATAATAAATACATAATACACATAACATAAATATATAACAAGACCCTTGTTTTCCAGAAATTATTTTATGAGTTAGAAAGATCACATGACTATGTACCCATCAAATGAAATCATATTATTTTTCTATCATTTATTTGTTTTTAGCACCATGTATGTTTGATTGGGGATTTAAGGAGTTTAGAAAGAGAAAGAGAAAGAGAATGTGTGTGAAACTGGGTAAAAATGTAGGTATATTTTATTTATATTTTACCTATATTTTTTTTTTTCAAATTCTTTTTTAAATCTCCCAACTAAATACAACGGTAGCTCTTACTGTTGATTAGATACACTAATCAAAGTAGAATTCCCCAACCACAAGATACTTCTCATTGTTTCCCGTGCCATGGCACGCTTTAGAACATCTCCAGTGGTGCATCAATTTTTTCATTAAATTTGAATAAAAATTTGAGTAAAAGCTTTTTTTGATATCAAGTGTTCCAACGGAGATTTTGGAGTTTTATTCAAACATCGATTGGGCAGATGTCCAGCCGGTCGACCCGCCAGTGTAGTTTTTTTTTTTTTAGCCTTAAGGTGGTCGACCGTGTGGTTGACTGGGCAGACAACTGGTCAGTGTAATTTTTTCACAAATTTTTGATTCGAGGTGGTCATTTGGAAGGACATCTGGAGGACATCCAGCAACGGCTATGAATAGTGATTTGATGAAAGGCACAATAATCTTTACACTGTGTTTGGATGTAGTGATTTGGAGAGAAAAGAAAAGAAATGGAGAGAAATGTATTTCTCTTACTTGTTTGGATAATTTAAGTAGAGAGAAATGGAGAGAAACTCATTTCTCTTATAAGCCTCATTTTCAATCTTCCCAAAAGTGGAGAGATTGGGAGAGAAAAGAAAACACTCTTTTCATAATACCATTTTTGTCCTTATAAAAATAAAAGAAATAAAATGATTGAAAATATAAAAAGGTTATTTTAGTAATATAACATAAATAATTTCTTTTCTTTTCTCTTAATGAAATCTAACCAAACAAGAAGGAGAGAAATCACAATCATTTCTTTTCTTTTATTTCTTCATTATCCAAACAAAAAGGAGAGAAATCACAATCATTTCTTTTCTCTTATAACTTAAGTAATCATTTCTTTTCTTTTCTTTTCTAAGTTGCCAAACATAGTGTTAGTTTGATTAAAACAAAAGTAAAATCGTAAATTTGATACCTATTTAATAAAATTGTTAGAGCAAAAAAAGAAAATTTTTTTTATCAAATTTTAATTTGATGTCAAATGTGGGTAGCCACTGGACATGGTCTTAGTTTGCTCTCTACAACTCTACTGAACTATTGTGCTCTCTTTTACATTCCCAACATTCGTTCACTTTTTCATGGATCTATGCGTTTTCGCTTCTCTCCTCTCTCGTATCTCTCAACCCTCCACTTTTCAGTCAATAAATCTACTTTTCTACACACCTATTACTTGAAAAACCAGTGTCACCACCTGACACCACCGACCTCATCATCGTCATCATCTTCCTCTTCAATGCTACACTTGTGCAAAGAGCTGCAAACTCTGAAAAAATTCCATGCTTCTCTTATAGTTTCAAATAGTTTCCAACCCATTTCAATCGCTTCAAAGCTTGTATCTCTGTATGCACAATTCAATGACCTCGACAGTGCTCTTTCAGTTTTTGGGGTCGTCCAAGAGCCCAATATTGTTGTCTGGAATTCAATTATCAAGGTCCATGTTGATTGCCGTGTTTCCAATTCGGCTTTTAGGCTATATCGGCAAATGCGAAACCTGGGTGTTGAACATGACAGTTTCACATTCCCGATACTAAACCGAGCGGTTTTGTTGCTTCAAAATGGTATTCTGTATGGAGGAATGGTTCATTGTTTGGCAATTAAAATGGGTTTTCAATCAGATATATATTTCTGCAATACAATGATTGATGTCTATGTGAAATGTGGGTACATTAATTATGCTTGTCGACTGTTTGTGGAAATGTCTCACAGGGATTTGGTGTCTTGGACATCAATGATTTCGGGCTATGCTTATGAAGGAAATACAACTGGTGCTTTCAAATTGTTCCACAAAATGAGATTGGAATTGGAACCTGGTCCAGTGACGGTGGTGGTCATGTTGCAATTGTGTTGTTCCCGTGGAAGTGTGATTGAAGGGAGGCAATTGCATTGTTATGTGATAAAAAGAGGGTTCCCGATTGATGGGTCTCTGCAAAATTCAATTTTGAAAATGTATACTAATACATGTAGCATTGCTGATGCAGAAATATTTTTCAGTGAAATTTATAAAAGGGATGTTGTTTCTTGGAATGTTTTGATTTCTTTATACATCTCAAGAGAGGATGTTATGGAAGTTGCCAAGTGCTTCAATAAAATGCAGGGGGAACTGAGGCCCAACATTGAGACATTGACCTTAGTTATTTCAGCTTATGCAAAGAATGGTAATCTTTTTCAAGGAGAAAAATTTCATGGTATTGCAATTAAAAGTGGACTGTATGACCATGTTTTGCAAACTTCATTGCTGGATTTATATGGTAAGTGTGGAGACTTGGAGAGATCAGCCCAAATGTTTAGAGAAATTCCCTATAAAAACAACATTACTTGGAGTGCTATGTTTGCAGGTCTTATTGAAGGTGGGCATTTTGATGAGGCTGCTGATTTGTTCCGTCAAATGCAAGATATGGGCCTGGAACCTGTGGCTGGAATCTTAAGAAGCCTTGTCGTTATGTATACCCATATGGGTGCCTTCAAATTGGGTAAAGGAGTACATGCCTTCCTTATAAAGAATTGGTTCTGTTCCAAGGAAGATGACACTCCCTTAGAAACCTCTATCTTAAACATGTATGTCAGATGTGGAAGCATTTCATCTGCAAAAATTTGTTTTGATAAAATGGTGGTTAGAGATCTTGTGACATGGACATCAATGATTGAGGGTTGTGGAGCCCATGGGATGGGTTTTGAAGCACTGAAACTATTTTATCAGATGATGGAGGAAGGAGTGGAGCCAAATAATGTCACCTTCTTAAGCTTATTATCTGCTTGTAGCCACTCCGGACTTCTCAGTGAAGGCTGTGGAATCTTTTATTCCATGAAATGGAGTTTTGGTATTGAACCTGATCTGAATCATTACACATGCATTGTGGATCTGTTAGGTCGATCTGGGAAACTCAAAGAGGCATTAGCTATAATTATGAAATTAGTTACTTTTCCAGATGGTAGGATTTGGGGCGCACTCTTTGCAGCCTCTAGAGTTTATGGCAACCAAAAACTTGGGGAATATGCAGTGCAAAGGCTCTTGGAGTTGGAACCTGATAATGCCGGTTATTATACTTTGCTTAGTAATGTTCAAGCTATTGTTGAAAGGTGGGCTGAGGTTGAAGAAATACGGAGATGTATGAAGCACAATGATTTGATAAAGAAGCCAGGGTGGAGCTGCATTGAAGCCAAAGGATTGATTCATGGTTTTGTTTCTGGAGATCAATCACACCCTCAAATGGTTGAAATTTATGAGATAGTTGAAGTTTTAAATAGGAAAATATATGAAATTGGATAGCTGATTTAATGAGTTAATGAATTATGGAAATGAAACCGTTATGTTTCCCTTTAAACGTGCTTGCTAGCCCAGATTTATTCTTCAAAGTTGTCTCTCATTATGTAGAGACGAGTCATTACAAAAAATATATTTCAATGACCAAAAAGAATGGTTTAAGTGAATGGAGGTCGGACCTTAAATTCAAAAATAAATAAATAAATAAAAATAAATACTACATACAAAGCTTGCCTCATTGCTAATGTTGAGCAAGTTAAATTTGGGATGGACATATTTTCTTTCCTTTTGGGACAAGTGTGATATTTCATAAAAAAACACAATATTAACTTCATTGACAATTTGGGGTAAAATGAATTAATATCCATAATTTAATAGGATAATTGTTCAAATTGATAAATCAAAGAATAAAATAACACAAGTATAATAGTTTGAGGAGAAAATTCAAAAATCACTACTATATATGGTTAGTAGAACTGTCGTTATTAAATTTTGATTTGGCTTTAAGTATGCATAATTTTATGATAAAACACCCTCACCTTTTCTTTTTTGGGCACAGCTTCTCTCCAGTCCAAATCTGGACTGGACGGTGCTGTCCGGCCCTTGGGGGTCCACTACGGGTCGTGTTTCGATAATCTAAACCGTTCAATGTGTAGAACTCGTCGAGTACTATATACCTGTAAAAAATCACGTTGATCGGATATCAATAGCTATATGATCAAATTAGTTTTTTGTAAGCCGTTTATTTTTCGCCGTCCATTTTTTTTCATAAAAAGATGATTTGATCATATAGCTATCGATATCCGATCAACGTGATTTTTTATAAACATATAGTACTCGACGAGTTCTACACATTGAACGGTTTAGATTATCGAAACACAACTCGTAGTGGGCCCCCAAGGGCCGGACAGCACCGTCCAGTCCAGATTTGGATTGGAGAGAAGCTGTGGCCTTCTTTTTTATATTTTTCTTTTTTAAATCTATATTCAAGTTCATGATCCAAACACAGTTTAGGAATTCAATTTAAATCTTTCGATCATTAAGTGTAAAAATTCTGAGTAAGGTGACTAACTAGTCCTAATTGATTAGTATCCATATTTTTGTCTACTAAAACACAAAAAAGATTTCCTCCTCTCTTGGATTTTGATGTTTCCTGGTAGGGCCTTCACATCAGGAAGCCTATTTAAATATATGGGCTTTGTATTGGGCTGCCAGTAGGATTACAAAACAGAGGGTTTTCCATCATGGATGATGTCTGGTTTATGTTTAGGTTATGTTCGGATGACAGAAATAATGAAGGGTTTCTATTCGCACCATATTTTTCTCTCACTATACTCTCAATTTTATATATTTGAAGGGTAAGTTATTAATACACCTCTTAAGATTTATCGAAAATATGAATTCTCTCTTAGGTTTTGAAAAATACATTTTGCCCTATGAGGTTTAAGATCAGATGACAAATACACTTTTTGTTAGTCAACTTGCAACGCTCCGAAATAATTATTATAATTCATGCTCAACATCAATAAGTAATCACAATGACAAAGTAGTTATTTTTCATTGATTCACAATTAAGCTTTACAAAAGAGTGATATAATTGAAAGACAAGAAGGAAGTTAGATAAATAAGAAATGTCCTAAGGGTTTACATCTTTCCAAGACGATGCTTAGTTACAACAAAAGTAGACTAAGTCCAATACAGTCAAAGCCCTTAGCATGTACAAAAATAAATATTACGAATACACCCAAGAAGCTCTCGCTCCAAGTCCTCCCAAGCTGTTGTCTTAGCGAAAGCATATCATCAACACCTGAAATGTTTTTTCCACATAGGGTGAGCTAAAACCCAGTAAAAATAATCTAACAGTATATGAATTTTAATAAAACTATAAGGTGGATGCATATGAAATACTCGTGCCAAAACATTTTTTTTTTTTAATATCTTTTTCCAAAACGATGCAATGCCACAATAACGACTTGGTTCATAAACTATTTCATTTACAATAGATAATGGGGTAGTGATTCACACTTTGGGAATTTCAAAACAATACAACCTTTTCCGGAAATTTCATCCGGAGGAAACCATAAATCGGGACCCATGTAAACGTAGGCTATACAAGTACTATTATTTCCATTTCATGAAAATTTCGTCCATGGGATCAACACCCATACATACGCACGGTTTTCAGAATTTTCACCATGGAGACACATGCCAACTTATTTCAACATTACAATTCATGTTTTTCTAGGTTCACCCATTTTTCTCAAAACGATAAACGTTTCTAATGTATAAGCGTAAGGTAATGCTCAATGCAAATGAATGAGAAAATAGGTTTAGTTCTCCTAATCCACATGCAATTTCTACAACATTCATAGCTATCCTCCACTGATAGCCCAATACATATATTTCTAAACAGATAAACAAATATCAATAAAGATAAACTCTCCAAATTTTCAAAAGGTGAGTGATAATACATATCTAACTCCACCATCTTCATCAACATCAATCCAATTTCACAATTTCAATATCAATTTCATAATTTATATAAAATCAACATTTGAAGCATTTAGGGCAAAATCCCCCTCATTTCTGAAATCAATTCCAAATATTCAAAAGCAATTATTTATTCCCAACTCAACATTAATTTTCATATCAAAATCATTTTCAAGGATCCATTTGAAAAACCCCTCTTTTGATTTTTACCTAAAACCCTAGATTTGTTCCAAATCCTCTAAAATCGTAATATTGTTTCGAAATAACAAATAACTAAGCTAACACTCATAAAAAGTGTGGAAAGTATCCCTACCTTAAGCTAGAACACGAGAGAGAGAGAGAGAGAGAGAGAGAGAGAGAGAGTGAGAGAGTGGGAAACTCAAATATGCCGAAAACCAACTCTGCTCTGATTAGAATGAAGCCCTCGTCAAGCTCTATCTTTTTAACAAAGGGACACGGGTGAAGAGATCAACGGATTTAGGTGTATTTGTAGAGAGAATGTGAGTTTTAGAGAGAGAGGGTCTTAACTTAGGATTTTGAAATGTTTAGAGAGAGAGAGAGAGAGATGAAAAAGTGATGTAAAAAGTGATTTTTATGGACTAATATATGTGCAAACCACTTGAGCTCAAGAATTGACGCTCGAGCGTACAGATACAAAAGATGTGGCCGCTCGAGAGTAAGAAGTTGTCGCTCGAGCGTGAAATACAAACTCTTAGTAGTTTTACAAATAGAAGACCAATGCTCAAGTGCAATAGGGGCTGCTCGAGCCAAGACTGCTCGAGCGCAAGAATCTTCTCTCAAGCGAAGAATACCAATTCCTAGTAGTTTTGCAGACTTGCAAAAGTACTGAGAGTGCACAAAGACCGCTCGAGTCCAAGAAGTGGTGCTTGATCGTAGGAGCAAAAATCTGGGCAACGATAGTTTGAAAAACAAGCTGCCAACCTATTTCAAACACGACCAACATAACCCAAAAGCCAAATTCAAAGAGGTATAAAGGAAGTTAGACATGAATAACTGTATAAGACAAAGAAACCTGGCTCCAAAACATACAATGGGTCGGGTCAAAACCAGAGACGCTATACAACTGTTAGGTCAACCAAATGATTTTGTTAATGTCAGTGATTTTATTTTTTAAATACCTATTTAACCCTTAATACTCTCTTCTATGCACCCCCCCCCCCCCAAAAAAAAAGATGAAAATAAAAATGGAAGTAGAGGTGATGATGAGCTAGCGATGGGGTAAAGGATGAGAAGGTAATGAGACAACGATAGAGGGTGGGAGAGCAATTTGGGAAGTTAGTGGAGGTGATTGTTGTCATGGCGGAATGGTGAGAAAGGAGGAATGGTGACCACTGTGTTTGTTCTAATGAGGAAGAATGAAGAAAAAAAAAATGAAAGAAAAAAGGAAAGGAAAAAAGAAAAAAAGATAGCAAGGATAAGAAAATGAGGGTAGTAGAATCATTTTAGGTAGAGCAAACTTCACTTTACTCCCCTGTGATTTGGGTCATGTGTGGTTATAGCTCAGCTTTTTTGCATCCCCTTTCAGAAGCTCGAAAGAAGCCCTATAGTTCGGACTGCCGCGGTTCTGAATCTAATCTCACAAGTGCAATGTGAAATTGATAAACACCAAAGAGTCCAAATCCAGCAAATCTTTTGAAAAATCGATTTTGAATCAAATTGTTAAGAATGGACTGCTTTGCCAGATACAGAGTCACCACCTAAATATTTTGTTTTGGGGAAATTTAGGAAACCCATGACTCGTGCCAAAGGCGACGTGTCCGTCATTACCAAAGTTGCCTCGGCTCAGGAACTTAGGTACGAGAGGAGAAGGTCATGAATTGAGCACCCCTTCTCACCCGATCAAAGATCGTCCTCTATTAATCATGATATGATTTGTATCAACATTATATGCTCTTGTTCTGGTTTATTAGGCTAGCAGTTACTAGGTGATGTGTGCACAAGCAAGTATAGACTAGTTTGCTCAAATTGGAACGATTCAATTTCATGTTTTTTTTCGAAAAGGGTTTGATTTTGCCACTTAACAAAGTGGGCTAGGTTTGTGAATTTTCCACTTGACAAAGTGGGCTTAAACGTACATCCCATTGAATCATTCCAATTTAACCAACAAGCCTTCATCCATAGGCATTCAAATAGTTTATCAAGTAAGCATAGCCTCATGATAAGCATGCTAGTCATGGCAATCATTCACACTCACGCAAGTATGCTAAAGCACTAAAACCTCACCTAGTACTCCAAGCTAAGATAAAACAAAAGAGTTAGAAAAATACATGTTGCTAACTATGCCAAATGTCTAATGCAACACATGCAATAATGCAACTAATAGGCTCGGCTACTAATATGGCAGATGAGGCAATTTGATAACATGTGTTTAAACACGTATTCAAAGAATATATTTAAACAACAATGCAGTTAGAATGATGCGCCGAGCCTCGGTGCATGCAATACAAGATGAATGGATACAAGCATGCGATATGCTAATTGAAACGTGATGTCCCTAATCTAACCATCGTAAGCTAGTAAATAAAAGGGAGAAAGACGTGGGGTTGGAAGACATACACATTATTACATTGTGCTCTTTCGAAGGAGAGTCTGAATGAATTAACTAGCTAACTAATTAAGCTAAGCTAATTATTACAACACAAATTGCATTAGCTAAACTACTTAACTAATTATTACAACAAATTGAAGTAATTAATGAACTATGGTAGTTAACTAATTAAATCTAAACTAATTATTACAAACCAAATTAATTAACTATTCTAGATAACTGATTATAATTATAACACAATACGAATTAGCTATTCTAACTAATTACAAAAGCCACTAGTTAAGCATAACATTAATCTATTACAACACGGATCCCAAGGATCGATGAGGAACTCATGTATGAACGTGGTTTCCACTTGAAAAGCCACTGTCCTGCCGCTGCATGCCTCTGTTACTCAATATGTCACTTGTACTGATTTTCTTTTTCAGACCAATTATGTTCTGTCTCAAGAGTACACTGCCGAATTTTCACTGGTGGCCGATAGGAGGCCGGTCGGCCACTGCTGATGGTTGGTCGGCCACTGATGGTGGCTGGTCGGCTACTAATGGTGGTCTGTCGGCCATTGCTGATTTAGACTTCCTTGCTGTAACAGAGAGAAAACAGAGCAGGACAGTGTATTTCTCAAGGGTTGTTTGTATTGTGTATCCCTCCTTATCATCAAAACATCTTAAAGGAGTGATACACTTAGCTTTTAATCCATCAATTAAGCAATTTCATTGCATGATGGCCATAGAACTAAGATGTACAAGCTCAATAAATGCACAAACAAGACCAAAAAGCCTTCACCCTATCATGCATGATCAAAGGCAATGGAGACCTTGGAAACTTGGCACATTTCGTCACTTTGAGTATGAAATGTCCCATTTTTTCTTGTGTTCAATTAACGTCTGATTGAACACACCAAAACACAAGCAAATTCTTATCTTGCACAATTTTAGTTTCAACTTTTATTTACTCATTTTAGATTACCAACCATTCTTTAACCAATTAAATGGTGAGTAAGTTCTCTAAAGGGAAAAAAGTGTCAAACAAGGGGTAGTTTAAAGCAAGAGAGAGGTATCATGCCGCTGGTAATGAACCCCGAAAAAAGGATTAAACCTTTAAGTATGAACCTCAATCTCAAGCTTAAACTAACCTAAGGTTGAAACAACCCTCAAAGCAAGTGAAAAAGTTAAGAAATGAGAGGGGTTACAGATATTAATAGTGTTGAAATTAAGTGAGAAAAACACTAAAACATGGCAATCAACTCAAACAGGTGCTGTCTAAAGCCGAAAACACCAAGCTTGTGAGGACACTTATACTACAAACATGCAAAACAAGACTCAAATGCACTAAACAACCAAAAAAAGAGGCAAAATAGTCTTAAACAGAGCCTAAAAGCTATAAAAGGCTAGAAAATTAAGCTAACATATAGAGCTAACTAGGCTAGCAAACAAGACATAAGGAGGGGAGGCTAACCCCTCCAAATTTGGACCTCAAAACATGATTTTCACCATTAAAATTACTCTGAAATTTAGTGTTCAAAGGCCCAAAAAAAAAAGATAATTTGAAAGTGGGAAACAAAGGTGGAAAGGCCTTTTAAACAAGGAACAAAGAAGGGTGAACAAACCTCTAACCTTAAATAGCCTAAAACCACCAATTTTGGCCCACAAAAACAAAGTTTTTATAGCCCAAAAACAACGCAAAAGTAGTGGGAAAAAAGATAGAAAAACAAGTATTCAAAGCAAGGTGAAAAGGGAAGTATTATATCTCTTGAAGCAAAGCTCAACTTTAGGCAACAATTCAAGCCAAAACCACCTTCAAGAGCTCCAAGAAGGCCTCAAGGAACCTCAACTCAAAGGTGATCAATTTTGGTTAAGGAGGTGTAGGCAAAATTGTAGTGTGTGTAGCACAAATTTGCAAGAGAAAGAGAGAAAAATGTAGAGAGAGAGAGATTTTTGTTCCAAAAATTCTAACCCTCAATAATGGGGGAGGAGACCCTCTATATATAGAAAACAAGAATTCCATACAAGGAGATCCAGCCCTACATGTGGGTGTAGATGCATGCATCTGTGCAAACAGCTGGCATAAAATATCTGCAAAGCACACTGGTGACCGACTTGCCACACCAATGGCTGACAACCAGGAGACATGGCCGACAGCCCATGGTGGTGGCCAATAGGTCACCAAAAGGTTCCCAAAAGGTTCAGGCTTGAAACACCAAGGTTTTGGTCCAAAATAAGGCATAGAATAGACAAGATTTAAAGGCTCAAAGACAGGGCATTCCACCGAGGACTTCGGGCACTAAAACGAGCACACAATCAAAATCATCGAGTGTACAAGCGATGACATCCAAGTCTTGAGGATGGTCTATAGTTGCCCCTCTTTGACAGAACTCGGAAGTCATGAAATGATGTGAGTGAATGTCAAAGCCCAAAGACAACCGATTTTGACAAGGTCGTAAGACTTGGACAAACAAACAAACAAGACAAAGAACGGTTGCGCCTGCAGGCTGCCTACGTATCCCTTTGCAAGGAATATGCAAATGATATGTTTGCAAAACAGTTTGAAGGTTGGGCTTATACACTTCACGAAGCCAACAATGTTGAAAACTCATGATCATGTGAGATGATGCATTTAGTAATAATAACAAAATGATAACAACACATGAATGTATGAATGAGTAACTTTAAGTTAAAATTAGCACAAGTTCCATGCAAGAAGAACTAAAACACACTCTAACCACACCAAAACAAGAGACGAGGAAAGAAAACACCGCTCAGGGTTGCGTTTCACGCATCCTGAGAAAAAGAGAACAAAAATCGCTTGGGCTCGTGTTTCACACATCTCGAGAAATAAGGAACCGCTCAAGGTTGCGTTCCATGCAACTTGAGAAACAAGCACTCGGGGTCGTGCTTCACACGTCTCGAAGTGAAACTTGCCTAGGGCCACGTTTTATGCGTCTTGAGAAACAACGAACCACTCAAGACCGCGTTTCACGCATCCTAAGAAGCAACCACCCGGGCGCACACTTCATATGTCCTGAGGTAAAACCCGTCTAGGGTCGTGTTTCACGCGTCCTGAAAAACAACCACTCGGGCGCGTACTTCGTACGACCTGAGGTAAAACCCGCCCAGAGCCGCATTTCACGTGTTCTGAGAAACAACCACTCAGGTGCGTACTTTGTACATCCCAAGGTAAAACCCGCCCAGGGTTGCGTTTCATGTATCCTGAGAAATAACCACTCGGACGCGTACTTTGTACGTCCCGAGGTAAAAGAACAGAGAGGTGTGCGATAGATGCACCAAAGTGAATGAGTGCGATAGATACACAAGGATGAACAAGTGTGATAGATGCATGAGTTAAAGGTAAACAAGTGCGATAGATGCACGAAGGTAAACAAGTGTGATAGATGCACAAAGGTAAACAAGTGCGATAGATGCACGAGTTAAAGGAGTGCGATAGATGCACAAAGGTAAACAAGTGCGATAGATGCACAAGTTAAAGGAGTAGGCTCTCTTACCGAGACATGAATGATCTTAGCCGGAATTCCTTTGAATGAACCATATATACATTATCGTTTGTCTGTGTTGGCCAAGGAAGAAAGAAAAGAATTAAACGAGTGCGATACGATAACCACACATATTCTATGCAAAATAAACAACCAAGATATGATGTTGAAAGCATGTTCTATGCATAAAACAAGAACATTTCTATGCATGAAATCAGAATGAAAGCATATTCTATATGTGAATCATAACCGATGCAAGACTTACACGCAAGGAATATATGAAATGCATATCTATGCAACAATACAAAATGCATATTCTATGCAAGGAACAAAAGAAGAATTTGACAAAAACAAATTCAATGGCAACCTCCGATTTACCTCTCGGAAGAGTTACAACATGTTTAAAAAGGATACACCTCGTTCATGTTGACAAGTGATGAACATCGTGCGCCGAAAATATAATTTTGAGCTTCCGTAGAGACAATCTGAACTTAATAGTGAACTTTCTTTGCACTTCTTGGAAAACAAGGACACAAAACAGCATCAAGACTTAGTGGAGAGGTACTGGCCACTGGATAGCCGTAAGGGGAGGGTGTCGGCCACCCCTGAAGCTTGTCGGCCACCACTGGTGGCCGGTTGGCTACCGATGGCAGATTCGGGGTAATTTTGACATTTTGCCTCGGGTCTTTATATACACACATCCATACTTCATTTCCTCACTTCTCCAAGGCCGAAATTCCTCCCTCTCTCTCTCTAGACACTTTCCCTCTCTAGATCCGAGCTTTATATGCATTTTCCAATGCCCCACGCACATTTTCTTCGCTAAACCCTCTTAGCTCTCAACATTTTGAACCGATCAAAATTTGGTTTCGACACTTCTTTCCCCATTTTCTCCCTTCTAGGCTTGTTCCCCTCGAGTTTCTCTCAAGTTTGGTGGCCTTTTTCCGACTTTGACTCTTCCTCCCATTTTCTCTCTCCTAGGGTTTGACTTTTTCAAGTTTACCCTATTTTCTCTATTTTTCTTCACTTTTCACCGACTTTTCACCCATTTTCCAGATGGAAGATGATATTCCATGTGACGGAGCCCCTTTAGAGGTTCCACCTATATTTCCACCCGTTCCTGAGGTAGAAGAGCCGGTAGTTACCGAGGCCGGTGAAGCGGCAGAGGATATTGAGGCAGAGCTTGAGGCAGAGTTCGCTTCGGAGCCTAAGCCAGAGTTGCCACCATTGGGGGTACGACCCTTTGATCCGGCAAGGTATCATCCCCGGACACATATCTTGCCTCCCTGAGGCATCAGATGCTTCACTGAGTTTATTCACGGCGTGCCGGAGGACCTCCTGCTGAGGGAGTTGGCTTTTCACCTTTCATGCCTTATTGTTGAGGTATGAACTTTGTTTACTCGCATTTCTGCCTTTTCCATTTCTTGCACTGCATTTTCTGACTGTATCTTCATTATTGCTCTGCACTGCATTTTCTGACTGTATCTTTATCATTGCCTTATCTGATTCAACTGTTCTCTACCACAGGGCAACTCCTGCGCATACAGGGGCTACGACAGCTAGGGATTGGTACGATGAGCTCCGTACCGCAGTTCGCGACATTGTTGATGAGGCCGACTTCGGCCTATTCTGCTCTAGATTGACATAAATTATAGCTAGCCGCCCACTTCTTGGAGTGCTAGTGGAGAGATGGTGAGACAACACCAACTCCCTCCACATCTCCACTGTTAGGGAGATGATGATGACTCCCTACGACTTTGCCATGATCACGCGTAGAGGGTGATCCAAATCCTTTTGACCCTAATATGGGGGAGTAGGAGGCTTCCTGGATCGAGCTATTGGGAGCACGCCCACCTCTGTTCCGACCAGCCATGGTGAGATATAGGTGGTTTGCTGAGCATTTTCAAGGGAGCCAGCCAGAGACAATAGAGGAGATAGAGTAGTATACTCGGGGATTTCTGATGTTCCTCTTTGGTACCACCTTGTTTGCGAACAGGGCGAACACCGTAGGGTTATACCTGCTGAGCGCCTTGGTGACCCTTCCTCGAGTGCATTTCTATGACTCGGACGGAGTTGGACTCGCCACTTTGTACAACTACATGAGCTCCACCTCCTGTCTGTAGGGAGACTTGATCGGAGCTACTGGCGAGCTTGGGAGGTATGGATCTCAATTCCCACTTTGCACTTTACATTTTTTGCTCTGTATCTCCTGCTTTACATCTGTTTCAACACATGTGGTTTCTGCTTTGCACTTTCTGCATTTGTTTACGCTGTATGCTTTCTGCTTTGCATTTTCTGTATCTATTCATGCTGTATGCTTTCTGCTTCGCATTTTTTATATCTGTTCAAATACATTGTTGATCACATATCACTGCACTTTCCTTGCAGCTATGGGTATATGCTTATTTTTCGCCTTTCGCCTCAGAGCCTGTGGAGGAGCTTCCCCTAGCGGTCCCCTATTCACGGAGGTATGACGACCGGCTCCAGCGTCAGACCCGTGAGACCTTTAGCGTCTTTCGTTACTATTTTGACACCATGGCTTCTCATGAGGTAACCCAAAACACAGTCATTTTCGTTTCACAACTGTTCTGATTGACATTTTGGCAACTGACGACAGCTAACAATCTCTACATACCCTGTTTGCAGATTATGTGGCAGCCATAGGCCATGATGCCAGCAGGGATTCGAGACCAGTTCATCGGAGCTTGGGGCACCTCCCACTTTTGTATTCTATTAGAGGGCCCAGTCTGCCGAGCCTGGTTTCTGAGCGAGCGGTTCGTGCGCTAGACTGTGGGCCTGCCTGACCTAATCATCTCGATGGTGCCTCGAGCATCTATGAGGGCTACGGAGAGCCTCTCCATTGAGGAGGTCACTGAGCTCATGGTGGACTTGGATGTTAACTACTTCCGAGCTGAGGGCGACTATGCAGCCTTTATTCAGATGCAACTGATGTTGCCTTTGACAGGTGCTCGTGGAGGTGTGTAGACACGCCCGAACGTCTCGGGCTCCGCGTGCGAATATCGGCACGAAATCCCGTTTTGTTCATTTGGGCTTACTACAGTTCGGACTTAATGTCACGGTTTTGAATCTGATCTCGCAAAGTGCAATGCAAAACCGATAAATCAACAAAGAGTCCAAATCCGGTAAATCGTTTTGGAAAATTGATTTTTGTAAAGAAGTGCCAAACATGGACTGCTTTGCCAGATATAGAGTCGCCATCTGAATATTTTGTTTTGGGGGAATTTAGGAAACCCTAACTCGTGCCTAAGGCCACGTGTCCGTCATCACCAAAGTTGCCTCGACTCGGGAACTTGGGTATGAGAGGGGAAGGTCATGCAATGAGCACCCCCGCTCGCCCGATCAAAGATCGGCCTGTACTAAGCATGATATCTTATTTTTGAAAACACATGTGCCCTTATTCCGATTAATTAGCTAATCTTACTATGTGATGCGTACAACATACAAGTATAGACTAGATCGCCTAATTTGGAACAAAGCATTGCATATCCGTTTGTTTGAAAATGGTTTGAAGTTTGCTACTTGCAAGGAGACTAAATCAGGGATTTCAATGAATTGTTCCAATTCAAGCAATCCAACCTTCACCCACAGGCATTCAGGTAGTTGTAGCAAATAAGCAATTAGCCTCATGGCAAGCATGGTATCATGGCAACATTAACACACATGCAGTATGCTAAAGCATAAACACTCACAGTGTACTCCGAGCCAAAACAAAGAACTAGTTAGAAATCATGCATGATCCTAGTTCATGTTTAAAATGGCTAATGCAACACATACAAAATGCAACTAGAAATAGGCTCGGCTATTCTAAAATGGCATGTGAAATGCAATTTGATAATCATATATTCAAATCGGAATTGAAATACAATGCAGTTTGTATGATGCGCCGAGCCTAGTGCATGCAAGATAGATGAATGGATGCACGCATGCAAAGCATAAGGATGCTAAATGAAAATGACCTAAAACTAACCATCGAAAGCAGGTAAGTAAAAGGGAGAAAGAAATAGGGGTTGGAAGACATTCACACACTCACGCACACTTATTACAAAATTCGCCCTCTCGACGGAGGGTCCGAATGAATACACTAAGCTAATCTAAGCTAAGCTAAGTAATTAATCTAATTAAGCTAATTAGACTAATTATTACACAACGAAATTGAATAACTAGCTACAACTAATTATTACATCACTTTAACTAATTAACAAATTAATTAAGTTACAAACAACAAATGCTAACTAACAAGTAAACATTTAAAATAAGCTGCTCCAGCTCTGTTTGAAGAAGAAAAGGATGCATGCTCGCACTCGGTTTCTCGCCTCGAAACACATTCCGGTTGCTCTCTTGAGGCTCTGCTTGCAGGGTGTCCTCAAGAACTAGCTGTTGGATCTTACCAAAACAGTGTTGAGGAGTACACCAGTGGCCTGCCGGCCATGAAGAGCTACTGGCGACCACCTTGCCGGCCAAGAATGCACACTGCCAGCCACAAATGAAGAGCTGCCGGCCAACAACAAGAGGGTGCCGGCCACTGGCGTGCTGTGACACCAAGCTGCAGCAGAGCACAAAATAGAGAAAATGGAGGGTCTCCTAAGGGTATGTACGCACTATGCCACTCCATATCACCTCAAAACATCAAGGGAGAGGCATAATCGGATCCAAGACCATCAACAACGCATCTCGATGCATGATGGCCAAAGATCCAACTTGTGCAAATTTCAATAAATGCATGACAAATAAGACACGAAGACCATCTCCTTATCATGAGGAATCAAAGGAAATTGAAACTAAGGGAGATTGGCTCATTTCATCACTTCAAGTATGAAATGAACAAATCTTCCTCGCGTTCAATATGACATCCGATTGAACGCAATGCAAAACATGCAAACAACATGCTATTCTTGGTATGAAATGCACTATTCTAACATGCAAGCATGATGCAATATAACAACATGGAACAATATGCAATGGAACTAGCATGCAACAACATGCAATGTACCAAGTATGCAACAAGCATGCGACAACATGCAAGACAAGCATGCAACAATATGCAAAGACAAGCATGCAACAACATGCAAAATGGACTTAAACTAAAATGGACAGACCTCAATCATGCCCAAATTAGTGGCCAAGCATGCAAAGATAGAAGCTTGAAGGACTATACAAACATGCATTCATGTTAGCCCAAGCTTAAGGCACAAAACACAACTCTCTAAAGGCACTGAAAGAGTGAAACAAGTGGGAACGTGGCAACGCTACACGCTCTGAAATGAAGTATTAAATGATGCCAAATCATCTAAACAGTTTAAAGATAGCATGCATGAGTCATTAAAACACAAAGCTAGCAAGGCCAATTGCACTACAGCTATACAAACCATGAAGCATATGGCTAAGACAACCCAAAACAGTCCTAGAACATGTTAAAATGAGTCTAAAACATGCATGGATGGAAGCCTAAACATGCTAGCATGAAGGGCATAAGGCATGAGGCATACAAGGCAAATATGATGGATTACACTACACCTATTAAGACCAAGCATGGGATGACTTAACCAACAAAAATCAGAGTTATATCATGGCATAATAACCCAAAAAACACATTGAAATCATAGCTCGCAAGCTTAGGCATGAAGGCATACGCAATGATCCATGTCAAGGCATAAAGGGGCAAACCCTCCAACGTATTGAATGAGTGAAAGATGCAAGTGCATGGCCATGATAAATGAACTGAAATCACATTACAAATGATGACAAATCATTGAAATAGGCCAAGCAATGCATGCTAGTGGACTTGATACACAAAGCTAACAAGCTAGAATGCACTATAGCTATACAAAGCGAGGCATGCATGGCCAAAACAACCTAAATAAGAGCTAAAGCATGTTAAAACATGGACAAAAGCTTCATGAAGTTAAGCCAAAAACATGCTAGAATGACATGTCAAAGCATGATGCATGTTAGGCTATTTCATGGAAATGCACTACAAGTGCATGGAGCATGCAAGGAGCTATTAAACCAAACCCTAAAAGAGATATGACATGGTAAAAAAACACCAAGAACATGCTGAAATAGACTCAAATCAAGCTAGAACGACATGCTACTTCATGAAGCACACAAGACTAGTTTGTGTGATTTACACTACAAGTGTATAAACCATGCAAGGAGTGAGTCCACCAATCAAAATCATGGTTATAACATGTCAAAATAACACCAAAAACATGCTTGGACTAAGCTAATTCAAACCACAAAAGCATGCTACTTTGTAAGGCTAACAAGGCTAGCAAAGAGGATTTACACTACAAGTGCAATAAGCATGCAAGAGGTGACCAAGACAGCCAAAAATAGAGTTATGGAAGGTCTAATAAGTCACAAAAATGAGCCTAAACAAAGCCATAAAGAAGTAAAAACACATGCTCATTTGGTTGGCCACCAACACTAGCAAGCAAGACAAGAGGAGAGGGGACCACCCTCTCCTATTTGGGCCCTCAAAACAGGGTTTTTACCACTGAAAATTCTCTGGATTTTAGTGGTTCTAAGGCCAAAAGGAAGTTGTTTGAAAAGTTTGAAAGTTAGCTCACAAGGCCTTACAAGCCAATGAGCAAAAGGGAGGACAACCCCCTAGCCAACCAAGGCACAAACCAAGACTTTTAGGACTAAAAAAAAGAGGAAAAACAGAGGTTGTTGTAGTTCAACACTAACACAAAAACAGCCTCAAAAGAATGGAAAAAGGGTGATGAAGCAAGTGTGCAAAACAAATACGAAAGAGGAGAGGTGCTTACCCTTGTAGCACAGCAGCAAAATGGCCTCTTTGCTGGCTCAAATGACCTTCCAACAGTCCAAAAATGAGCTCCAAGGGACCTCAACCCACTGATATGCAACTTTGATGAAGGAAGTGTATGCAAACAAGAAGTATCTCTCTACTTCTATGCACTTCTATGCACAAAAGGGGCAAGAGAGAGGCTTAAGAGAGAGAGCCAGAGATTTTGCTCTGGAAATTGTAGAGAGAGAGGGAGTTTTAGTGAGAGAAGCTCTCAAACTTGCTTAAGAAGTTCTAATCCTTGAATATGAGATACAAGGCTTCATTATATAGCAAAATATAAGCTTTCCACCGAAAATATCTCAAGAGAGACAACTGGAGCAAGCTGGAGCAAAATATCTGCAAAAAGCTGATATTTTCATCCATGGCTGGCACCTTTACCATTGTTGGCCGGCAGCACACTATTGTTGGCCGGCAGGGGTAACTCTTCGATGGCATTGGCCATTCATGGCCGGCACACTCCCATAGAGGCCGGCAGCAAAAATCAGTCCTAGTCTCTGACTTGAAGCAGGCCTAACTCCTTCATCTGGATGCCTTTTCAGGTCATTCTTGTGTGCAAATTGAAGCTCCGGAAGTAAGCTTTCCAATGGTGGAATCCTTGCATCAAAATTCCAACCGTGCTAAGAGATATACCTCTTTTAGTGAAGTATGCTCAGTTTTGGTCCAACCGGATTGATGCCTAACTTCCAACAACCATATCTCTCCCATCCAGACTCGGCTTGAGGAGATTCTTGAGTGCAAAATGAAGCCCCGAAAATCTTATTTTCAACGGTGGTGGCCTCATAGCTGAAATCCAAATGTACAAATGAATAGGCCTGATTCAGTGAGTGCTGCTCGACTCTCTCTTAACGATTCATGCCCAACTCCTTCCCCAACTGGGTTTCTTCCCTCTTATCTTCTTTTCTTCAACTCCAAACCCCTAAATAAGGTGTTTTGAAAGATTTTTCAAGGATTTCATCTCTTTTTCATTCATTTCCACTTTGTCCTTGCTTGGTTTATCGAAAAACGCAACATTTAACAAAATGCGAGCCTCGGAACATCGTAGAAATTTCTTTTCAAAAATATTTTGAAAGAGAGGGTTTTAAAGTCTAAAAACCATTCAAAATAGTTTTAATCCAAAAATGGGGTGTGAGGTTAGGATTTGACTCTCCTCTTGCCGAAGAAATCGAACCTTTGCACTACACAACTTTCACCACCAAGTAAATAATCAGTATCGCCCAAGTCTTAAGGACGGTAAAAAATGTGGTGTCTACAGTTGCCTCTCTTTGACAGAACTCGGAAGTCATGAAATGACGGGAGTGAATGTCAAAGCCCAGAGACGACTCTTTTTTGACAAGGCCGAAGACTTAGACAAATAGGCAAGATAACAAAGAGATGCACCCGCAGGTAGGGGCAAGATGCAAATGACATGCACAATGCCAAAGCATAACTTACGATTATGCAAAGAGGACTGTAATGAAACATCTAGATGCAAATGTTATGCAAAGAAGTGCTACAGCAAACTCGTACACAAGCAAATAAGTAAACACGCCACGCGTGGGAATTATAGGCCAATCTACATTTCATGCAGAAAGGATGTAAGAAAATTATGCAATCTTAGCAAACATGTGTGATAGATACACAAAGGGTGAACGAAGTGATAGATGCACAAAGTGAGCATAGTGTGATAGATACGTAGAGTGAACGTATGATAGATGCACAAAGTGAGCATAGTGTGATAGATACATAGAGTGAACGTGTGATAGATGCACAAAGGTGAACACAAAGTGTGATAGATGCACTAAGTAAACAAGTATGATAGATACACTAAAGGTGAACACGAAGTGTGATAGATGCACTAAGTGAACAAAGTATGATAGATACACTAAAGGTGAACATGAAGTGTGATAGATGCACTAAGTGAACAAAGTATGATAGATACACTAAAGTAAATGAAGTGTGATGGATACACTAAAGCAAATGAAGTGTGACGGATAAACTAAGGTAAATGAAGTGTGATGGATACACTAAGGCAAATGAAGTGTGATGGATACACTAAGGTAAATGAAGTGTGATCACTAAGGTAAATGAAGTGTGATGGATACACTAAGGTAAATGAAGTGTGATGGATACACTAAAGCAAATGATCTTAAACGAAACTTCTTTGAATGAACTGCACATCCAATATCGCCTGGTTGCGCCAGTTTCAAATGAACCGTACATACAATATCGTGCATGAATGAGAAAGAAACTTGATAGGTACAACGCAATACAATGCATGATGCTAAAGGAATGTAATAAACAAACATAGCGGTGCTCTAGAAAGCACCTCACGGGGTGAGTGGCGATAAACCACTCTACTCTGACGGGGATCTCCCATTGCGTTCTTTGAGCTTTTACCTTGCGTTCTTCGAACTCTTTCTTTCAACTCACAGTATAAAGGTTCTGATATGCTGACAAGGGGTAACCTCTGTATGTAAAAGCCACGGATGCCACTTTTCTTCCCGACCATATTCACAACTTTCCCTATTCTCTAACGGGGTGACAGACTAGGTTGGTTCAGTATCCAGAATTGAGGCACGCACACGCTATCTCAACCTATGGGGCTTCCTTACAGATTTCAAGCCGGGGATACACCCCTGGGTATTTAAACCAGACTTTAGTCTCGGAAATCCCAAACCTTTGCGTTCTAGGCAACAGCCATTCGAACTCTAGTTTCCACCGTCGCAATTGGTCTCCTAGGAACTCATTGCAAACATGGCCAAGATGCCCCTGGCAGGGAATGATACTCAGGGAGAGCACTTCTAATCGCCATTCTGGCTTTGAAACATGCTTGAGCTTGGAGTAGAGGCACACTCATACTTCGGAGCATTGACCAGATCTGAAGAGGTACATCCAGAATACAATCTCGGATTTTTTTTGAAGTCGAAACGAACTTAGATGCCCGACGTTTTTCCTCTTTTCTTTTGCTTTGCAGTCTGGAACCTATATAGCTTTAGGTAGGCCTTGATTCTACCATTCTCACATAACCTAGGTTGAACCCTACAGTTTTATGAAAGAACAAATCCTGTTTTGCACAAATGTGGAGAATGGCACAGCACTCTGAACACAAAACAATTTGAAATTGAGAAATGAGTTCTTGACCGGGTATTGAGCCTACGATTGAACACAGCGCACCACAACTCAACAAAGGAAAACAAAAGGTAAACAACTTAAACACATCTATTAACACTCGAAACGACTTAAAAGAAGAATCGAGGCAAACAAAACAACAACACAACATAAGACTCATATGTGCACAGGGAGCCTGTTTCTCCGGGTATTGTTTCCCACCCTTTCTCATTTGTGATTCTCACATCACTCAGTCCTCAGGCTCTGTTTTTCTGAAAAAGCTCTTTTCTCACTTTTTCTCTCAATGCACATCTCTATATTCTTTAATCTCTCATTTTTTTATCCCTCCCCTGGGTGGTTGATGGATAAACAAGAAGTTGTGGGCTTTTGCCCCTAGCATTCTGCTAGATTCTTATTTTTCTGCTCACAATAGTGAACTTCCCCCACAGAGGGGTTGCGCTACAACTGGGTGTGTAGCCAATCTACAACTGACATCGGTTGACGATGCTCTGTTGGGGAGTTTGGGCGTGATCAGATGTGTCCAGACGAGGGAGTGAAATATCTAGATCCATTCCAGTTCATGCTTTGCACTTGGCTTGATACCATGTTGCTTGGAGGATGAGATAGCTTTCGGCATTTTGCTGTTAGCTTCAGTTGTGCCATTTTCTGGCAGGTAGAGTGCCCTTTCTGGCAAGTAGAGAGCCCTTTCTGGCAAGTGTGGTGACAATGGGAAAAAGACATAACACTTGACTTAACTGTGCCCTTAGTTCATCATTTTGACCATTTTTTGTTTTGGCCTTCTACTAAAACAATTTTGATCAATATAAGAGTTTGATTAATATGCTTGTTCAATTTTTGATTTGAAATCATGTTAGTCAGGCTATGAGCACTGAAAATTTTCCTTTTTCGGGTCCAAAAAAAGGTCCAGTTTTGGAAAAATAGAATAATTTTCGAGAAAATTAGTCAACCTCAATAAAAATTCTCAAAAACTATTTTTGCAAATGGCCATTGCTCAACGAGCACAGAACCTACTCTTGAGATGTACAACCTCAGATCCATAACAATGGAAAATTGCCCCTTGTCTGAATGGCACCGCAGTGCACTGTATGACAACAGAAAGTTGCCCCTTTTTTGAATAGCACCACAGCACACCGTAATCAGTCCTCAGAGTGACGATCACAACCGAAACTCTCGAATACAGAGAAGACAAAGATGACCCGTTCAATCTCATGGACACAATCAATTTGGAAGTGTTTATGGCTGGACTTCAGAATGAAGTTGCCTACGTATCCCAAACATGGGAATCAAGTCTTACGTAGTTCGGGTTAAGGTACACTCGGGGTATTAACCTCTCCTTTTGCGCTCTAACTTTTGCCAAGGACGCCCTTCCAGGTTTTCAACCTTGCGAGCTTTGTTTTTCTTTTCTTTTCATTTCTTTGTTCATTTTCTTCATCTTTTCTTTTTATTTTTCTATTTTCTTTTCATCTTTTTTTCTTTTCTTTTTCTTTGCTCTAACTTTTGCATGGGTCGCCCTTCCGGATTTTCGGTCCAGTGAGCCTCTCAAGGGTAAAAGTGTAGCTTTGTCCATGTCAAATGGTTTTAGGATCTCGAGCCCATCTGAATCCAAGAGAATGGCTGCTATTTACTGATGATGTTGGAGTCCATCCTATGGGGGTTGAATTTGCCCTTGGTATTGTGGATAGGAACTTGGTTGTCCTTTAGTAGTACTTTCTTCTTTCCTCCCTTTTGGGATTTGGCATTCTTGTCGATCTTCATTGATTTGCAGAATGATCCATCTTCGACAATTCGAGCACATCAGACATTTTTGCCCCTAGTTCGAGGGGTGCTCCTGATCCAACTTTACAAGCTTTCTTTTGATCATATCTGATATTCTCGCCCTTGATTCATGGGCTGCTTCTGATCCGGCCACACAGGCCTTACATTGTAGTTGACGGTTGACCATTCTAAATCCAAGTTCAAGGTTTGAAAGCAAAGGAGTTGAGTCTCGAGGCTGAGAGCGATCCTAGGCTGCACAATCTCAAGAGCGATTCCACACAGGTCTTCACAAGACCGCGCAAAACATTTTTTGAAATCTTTTAAGAAAGCGACTAATTGCTCGTGCTGAAGACAGTGTAGAACCAATCCGGACCAAGCCAGGATCCTTCTCGATACTCATGTTAACAAACATGATCTCATTCATTAAGGGCTTAGCATGCATTTCTTTCTCTCAATTGATCAAGTTTTGCATAACCCGAGGAATTCCTCCCTCTTTGTTTTCACCATAGTGTTTAAAAAAAGTTTTGAAAAAACTTAGGTCAATGCAATGATTTAAAGGCGCAGAAAAGCAGGTGAAAAGCGTTGCCGTCTCATTCAAACTTCTAGCACAATTGGCGCAAGGCAGAAGCAAACACAAAAGTGTGAAAATTACTGCTGTTTTATTCAGATCTGTTGGCACAACTGGCTCCAAGGCAGAAACAAACTCAAAAGAAAGCAAAACGACAAAAACAAAACAAAATAGTGATGTCCGAGGTAACACCCCCGAAATCACCCGACTCAAATAGGTTTGGTTCGATACAACAAGACAGACCCGACTGACATAGTACAAAAAGACTGACTATATACAAGACAACAAAACTGACTGAATACCCAAGTCAAAAAGTACAAAAACTAGCATTCGTAAATGCTCAAAACAGTGCATGCCATACGCCACATCTGGAGTAAACTGAGCGCTGCCCGCAGGTGGTTCATCCCCTGATTACATACTCGTACTATCCCCCAAGTTCACTGATCCAGTGGCGATAGACTTTGCTGAGCTGGTGCGACGATGACCTTGTTGTCAAACAGATCTTGTACATCATGGCGAAGACAAAAGCAACTGTCAGTGTCATGATCGGTTTGTTGATGGTAGGCACAGTATTTAGTCTGGTCATGCTTTGGAGGGATAGGATCGGGTAGAGGCCGTTGTTCCAATGGTTTCAGATGTCCTTTCCGGAGTAAGACCTCTAGAGCCTTTGACAAAGGCATATAAAGTGGGGTAAAAACCGTCTTGACTCGAGGCGGATATTTGGTTTTTTGTAAGCTACTTCCGGACGCACCGGTGAATGGGGTAGCTATTTTTGATGTGGTGGTGGTGACCATGCCCACTTCAGAAGATCTTGCAGCTGCATCACCACTGGTGGTCGTATTCGAACTGCGGGAAAACGCCCTCCTGGGCTGCTCCTTCTCCTGGTCAATGAGGCCCTACTTCATAGCGTCCTCGATCTGTATCCCAAGCTCATGCAAGTCGGCAAAGGTACGGAGGGGTAAGACTATCATTTTTTGCATCAATCTGGGTTGGAGGTTGCGCACAACCATCCTTATCTGGTCTTTGTCGGAAGGCCTTGTAGTCACTATCGAGGCCTTTGCTCTCCATCTAGTCACAAACTCTGAAAAACCCTCATTTGGCTCTTGGCGGGTGACTTCTAGATCACGAGTTGTGACTTCGATCTGTGTTATAGGAGTATTGAGCAATGAAGGCCTCAGCCATCTCTTCCCAATTCTGTTTCACAGAGTTCTCCAATTTCGCATACCAGATTACGGCTATCCTAGACATGGTTCGACCGAATAGTGACAGCTTCTGGGCTGTGGTCAAGCCGATTGGCCTCAGGACATCAGAAAACAGGTGGAGGTGCACCATTGGGTCTCTAGAGCCATCGAAGCGGTTGATATGTGGCATCTTGAACCGGTCCGGCAGAGTCACGGCCGAATCGGTGTATCCATCATCTATGTCTAGAATGGATTTTACGCTTTGAGCCTTCTTGAAAAGCTTTTCTAGCTTGCTCACTTTTAGCGCTGTTGGATCCATCTCGAACTCAAACAGTGAATCCACTAGATTGGTGGGCGCTTTGGATAGCTGGGGTAGGATTGGGGGCGGAGTTCGCCCCGTTGGAATGTCCGTATTTTCCTGGACATTTGCAGTCTCCCCGAGTATTGGAACTCTAGGTGGGGGAGGAGGTGGGTATGAAGCAGATGCTTCGGTGTGCTGTGGTTGTTGCTGTTGCTGAAGTCTAGCAATCATTTCTGCCTGTTGGGCCATAACCTCGGCCTGGCATGCGGTAAACTCTGCTTGACGAGTAGCATCCTGCTGCATGGCTTGCATACTCTCCTGGAGCTGACGCATCATATCCTCCATAGATGCCATATTGTGCTGATCTAACTGAACAACCGGTATATCTCCCTGAGGTAAAAGCAGATATCTCAACCCAACTGCGCACAGGTGAGATAGATAATGACCGCTGATCTGAGGACTGTTGAACTGGTGATCTGTGCCTGACTGCCCTTTCTTTGCCTTACCACTGGCGAAGGAAACACTGGTTGCCCTTGAACTAAATCTCTGACCTGACAAAGTCTATCAACACAAGTCCAATGTACCCGGGGGATATTGGAGCCTGTGGAAGCTATAGTTCCACGACTACCTTGCAAAAGAGAAAATCGACAGCATCTCAGCCTCATTTCACTGGAATAGATATGAGCATAGCTAAATGAATGCACTCTCTACTGAATTCTGCCCAAAATTCTGCCTGTAAACTGATTCCCCCAAAATATTAATGCCCGCAGGCCTGATACCCAGACTTGCAAACTGATATGTGCATTCCCGTAGAGACACATTCTAAAAGCACATAGCAAGCAAATGAGAGCCAAAACACCCCTATGTTGGGGTAGGGTTTCCCTGTTCTATTTTGTCAGGAGCTAGGGTTTCACTACGCACATAGCGGTTTCAAACAACCTATAATCGAGTAAGCAATCTGTCCTAGTTTGGAATAGTCACTATGGATTCCGATATGCACTAGGTCGAATGGTCAAAAAGGGTGCCTTGGTAAAACTCGAGGTTTGTGTTCCTGTCGTGGCAGAGCCCGCAACCGGTCAGCCTTATGGCACGCTTGTCAAAGCGGGCCTCCGGCAAACCGTTCAGGAATTGCATACGGCAAGCACGGTGTCCTAGGCGCACCAATGCACATGCAATGCAAAGAAACACATAAGTGTAAACAAAACAAGATATCATGAGTTCGAGTCAAGTTCTCTAAATCCCCAGCAGAGTGCCAGAAACTGTAGACGCGCCCGAACGTCCCGGGCTCCGCGCGCGAATATCGGCGCGAAATCCCGTTTTGTTCATTTGGGCTTACTACAGTTCGGACTCAATGTCACAGTTCTGAATCTGATCTCGCAAAGTGCAATGCAAAACCGATAAATCACCAAAGAGTCCAAATCCGGCAAATCGTTTTGGAAAACTGATTTTTGTGAAGAAGTGCCAAACATGGACTGCTTTGCCAGATACAGAGTCGCCACCTAAATATTTTGTTTTGAGGGAATTTAGGAAGCCCTGACTTGTGCCTAAGGCCACATGTCCGTCATCACCAAAGTTGCCTCGGCTCGGGAACTTGGGTACGAGAGGGGAATGTCATGCAATGAGCACCCCTGCTCACTCGATCAAAGATCGGCCTGTACTAAGCATGATATCTTATTTTTGAAAACACATGTGCTCTTATTCCGATTAATTAGCTAATCTTACTATGTGATGCGTACAACATACAAGTATAGACTAGATCGCCTAATTTGGAACAAATCATTGCATATTCGTTTGTTTGAAAATGGTTTGAAGTTTGCTACTTGCAAGTAGGCTAAATCAGGGATTTCAATGAATTGTTCCAATTCAAGCAATCCAACCTTCACCCACAGGCATTCAGGCAGTTATAGCAAATAAGCAATTAGCCTCATGGCAAGCATGGTATCATGGCAACATTAACACACATGCAGTATGCTAAAGCATAAACACTCACAGTGTACTCCGAGCCAAAACAAAGAACTAGTTAGAAATCATGCATGATCCTAGTTCATGTTTAAAATGGCTAATGTAACACATACAAAATGCAACTAGAAATAAGCTCGGCTATTCTAAAATGCCATGTGAAATGCAATTTGATAATCATGTATTCAAATCGGAATTAAAATACAATGCAGTTTGTATGATGCGCTGAGCTTGGTGCATGCAAGATAGATGAATGGATGCACGCATGCAAAGCATAAGGATGCTAATTGAAAATGACCTAAAACTAACCATCGAAAGCAGGTAAGTAAAAGGGAGAAAGAAATGGGGGTTGGAAGACATTCACACACTCAAGCACACTTATTACAAAATTCGCCCTCTCGACGGAGTGTCCGAATGATTACACTAAGTTAATCTAAGCTAAGCTAAGTAATTAATCTAATTAAGTTAATTAGACTAATTGTTACGCAGCCAAATTGAATAACTTGCTACAACTAATTATCACATCACTTTAACTAATTAACAAATTAATTAAGTTACAAACAACAAATGCTAACTAACAAGTAAACATTTAAAATAAGCTGCTCCAGCTCTGTTTGAAGAAGGAAAGGATGCATGCTCGCACTCGGTTTCTCGCCTCGAAACACCTTCCTGTTGCTCTCTTGAGGCTCTGCTTGCAGAGTGTCCTCAAGAACTAGCTGCTGGATCTTACCAAAACAGTGTTGAGGAGTACACCAGTGGCCTGTTGGCCATGAAGAGCTACTGGCGACCACCTTGCCGGCCAAGAATGCACACTGCTAGCCACAAATGAAGAGCTGTCGGCCAACAACAAGAGGGTGCCGGCCATTAGCGTGCTGTGACACCAAGCTGCAGCAAAGCATAAAATAGAGAAAAGTGAGGGTCTCCCAAGGGTATGTACGCACTATGCCACTCCATATCACCTCAAAACATCAAGGGAGAGGCATAATCAGATCCAAGACCATCAATCACGTATCTCGATGCATGATGGCCAAAGATCCAACTTGTGCAAATTTCAATAAATGCATGACAAATAAGACACGAAGACCATCTCCTTATCATGAGGAATCAAAGGAAATGGAAACTAAGGGAGATTGGCTCATTTCATCACTTCAAAAATGAAATGAACCAATCTTCCTCGCGTTCAATACGACATCCGATTGAACGCAATGCAAAACATGCAAACAACATGACATGCAAACAACATGCTAATCTTGGTGTGAAATGCGCTATTCTAACATGCAAGCATGATGCAATATAACAACATGGAACAATATGCAATGGAAGTAGTATGCAACAACATGCAATGTACCAAGTATGCAACAAGCATGCGATAACATGCAAGACAAGCATGCAACAATATGCA
The DNA here is from genome assembly GCA_030407325.1 of Camellia japonica. Classification (NCBI taxonomy): domain Eukaryota; kingdom Viridiplantae; phylum Streptophyta; class Magnoliopsida; order Ericales; family Theaceae; genus Camellia; species Camellia japonica. The sequence goes on along the minus strand of JAPPVO010000024.1, from coordinate 117,270,943 downwards.
AAGACAAGCATGCAACAACATGCAAAATGGACTTAAACTAAAATGGACAGACCTCAATCATGCCCAAATCAGTGGCCAAGCATGCAAAGATAGAAGCTCAAAGGACTATACAAACATGCATGCATGTTAGCCCAAGCTTAAGGCACAAAACACAACTCTCTAAAGGCATTGAAAGAGTGAAACAAGTGGGAATATGGCAACGCTACACGCTTTGAAATGAAGTATTAAATGATGCCAAATCATCTAAATAGCTCAAAGATAGCATGCATGAGTCATTAAAACACAAAGCTAGCAAGGCCAATTGCACTACAGCTATACAAACCATGAAGCATATGGCTAAGGCAACCCAAAACAGTCCTAGAACATGTTAAAATGAGTCTAAAACATGCATGGATGGAAGCCTAAACATGCTAGCATGAAGGGCATAAGGCATGATGCATACAAGGCAAATATGATGCCAAATCATCTAAATAGCTCAAAGATAGCATGCATGAGTCATTAAAACACAAAGCTAGCAAGGCCAATTGCACTACAACTATACAAACCATGAAGCATATGGCTAAGGCAACCCAAAACAGTCCTAGAACATGTTAAAATTAGTCTAAAACATGCATGGATGGAAGCCTAAACATGCTAGCATGAAGGGCATAAGACATGATGCATACAAGGCAAATATGATGGATTACACTACACCTATTAAGACCAAGCATGGGATGACTTAACCAACAAAAATTAGAGTTATATCATGGCATAATAACCGCAAAAACACTTTGAAATGATAGCTTGCAAGCTTAGGTATGAAGGCATACGCAATGATCCTTGTCAAGGCATAAAGGGGCAAACCCTCCAACGTATTGAATGAGTGAAAGATACAAGTGCATGGCCATGAAAAATGGACTGAAATCACAATACAAATGATGCCAAATCATTGAAATAGGCCAAGCAATGCATGCTAGTGGACTTGATACACAAAGCTAACAAGCTAGAATGTACTATAGCTATACAAAGCGAGGCATGCATGGCCAAAACAACCTAAATAAGAGCTAAAGCATGTTAAAACGTGGACAAAAGCTTCATGAAGTTAAGCCAAAAACATGCTAGAATGACATGTCAAAGCATGATGCATGTTAGGCTATTTCATGGAAATGCACTACAAGTGCATGGAGCATGCAAGGAGCTATTAAACCAAACCCTAAAAGAGATATGACATGGTAAAAAAAAACCAAGAACATGCTGAAATGGACTCAAATCAAGCTAGAACGACATGCTACTTCATGAAGCACACAACACTAGTTTGTGTGATTTACACTACAAGTGTATAAACCATGCAAGGAGTGAGTCCACCAATCAAAATCATGGTTATAACATGTCAAAATAACACCAAAAACATGCTTGAACTAAGCTAATTCAAACCACAAAAGCATGCTACTTTGTAAGGCTAACAAGGTTAGCAAAGAGGATTTACACTACAAGTGCAATAAGCATGCAAGAGGTGACCGAGACAGCCAAAAACAGAGTTATGGAAGGTCTGATAAGTCACAAAAATGAGCCTAAACAAAGCCATAAAGAAGTAAAAACACATGCTCATTTGGTTGGCCACCAACACTAGCAAGCAAGACAAGAGGAGAGGGGACCACCCTCTCCTATTTGGGCCCTCAAAATAGGGTTTTTACCACTGAAAATCCTTTGGATTTTAGTGGTTCTAAGGCCAAAAGGAAGTTTTTGAAAATTTTGAAAGTTAGCTCACAAGGCCTTACAAGCCAAGGAGAAAAAGGGAGGACAACGCTTTAGCCAACCAAGGCACAAACCAAGACTTTTAGGACTAAAAAAAAGAGGAAAAATAGAGGTTTTTGTAGTTCAACACTAACCCAAAAATAGCCTCAAAACAACGGAAAAAGGGTGGTGAAGCAAGTGTGCAAAACAAATACAAAAGAAGAGAGGTGCTTACCCTTGTAGCACAGCAGCAAAATGGCCTCTTTGCTGGCTCAAATGACCTTCCAACAGTCCAAAAATGAGCTCCAAGGGACCTTAGTCCACTGATATGCAACTTTGATGAAGGAAGTGTATGCAAACAAGAAGTATCTCTCAACTTCTATGCATTTTTATGCACAAAAGGGGCAAGAGAGAGGCTTAAGAGAGAGAGCCAGAGATTTTGCTCTGGAAATTGTAGAGAGAGAGGGAGTTTTAGTGAGAGAAGCTCTCAAACTTGCTTAAGAAGTTCTAACCCTTGAATATGAGATACAAGGCTTCATTATATAGCAAAATACAAGCTTTCCACCGAAAAATCTCATGAGAGACAGCTGGAGCAAGCTGGAGCAAAATATCTGGAAAAAACTAATATTTTCATCAATGGCTGGCACCTTTCCAATTGTTGGCTGGCAGCACACTATTGTTGGCCGGCAGGGGTTACTCTTGGACAGCATTGGCCATTCATGGCCGGCACACTCCCATAGAGGCCGGCAGCAAAAATCAGTCCTAGTCTTCGACTTGAAGCACGCCTAACTCCTTCATCTGGATGCCTTTTCAAGTCATTCTTGTATGCAAATTGAAGCCCCGGAAGTAAGCTTTCCAATGGGGAATTCTTGCATCAAAATTCCAACCGTGCTAAGAGATATACCTCTTTTAGTGAAGCATGCTCAGTTTCGATCCAACCGAATTGATGCCTAACTTCCAACAACCATATCTCTCCCATCCAGACTCGGCTTGAGGAGATTCTTGAGTGAAAAATGAAGCCCCGGAAATCTTCTTTTCAACGGGGGTGGCCTCATAGCTGAAATCCAAATGTACAAATGAATAGGCCTAATTCAGCAAGCGTTGTTCGACTCTCTCTTAACGATTCATGCCCAACTCCTTCCTCAACTGGGTTTCTTCCCTCTTCTCTTCTTTTCTTCAACTCCAAACCCCTAAGTAAGGTGTTTTGAAAGATTTTTCAAGGATTTCATCTCTCTTTTATTCATTTCCACTTTGTCCTTGCTCGGTTTATCGAAAAACGCAACATTTGACAAAATGCGAGCCTCGGAACATCGTAGAAATTTCTTTTCAAAAATATTTTGAAAGAGAGGGTTTTAAAATCTAAAAACCATTCAAAATAGTTTTAATCCAAAAATGGGGTGTGAGGTTAGGATTTGACTCTCTTGCCAAAGAAATCGAACCTTTGCACGGCATAACTTTCACCACCAAGTAAATAATCAGTACTGCCCAAGTCTTAAGGATGGTCAAAAATAGGTTGTCTACAAGGTGGTGAGGCGAGAGCTCTTGTTGTGCGGGAGGCAGTTAGAGTGACCCGGGCGACTAGGGAGACCAGGGCCCATGGTAGAGGTGCTTCCCAGGCGAGGCAGAGGACCGGCTGGCCAGTGCTTTCCATCGCACTAACATGTTGGCGGCACACCGGGGATGCTTATCAGGTCCTAATTGAGCCTGCAGCGGCTAGGCATGAGCTTGTCAGGGTTTGAGGACCGACTCAGGTATGGACCACACTTTATAATTTACATCCCAAATTTCATCTTAGATATGTTTATTATGTATACTGATCATCCAGAATGCCTTTATAGGCATTAATAGAGTACACATGAGGCGCCCTTAAGCTGATAGCCTCTCTGATGGGGATGGTATAGAGGAGGGAGACATTGCTCGGCCTCCTCGGTAGCCTGGTAAGTTCTTCAATTTACACTCTAAGCATCAAATTTCCATTGACACTGACACTGACATTTCAACTGAAAACTTCCCAAACTACACTAATACACTGCATCAGACACCCTACACTTACACACTGTATTCATACACTATATCTGACTTCTGTATACACTCATTCCGTATACCATGCTTGCATTTGATACATACTCAGATTAATATGATGACAATTATCTTTTAGATCCCACCCATACCGAGTGCATCAGTGGCAGTTGCAGCACCAGTACGAGCAGTACCTCCTCCAGCAGCAGGGAGGAGAGAGAGGGGTAGAGACAGGGGTTCCTGAGGCTAGAGGAGCACTTTAGAGCCCATTCTGAGCGATGATGACACTGAGACGAGTGACTCTAAGGAGGAAGTGAGTACGGATTTTGAGTCATCTGAGAGTGGGGATGATGATGCCGGCTCTGGTTCCAAGAGCGGAGGTATTGATGCCGAGACAGGTTTAGAGGCAGAGAGCGGAGATGCTAATGGCTTTGGTTCAAAGGCTGACTCTGGTAGCAGTGCTTCTGACAGTGGCGTAGACAGAAGACAGTGCCCCTGAGTCTTCTCCTCCAAGGAAGAGGACGAAGAGGGCCTTTCGAGCCTGAGGTGACTGGCACTAATTTTTTGTATTTTGCATAGTTTCTTTTTGTTAGTGACATCGGACAGGTTTTATTTTGCTCTAAAACTTGTACTCCACTTTTGTAAAAAACCATAATCAGAATAAAATCTATTAGTTTTTATGAAAAGTGTGATCATTTTTGCATCATGAGCACCATACATGCATGAAATGGATATGGAATTGAAACCGCCAAGAGTACTCTTGATTGAAACAAAATACTTAATTGGGTAATGAACCAACCAACAACCAAAATACAAAATGCAATATACAACTCGATAAACAACATAATAATAACTCGATAGACAAAGCAACTTAAATACAAATCAACCAACTTGCTAAAACCAAAAAGACTCAAAATGAGACCTTAAAAGAAACAAAGATCAAAACAAAACACACACTTCCAGCATTGGTCAACACATAGGTGGATGACAAGCCTAAAATGGGACTGTTGGCCAGAGGTGGAGGTTGTCGGCCATCATCAATGGCCGGTCGGCCACCAGTGTAAGGAACCTCCAGAATGTTGACAGTTGGCTTCCACTTAGTGCCTTATCTTCTACAAATGCGTCAGCTTCGTCATTTCTTCTCCAAAACTCATTCTAGCTGCTGTTTTTTGCCACAAGTGGAGCCATTTCTTTCCCAAAACCTCGCGGACTGGATTGCAACTTTGGACGGCTCAGAAAAGGTGAATTTCTAGGGTTTCAGCATAAATGCACTTTTTCAATTAAGTCAGACTCCACTTTGTTTTCCGTTCCTTCATGCCGTGACTAGATGTTGGAACTCGATTACACACGTCTTCAGTTTTGGGGGACGTGCCCGACAATTAAAGAATTTCAGGCACTAATGGAATCCCAACGGGATGAGGAAATCATGCCTCAGTCTTGTTTTGGTCACACCTAAGCTTTGGGATAGATGTGTGGGCTTACTATGCACGAGGCTCGATCTTTGGCCCACAACAAGGAGCTAGACATTCCTAGCTTGATTCGTCGATTTTTCAACGCCGGTGACCGCAGCGACTGTTTTTGGCAGGGTTTTCGGCAGCATGCCTTTTGTTTAGGTATGCTAGCTCATTTCCTTCTTGCTCCTGGTTTCGGTGGGTCCATCGTTCACTTGATCGAAGTAGCGCAAGGCCTGAAAGAAGGTAAGAGTTGCATTGGTATGGCATTGGTTGAGACTTTGATGGGCTTAGATGCCTTTCATCGACGGGAGACTACCAGATTTGCGAGAAGTCCACTACTTCTTCAGGTAATGTTTCCCACCCTTTCTAATATGTGTTTCTTACATCTCTCGGCACTTATACTCTATTTTTCTCTCAAAGCCCTTTTCTCACTTTTCTCTCAATATACATCTCTCTATTCTTTAATCTCTCTTTTCTTTCATCCCTTCCCAGGTGCGGCTTATGGATAAGCTGAAGGTAGTGGATTCTTGCCTTGAGTACTCAGATCAAGGCTACTTCTTCCGCCACCGATTAGTGGATTTCCTGAATGAGGGGTGGTTGTGCAAATGGATGTGCAACAGGTCTGGTGCTGACATAGCCTAGCATTGCCTCTGGCTTAATCTGATCAAGATGAGCTACAACATGGCTCGGCAACCTGGGATACAGCTGATCGGCGTCACACACTTTGTGTTCTACTTCCCATTCCGGTTCAGACGTCAGTTTGGGCACGATCAGATTTGCCCAAAGGAGGGGGTAGAGTACCCAGTTTCATTCCCCATCCAAGGTTCACACTTGGCAAGGTACCTCACTGCTTGGAGGACAAGAGAGCTTTTGGCCCCTGCCCCTAGTTTTAGTTGCGTCTTCTCTGGCAAATGCTTAGCCTAGCTCTAGGATGAAGCACAAATCGGGCCCACTTTGGCATTAGAAGCTTCGACAAACACGAGCGGGGGATGCAGGAGCACCTGACTCATCTATGCCTCTAGTTTATTTCTTTGATCTTACTTTTCAAGTTTTTTGAATGTAATAAAAACAACTTTGATTTGTATTGAGAGTTGGAGAACTTTGCATTAAAATCAATGAAATTAAAGTTGTGAGCACTGAAAATTTTCCTTTTGGTCAAAAAATGGTCTAAGTTGTAAAAGGTAAAATTTGAACAAAAATCAATTTTTATCAAACTTTTCAAAACCATTTTCGAAAAAGATCACCATCTGACACGCACAGAATCATTCCTCGAGATGTATAACCCTGAATCCAAAGATCACGAATTACCCATTGACTGAATAACACCTCTCAGCATCGTAACGAACTCTTCTCTCAGAATAAAGATCACAACTGAACCCTTAGGTAAAGAACAGACGAAGATGACCTGATCAGACATATAGACAGGACAGTTGAGTGGGCGGTGTTTACGGCCGAACTTCAGGATGAAGTTGCCTACGTATCCCGAAGATGAGAATCAGGCCTTACATAGTTCGGTTTGGGTTCACTCGAGTATTAACACTCTCCTTTTGCGCTCTAACTTTTGCCAAGGCTGCCCTTTAGGGTTTTCAACCTTGCGTGCTCAGTTTTTTTTTATTTTTAATTTTTCATGCTCTAACTTTTGCCTAGGTCGCCCTTTCGGGTTTTCGGTCTAGTGAGTCTCTCAGGGGTAATATTTCTTCAACTTGTCCATGTTGATCGGTTGGGAAAATTCTAGGCTATCCAGGTCCGTGAGAATAATAGCTCCACCCAACTAGATAGTTTTGATGATGTAAGGACCAGTCCAATTGGGTTTGAACTTGCCCCTAGGGTCATGGATGAGAGCTCGGTTGTCTTTCAGCACCAAATCCCCTTCCTTATGATTTCAGTACTTAACCTTCTTGTTAACAGCCCTAGCAATCCTGCGTTGATAACCCCGAACATGGTACAATGCTTTCAGCATTTTCTCGTCAAACAACATCAGTTCTTCGAACCTGCTCTGTTGCCAGGCTGCCTCTGCTATTTGACACTCAGCCATAACTTACAGCGACGGGACTTCTATTTCGATTGGCAGAACAGCTTCCATCCCATAGACAAGAGAGTAAGGAGTTTCTCCTGTAGACATCCGGATTGAAGTTCTATAATCCTAAAGTGCGAATGGCAATTTGTCTGGCCAGTCCTTGTAGGTCTCAACCATCTTCTGTAGAATATGCTTGATGTTCTTGTTGGTGGCCTCAACAGCTCTATTAGTTTGCGGCCGGTATGTAGATGACTTATGGAAAGCCACATTGTATTTCTCCAACAAGTCTATCACTTCTTTCTTGAAGTGGGAGCCATTATCTGAGATGATCTCATTTAGGACTCCATATCAGCAAATGATGTTATTTCGAATGAACTTAGCCACATGCGTTGTTTTCAACACTACGTAGGACTGAGTTTCCACCCACTTTGTAAAGTAGTCAATTGCCACTAGAATGTATTCATGCCCATTCGACCCTTTTGGTATGACTGCACTGATAACGTTAATTCCCTAGATGAGAAAGACCATGGTAAAGTCATGTTGTACGGCTTCGACGGCGGGATATTCATGCGATTAGCATGAATTTGGCATTTGTGGCATCGCTGAACAAAACTAATACAATCCTCCTCCATGGTAGACCAGTAGTAACCCTTCCTAAGAATCTTCCGGGCTAACATTACTCCGTTTATGTATGCTCAGCACTCTCAACCATGGACAACCTTCATTAGGCGCTTTGATTCCTCTACTTTGACACACAATGTAACGACCCCAAAATGCATATTAGAAATTATCTTTATTTAATTATGGGTTAATGTGCTTTAATTTAATTATATCTGTTTGAATTGAGGAATTATCTGTTGAGTTATGACCTTGAAACTGAAATTGCCGACTTTAAGAGTTCAGAAATCGAAATTGAGTACATGGATATGCTAATGGGAGTTTTTAGAGTTATTTGGGAAAGTTAATTGGAAATTTATTTCATCTGATTCGTTAAGGTGTGTTTGGGTGGTTAACTTTGCATTGAGAATTGAAGGCCTTAGAGGCTTCAGAAACCAGAACGGAGTACATAGCTATGATCAGCATGATTTTTAGAGTCATCTGGGAAGTTTAATTGAATTTTGATTTCGTTCAATTTGTAAGGGTGCATTTGGCTCTCCCTAATTGTGATAAGCTTATGTAATATATATATATATATATATATATATGATATATGAGTTGAACTCATAACTTTTGAGCCCAAAATAGGTAAGGGAGAGGGAGAAAACCGAGAGAGAGGGAGAGAAAAAAAGAGAGAGAAAGCTTCTCTAAGAGAGAGAGAGAGAGAGAGAGAGAGAGAGAGAGAGAGAGCTCAACATTCATGGGATTTGAAGACAAATTGAAGAGATTGAAGAGCAAAGAAGAAGGTCAACCATGAAAGCTTGGGAAAATTGAAAAGAGTAGGGAAAAGAAAAGATTGAACTAAGGTATGGAAATCTATCTTGAATCCTTATGATTAATTCATCAATTTCATGAAATCATAATGCGATTGGGAGATTTGAAACCCATTTGGGTTAGGGTTGTGTGTTACGTATTTAATTGAGTTAAATTTAAGAAATTAGAACTTGGGTCCTTTGATTTTGTTTATGATTGGAGCTCAATCTTATGAATACCATATGAAACAAACTCTAGATTGTCCATAGAACAAGACTTATGCAACGATCAAGTGTGTTTGTGGGTTGTGTTTTGGGGACTTTCAAGATTATGAAAGATGAGTTTTGGGAACTTTCAAGATTATGAAAGATGAAACATTGATCTTGAACTTGAGGCAAAGATTGATTTGTTTGAGATGAAATTACACTTGAATGATGTTAGTTTATCATGTTATGGGGTAATTTTACATGTTTTTGGGTGATTAGAGTTGAAACCAAGCTTAGAAAATGGAAAAAACAAGTGTTAGAGCAAACAAGAATTTTGGACAGTAGATTTTGCCCAGAGCCACACGTGCGGCGGGGCTTCCCGCACCTGTGGCAGTTCACTTCCAGCACCAAAATTGATTCTGAAATAAAAGCACCTTGTCCCGCACATGCGGCTCAATTCCCGCACTTGCGGCCCTATTTCCCGCAGTTGCGGGGCACCTCTGTTTCAGTCCATTTTCAACTAAGCATATCTGTCTCATTCAGACTCCGTTTTAAGTGATTCTTGAGCCTAAATTCAATCCCCGGGAGTCTAGTTTCCAATGGTGTGGTCTCACACCAAAATGCTAGGTACACAAATAGATATGCTTAAGTTAGTGAAGGTTGTTCACTTTCTGTCTACCAGTTCTATACCATTTCTTCTTCTAAACCATTTTCCTTTTGTTTCCTCCTATTTTCTTAGACATGGATTATGACCTATTGAAGACTAATGAGTTTAGAACCAACATAACTAATTGATTAAAGAGCAAAGAAAGGGATCGATTATATTCATATGTTATGTTATGTAGTTGTGGTTGTAGGTCAAGACGAGGACATCGTCCAACTGCTACCAGGAGCCCATCATTGTGAGTAATAGTATAGTAAAGATATTTTTTTCATTATCTATCTTAATTTGTGTATGACATGATTCTCTAAATGTTACATTTTATCTAAATGCACAAGTTTCCAAGAAATGTGAAATGAGTTATGAATAAGAAATGTGAATTGATTATAATATGATATGGTGGGCCCAAGGCTGTTCTGTTTATCTATTTTGCTTATGCTATGGCATGATATGAATTGTTCAGTCTTTAAGACCTAATCACTTTGGTATGGAACAAAGTACTGCTACAGTAAGAGTCACCTCTAGAATTCGTACGAGTCACCTTTGGGGTCCATACATACATGAATTGGGCCCAAGGAGAGGTGGAGACATGTCGATGTTCTATCTACTCCATGATCAGATACAGTGGTATGACATGATACGTTTGGACCTAAGGTCGTTTTGATATGTGATTGGGCTCGAGGTCGTTTTGTTATACATGGACCCGAGGTCGTTCAAAACATATGATATGAACACAAATGTTTTTACATCACTATATGACTCATGTTACGATGTGTTATTTTACATGCATGAATGGATGTCCTATTTTGAAATGTGTTTCTAATCTTTTGTATAAGTGAGCGTACCACATACCACGTAAAATGTTTTGTAATAGCTTCAAATATGTATTCTATTTGAAAAAGCATGGATTATGATATGATAAATGTTCTTTTGAAATTATTTAAGATGGATTTAAGATACGTTTCAAAATTATGAAATATGTCTTCCTAATGTTAAGGATATCATTCATTAACCTCTTTACTTTAATATTACTCACTAGGCGTTAGCTTACCCCTTTATTTTATATATATGTAGGTGAGCCATCGGGGACCAACACTAGAGTTGTATAAAGGTTTGTCTCCCTGTCAAGCTGCCCGAGTTATCCCTCTGTGTCGAGGCTTTAACTTTGTGTTGAAAAATTATGTATCTCATTGAGTCTTATGTATATGTGTGTGAGATTTGTATAAGTTCTGTGATTATATATGTAAATATGGAAAGCGTATTTAAATGCTTAAATTAATCTAAGTCTTCATGTATGCACAAGCTCAATGGGCATTATTTTTATGTTGGTATTTGCTTCCGCTTAAGGCCTCGTATTTGAATAAATATTTGTGGAATTTTGTTTTGAGGCCCAAGTACAAGCTGGTCCTGAACCAAACTTTTAGGGGCAGGTTTGGGTCGTGACACTCAACTTGTGCATTCCCAAATGATCTCTCTTGTACAGTTTACCTCTGTAGATGATAAATTGAACGACCATCTGCCATATTGCCCTTTTGTCTTTGGCATTTGCCCTTGGTGGATAAACTTTCTTTTCCAAGAAGTTCCAGATATCGTAGTACTAAGGGTTTTGATTTTATGTTTAATCTATTGCGGCGATAGTCTCGTAGGTCGGCGTATATCTCTGCTTAATAATGATCGAACGTATTCGAACTCCAAGCGAGATGTCTATCATAGAAGATAGAATTGATAAGGCATCAGCGAACCTATTGTTCTCTCTCAGTAGATGCGTGAAAGTTAGTTTCTCAAACCTAGGAATCAAAACATCCAGGATTTGGTGATAAATCTTCATCTTTTCTTCCTTGACCTTCCAGTCTCCGTTTGCTTGAGACACAACTAGGTTCAAGTCCCTGATGATGTCTAACCTTTTTGCCCCTAGTTCCAGGGCGGTTTCCAAACCAGTGATACACGCCTCATATTCTACTTCGTTGTTGGATACCTTGAACCAGAGTTTGAAGGCTAAAGGTATATGAGAATTGTCGGGTGCTATTAGCAACACACCTATCCCATAACCATATTGATTAGACACTTCGTCAAATTACATTGTCCAAGTCTTTTCATCGACTTGCAGAATAGCTTCATCTGGGAACACGTATTCTACCACTTCATCCCCTTCTATCGGGTGATCTGCTAGGAACTTCGCTATTGCTCTCGCCTTGATCGACTTGCGAGTAACACACTTTAGATCCCTGCCAAGAACTTTGTTATTGCTCACCCCTTGATCGACTTGCGAGTAACATACTTTAGATCAAATTCAAAGAGAAGAAGCAACCAACCGGCTAGCCTACCCGTAAGCGCTGGTTTCTCAAAGAGATATTTGATGGGATCTAATCTCGAAATTAGAATTACGGAGTGAGCTAAAAAATAGTGCCTCAACTTCCTGGTAGCCCCCAGCGGAGTGTAGCGGGTCTCGTAATCCATCATTTTCTTGTTCCAATAATAGATGGCTTTCTCTACTCTATCCTTATATTCCTGAGTAAGCATGTATCCCATTGTTGTGTTCGTTACTGATAGATACAAAATCAAAGGCTTCCCTGGCTCTGGTGGCGATGACACAGGTGGATTTTGAAGGTACTGCTTGATCTGCTCAAAAGCGAATTGACATCGATCATCCCATCAGAATTTCTTTCCTTTCTTCAGGAGACCAAAAAGTGGTTCACAAGTCAAGGTTAATTTAGAAATAATCCGTCTTATGAATTGCACTTTACCCATAAAGCTTCGCACCTCCTATTCAGTCCTCAGTGGTGGCATTTCTAGGATGGCCTTGATTTTGGAAGGATCTACCTCGATGACCCTCTGTGTGATCAAGAAACCCAGCATTTTCCCTATTGTTACACCGAAAGTACACTTCTTTGGATTCAACCTTAGTCTGTATTCTCTGATCCGTTGAAAGAATTTCTTCAAGGCGGTGTAGTGGCCCTTTTTTTCTTTGGATTTGACATTCATGTCGTCCACGTACACCTCGACCTCTTTATGGATCATGTGATACAGAATAGTGGTTGCAACCCTTTGATAAGTAGCTTCGGTATTCTTCAGCCCAAACGGCATCACCTTGTAGCAATAGGTTCCCCACGACGTAGTGAAGGCGGCTTTCTCTCTATCCTCGGGCGCCATCAGAATCTGGTTATACCCAGAAAATCCATCTATGAAGGAGAGCAATGCAGGGCCCGTGGTGAAGTCTACCAACTCATCAATATGTGGCAAGGGAAAATCATCCTTCAGACTAGCCTTATTCAGATCCCTGAATTTGACACATACTCGAATTCTGCCATCCTTCTTTGGGACTAGAACAATGTTGGCCAACCACGTTGGATACTCAGACACAAGCAAGAACCCTGCCTCAATCTGTTTGGTAACTTCTTCCTTAATCTTCAAAGCCCAATCCGGGCGTATTCTTCACAACTTTTGCTTGAAAGATCAGGCCTCAGGGTCAAGAGGGATCCAATGCTGTACAATCTCAGGATCGATTCCATCGTAGGACCACATGAAAACATCTTTGAAATCTTTTAATAAAGTGACTAGGCGCTCGCGCTCCTCCGAAGACAACGTGGACCTAATCTAGACCAGACGTGGATCCTTCTCAGTACCCACATTAAAAGTAATGATTTCATCAACAAGGGGTTTTGCAAACCTCTCCTCCTCTCGATTAATCAAAATTTTCAAAACTAGAGAAATTGCTTCTCTTTGTTTTCATTAAAACTTTGAAAATCCTAATCAATGCAATAAACAAGTGGCACAGAGAAATACTCAGAATCTGCAGCAGCATTCTTATTCATAAAGTTCAGCTCATCCAGCTCTTTAGTTACAACCGACTCAAAAGCAAAAGAAAAAGACAACCTGGACAAGACCTTAGCATTCGTGTTATCATCCCCAAGAATACCGGACTCGAACTCAGAAGAATCAGAATTTGATTCTGACGAAACAGACTCTATGGAATCAAATTCTGGCTCACTACCTGACTCAAAACTACTAGACAGGTAGCCCTCCTCCAATTTCCAAATGAGAGATGGTGCTTCAGATGTATTCAAAATGCTGCTAGAAGGGTTCACACCCAGTTGGTCCCCGATCATGGAGATGGTCAGGTTATCTCCCAAGCTCTCTGAGTCGGCCGGAGGATCTGAAAGGAGACATGCTAGTGTTTCCCCTACTTCAAGTTCGTTATTGTTCGAGTCATTTTCCATGCTCTTCTCAGCTTTAGCAGTTGGTTCAGTCTTTCCCTCTATACCACTGTCTTGCAGCCGGAGGTCGAAAAAGATCTCGAAGCCGGGAACATACTGCTTCTCAGAATTCATCCAAGGCTCAGGAAAGCCACAAAATGGGAAGTTTTCTCTCTCCCGGACAAAATGACCATTCAAGGTTCCCTGGATCGGCCTGTGGACTAGCTAATAGCGCTTCTCGGCTTGCTTGGCTCTAGCTCTGCTCATTATTTCTTCTCTCTTCCTGACCCAATCCTCTTTGGTGGGCGTATAGCCAAGACCAAAGGCATGCGGATTATGTGGCACATTGGCCAATACTGTGATGCCTTTCTGGCCACTTCTTCCCAACCCCATTCCAGGCACATGTTGGAGCTTGTTCATGAAATAGATTGATTGGGTGTTGTAGATGTGCCCAAACGTCCCGGGCTCCGCGCACGAAATGGGCACGAAATCCATTTTGTTCATTGGACTACTACTACAGTTCGGACTCAATGTTACGGTTCTGAATCTGATCTCACAAAGTGCAATGCAAGACCGATAAATCACCAAAGAGTCCAAATCCGGCAAATCATTTTGAAAAACTGATTTTGTAAAGAAGTGCCAAACATGGACTGCTTTGCCAGATACGGAGTCGCCACCTAAATATTTTGTTTTGGGAGAATTTAGGAAACCCTGACTCATGCCTAAGGCCACGTGTCCGTCATCACCAAAGTTGCCTCGTTCAGGAACTTGGATACGAGAGGGGAAGGTCAAGCAATGAGCACCCCCGCTAGCCCGATCAAAGATCGGCCTTTACTAACATGATATCTTGTTTTTGAAAACGCATGTGTTCTTATTCTGGTTATTAAACCTAGAATTACTATGTGATGCGCACAGTATACAAGTATAGACTAGATCGCCTAAGTTGAAACAAAGCATTGCACATTCGTTTATGAAAATGATTTGGAGTTCGCTACTCGCAAGTAGGCTAAAACAGGGATTTGATGAATTGTTCCAATTCAAGCAATCCAACCTTCACCCACAGGCATTCAGGCAGTTAATCACATAAGCAGTTAGCCTCATGGCAAGCATGCTATCATGGCAATCAATAACATACATGCAAGATGCTAAAGCATAAAAGCTTACCTAGTACTCCGAGCCAAAACAATAGCTAGTTAGAAATCATGCATGATCCTAGTTCATGTTAAGATAGCTAATGCAACATATGCAAAATGCAACTAGAAATAGGCTCGGCTATTCTAAGATGTCATGTGAAATGCAACTTGATAATCATGTATTCAAATTGGTATTGAAATTCAATGCAGTTAGTATGTGTAGACACCCCATTTTTGATCGTCCTCAAGGCTTGGATGTCATTGTTTGAACACTTAATGATCATCCATGTTCATGTTCGTTTTGAGTTCCCGGAGGCCTCGGTCACCCGCCTTGCCTCAAGATCTCTCGACTTGTCTGATTTGTGATTGGTTG
Source organism: Camellia japonica (assembly GCA_030407325.1). Classification (NCBI taxonomy): domain Eukaryota; kingdom Viridiplantae; phylum Streptophyta; class Magnoliopsida; order Ericales; family Theaceae; genus Camellia; species Camellia japonica. Next base: position 117,255,764 of record JAPPVO010000024.1, on the reverse strand, counting down.
TGAACCAAACACTTGTGTTTTGCTTTTGAGGGAAGAGGGTGGCTTGTTGGCCATCCCCTCAACCCATCGGCCTTGTTTTATTCCCATCGGCCAAAAGTGTTGGCCGATCGGCACATTATTTGGTCGGCCGGCCCTTGTGTTGGTCGATCGGCCATGTTTTCTAGCCGAACCCTGTTCATCTGCTTTATGTAGATATTTTATACCAGCTGCCACAGTGGCATCCACAATTCCACCCCTCCATACACGTGTATGGAGGGATTTGCCCTTTGCTTAGCTTGCTTAGAAAGCTTTGGAATTGGATTTCTATAAGAGGGGAGGCCCTCCTTCCTTCTCAAAGGGTTCCAAAAATCTGAGATATAAGATATATATCTATCTATCTCTATAGCTCCCTCTCTCTATATATTTGTGTGTATTTGTGCTCAAAAGGTTTTTTTGTTCACACTATTGCACACAAACAGCTAGCAATACACCCATCCTCTTGTTGCTGAGGTACTAGGGAGTTAGTTTCAGAGTTCTTGGAGTGGTTTAAGCTTGGAAAAGTTGTTGGAGTCTTGTTCTTGAGAGTGTTCTTCAAGGGTGAGCATTCTTGCTTTTAATACCCCATTCTTGCTTAAGCTTTTAGCCTTTCTTGCTTATTGTTTTAAGCTTAGCTCTTAACTAGTAAAAGTTTTTTTTTTGATGCTTTAGATCTTTGTTTAAGGTCTCTTTTTGGTTTGGGGTTGTTTCCCCCCTCTTAGGCTTTGTTTGGCTTTGTTTTAGGCCATCCCTTTTGGCCCTTGTTCTTAGCTTTGCATGACCTTTGTACCACTTGAATCTAGAGGATTTTCAGTAGTGGAAAGGTGGTTTTGGAGTCCTAAATAGGAGAGGGTCATCCCCTCTCCTTGTTGTCTTGTATGCTAGTATAAATGGCTTATATTGGTAGCATGTTTGCTTAGCTTGTTTTAGCTCCATTTCAGCAAGTATTTGGTGTTATTTGCCATGTTTTACCTTTGTCTCAAGTTGGTTTAATGGCCTCTTACATGCTTCATATACTTGTCTTGCAATTCCTTCATTTGCCTTAATATGCATCATGTTGTAACATGTTATTCTAGCATGATTTTGGCTCAACTCCATGAAGCTTTTAGCCTTGTTTTAACATGCTAAAGCTCTATTTTGCATTGTTTTGAACATATATGCCATGCTTTGTATAGCTACCATGCAATCTAGCTTGTTAGCCTTAAGTGTCCAAGTCTCTAGCATGCATTACTTGGCTCATTTCAGTGATTTGGCATCACTTGTTATGCTATTTCAGTCCATATAGTATGCTCATATACTTGCACTTATCACTCCTTTAATGCTTTAAAGAGTTGATGTTTTTTGCCTCTTGGATGGATCATTGTGTATGCTTCCATGCTTAGGTCATTTGGATGCCATCTAAGTGGGTTTTTGGCCTTGTTTTACCATGCCATAACTCTGTTTTTCATTGCTTAAATCATGCCATGTTTGGTTTTGATAGGTGTAGTGTAACCCCCCTTTTTGTAGCCTTGCATGCCTCATGCTTTTGGCATTGTGTTCTAGCTTGTATTGGCTAGCTTCAAGCATGTTTTTGGTCTTGTTTGGACCTGCCTTGGGATTGTTTTAGGTCCCCTTGGCCCTTTGGGGCTTGTTTTGCATAGCCATGGTTTGAGCTCCTTGGCTAGCCTTAAGTTTTAGGGCTTCTTGTATGCCTTGTTTGGCTTGTTTGTGTGATTTGGCATCATGCCTAGCATCATTTTAGAGCTTGTAGTATTGTCATACTTGCATGCTTTGTCCTCTTTTAAGTGTCCTTGAAAGTTTCTCTCCTATGCCTAGGTGATAGGCCATCACATGTGCATGTTTGTATGTGTTTTTGTCCATCATTTCTTAGCACTTTGGCCACTGATTTTGAGCATGGCCAAGGTCTATCCATCTTTACTTTAAGTCCATTTTACCATGTTGTCGCATGCTTGTCTCATTTTGTATGTTGTTGCATACTTGTCCACCTTTACATGCCTTGCATGTTTGCAAGTTCATGTTGCATCTTACCATGTTGTTCAAAGTTACTACTTTACATCATGCTTATATGTTTGTCGCGTAATTGGTCCATTACATGTTGTTACATGTTAATTCTACTACACGTTGTTGCATACTTGCTCATCCTAGCATATTATTACATGCTTTGCATGTTTGCATGCTTAGGTTGCATTTCGCATGCTTGGTATGTTTTTTGCATGTTGTTGCATGCTTATTTCATTTTGCATACTTGTTAGATCACATGTTGTCACATGCTCGTTGTTGGTATTGTTGTCACTTACCTATGCCTTGCATCTTTACATGTTTAGGTTGTATGCCTATCGCATATTAGATGCATTGCATGATCTTGTTGCATTATCTTGCTTGCATGCTTAGGTTGCATCGCATCATGTGTGCATTGCCTTGCCTCTTGATCACGCATGATAGAGGTTGGGGCCCCCTTGTGTGTTTTTGTGCATTTCATTCCATATTGAATTGCACACTTGGCTCCTTTGGCCATCATGCATTGAAATGCGTGATTAGTGGTCCGAGGGTCGAGAATTACACTCCTTTGAGTCTTAAACATGATAAGGAGTGTGGTTGTGCAAACATTGTCTTGCAAATGTATTGCCATGCTCTGTCTGTCATCTGTTGCAGTAAAAGAAGCATTCAGCAGGAAGAGATGGCCAATCGACCATATCCAGTGCCGGTCGGCTACAAGTATTTGGCCGAGAGCCTTAGCTTTGGTTAATGACTAGTTTCCCATGGCCGATGGCCTCTCAGCATGCCCACAAGGTGGTTCAGAAGAGTCACAGAAGTTGGCACAATTTTCAGAGGTACAGAGTAGTGTAAACAGAGGCAACATGAAGCATGGCGATGGATTTCCGAGTGAAGCCGTCCGAGCATGCATTCATCCCTCGTCTCGAGGCCATTTCAGTGTTTTAATAACTTAGAATAGTTATTTATTTCAATTTGGTTGTGTAATTAATTAATTAGCTTGTTAGTTAGTTAATTAGATGATTTGTATTATTCTTTTGGTCCCTCTGTCGAGAGGGCGCAATTATGTAATAAGCGTGCGTGTGTGTGATGCATGTCTTCCAACCCCCATTTCTTTCTCCCTTTTACTTACCTACTTTCGGTGGTTAGTTCTAGGGCATGTTTTATTTAGCATACCTTATGCTTGCATGTCTGCACCATTCATCTGTATTGCATGCACCGGACTCGGCGCATCATACTAACTGCATTGTATTTCAATTCCAAGTTGAATACATGCATCGAATTGTCGCATTTCATATGCCATTTTAGAATAGCCGAGCCTATTTCTAGTTGCATTTTGCATGTGTTGCATTAGCCATCTTAACATGAGCTAGGATCATGCATTTGATTACTAACTAGTTCTTGTTTTGGCTTGGAGTACACTGTGAGTGTTTATGCTTTAGCATCTTGCATGTGTGTGATTGTTAATATAACAGCATGCTTGCCATGAGGCTAATTGCTTATGTGATATAACTGCCTGAATGCCTGTGGGTGAAGGTTGGATTACTTGAATTGGAACGATTCATTGAAATCTGTGTTTTAGCCTACTTGCGAGTAGCAAACTTCAAACCATTTCCAAACAAACGGATATGCGATGCTTTGTTCCGAATTAGGCGATCTAGTCTATACTTGTGTGTTGTGCACATCACATAGTAATTCTAGCTAATAACTAGAATAAGAACGCATGTGTTTTCAAAAACAAGATATCATGTTTAGTACAGGCCGATCTTTGATCGGGCGAGCGGGGGTGCTCATAGATGACCTTCCCCAATCGTACCCAAGTTCCCGAGCCGAGGCAACTTTGGTAATGACGGACATGTGGCCTTAGGCACGAGTCAGGGTTTTCTAAATTCCCCCAAAATAAAATATTTAGGTGGCGACTCTGTATCTGGCAAAGCAGTCCATGTTTGGCACTTCTTTCTTAAAAATCAGTTTTCCAAAACGATTTGCCGGATTTGGACTCTTTGGTGATTTATCGGTCCCGCATTGCACTTTGCGGGATTAGATTCAAAACCGTGACGTTTGAGTCCAAACTGTAGTAACAAAGCCCAAGGGCGCGTCTACAATATGATGCGCCGAGCTCGGTACATGCAAGACAGATGAATGATGCACGCATGCAAACATAAGGATGCTAATTGAAACATGCCCTAAAACTAACCATCGAAAGCAGGTAAGTAAAAGGGATAAAGAAATGGGGGTTGGAAGGCATGCATCGCACACACGCACACTTATTACAAAATGCACCCTCTCGACGGAGGGTCCGAATGAGTAATACAAACCGACTAATTAACTAACTAACAAGCTAATTAATTATTACATATCCGAATGAATAACTAGCTATAACTAATTATTACAAAACTTAATTAATTAACAAATTAACTAATTAAATTACAAATCCAAATGCTTAACTAACAAGTAAGCAATAAACAATGCTGTTCCAACGCTGGTTGAAGGAGAAGAGGATGCATGCTCGGTTGCCATCCCGAAAAGCTCTCCGGTTGCTCTCAAAAGGCTCTGTCTGCAGGGTGTCCTTGAGAACTAGCTGTTGGATTTTACCAAAACAGTGCTGAGGAGTGCACCAGTGGCTTGCTGGCTATGAGGAGCTTCTGCCGACCCCCCTGCCAGCTAAGAGCAGGTACTGCCGGCTAAGAATAAAGGACTGCCCGCCAACAACAAGAGGGTGCCGGCCACTGGTGTGGTGTGACACCAAGCTGTAGCAGAGCACAAAACAAAGGAAATGGAGGATCTCCCAAAGATATGTACGCACTATGCCATCCCATATCACCTCAAAACATCAAGGGAAAGGCATAGTCGGATCCAAGACCGTCAATCACGCATCCCGATGCATGATGGCCAAAGATCCGACTTGTGCAAATTCGATGTAAAATGAATGCACAAATAAACATATAAAGCCTAAAACTCTATCATGCGTCATCAAGAGCATCGGCGATCGAGAATTGGGGTACGTTTCATCACTTGAAGTATGAAACGTCCCTCGTTTCTTGTGCTCGAATTAATACTTAATCCAAACAACAATGCAACACAAGCATGGCAAACATGCAATATGACTTAAGCATGCAAACATGCAACTACATGGCATACTCAATGCTATGAACTACATGGCATGCAGAATGCGATGTAAGATAAGCATACTCAATGCTCGATGGCATGCATATTCAATGCAAAGCAACTTAAGATTCTAAATATAATGTAATGTATGCATGCACAATGCAATGAAACAAGGGCAACTTATCAATGCTATGGACATCCATACTCAATGCAAAGCAAAATAAGCATACAAGCAACATGCAAGTGAACATGCCAAATGGACTTAAACCAAAAGAGGTAGACCTCAGTCATGCCCCATATCAGTGGCCATGACACAAAAGTGAAGGCACCAAAAGCATATATAAGCATGCACATGCAATCGCCCATCAAAGAGGCCTAAGAGCACAACTCTCAAGAGTGCTCAAAGAGTGACCAATGTGGAAGTGTAACAACACTAAGTGCACTGGAACAAGGTACTAAATGGTGCTAAACCATTCAATCAAAGTATAGCATGCAAAGGTCCTAAAGCATGAAAGCTAATAAAGAGGACTACAAAGGAGGCATGCAATACGTGGCAAGCATGCATGAACCAACCATGGACAGAGCTGAGATAGGTCAAGACAATGACCGAAACATGCTAAGGTGGAGGCTGAAAGACCTAGGCATGCAAGCATACAAGCTAAGCCAAAAACTAGGCAACAATGCACAATGCTCAAAGGCACCTAAAGCATGAAAGAAGTGGGAATATAGTCATGCTATAAGCTCTGAAATGAAGTATTAAATGATGCCAAATCATCTAAATAGCTCAAAGATAGCATGCATGAGTAAACAAAACACAAAGCTAGCAAGGCCAATTGCACTACAGTTATCCAAAGCATGAAGGATATGGCAAAGGCAACCCAAAACAGTCCTAGAACATGTCAAGATGATACTAAAACATGCATGGAAGGAAGCCAAAACAAGCTAGCATGAAGGGCATAAGGCATGATGCATACAAGGCAAATAAGGTGGATTACACTACACCTATTAAGACCAAGCATGGAATGACTTAAGCAACAAAAATCAGAGTTATATCATGGCATAATAACCCCAAAAACACATTGACATGATAGCTTGCAAGCTTTCATGTTAAGGCATAAAAGGGCAAACCCTTCAACGCATAGAATGAGTGATAAATGCAAGTGCATAAGCATGAAACATGGATTGAAATCACATAATAAATGATGCCAAATCATTCAAATAGTCCAAGTAATGCATGTTAGTGGACTTGAGGCACAAAGCTAACAAGCTAGATTGCACTATGGCTATACAAAGCAAGTCATGCATGGCCAAAACAACCAAAATCAGAGCTAAAGCATGTTAAAACATGGACAAAAGCTCCATGAAGTTAGGCCAAAAGCATGCTAGAATGACATGTTAAAGCATGATGCATGTTAGGCTAATTCATGGAAATGTACTAAAAGTGCATGGAGCATGCAAGAGGTGACCAAACCAAACCCTAATAGAGGTATGGCATGGCAAAACATCACCAAAAACATGCTGAAATGGACTCAACATAAGCTAAACTTCATGAAGCATACAAGACTAGTTTATGAAATTTACACTACAAGTGTATAAACCATGCATGGAGTGACCAAAGCAAGTAAAAAAAAAAGTGACATGCCTCAGCAAAATAACCACAAATACTAGCTAAGATGTGGTCAACACAAGCCTAACAAAGGTGCTCAAACATGAGGCATATGAAGCTAGTAAACACAATATAAGGAGAGGGGATGACCATCTCCTATTTAGGCCTCCAAAACCACCTTTCCACCACTGAAAATCCTCTAAATTTCAGTGGTAGAAAGGTCATGCAAAGGCTTCAACAAGAGCCTAAAGGGATGGCTCAAAAGAAGGCCTAACAAGGCCTAAGAGGGGGGAGATCACCCCAAACGAAAAAGTGACCTTAAACAAACTTCTCAAGCATGCAAAAATAGAACTTTTTCTAGTTAAGAGTTAAGCTTAAAAATGTATGCAAGAAGGGCTAAAAGCTTAAGAAAAAAATGGGGGATCTAAAGGTTAAAGACTCACCCTTGATGACCTTCTTTACCACTGCAACTCCAGCAGCCTCTTTGAGCTCAAACTAGCCTAAGAACACCAAAAACAACCTCAAGAAGCCTCAGCTAAACAAGCAAGGTGTTTGAGTATGTGTTTGTGTACAAAAGTGAGACAAAACCACACTTTAAGGCACAAAAATGAAGAACCAAGGCAAGATAGATACAAAACTATATCTATAACTCAAAGCCAATTTTTCTGAACCTCTGATAGAGAGGAAAGGCGCCTCCTTATATAGAAGAGAGGCAATGCAAAGCCTGTTAAACAAGCTTGGAAAGAGTCTCATCCCTCTATACACGTGCATGGAGGAGAGATGAGTGAAAACCAGCTGGCTCAAAAGATCTGGTGTGAAATCTGCTGAGACAAAGGGTTCTGCCGGCCATCAGTTGTGGCCGACAGTGGCTCACTGATGGCCGGCAGGCATCATCAGTAGCAGGCAGGTACAAAATCATGGCCGGCAGAGCCAAAAGGTGGCCGATAGTGCACCAAGAGAAACATGCTGGAAGGACCAACACATGGTCCAAAAATGGGGCAGAAAGGATACAGGGTTTGGAAAGCTCAAACCTGTGACGTTTCACAGCGAAAGTTGGGCAGTCGACGAGCAATCGAACTTGTGGCTGGATATACCTGCAAGCACAACCAAGTCTTGAGGACGATTAAAAATGGGGTGTCTACAGGTGCTGACATACAATCCCTTATCAGCTGCTAAGATGTTTTGTACTACCTGGGCCGTGGCCAAAGTAAATCCTGGAAGGAATACATCCTCCTTGCAATGGTCGATTTCCAGCACAGGTGTAGTTACCTCTAGCAAAAGATATTTGGATGAATTTCTAAACACAATAGCTACCCCCTTCTCGTGAGGGTATTTCAGCATTTGGTGGAGGGTAGAAGAGATAGCTTTCACCTGGTGTAGTCAGGGTCTTCTTAGTATCAAATTGAAGGTGACCAGGACGTCTAGGACATGAAACTCGATGTCCTGTTGAGCTGGACTGGCCTGAACTCTAATTTGTACCATGCCCATAACCTCTTTGCTTGTGTTGTCATACGCTCGAATCACCTAGGCTGTAGACACGAAGTCTGCTAGTTTCAAAGCGATGGCATAAGTTGTACGAGATGGACATACGTTAATTTCTAATCCGGTGTCGATCAATACCACTGGCACCCACTTTTCTCTACACTCAACCGATATGTACAGAGGTTTGTTGTGTGTTGAGCCTTCTGGTGACAATTCCTTTTCGAAAAAGGTTAGGATTGGACTGGCACCTCTTGGGAAAACTAACCCCACAAGCTGTTCAGGGGTGGTGTCAATGGACAGTTTGGCTTTGTCCATTGTTGATAATACAGCTTGTCGATGCACTCGAGAAGCCATGAGTAACCCCCAAATTGAAATATCGGCTTGGATTTTCTTCAGATGTTTTAGCACTGCCTCTTCTTCCAACTATTTTTCTTTTTGCTTCTCAACTTCCCTATCCTTCCCAGAGGCCTCAGCCTGATCCAGGTGCGGTGGCTTGAAATACTGCCCATTCCTCATCATATGGTCAATCTCTTCAGAGTACCAGGTGTTGTCTAGTAGGGACTCATCCCAATCCTCGTCAGTGTGGGCCAAATGTAGATCATCATCTTCCCACCATACACCTTTGGCAACTGACAAGCAATTGTCCGGTTCCATTTTAATTACTCTCTCATCAGAAATATCCCTTGTAGGGTATTGGGCTTTTCCAGCTTCCTGTTTGTCTTGATCCCTTTTTTGTTCAAACCGTTTCAACGCGACTTTCTATTTTGTATCTGCAGTACTGACGACGCCCAGTTCCTGAGCTAAATTCTTGATACCCGTGCTCTCCGGCAGTTTTCCCTTTTCTTCGGCCAGTCCGGCCACTGCAGCTATTCTTGCTTCGTCTTCTTCAGGTTTTAGTTCAGTCTCTTCCTCCCTGTCAAGTTCATCACTTAGCCACCTAGAGTTGTCTGTCGACCCATTTAGATCAAACCAATCAATCTGCACGTCCTACTGATCTTGTTTGTCATAAAACTACAGATTGTCTAGGTCCTCCTCTAGCTCTGCTAGATCATCCAAACCTTGGCTCGGGCCATCCTTCCAGACCACATTGACCTCCACTGCTATTGGCAATACTAGTTCTGGTTTAGCTTGATTAACTGGCACAATGTAACAGCATGAATCATACTCCCCTTTCAGTCAAATCGTCAGAGCACTCAGGTAGCGGACTGACATTTTTCTCCAAGGCCAACTTCCTTCCTTCTACTATTGTTACCACCACAGGTTCAGGTTGAAGTATGGACGTGTCCATCATGCACAAGTCCATGCTTTTAGGGATGAACACGGTTGGTTTGGGTAGGTGGGAAGGGGTTATATATACGCTGGGGTCATGGGGGATGGCCAGTGTATGTATTAGATTTAGGTTCTGAGGTGGGGCAACTTGGTTGTGGGCCGGGAGAGGGTTGGTGGTTACATTTGGCTTTTGGGGTGGTGCTATAACCTTGTTATCAATGAGATCTTGAATCTCATGACGCAGCCTAAAGCCTTGGTCGGTGTCGTGACCATACTGCTGGTGAAAAGTGCAGTATTTGGCTGGGTTGTGTTTAGGGAGGAAAAGATCGGGTAATGGGCGAGGCTCTAATGGCTTAAGATGCCCCTTTTTGATCAGCACCCTCAAGGCTTAGGATAAAGGCATATAGAGTGGGGTAAAGGTCCTCTAGGATAGGGCCTAGTTGTTTGAGGTTTGTGGAGTTGTGTTGGCAAAAGGGTTGGTGGTCTTGGCTGTGGTAGTGACAACACTGACATCAGATGGCCGCACAGTTGTGCTTCCACTAGTGGTTGCATTCGAAATGAGCGCAAAATGCCTCTTGGCCTTCTCCTTCTCATTGGTTATCAACTCCTGTTTCATTGCATCTTCAATCTGAACCCCTATCTCATGGAGCTTAGTGAATGTGAACAATGGTAAGACAATTATCATCTGCAATAATTTTCCTTGCAGATTGCGGACCACCATCTTGATTTGATCCTTCTCAGATGACCTGGTAGTCATCATCGAAGCCTTGGCCCTCCATCTCGTTACAAAGTTCGAGAAGCCCTCCTTTGGCTCCTGATAGGTTGCCTCAAGGCCACAGGTTATGACCTCAATCTGCGTGTTGTATGAGTATTGTGCGATGATGGCCTTAACCATTTCCTCCCAACTCCGTTTCACGGAGTCCTCCAGCTTTGCATACCAGATAGCCACTATTCCTGAAAAGGTCCGGCCGAAAAGTGACAGCTTTTGAAGTATGGTAAGGCCCATTGGCCGTAGGATATCAGAAAACAATCGCAAATGGATCATGGGATCCCTGGAGCCATCGAATCGGTCGATATGTGGCATTTTGAACCGGTTCGGCAAAGTTACTGTGGCGTCTGTATATCCATCTTCGATATCAGGGACCGTGTGCCCGCTTGAGAAGCTTCTCTAGCTTGTTGACCTTTACTATAGTCAAGTCAACTTTGAATTCAAACGGAGGCTCAGTTTGGTACACTGGTGCCTTGGAGGCTTATGGTGGGATGGGGTCTACCAGATTGCCAAGATTCTCTTGGACATTGACAGTGATTCTGGGTGCTAGGATACCCGCAGGAGGTGCATGGGAAGCAGAAGCCGCTGTCGGCTGTGGTTGCTACTACTGTAGCCTGTTCATCACTTCAGCTTGGTGGGCTATTACTTCAGCTTGGCGGGTAGCACCTTGTTGCATGGTTTCCACTGTTTGTGGGAGATGACGAATTAAGTCCTCCATACTGGCTATAGGGTACTGATTCATCTGAATAGGCGAGTGATCTCTTGCTGGCCTTGATATAGAAGATTGAGCCTGACTAAGTGCTGGTGATTGCTGAACTGGTGAATTGTGCCTAACTCTCCTCCGTCTAGTAACCAGTGTGAGCGAAGCAAACATAGGTTGTCCCCTAACAAGATCCCTGGATTTGTAAAGTCTCCTTACACAGGTCCAGAGTGCTTGGGGGGTAACCGAACTACCCGAAGCAATTGTGCTAAACTACCTTGCAAAAAGGGAAAAAAAAAAAAAAAGGAAAGCAAAAAATCAGAAACCGCACAACACCTCAGCTTAGATGTGAACAACACACAAATGTCATCAAAGCTATTAGGACTGCACTCAACATTGAAGTTTGCCCCCAAATTTGATACCCAAACTTGCAACTGATATGCACATTCCTGTAGAGTTTCACTCTAAAAGCACATACCAATTAGGTGAGAGCAAAAACACCCCTATGAGGGGGGAGGGTTACCTTGTCCTAGTTTTGTTAGGAACTAGGGCTCACTATTCAAACAATGCTACTTTACGCAATCCTATACTCGGGTGAGCATCATGTCCTAGTTTGGAATATTCTTTATGGCTTTCGATATGCAATTAAGCCAAATGGTCAAAAAGGGTACCTCAGCATGACTACCTAATATACCTCTCACATCTAATACCGAAAAGTGAAAGGCAGATCAAACGGTACAACGGTAATCCAGATCCAAGAGTTGTGTTCCCATCATGGCAGAGCCCGTGACTGGTCAGCCTTTTGGCAAGCTTTTCCAAGCAAGCCTCTAGCAAACCTTCCAAGAATAGTAGATGGGAAACATAGAGTGACTTAGACGCACCAATGCAAAATGCAAATGCAAAGAAATATATAAGTGTAGATAAAAATTCATATCATGAATTTCAAGTCAGGTTCTATAATTTCTCCAGCAGAGTCGCTAGAAACTGTAGCTCGGCTTTTACGCTCCCCCTTTCGGAAGCTCAAAAGAAGCCCTACAGTTCAGACTCTCGCAGTTCTGAATCTAATCTCACAAATGCAATGTGAAATTGATAAACACCAAATAGTCCAAATCTGGCAAATCTTTTGGAAAATCGATTTTGAATCAAATTTCCAAAAATAGACTGTTTTGCTAGATATAGAGTCGCCACCTAAATATTTTGTTTTGGAAAAATTTAGGAAACCCATGACTCGTGCCAAAGGCCACGTGTCCATCATCACCAAAGTTGCCTCGGCTTGAGAACTTAGGTAAGAGAGGGGAAGGTCATGAATAGAGCACCCCCACTGGCCCGATCAAAGATCGACCTCTACTAATCATGATATGATTTTTATCAACATTATATGCTCTTGTTCCAGTTTATTCGGCTAGCATTTACTAAGTGATGCGCGCACAAGGAAGTATGGACTAGTTTGGTCGAATTGGAACTATTCAATTTCATGTTTTTTTTGAAAAGGATTTGATTTTGCCACTTAACAAAGTGGGCTAGGTTTGTGAATTTGCTACTTGACAAAGTGGGCTTAAACGTATATCCCATTGAATCATTCCAATTCAAGCAACAAGCCTTCACCCACAGGCATTCAAATAGTTTAACAAGTAAGCATTTAGCCTCATGGCAAGCATGCTAGTCATGGCAATCACTCACACTCATACAAGTATGCTAAAGCACTAAAGACTCACCTAGTACTCCAAACTAAGATAAAACAAAAGAGTTCGAAAAATGCATGTTCCTAACTATGCCAAATGTCTAATGCAACACATGCAATAATGCAACTAATAGGCTTGGCTACTAATATGGCATATGAGGCAATTTGATAGCACGCAGTTAAACACGTATTCAAAGAATATATTTAAACAACAATGCAGTTAGAATGATGCGCCGAGCCTCAGTGCATGCAATACAAGATGAATGGATGCAAACATGCAATATGCTAATTGAAATGTGATGTCCCTAATCTAACCATCGTAAGCTAGTAAATAAAAGGGAGAAAGACGTGGGGTTGGAAGACATACACATTATTACATTGCGCTCTCTCGAAGGAGAGTCTGAATGAATAAACTAGCTAACTAATTGAGCTAAGCTAATTATTACAACACAAATTGCATTAGGTAAACTACTTAACTAATTATTATAACAAATTGAACTAATTAACGAACTATGCTAGTTAACTAATTAAAGATAAACTAATTATTACAAACCAAATTAATTAACTATTCTAGCTAACTAATTATAATTATAACACAATACGAACTAGCTATTCTAACTAATTACAAAAGCCACTAGTTAAGCATAAACTAATCTATTACAACACAGATCCCAAGGATCGATGAGGAACTCATGCATGAATGCGGTTTCCACCCGAAAAGCCACTGACCTGTCACTGCATGCCTTTGTTACTTAACATGCCATTTGCACTGATTTCCTTTTTCAGACCAATTCTGTTTTATCTCATGAGTACACTGGTGAATTTTCACTGGTGGCCGATAGGGGGCCAGTCGGCCACTGCTGATGGTCGGTCGGCCACTGATGGTGGTCAGTTAGCTACTAATGGTGGCCTGTCGGCCATTGCGGATTTGGACTTACTTGTTGCAATAGAAAGAAAACAAAGCAGGACAGTGTATTTCTGAAGGGTTGTTTGTACTGTGTATCTCTCTTTATTATCAAAACATCTCAAATGAGTGATACACTTAGGTCTTAATCCATCAATCAAGCAATTTCATTGCATGATGGCCAAAGAACTAAGATGTACAAGTTCAATAAATGCACAAACAAGACCAAAAAGTCTTCACCCTATCATGCATGATCAAGGGCAATGGAGACCTTGGAAACTTGGCACATTTCATCACTTTGAGTATGAAATGTCCCAATTTTCCTTGTGTTCAATTAACGTCCGATTGAACACACTAAAACATAAGCAAATTCTTATCTTGCACAATTTTAGTTTCAATTTTTATTTACTCATTTTAGATTACCAACCATTCTTTAACCAATTAAGTCCATTGGTGAGTAAGTCCTCTAAAAGGGAAGGAAGTGTCAAACAGGGGGTAGTTTAAAGCAAGAGAGAGGTATCATGCCGTGGGTAATGAACCCCCAAAAGAAGATTAAACCATTAAGCATGAACCTCAATCTCAAGCTTAAACTATCCTAAGGTTGAAACAACCCTAAAGCAAGTGAAAAAGTCAAGAAATGAGGGAGTCTGTAGAGATTAATGGTGCTGAAATTAAGTGAGAAAAGCACTAAAACACGGCAATCAACTCAAACATATGGTGTCTAAAGCCTAAAACACCAAGCTTATGAGGACACTTACACTACAAGCATGCAAAACAAGACTCAAATGCACTAAACAACCAAAAATGGAGGAAAAATAGTCTTAAATAGAGCCTAAAACATGCTGAAATTAAGCTACAAAAGGCAAGAAAATTAAGCTAACATATAGAGCTAACTCGGCTAGCAAACAAGACACAAGGAGGGGAGGCTAACCCCTCCAAATTTGGACCTCAAAACATGATTTTTATCACTGAAATGAGTATGAAATTCAGTGTTTAAAGGCAAAAAAAAAAGATGATTTGAAAGTGGGAAACAAAGGTGGAAAGGCCTTTTAAACAAGGAACAAAGAAGGGTGAACAACCCTCTAACCTTAAATAGCCTAAAACCACCAATTTCAGCCCACAAAAACAGAGTTTTTATAACCCCAAAACAACCCAAAAGCAGTGGGAAAAAAAGATAGAAAAACAAGTATTCAAAGCAAGGTGAAAAGGGAGGTATTATACCTCTTGAAACAAAGATCAACTTTAGGCAACAATTCAAGCCAAAACCACCTTCAAGAGCTCCAAGAAGTGCTTAAGGAACCTCAACTCAAAGGTGATCAATTTTGGTTAAGGAGGTGTAGGCAAAAGTGTAGTGTGTGTAGGCAAGTACACACAAATTTGCGAGAGAGAGAGAGAGAGAGAGAGAGAGAGAGAGAGATTTTTGTTCCAAAAATTCTAACCCCCAATAATGGAGGAGAAGACCCTCTATATATAGAAAACAAGAATTCCATACAAGGAGATCTAGCCTTACATGTGGGTGTAGATGCATGCATCTGTGCAAACAGCTGGTACAGTTGGCATAAAATATCTGCAAAACACACTGGTGGCCATTACCCAATACTGGTAACTGATCGGCCACCACTAGTGGCCGACTTGCCACACCAATGGCCGACAACTAGGAGACATGGCCAACAGCCCATGGTGGTGGCCGACAGGTCACCAAACGGTTTAGGCTTGAAACACGAAGGTTTTGGTCCAAATCAAAGCCTAGAATAGACAAGATTTAAAGGCTCAAAGATAGGGCATTGCCGAGGACTTCGGGCACTAAAATGAGCACACACAGTCAAAATCATCGAGTGCACAAGCGATGATGTCCAAGTCTTGAGAACGGTCAAAAATGGGGTGTCTACAGTGGTTTACCCTCCTAACGTTTGGAAATGACCACATAAACCCCTTGTGATTTGTGGATTGAAGTACACCGTTAGGTCCATTAATGATTTAATGAAAAATACTAAAATACCCTTATATTTTCATCATTTGTTTAGAAGGCAAAGTGTACTTTAACGTCTGGTGCCTTAGTCCATGTGCGATTTTTCCTTTAAAATTTGAAAATGAACATATAACCTCTTATGTCTGCCACGTGTTTCACACTTGCTATTAAGTTGGACGAAAAGTTTGACAGTGTTTGATGGTGCACTTTAGTCCGCAAACCACAAGGGGGTTATGTGGTTATTTTCAAATGTTAGGGGGATAAACCGTACATGACTCAAACCACAGGGGGATAAAATGAAGTTTGCCCTTTTAAGTATTAGAGGGTATGGGGGCCGAGTATTGGGAGTTGTAGAGATTCCGGATAGCCGAACCTGGGAGAGTCAAAACACGTGGTACTCGGTGTATGCTCACACGTTCGAATGCAACTCTACTCGACCAAATAGCCGATTAAGCAAGGGGCCGAGTAGAGAGCGGACTACTACAAAATATGCCGAATATAGAATTGGAAATGGACCTAATCCCAAGGCCCAAGAAAGAAAAGATATAAATAGAAGAACATCATCCAGAAAGAGGTATGTGAGAACTATTGTACTTAATTGAGAATATAAGTAAACTTGAGTGTAAAGACTGACTTGCCCGTCAGAGTGCTAATTCTGGCACCCCCGACCGGAGTGTTTATTTCTTTTCAGGTGACTAGAAAAGGATCACTAGCGTCCCCTAGGATCAGAAGAGTATTTTCAAACCACTTCTCCACAATTGGCACCGTTTATGGGAATACTCAAACACATCCATGGATGGCGTAACGGAAGACCCTCTGATAGTCACTGATGAAACCACGCAGAGAGACGACCTCACTCCATCAAACATGCTTGGACCGGAGACCATCCCCGTAAGACGCGCTCTGAACTTTGCCTCACCCTCGACTCCAGAGCATGAAGCAATGCAAGCGATCATGGAACAAGCAAAGCAAAACAAACAAAGGTTGGAGAACATGATTGCAGAGAATGAACGTCTCCATCAGGATTTGGCCTTGGAGGTGGCGAAGTCCAAACAAGTTGCACACCAAGGCCCGGAACGACCTGTGAGGGCAGGTGGTCGACGATCTCGAGTCCGACAACAAGATACTGATAGCAACTCCAACTCATTATCCCCGGAGCCCAAGAAGAAGGGACGATTTGAAACTTCCAGTTCTTCTGAAGAGAGTCCTCGTATGAGGCATAAGCGAAGAAGAAATAGTTCGGATGAAGATCAACACGATCATTTTGTACGACGGATTGCAAATGCAGTGCTACCCAAGAAATTTAAAGCACCGTCATTCACTTTGTATGATAGTAAATTAGACCCCACTGACCATTGTGATACTGATAGTTGTTATGCACTGAAGGACCTCCTAGAGGAATTGCTACAAGATGTCCGGCTATAACAGTACGTCCGAAAAGGAAACCCAACCAAAACAATAGCCTTGAGACAGGATTCACCCCCGCTCGGCGTGATCCACATGATATATAGTCTGCCAATGTCATCGGCGGTGCATGCGATCCAGTCGAAGTCTAACCCTCAAGACCAACTCACTCCGGCTAAACGGCCCCATGAAGCCGAGGTTATTACTTTTGATGATTCGGATTTAGCCGGAGTAACACTGCCCCACATTGATCCCTTGATAATTGAGTTACGCGTAAACCGATTCACAGTTGAGTGTGTACTGATTGATCCGGGGAGCACATCAGAGATTATGTACTATAAGACATTTACCAAACTCGGCTTCTCCGAATCGGATCTCTCTCTGGCCCCTTATCTACTATTCGGCTTCAATGCCAATCCAGAGTACCTGTTGGGGAAAATCAGACTACTCGTTCGAGCAGGTTCCCGAACAGTGGATGTGGAATTCTTGGTCATCAAGCTGCCGCCGCGTATAATCTCATCATGGGGTGATCCTGGTTGCATACTGTGTGGGCCGTGCCAAGCACTTATCATCAGCTGCTACGCTTCCCGACATAATGCGGTATTGAGCAAATCCGTGGCTCCCAGAAATCAACATAAGCATGTTATCTCCTTGCTGAAAAGACGCCAAAGGAACTACAGGTGAATTCTATTGAGGTGTCGGATTGAGAGAATCTCGACGATGTTGGGCGGCTCCCAAATGAAGAGGCCACGGAAGGCTTAGACCGAGTTGAAATCGATGGAAGCCCAGACAAGTTCTTTATGATCGGCGCCTCCCTAAATCAAGCCGACAGACAGCAGCTAATCTCTTTCCTGCTCAGCAACCTCAATGTCTTTGCGTGGACTCCGTATGAGATACCGGGTATAGATCCGTCAGTTTCACAGCACCATTTGAATGTTGATCCTAAGTGCAAGCCGATCAGTCAGAAAAGCCGACGGTCAGCTGCAGAGCACACTGCCGCCGTTGTTGAGGAGGTTGACAAGCTGCTTGACGCCGGGGCAATTAGGGAAGTGACCTACCCTACATGGCTCTCTAATATAGTGGTGGTGAAGAAGAAAAATGGGACTTGGCGAGTGTGCGTCAATTTCACGGACCTAAACAAAGCCTGCCCCAAGGATTGTTTTCCCCTACCCAGAATCGACCAACTTGTAGATGTGACGGCACGCCATCAACGTATGAGCTTCCTCGATGCTTACAGAGGCTACCATCAAATCGCTATGCATCCAGAGGACCAGGACAAAATTGCATTCCTTACCCCAAGAGGAACCTACTGCTACAAAGTTATGCCTTTTGAGCTGAAGAATGTAGGGGCAACCTACCAAAGACTGGTCACCGCCATGTTCAAGGAGCAACTCGGCCACACTATGGAAGTGTACATTGACGATATGGTGGTTAAGTCCAAGGAAGTACAGAATCATATAGCCGATCTAGAAAAGACATTCAGCATTCTACGCAAATATAGAATGAAGCTGAACGCTTCCAAATGTGCATTTGGGATCGGCTCTGGAAAGTTCTTGGGTTACATTGTCAACCACCGAGGAATAGAGGCCAACCTGAGGCAAATCACAACAATCTTGGAACTCGGCTCCGCTCGTTCAGTAAAAGAGGTTCAAAAGTTGATCTGGATGGCCGCCGCACTCAACAGGTTCATCAGTTGGTCTACAGATCGCTGCCAACAATTCTTTCATACACTACGGTAGGACAAGTCTTTTGAATGGTCCGCCGAATGCGAAGCCGCTTTCAACGGACTCAAGACCTACCTTCACTCAGTACCACTCTTGACAACACCTGCTGCTGGCGACCTGCTAATTTTGTATCTGGCAGTTTCTGACAGGGCCATCAGCGCCGTATTGATAAAGGAAGAGCTTGGGGAGCAGCGGCCAATGTATTACATGAGCAAGGCAATGGTTGATGCCGAAACACGCTACCTTCCGCTGGAAAAACTTATTCTAGCCCTAGTCATGGCGACAAGGAAACTGATGCATTACTTCTAAGGACACAGCATTGGGGTGTGTAGACACCCCATTTTTGACCGACCTTAAGACTCAGACGTCACCGATTGAGCGCTTGGTGATGTTGCATATTGTGCTCGTTCAGAAGTCTCAGAGTCGCGACCGTGAGCCTTGTCTCCGGACTTCCGAACCCTCTTCTGTGCCTTACCTCGGTTTGCGAACCAGACTCGTTTTTCTCTGTTTCTTTTCCTGAGGGGAGGGAGAGGTCCTGTAGACCATCTCTCAGTGGCCATGGGCTACATTTTGTGGCTGTAGGCCATTTTGCCCATTTCGGAGCCGGTTCCCGATTTTCGGAGCCGTCAGGCCGTATGCCTCGGTTCGGGACCGCCTAACTATCTCCGATTGCTCCGGTTTTTGGCATGCATCTTATTTACTCCCTTTTGAGGGACACTGAGGTCTGAGAGACCCACTTCGTGGTCGAATGCCACTTTCGGTGCTTAATAGTCAGTTTTCGGGGCCCCAAACTGCGCGTTTTGGCCCCCGAACATTCGTTTTGCATTGGTTTTCGTTCATTTTTGGTAGGTACCTCTGTTTCATCACCAGGAAGGCCGTAGAAGGGTGGGAGGTCAGCAATTATTTCAGCAACCAGTTATATTCCTCCGGCGCCCTCCGACGCCCGTTTTTCTCACTTCCAAGTCAATGTTGACCACCCTAAGGCCACTTTCTTCAGCTCCAAACCACATATTTGTGTTGTACACACTTGGGAGGCCACAAATATTATATGGCCGGCCAGTAATTCCTTTTGCCACTTTTGGACCCCTTTGAAAAGTGGGTTGTTCTCTATCCTGGTTCATAGTTGCCAATTTCCAACCACAGGGTTGTGTTGAGGACACATGGGAGGCCACCAATATGTGGTGGCCGGTCAGAAAATCAACTTTCCATTTTTGCCCTTGGCCGGCCGGCCATGGGGGGTGGCCGGCCGGCCACCTGCAACCCCAAAAACTAGTCGGCCAGCTTCCTTACAGGGAGTACAGTGTAGATACACCCTCCTTTTCCCCACAGATTCTATATCTGGGGGGACTTTTTTTGGAGGGAAACTTGGAGGGATTTTCCCTCCCTTTTTTCCCCTTCTTTCTCCCTCTCTTTTGTCTACATAACCAGCCGCCCAACTCTGGTTTTAGGGTTCCAAAAAATTGCTTAGAGCCCTTGTATACACATCTCCCTCCATCTCTTTCTTTCAAGCTCAAACACCAAGTCCTACACCTCATTTCTTCATCACCACCAAGCACCACCACCACTACTCCATTTCCAGAAACTTGGGGAGCTTTCCAGCAGCTAGGAGGCATCATTTCTCAAGCCAAAAGGAAGCAAAAGTTTGGTCTTCAAGGGTAAGTCCATTTCCCCTCCTTTTGGTCCTTATTTTGCAACATTTTTCTAGCCTCCTTGCTTGCTGTTTTGAGCTTCAACCCTAACTGAAAGGGTCATTTTTTTGAGCTCATTTTCTTGTTTCATTAAGGGCTCAACACTTTTTGAGCCCCCCATGTTGCACTTGCTTCAATACCTTCTTGAATGCCATTTTCTGGCATGATATTTTTAGCTTGTGTGTGATCTGTTTTGGAGCATGTCATAAACTGTAGATAGGCTTATTTTGAGCCCTTATTCAACATTTAAGAAGGGCTCAACACTGTTGGGGACCTTCATGTATCACTTACCATTATACCCCTCTTTGGTCCCCATTTTTGCATGTTTTGTTAGCTTATCTTGCTTCTATTTTTCGGCCATGACCAGAACTGAGAGTGGCCATATTTTGACCCCCTTGTCATGTTTCATTAAGGGTCCATGGCTGTTTGAGACATCCTTTTTGTACTTCATGTTATAGCCCTCTTATGGCCTTAATCTTGCATTGCATTTTGAGCATGTTTGTATACTGATTTAGGCTTGATCATCTACTGTAAAATGCCATATTTTGGGACTCTATTCAACATTGTTGAAGGTCCCTCACTTGTTTGAGCCCCCCATATATCAGTTACTTCTTTGCCCCTTTGTTGGCCCATTTCTTGCATGAATTGTTTGCCATACTTGTACCTGTTTTTGGGGCTTGTCATCTACTGAAAATCATCATATTTTTGGCCCCTCTTCAACATTGTAAAAGGGACCTTCTGTGTTTGAAATCAGCAGCTATGACTTGCTTCATTACCTCTCTTGGCCCCCCCATTTTTGCATGCTAATTTTTCCCTACTTGTACCCACTTTTTGGCCATGCTTCGAACTGTAAAAATGCTTGTTTTGGGGCTTCCTAGCTTCTGTCTTCACACTTCATGTATGAATCATGCATGTATTGCATAGCTATAGGCCATTCCGTGCGCCAAGTTTCATGTTTCGGGATTCGTTCCATGCATCGGGTATCATTTTGCCATGATTTGGGGCTGTTTTGCATGTCATTTTGCCTCTGATTTTTGCATGTTTGCATATCATATTCCATGTCTTTGCCGTGTCTCATTAGAGTGGTATTTCGGTGCCTGAGGGTCCGTCCTCGGTTTGCGTGCACGTAGGCACGCATTTCGAGTTGTCTTGTTTTCATCTGATGGCCTCTCATGTGAGTGTGGCTGAGGCTCTCTCATGTTGGTGTAAGCCCATATTGCATTGCGTATGCCATTTCATCCACAGCATTGTGTATGCTCGGTTGTGCATCACCTCGTCTAGCGTGTATGCCATTCCATAACATTGTGTATGTTAGGATTGTATCTTAGTTGCATTTCACGCATATCATGCATATTGCATTGTGTTCGGGATAGGAGTTAGCCCGGGCACGAGAAACGAGGTACGTTCCGTACTCCGAGTGACGGAACGTGTCTCAATTCCCCAGTCACCGGCACTCCAGATTATCCATGATGGAGTTAGGTCTTGTTGTATTTTCATATGCATTCATTCTATATTGAGTTGTGCAATTCGACTCCTCGGCCATCATGCATCGATATGCGTGATTGGTGGCACGAGGATCGAGACATGCATACATTTGTGAAAATACATTGCCATGCCCCTTTCCTGCTCTCTGTTGCAGCAAAATGAAGAATCAGCAACTTTTCGGAGCTTGGCACGCATTTCAAGAACAGGTGCAAACAGAGGCTAATTGGGGCATCGTCATGGATTTCCGCACAAAGGCAACCCGAACATGCATCATTCATCACCCGGAGCGGAATCAAGGCAGTCCCTGGCTTGCATGCCAATTTTACAGCTTTCTTAGTTAATATGTTAATTAATTAGGAATTTGTACATTATTTGGACTGTATTATTTGGACTGTACTATTCTTTCATTCGAGACTGTATATTTATTCGGACCCTCTGCGCGAGGGCATAATTGTAATAAGTGTGCGTGTGTGTGATGTATGTCTTCCAACCCCACGTCTTTCTTCCCTTTTATTTACCTGCTTATGATGGTTAGATTAGGGCATGTTTCAATTAGCATACAGTTTGATAGCATGTTTGCATTCATTCATCTGTTTTGCATGCACCGGGCTCGGCGCATCATACTAATTGCATTTGTATTTCAATTCTAAGTTGAATACATGTTAGCTGTAGCATCTCATATGCCATGTTTAGAATAGCCGAGCCTGCTATAGTTGCATTTTTGCATGTGTTGCATTAGGCATTTCTGTATAGTTAGGATCATGCATGATTTCTAATCGGTTTCTGTTTTGGCTTGGAGTACTCGGTGAGTTTTATGCTTTAGCATCCTTACATGTGTGTGAGTGACTGCCATGAATAGCATGCTTACCATGAGGCTATTTGCTTACGTGATATAACAGCCTGAGTGCCTGTGGGTGAAGGTTGGGTTATTTGGATTGGAACAAATGCATTGACTGTGAGTTTTAAGCCCACTAGATAGTGGCAAAACCGTGTTTTCTAAGCCCACCTGAGGGTGGCAAAATCTGCATTTTAAGCCTACGTGCGGGTAGCAAACCATCTTTAAAAAACAAACATGAAATGTTTTGTTCCAATTTAGGCGACCCGGTCTATACTTGTATGCTGTGCGCATCACATAGTAAATCTAGGCTAATAACCGGAATAAGAGCACACAAAGTTTTCAGAACTAGATATCATGGTTAGTAGAGGCCGATCTTTGATCGGGCGAGCGGGGGTGCTCACGAAGTGACCTTCCCCAATCGTACCCAAGTTCCCGAGCCGAGGCAACTTTGGTGATGACGGACACGTGGCCTTCGGCACCGAGTCAGGGTTTCCTAAATTTCCCATTAAAAAACATTTAGGTGGCGACTCTGTATCTGGCAAAGCAGTCCATGTTTGGCACTTCTTTTCAAAAAATCTGTTTTCAAAATCGATTTGCCGGATTTGGACTATTTGGTTCAAGATTAAGAACCGTGACATTTGAGTCCTTGAACTGTAGTGACCCCAATATGAACGGAACGGGACTTAACCCTCCCGGGGCGTTCGGGGACGTCTACAGTTTTTGGCGACTCCGCTGGGGATTTAGAGAACTTGACTCGAAGTCATGATATCTGGTTTTGACTGCGCTTGTGTGTTTCTTTGCATTGCATTTGCATTGGTGCGCCTAGGACACCGTGTTTGCCATCTGCTATTCCTGAACGGTTTGCCGGAGGCTTGTCTTGTCAAGGCATGACCATAAGGCTGACCAGTTGTGGGCTCTGCCAGTATGGGAACACAAACCCCGGTTTTACCGGGGCACCCTTTTGACCGTTCGACCTAGTGCATATCGAAATCCGTAGTGACCATTCCAAACTAGGACAGGTTGCTTACCCGATATAGGTTGTTTGAAACCGCCGCGTGCGTAGTGAAACTCTAGCTCCTGACAAAATAGGACAGGGAAACCCTACCCCAACATAGGGGTGTTTTGGCTCTCACTTGCTTGTTATGTGCTTTTAGAGTGCGTCTCTACAGGAATGCATGTATCAGTTTACAAGTTTGGGCACCAGGCCTGCGGGCACCAGTTCAGTATTTTGGGTATCAAGCCTGAGGGCATTAGTATTTGGGGAATCAGTTTTACCCGAGGGTATCAGATTTGAGGCAGAATTCTGGACAGAATTCAGTAGAGAGCACACTCATTCAGCTTTGTTCGTATCTGTTCTGGTGAAATCAGGCTGAGATGCTGCATGTTTTATCTTTTGCTAGGGTAGTCCTGGAACCATAGCTTCAGAAGGCTTCGATATCCCCCGAGGTTCATCGAACTTGTGCTGATAGACTTTGTCAGGTCAGAGATTCAGTTCAAGAGCCATCAGTGTTCCTTTGCCAGAGGCAGGGTAAAAGGGCCAGTCAAGCACAGATCACCAGTTACCAGATCAGTAGCCCTTATCCACCCCGCCAGTGAACAGTCAGGCTGAGGTCTCAGTTTCTACTGCAGGGATAGATATGCCAGTCAGTCAGATGGATCAGCAGGACACGTCAGGGATGGAGGCAATGATGCGCCAGATGCAAGAAAGTATGAAGCTTATGCAGGAGGACGCTGTCCGCCAAGCGGAATTTTCCAAACAGCAGGCTGCAATCATGGCTCAGCAGGCTGAGCTCATCACCAGGTTGCAACAGCAAAGCGGCGCGTCTGCTTCCCAACAAGTTCCTCCTCCAGCAGGAGCTCCCCCACCCGGGGAAACGACGAATGTTCAGAATACCCAGGAGGGTACAGACATTCCTACAGGGGCAGCTCCGCCCCCGATCTTACCCCAGCTGTCCAAAACACCTACCAATCTACTGGACTCACCCTTCGAGACTGAGGTCGACCCTACAGTGTTAAAATTGAGCAAGCTTGAGAAGTTGTTCAAGAAATCCCAGGGGGTAAAGTCCATCCCGGACATTGAGGACGGGTACACCGATGCAGTTGTGACACTGCCGGACATGTTCAAGATGCCTTACATCGACCGTTTTGATGGGTCAGGAGATCCCATGGTCCACCTGAGTTTGTTTTCAGATGTTCTGCGCCCGATGGGCTTGACAAGATTACAGAAGCTCTCCCTTTTTGGCAGGACCCTGTCAGGTATTGCGGCCATCTGGTACGCCAAATTGGAAGATTCAGTGAAACGAAGCTGGGAGGAGATGGCCGAGGCCTTCATCGCACAATATTCATACAATACCCAGATCGAGATTACGACCCGTGATCTCGAGACGACCAGGCAAGAGCCGAAAGAGGGCTTCTCTGACTTTGTAACCCGCTGGAGGGCCAAGGCCTCAATGATGACCATTAGGCCAACGGATAAGGATCAAATACGGATGGTTGTGCACAACCTCCAGCCCAAACTAATGCAGAAAATGATCGTGCCCCCCTTCCCTACCTTTTCAGATTTGCATGAGATGGGAGTACAGATCGAGGATGCCATGAAGCAGGGCCTTATTGACCAGGAGAAAGAGCAGCCTAGGCGGGCATTTTCCCGCAGTTCGAATGCGACCACCAGCGGTGATGCAACTGCAAGATCTTCTGAAGTGGGCATGGTCACCACCACCACATCAAAAAGGGCTACTCCATTCACCGGTGCGTCCGGAAGTAGCTCACAGACGGCCAAATATCCACCCCGAGTCAAGAGGGTTTTCACTCCACTTCATATGCCTTTGTCAAAGGCTCTAGAAGTCTTACTCCGGAAAGGACATCTGAAACCGTTGGAACAACGGCCCCTACCCGATCCTATCTATGCAAAGCATGACCAGACTAAATACTGTGCCTACCATCAGCAAACCGGTCATGACACCGACAGTTGCTTTCGTCTGCGCCATGATGTGCAAGATCTATTTGACAATGGGGTCATTGCTGCACCAGGTCCTACAAAGTCTATCGGCACTTGATCAGTGAACTTGTGGGGGATAAGGTGACTATGTGATCGAGGGACGAACCACCTGCAGGCGGCACTCAGTTTACTCCAGACGTGGAAATGGCACGCACTATTCTGAGCATTTGCGAATGCTAGTTTTGAAGTTCCTGACTTGGGTGTTGAGTCAGTTCTGTAGTTTTGTTTTGAGTCTGTCTCTTTGTCTTGAGTCGGTCTTTTGGATTAAGGGTCTGTCTTGTTGTATCGAGTCAGTCCTGTTGTACAAAGGTCAGGTGATTCCGGGGGTGTCACCTCGGGCGTCACCATTTTGTTTTGCATCTGTCTTTTCATTTTGTTTTGAGTCTGTTTCTGCCAGGAAGCCAGTTGTGCTGACAGATTCTGAATGAAACAGTAGTGATTTTCACGCTCTCGCGTTTGCTTCTGCCTTGTGCCAGTTATGCCGGAAGTTCTGAATGAGATGGCAGTATTTGACTGAGAACTCTGTCTTTTCTGTGCCTTGAAGTCATTGTAATGACCTAAGTTTTTCAAAACTTTTTGAACACTGTGGTGAAAAACGAAGAGGAAGGAATTCCTCAGGATTTGTAAAACTTTGATCAATTAAGAGAAAGAGAGGCGTGCTAAGCCATTAATGAATGAAATCATGCTTGTTAGCGTGAGTACTGAGAAGGACCCTGGCTTGATCCAGACTGGTTTCACACTATCTTCAGCGCGAGTGGTTTGTCGCTTTCTTAAAAATTTTCAAAAACAAAATGTTTTGCGCGGTCCTGCGAAGACCTATGTGGAATCGCTCTTGAGATTGTGCAGTCTAGGATCGCTCTCAGCCTCGAGACTCAACCCCTTTGTTTCCAAACCTTGAACTTGAATTCAGAAGGTTCAACGGTCAACTACAATGTGAGGCCTGTGTGGCCAGATTTGAAGCAGCCCTCAAACAAGAGGCCAGGAATGTCGGATCAAGAAGATCAGAAGATCAGAAGAAGCTTGCAAAGCTAGAACAGAAGTACCCTTTGAACTAGGGGCAAAGATGTCAGATGTGCTTGAAGAGCCGAAGATGAATCCTCTTGCAAAACAACAGCCACTCTCTTAGATACGGATGGCTTCGAGATCCTAAAACCATTTGGCATGGACTTGTTACACTTTTACCCTTTGAGAGGCTCGCTGGGCCGAAAACCTGGAAAGGGCGACCCAGGCAAAAGTTAGAGCAAGAAAAGATATATACAAAAAGCAAAAAGAAAAAAAGAAGAAAAGAAAAAAAAAAGAAAAAAAAGAAAAAAAAGAAGAAAAGAGAAAAAAAAAAAAAGAAAAAAAGAGAAGAAAAGAAATGAAAAAGAAAGAAGAACAAAGCTCACAAGGTTGAAAACCTGCAACAGGCGCCTTGGCGAAAGTTAGAG
Organism: Camellia japonica; assembly: GCA_030407325.1. Classification (NCBI taxonomy): domain Eukaryota; kingdom Viridiplantae; phylum Streptophyta; class Magnoliopsida; order Ericales; family Theaceae; genus Camellia; species Camellia japonica. The sequence goes on along the minus strand of JAPPVO010000024.1, from coordinate 117,228,702 downwards.
CATAAAAAGGAGGGGTTAAATACCCGAGTGTACCTTAACCCCGAACTACGTAAGGCTTGATTCCCATCTTTGGGATACGTAGGCAACTTCATTCTGAAGTCCAGCCGTAAAACACTTCAAATTTGATTGTGTCCATGCAATGGTTCTAGTCATTTTTGTCTTCACTGTATCCGAGAGTTTGGTTGCGTTCAGCACTCTGAGGACTGACTACAATGCGCTGCGGTGCCATTCAAACAAGGGGTAGCTTTCCGTTGCCATTCAACGCGCTGCGGTGCCATCCAAACAAGGGGCAACTTTCCATTGCCATTCAATGCGCCGCGGTGTCGCTCAAACAAGGGGCAACTTTCCGTTGTCGTGCAGCTCTCTTCAAGCACGGGGCAGTTTTCCTTTGGATCCGAGGTTGTGCATCTCAGGAGTAGGTTTCATGCTCGTTGAGCAAGTGGCCGTTTGCAAAAACAGCTTTTGAGAATTTTTACTGAGGTTGACTATTTTCTTGAAAATCATTCTATCTTTTCCAAAACTGGACCCTTTTCATGGACCCAAAAAAGGAAAATTTTCAGTGCTCATAGCCTAACTTGCATGATTTTAAATCAAAAATCGAACAAGCATGTTGATCTAACTCTTATTTTGGTCAAAACTGTTTTAGTGGAAAGCAAAAACAAAAAATGGTCAAAATGATGAAATAGGGGCACAGTTGAGTTAGGTTCTCTGTCTTTTTCCCTTTATCAACGCACTTGCCAGAAAGGGCACTCTACTTGCCAGAAAAGGGCACAACTGAAGCTAACAACAAAGGGCTAAAAGCTCTCTCACCCTCCAAGCAACGAGGTATCAAGCCAAGTGCGAAGCACAAATCGGAATGGATCAAGATATTCCACTCTCTCGTCTGGACACATCTAATCACGTCCAAACTCCCCGACAGAGCATCATCGACTGATGTCAGCCATAGATTTGCTACACACCCAGTTGTAGCACAGCCCCTCTGCGGGAGAAACTCACTAGTTGCGCGCAGAAGAAGAAGAATCTAGCAGAATGCTAGGGGCACGAGCCCACAACTTACTGTTTATCTATCAACCACCCAGGGGAAGGATGAAAAATGAGAGATTGAAGAATAGAGAGATGTGCGATGAGAGAAAAAGTGAGAAAATGGCTTTTTCAGAAAAACAGAGCTTGAGGGCCGAGTGATGTGAGAACCACAAATGAGAAAGGGTGGGAAACACTACCCAGTGAAACAGGCTCCCTGTGCACGTCTGAGTGTCGTGTCTTTTTGTTTTATCTCGATTTTTGTTTTGAGTCGTTTCGAGTGTTACTCGATGTGTCTAGGTTGTGTGCCTTTTATTTCCTTGTTGAGTCGTTTTGCTGTGTTCAGTCGTAGGCTCAATACCTGGTCGAAAACTCATCTCTCAATTTCGAAAATAAAATCATTTTGTGCTCCGAGTGCCGTGCCGTTCTCCACATTTGTTCAAAACAGTATTTGTTCTTTCATAAAACCGCAGGGTTCAACCCAGGTTATATGAGAACAGTGGAACCAGGACCTATCTGAAGCTATAATGGTTCCGGACTGGAAAGCAAAAGCAAAAGAGGAAAATGTCGGGCATCTGAGTTTGTTCCAACTTCAGTAAGCTCCGAGATCACATTCCGTATGCACCTCTTCAGGTCTTGCCAATGCTCCGAAGTATGAGTGTGCCTCTACCTCAAGCTCAAGATCAAGTCTGCTTCAAGCCAGAATGGCAATCAGAAGTGCTCTCCTCGAGTACCGTTTCGTGCTAGGGACATCTTGGCCGGGTTTGCAATGAGTTCCTAGGAGACCAACTGCGATGGTGGAAACTAGAGTTCGAATGGCTGATGCCTAGAACGTAAAGGTTCGGGATTTCTGAGACTAAAGTCTGGTTTAAATACCCAGGGGTGTACCCCCGGCTTGAAATCTGTATGGAAGCCCCATAGGTTGAGATAGCACGTATGCACCTCAATTCTGGATACTGAACCAACCTAGTCTGTCACCCCGTTGGAGAATAGGGAAAGTTGTGAATATGATCAGGAAGAAAGGCAGCATCCAAAGTACTCTACGTGCAGAACCCTTGTCAGCATTCCAGAGCCTTTGTACTGTGAGTTGAAGGTAATGTGTTCGAAGAGCACAAGGGGAGATCCCCGTCGGAGAAGAGCGGTTCACCGCCACTCACCTCATGAGGTGCTTTCTAAAGCGCCGCTTTGTCCATTTATTGCTTTCCCTAAGCATCATGCATTGTAATGCATTGTACCTATCAAGTTTCTTTCTCAGTCATGCACGATATTGTATGCACGGTTCATTCAAAGAAGTTCCGTTTAAAATCATTCACTCAGTGTATCTAACACACTTCATTTGCCTTAGTGTATCAATCACACTTCATTCACTTAGTGTATCAATTACACTCTCATTCATTTAGTGTATCAATCACACTCTCTTCACTCAGTGTATCAATCACACTTCATTGATTCAGTATATCAATCATACTTGTTCACTAAGTGCATCTATCACACTTTGTGTTCACCTTTAGTGTATCCACTCTGTTCACATAGTGCATCTATTACACTTTGTGTTTACTTTTAGTGTATCAATCACACTTTGTTCACATAGTGCATCTATCACACTTTGTGTTCGCTTTTAGTATATCCATCATACTTGTTCACTAAGTGCATCTATCACACTTCGTGTTCACCTTCAGTATATCTATCATACTAGTTCACATAGTGCATCTATCACACTTTGTGTTCGCTTTTAGTATATCCATCATACTTGTTCACTAAGTGCATCTTTCACACTTCGTGTTCACCTTCAGTATATCTATCATACTAGTTCACATAGTGCATCTATCACACTTTGTGTTCGCTTTTAGTATATCCATCATACTCTGTTCACTAAGTGCATCTATCACACTTCGTGTTCACATTCAGTATATCTATCACACTCTGTTCACATAGTGCATCTATCACACTTTGTGTTCGCTTTTAGTATGTCCATCATACTTGTTCACTAAGTGCATCTATCACACTTCGTGTTCACCTTTAGTATATCCATCATACCTGTTCACATAGTGCATCTATCACACTTCGTGTTCACTTTTAGTGTATCCATCACACTTGTTCACTAAGTGCATCTATCACACTTCGTGTTCACATCCAGTATATCAATCATACCTTGTTCACTAAGTGCATCTATCACACTTCGTGTTCACATCCAGTATATCAATCATACCTTGTTCACTAAGTGCATCTATCACACTTCGTGTTCACATCCAGTATATCAATCATACCTTGTTCAGTAAGTGCATCTATCACACTTCGTGTTCACCTTTAGTATATCCATCATACTTGTTCACTAAGTGCATCTATCACACTCCGTGTTCACTTTTTAGTGTATCAATCACACTCTGTTCACTAAGTGCATCTATCACACTTCGTGTTCACTTTTAGTGTATCAATCACACTCTGTTCACATAGTGCATCTATCACACTCCATGTTCACTTTTTAGTGTATCAATCACCCTCTGTTCACATAGTGCATCTATCACACTTTGTGTTCACTTTTAGTGTATCAATCACACTCTGTTCACTTAGTGCATCTATCACACTTTGTGTTCGCTTTTAGTGTATCAATCACACTCTGTTCACTTAGTGCATCTATCACACTTTGTGTTTGCCTTTTGTGTATCCATCGCACTTTGCTCACTTTATTCATTTAGTGTATCAATCACACTTTGTTCATATAGTGTATCTATCACACACTCGCTTTGTATCAATCACACACGCTCATACTATGCCTACTTTGTGTATCAATCACACACACTCGCTTTGCCTACTTTGTGTATCAATCACACGCATTCGCTCTGTGTATCAATCACACACTCTCGCTTTGTGTATCTATCATACTTGTCTACTTAGTGCATCTATCACACTTTGTGCTCACCTTTTCGTGTATCAATCACACGTTCGTTTCGGGTATCTATCACACACGCACACTGTATTCGCAGTGAGAATTACAATAATTCTCTTACATCCTTTCTGCATTGTAATGTAGCTTGGTTGCTACTTGCTTAAAACTGTTGCATTGTTATGCTTCGTTACAGCTTGTTGCTTTGCATGATCATGAGTTACATTTGACTTCCTGCATACCCTTTGCATTTTGCCCCCTTGCCTGCGGGCACGCCTGCGGGCATATCTCTGTTTATCTTGTATGATTGTCTAAGTCTTCGGCCTTGTCAAAAATGGGTCGTCTCTGGGCTTTGACATTCACTCCCGTCACTTGTGACTTCCGAGTTCTGTCAAAGAGGGGCAACTGTAGACACCCCATTTTTGACCGACCTTAAGACTCAGACGTCACCGATTGAGCGCTTGGTGATGTTGCATATTGTGCTCGTTCAGAAGTCTCAGAGTCGTGGCCGTGAGCCCTGTCTCCGGACTTCCGAACCCTCTTCTGTGCCTTACCTCGGTTTGCGAACCAGACTCATTTTTCTCTGTTTCTTTTCCTGAGGGGAGGGAGAGGTCCCGTAGACCATCTCTCAGTGGCCATGGGCTACATTTTGTGGCTGTAGGCCATTTTGCCCATTTCGGAGCCCGGTTCCCGGTTTTCGGAGCCGTCATGCCGTGTGCCTCGGTTCGGGACCGCCTAACTATCTCCGATTGCTCCGGTTTTTGGCATGCATCTTATTTACTCCCTTTTGAGGGACACTGAGGTCTGAGAGACCCACTTCGTGGTCGAATGCCACTTTCGGTGCTTAACAGTCAGTTTTCGGGGCCCCGAACTGCGTGTTTTGGCCCCCGAACATTCGTTTTGCATCGGTTTTCGTTCATTTTTGGTAGGTACCTCTGTTTCATCACCAGGAAGGCCGTAGAAGGGTGGGAGGTCAGCAATTGTTTCAGCAACCAGTTATATTCCTCCGGCGCCCTCCGACGCCTGTTTTTCTCACTTCCAAGTCAATGTTGACCACTCTAAGGCCACTTTCTTCAGCTCCAAACCACATATTTGTGTTGTACACACTTGGGAGGCCACAAATATTATATGGCCGGCCAGTAATTCCTTTTGCCACTTTTGGACCCCTTTGAAAGGTGGGTTGTTCTCTCTCCTGGTTCACAGTTGCCAATTTCCAACCACAGGGTTGTGTTGAGGACACATGGGAGGCCACCAATATGTGGTGGCCGGCCAGAAAATCAACTTTCCATTTTTGCCCTTGGCCGGCCGGCCATGGGGGGTGGCCGACCGGCCACCTGCAACCCCAAAAACTAGTCGGCCAGCTTCCTTACAGGGAGTACAGTGTAGATACACCCTCATTTTCCCCACAGATTCTATATTCGGGGGGACTTTTTTTGGAGGGAAACTTGGAGGGATTTTCCCTCCCTTTTTTCCCCTTCTTTCTCCCTCTCTTTTGTCTACATAACCAGCTGCCCAACTCTGGTTTTAGGGTTCCAAAAAATTGCTTAGAGCCCTTGTATACACATCTCCCTCCATCTCTCTCTTTCAAGCTCAAACACCAAGTCCTACACCTTATTTCTTCATCACCACCAAGCACCACCACCACTACTCCATTTCCAGCAACTTGGGGAGCTTTCCAGCAGCTAGGAGGCATCATTTCTCAAGCCAAAAGGAAGCAAAAGTTTGGTCTTCAAGGGTAAGTCCATTTCCCCTCCTTTTGGTCCTTATTTTGCAACATTTTTCTAGCCTCCTTGCTTGCTGTTTTGAGCTTCGACCTTAACTGAAAGGGGCATTTTTTTGAGCTCATTTTCTTGTTTCATTAAGGGCTCAACACTGTTTGAGCCCCCCATGTTGCATTTGCTTCAATACCTTCTTGAATGCCATTTTCTGGCATGATATTTTTGGCTTGTGTGTGATCTGTTTTGGAGCATGTCATAAAATGTAGATAGGCTTATTTTGAGCCCTTCTTCAACATTGAAGAAGGGCTCAACACTGTTGGGGACCTCCATGTATCACTTACCATTATACCCCTCTTTGGTCCACATTTTTGCATGTTTTGTTAGCTTATCTTGCTTCTGTTTTTTGGCCATGATCAGAACTGAGAGTGGCCATATTTTGACCCCCTTGTCATGTTTCATTAGGGGTCCATGGCTGTTTGAGACATCCTTTTTGTACTTCATGTTATAGCCCTCTTATGGCCTTAATCTTGCATTGCATTTTGAGCATGTTTGTATACTGATTTAGGCTTGATCATCTACTGTAAAATGCCATATTTTGGGACCCTCTTCAACATTTTGAAGGTCCCTCACTTGTTTGAGCCCCCCATATATCAGTTACTTCTTTGCCCCTTTGTTGGCCCATTTCTTACATGAATTGTTTGCCATACTTGTACCTGTTTTTGGGGCTTGTCATCTACTGAAAATCATCATATTTTTGGCCCCTCTTCAAAATTTTAAAAGGGGCCTTCTGTGTTTGAAATCAGCAGCTATGACTTGCTTCATTACCTCTCTTGGCCCCCCCATTTTTGCATGCTAATTTTGCCCTATTTGTCTCAATTCCCCAGTCACCGACACTCCGGATTATCCATGATGGAGTTAGGTCTTGTTGTATTTTCATATGCATTCATTCTATATTGAGTTGTGCAATTCGACTCCTCCGCCATCATGCATCGATATGCGTGATTGGTGGCACGAGGATCGAGACATGCATACATTTGTGAAAATACATTGCCATGCCCCTTTCCTGCTCTCTGTTGCAGCAAAATGAAGAATCAGCAACTTTTCGGAGCTTGGCACGCATTTCAAGAACAGGTGCAAACAGAGGCTAATTGGGGCATCGTCATGGATTTCCGCACAAAGGCAACCCGAACATGCATCATTCATCACCCGGAGCGGAATCAAGGCAGTCCCTGGCTTGCATGCCAGTTTTACAGCTTTCTTAGTTAATATGTTAATTAATTAGGAATTTGTACATTATTTGGACTGTACTATTCTTTCATTCGGGACTGTATATTTATTCGGACCCTCTGCGCGAGGGCATAATTGTAATAAGTGTGCGTGTGTGTGATGTATGTCTTCCACCCCACGTCTTTCTTCCCTTTTATTTACCTGCTTATGATGGTTAGATTAGGGCATGTTTCAATTAGCATACAGTTTGATAGCATGTTTGCATTCATTCATCTGTTTTGCATGCACCGGGCTCGGCGCATCATACTAATTGCATTTGTATTTCAATTCTAAGTTGAATACATGTTAGCTGTAGCATCTCATATGCCATGTTTAGAATAGCCGAGCCTGCTATAGTTGCATTTTTGCATGTGTTGCATTAGGCATTTCTGTATAGTTAGGATCATGCATGATTTCTAATCGGTTTCTGTTTTGGCTTGGAGTACTCGGTGAGTTTTATGCTTTAGCATCCTTACATGTGTGTGAGTGACTGCCATGAATAGCATGCTTACCATGAGGCTATTTGCTTATGTGATATAACAGCCTGAGTGCCTGTGGGTGAAGGTTGGGTTATTTGGATTGGAACAAATGCATTGACTGTGAGTTTTAAGCCCACTAGATAGTGGCAAAACCATGTTTTCTAAGCCCACCTGAGGGTGGCAAAATCTGCATTTTAAGCCTACGTGCGGGTAGCAAACCATCTTTAAAAAACAAACATGAAATGTTTTGTTCCAATTTAGGCGACCCGGTCTATACTTGTATGCTGTGCGCATCACATAGTAAATCTAGGCTAATAACCGGAATAAGAGCACACAAAGTTTTCAAAACTAGATATCATGGTTAGTAGAGGCCGATCTTTGATCGGGCGAGCGGGGGTGCTCATGAAGTGACCTTCCCCAATCGTACCCAAGTTCCCGAGCCGAGGCAACTTTGGTGATGACGGACACGTGGCTTTCGGCACCGAGTCAGGGTTTCCTAAATTTCCCATTAAAAAATATTTAGGTGGCGACTCTGTATCTGGCAAAGCAGTCCATGTTTGGCACTTCTTTTCAAAAAATCTGTTTTCAAAATTGATTTGCCGGATTTGGACTCTTTGGTTCAAGATTAAGAACCGTGACATTTGAGTCCTTGAACTGTAGTGACCCCAATATGAACGGAACGGGACTTAACCCTCTCGGGGCGTTCGGGGACGTCTACAGGGTGCTAACAGATTATCCCCTCCGATCGGTACTACGAAGTGCAGAAGCGTCAGGACATGTTTCAAAGTGGGCTCTTGAACTCGGCCAGTATGACATTCCTACCTAGAACCTCAATCAAGGGACAGGTACTTTCCGACTTCGTTGCCGAATTCACTGGGCATCTTGCCGATTTTAAGTCCGATGAGATTCGACCAGAGCCGAACTGGAGAATTTATGTTGGGGACATTTGGCAGTTGTGCTATGATGGATCATCCAATCAGCGGGGCAGCAGAGCCGGAGTTGTGATCATGGCTCCCGACGGCCCAATAATTGAGCAGGCCGTTAAGCTTGGCTTCGAAGCATCAAATAACGAAGCCGAATACGAAGCCCTTCTAGCCGGTTTGCGAAATGCACATCTTCTGGGTGCTCTGTGTTTGCTTGTATTTTGCGATTCAAAACTGGTGATCAATCAGCTAAAAGAGGAGTACGTGGCAAGAAACGACCATATGGTGGCCTACATGAAAACGACCAACTCCTTGCTGGCAAAATTTGACCATCATGAATTGAACCAGATAACACGTAATCAGAACACACACGTAGATGCCCTTGCCTACCTAGCCTCCACCATTAACTCAGAGATTAAACGAACCATCGAAGTAGGTTTCATCCTGGAGCCGAGCATTGGCCCTTCGGAGGAAGTCCATGTCAGTGTTATAGAAGCTGGACCGAGTTGGATGGATCCCATTGCGGCATTCCTGTCTTCCGAACAGCTCCCAGCGGACAAAAAAGAAGCGCATAAGCTGTGAAACAAAGCTCTGCGGTACTACTTGGATCCGCAAGGAAAGCTTTATAAGAAATCCCTTTCTGGTCCATACCTAGAATGTGTACACCTGGACAAAGTCGAAGAGCTTCTGACTGAAATACATGAGGTCAGTTGTGGCGCCCATTCTGGTGGGCGTTCTTTGGCCCATCGAGCAATAACACAAGGGTATTACTAGCCGACAATGAGAGCTGATGCCGAATGCTATGTGAAAAAGTGCGAACAGTGCCAGAAGTTCTCTCATTTAACCCACCTGCCTACAGAAGAACTAAGCTCCATAACCAGTCCTTGGCCGTTCGCCCAATGGGGGCTTGACATTGTTGGACCATTGCCTTGTGCCCCAGGTAACAAGCGATTTTTGATTGTCACGATAGATTATTTTACAAAATGGGTAGAAGCGGAGGCACTAACCCACATCCGAGATGCCGACGTGAAGCGTTTTGTTTGGAGAAACATCATAACACGGTTTGGCATTCTAAGAGCACTTATCTCAGACAACGGGACCCAGTTCGATTATGGCGTCTACCGAGAGCTATGCAGCAAGTATGGTATATGGCCTTACTTTTCCACGCCGGCTTATCCACAAAGCAATGGTCAGGCTGAAGCCTCTAACAAATCCATCTTGGACGGCATCAAAAAGAGGCTGGAGAAAGCTAAAGGCAAATGGGTCGAAGAATTGCCGAGTATGTTGTGGGCTCATCGAATTATGCCGAGGCGGTCTACTGGGCAAACGCCGTTTGCTCTATGCTTTGGAACCCAGCAATTATACCCCTGGAGATCGGCCTCTCAACCTTGAAATCGACAGTTTTTGATATGGGCCAAAACGACATGATGCTGGCCTTGGATTTGGTTCTGATTGAAGAACGAAGAGACCATGCCCTCGCGTCCATGGCGCGGTATCAACAACAGCTGGCTAAGTCATACAATTAACGTGTTCAGCTGCGCCGCCACACACCAGGAGAGTTGGTCCTGAAGAAGGTACTGCCAGCTACGAAGAAACCGGCTGATGGAAAATTGGGTCCTAACTGGGACGGCCCGTATCAGATTGATTCGATCGCAGGAGTAGGGGCATATTGGCTAAAAGACATGTCAGGAAGGAGTCTGCCACGGCCTTGGGATTCCACGCATTTACGCAAATTTTATCATTGACCCGACTTGTGGAGATGATGCTTGTTCTTAATGGTTCGCCATGTACATCTCATTTTCTGTAATGCAAAGATCCCTATTTACAAATTCCAGTTCAACGGTGTTCCGAAAAAGCCTCCGGATTCGGAGTGCCCTTCGTGGATATCACGATTGGCCAAATAGTCTCCGGATTCGGAGCGCCCTTCGTGGATATGACGATTGGCCAAATAAAGTCTCCGAATTCGGAGCCCCATCAGCGCATGATGTCTTTGGGCCGATAAAGCCTACAGATTCGGAGCGCCCTTCGTGGATATCACGATTGGCCAAATAAAGTCTCTGGATTCGGAGCCCCATCGGCGCATGACGTCTGTGGGCCGATAAAGCCTCCGGATTCGGAGCGCCCTTCGTGGATATCACGATTGGCCAAATAAAGCCTCCGGATTTCGAGCCCCATCGGCGCATGACGTCTTTGGGCCGATAAAGCCTTCGGATTCGGAGCGCCCTTCATGGATCACGATTGGCCAAATAGTCTCTGGATTCGGAGCCCCATCGGCACATGACGCCTTTGGGTCGATAAAGCCTCTGGATTTGGAGCGCCCTTCGTGGATATCACGATTGGCTAGTCTCCGGATTCGGAGCCCCATCGGTGCATGACGTCTTTGGGCTGATAAAGCCTCCAAATTTGGAGCGCCCTTCGTGGATATCACGATTGGCCAAATAGTCTCCGGATTCGGAGCCCCATCGGCGCATATTCGGGCCATGTGTAACATAATTATGCCGATCAATACTTAATGTAGAAAGCCCTCATATCGAGCCGGTAAAACCCGTTTAGACGTTAAAGCATAAAAACATTCGAGATGAAATGCTTGATTGCGATTAACTCAGACCGATCAATGTCTATTCAATCATCTGAAATACATTCATTTCAACATTTTAAAGAAACATTTTATAAAGAAACATGCAAACGTGCAAACAAATGCGTGCCGAACAAAGATTATAAAGAAACACAAACATGAAAAATAAAACATTTTTATTCAATCAGTCAATGATTACATAATTTTTAACGCAAGCTGTGTTTACATAGTTTTTATGCGGCATCTCCTTCATCATCGCTCTTTTCGATTTGAAAAGCAGAAAAGGGTAAACGATCACGTTGGTACAACGGCGACGCCGAATCAACACCCTTTGCTCAGAGAGTCTCCGCGGCCTGAAGTGCCTCGATCCAACCGTGCCTAAACCCCTGGTTCTCCCATCTTTGTTTTGTCAATCCCAACCTTCCGGCCCGCATGGAAGCCTTGTTCGTATCCCATGTTCCTTGCATTCTCTACGGCGAACATGGTTGCCGTATCTCGATCGGCGATGGCGTGACTCAGCAGGCGTTGAGTCGCCCTTTCATCCACGATCGGGTTGGATTGACCCATCGCACGTGGCTCAGTGGTTTGAGCCTTCCTGAGCTCCCTGAGCTCACACTCAGCCTTCTCCGCGCGAGCCTCCAAACTGCGTATTCTTTCCTCCTTTTTCTCTATCTCATGTTGAGCGGTGCGCAGGCACATGCCGACTTCATAAGCGGTGTATAGCCCTTTAACCGCCCCGTGGATGCCCTCTCGAAATACGTCGAAATCCTGTCGACCCATCATCGACTTCTGGACCTCTGGTGGAAAAATCTGTCGAGCAAACTCGACCGCCACACTTGGGTCCTTGATAATGGAGTCCGCCTCCGTCATCGGTTTATTCCCCACAAAAACTGTGAAACTCAATGGTCGCGGCGCCACATCGGCCTCATTTCTCGGTCGCGGTCGCGGAGAACTTCCCCGTTGCTGTTTCTTCTTGCGGGGTGATCTGCTTCTACAACTTGGAGGCTGATGCTTTTCTCGTTCTTTGGACACCCTACCTCCCACACGGGTGGGTTCGCTGCCGCGATTCATTGCAGTATCAAGATCAGCCGAAGTTCGCACTTCTCCTTTGCTGTTGAAGAAAACTCTATTTGACATTCGCACTTACCTACGCCACAAATGGTTTTAAATTGATTCTGAACACAGTAAGGGGAGTTATTGGCGTGAAGAGTCCATCCCATTTTTTTCTAATGCTTGCAGCGACCCCGAGGCGACTTCATTAACGCTAAACTCCAAAAGACGGATGCCGATCTAAACGGCAGTTATAGATGAATGCCTCGGAGCTCATGCACTGGCTGGGGCAAGGGCAGATTTATTAATCTAACCAGTATCTAGCCTCATGCCGATTGATATGTGCCACAGCCACTCCATGTACTAATTTTCAGTTTTTGGAGTTAAAATGGCCTAATCATCTAAACGGCAATAATGGATGAATGCCTCGGAGCTCATGCACTGGCTGGGGCAAGGGCAGATTTATTAATCTAACTGACATCTAGCCTCATGCCGATTGATATGTGCCACAGCCACTCCATGTACTAATTTTCAGTTTTTGGAGTTAAAATGGCCTAATCATCTAAACGGCAATAATGGATGAATGCCTCGGAGCTCATGCACGGGCTGGGGCAAGGGCAGATTTATTAATCTAATCGGCATCTAGCCTCATGCCGATCGATATGTGCCATGGCCACTCCATGTACTAATTTTCGGTTTTTGGAGTTAAAATGGCCTAATTATCTAAACGGCAATAATGGATGAATGCCTTGGAGCTCATGCACTGGCTGGGGCAATGGCAGATTTATTAATCTAACCGCCAAAGCATCTAGCCCCATGCCGATCGATATGTGCCACAGCCACTCCATGTGCTAATTTTTGGCTTTTTGGAGTTAAAATTGCCTAATTGTCTAGTCAGCAAGTGTGCATGAATGAATGATCCAATAACACAATTTAGCACAAACAATAGCAAAGTGCAAAAGGAATTTTCATTAAGTAAATTGGGCACAAATTGTAGCCATTTTACATATGAAAACTACTAAACAAAAAGCTGTAAAAAGTTGAAAATTCCAAAAACAAAAACAAGAGCCGCCCAAATTAGTCCTCGGAGTCAGACTCCAGCGGCTCAATATCCACTTGCTTGTATGGAATTGGCGTAGCCAATGTCACATTAGCAGCAGCAAGGGCTTTGAGCTAGCCGTGTTTGAATCCCCAATTTTCAAATTTGGGGACTTCGCTTACGTATTCATCGAAAGCAGATTTTTTCTCGGCGTCGAATGCCCTGGAAGCCTCCAGGTCGGTTGCTTCCTTCGCCTTCTTTATTTCTTCCAACTCAGCCTCCAATTTAGAGATCACCTCCTGGGCCAATTTAAGCACGTCGTCGCTCTTATCCGCCCTCTTCTCGGCGACCGATCTCAATCCTTCAACGTTGCAGGCTCTCTCCATCTCGGCCTCGGCACGAGCGCCCTCCATCTTCGCCCTCAAAACCTCGAACTTGGCCCTACTCCTTTGGCCCTCAACCTCCTCTTGTAAATGGCCAATCTGCTCGACGGCATCGTGATGGCGACGGCCCATCTCGGCTATCCTTCCAAGGGCCTGCAAAACAGGAAGTTAAGACCAAAACAATATTTACGTAAAGTGAAACGACAAAGTTAAGATATATACCAAAAGAGCCGATTGCGCGGCCAACGCAATTGCAACCAGATCCGGCTCCGCCCGAAAAGTCGCCTTGTTAACAGGCAGAGAAACGGATGTAGCCATGCTGAGTGTGACCGCTGGGTCTTTGATTATCGAAGCATCGGAGGAGATCGACGTATTTTTTTTCTTTGGTTGAATAAAAAAAGGTACAATGACATCCGATTCCTCCAAACGAGGTCATTTGTCGGCACGATCTTCTTCTGAGTCGGCCTTGACCTCGGCAGGGCGCTTTTCCACCCTTTGCTCAGCCTCTACACTCTCCTGCACAACCGATTCTGCCTCGGCACTTTGGTTTTTCGCCGTTTCCTCCTCAATAACGGACAAGGAGGGTTGAGATTCGCCAGTAGGCAGGGAGGGCTGAGATTCGTCAACAGTTTGGGAGGGCTGAGATTCGGCATCCCGAATGGCCTCCGCCCTTCGCTGCGCGGCCATCCTTTTCGTGTTTGCCTTCTTGGCAAGTTTAGTGAGGCTCAATCCAGCCATATCTTTTGGGTACGCGCCGGGAAGGTCCTCTAGACCCTGAAAGATATCGTCAAGTGGAAGGTCTCCTCAATTCGAAGTGGACAGAGGATCGACTGAATTGAGGCCGGCTTCTTCAAATGCTAGCTTTAAAGCCTCGTCGACTTCGGCTACGGATTGGTCTGACTCGGTGGCCTCAGCTACTTCTGGTCGCTCCGAATCTGATCCCTCTAAGCCGAGCTGCCTCAAATTTTTGAAACCAATCAGGATAAGGGTGGTAAGAAACTCCTCACCCTTCGGAATTGGGATGTTTTCCGCTGCCGAAAAGGTCGTATAAGTCGGCTCGTAGCGGAGCAGAACGTGGGCCGCCCTCCCCTGTTTCTTAAGACTCGATCGGCTGAAATATTTGAGCACAACTGTAGCACGTCCGCGGGGGACCTCGGCTACAGTTCGGACTCCCTTTGTGTCGCGGTTCTAAATCTGAACCAAAGAGTCCGAATCCGGCAAATCGTTTTGAAGAAAACAGATTTTTGAAAAAGTAGTGCCAAACATGGACTGCTTTGCCAGATTACAGAGTCGCCACCTAAATATTTTTTAATGGGGGAATTTAGGAAACCCTGACTCGGTGCCGAAGGCCACGTGTCCGTCATCACCAAAGTGACTTGGCTCGGGAGCTTGGGTACGATCGGGGAAGGTCAGCTATGAGCACCCCCTTTCGCCCGGTCCGAAGACCGGCCTCTACTAACCGTGATATTCGATTTTGAAAACATTACATGTTCTTATTCCAGTTATTAGTCTAGAATTACTATGTTATGCGCACAGCACAAAAGTATAGACTAGATTGCCTAATTTGGAAATAAACATTGCATATCCGTTTTGTCTTGAAAAACGTGTTTGGTTTATGCTACTCGCAAGTAGGCTAAAATACGGATTTCAACGAGTTGTTCCAACTCACGCAATCCAACCTTCACCCACAGGCATTCAAACAGTAATATCACATATAAGCATTTAGCCGCATGGCAATCCTATTGTCATGGTAACATTCACACGCATGCGATATGCCAAAGCGTAAAATACTTACATCGTACTCCGTGCCAAAACAGTAAGCTTATTAGAAATCCATGCATGACCTAAGCATACTGAAATGTCTAATGCAACACATGCAAAGATGTAATCTAGGCAGGCTCGGCTATCCTAGACATGGCATGTGAAATGCTAAAACTATCACATATTCAATTTGGAATCGAAAGTACGATGCAGTTTGTATGATGTACCGAGCCCGGTGCATGTAAACAAATGCATGAATGCACACATGCATTGCATAAGGTATGCTAACTGAACATGCCCTAATCTACCATTGTAAGCAGGTAAATAAAAGGGATAGAAAGAAGTGGGGGTTGGAAGACATACATCCACTCACACACACTTATTACACTTTTCGCCCTCGCTCGGAGGGACCGAAATAATAATACAAATAATTAACTACGCAAGCTAATTAATTATTACAAACTCACTAAATTAATTAGACAAATAATTAATCTAATTAAGCATTAAACCGCCTCGGGATGAGGGCCGGATGCAGCGCGTGTTCGGGATTGGCTCGGAATCGCACTGTCATGCAAGTGTGCCTCTGTTTTCCCTGCTATCCTCCTCAGAAAATTACCAAAATCCCAGGAGTGCCTCTCAGGGCACTGGGGAGTACCACCGGCTGGGGTAGAACACCACCGGCTGAAGGATGTGGCCACCGGCACTGATTGAAGCTATCGGCTGCCAATTCACTGCCGGTCGGCACTAAAAGGTGCCGGTCGGCACTTAACACCTGCAGAACCTGCAACTCACAGCAGCAGAGGGCAAAACTTGCATGGCAATGCAATTCAAGGCATGTATGCACCAAACACACTCCCTATCATGTTATTGACTCAAGGGGGGGATGTGCCTCGATTCCCGGACCACCAATCACGCATTTCCATGCATGATGGCCCAAAGAATCAAGAGTGCAACTTTGATTTCAAATGCATGCAATGCAAACAAGCAAACAAGGGTGCCAAACCTCTATCATACTTTACTTCAAGAGGCCTAACATGCATGTCAACATGATGCAACCCTAAGCATGGCAACTAACATGCAACATGGCAATACAATGCAAACATGTAAGTAAGCATACAAGGCAAGCATGCAAACCAATTGAAAGATGGACTTAAACATGAATTGGGCAGCTCTAAAAAGCCCAAAATCAGTAGCCACATGCTAAGTTATGAGGGCCAAACACACATGCATACATACACATGTTAAGGTACCAACTCAAGGCATAAACAAGCGACATTCAAGCACACTTGAAGAGGCCAAACATGGGCTAAAAGCATGCATGGAAAACTCTGAAATTCATGCAAAACATGAGGCCAAATCATGCAATAAAGCAAGCCAAATATGCAACAAATGGCCCAAGTCTTGAAACAAGCCATGAAGGCTTCAACCAAGGCCAAGTCTATCAAGCTTCACAAAGCTAAAGGGACTCAAAACAGGTCACAAGTAGACCTAGACAAAGCCTAAGGAGCACCTAGATGACATCTAAGAGGCTCAAGTACAAAGGCATGCAACATGACCAAAACATGGAGTATTTAATACATACTCTCAAAGCATTAAAGAGGCATGTAAGGCAATCAAACAAACACATCATAAGACCTGAAATGGCATGTTAGATGGTTCCGAATCATTGAAAATGGTGCAAGCATGGCATGCTACACACTCATACTCTCAAGGCCAACAAGCCAAATGCAAAGGAGCTATATAATGCATGATAGGATCGACCCAAATGGCTATGGACAGAGTTAAATCATGGCAAAATAAGCACACAAGCTTCATGGATCTAGGCCTAAAACATGTTCAAAACAAAGGCATGCAACCTAGACATGTTAAGGCATCAAAGAGACATTACAAGGCAACTATGCTAAGCATGCATAAGGGACCTAAACTAACTTGAAATCATGTTATAACATGGCAATATAAGCATGGAAAACAAGTCAAACATGCTTAACACACACTCAAGCATGAAGCTCCTTTGGAAGCCAAAATTTGCCCTTTTCAAGGACATCAAGGAGAGGGGGTGGCCCTCTCCTTCTTGGGACTCTAAGGCATGCTCTTCACCACTGAAATCCCTCAAGATTTCAGTGGTGAAAAGATCCTAAGACCAAAGTCTCGGATTTCTCACAAAATGGCACAAAAAGTGGCCTTTTCAAGGCCTAAGGGTGGTCAAACTTGCTCAAACCACTAAGCACTCTTAATAAACAATAAAGAGGCTTAAAAAACAGAACTTTTATGTGTTGATCACTAAGCACAAAAACTGTTTTAAAGCAAGCAAAAAGAGGGTGCAAAAATGGGGTAAATAAAGCAAGTTTCTTACCCTTGAAGACCACCTTCACAAAGGTTGGAGTGGATGGGTCCTTGAGCTCAAAACCAGTCAAGAACTTCAAGAACAAGCCTTAAGGATCTCAGTTGCAAGAGGAAGGTGAGACACTAGGTGTTTATGTGCAATATTATGACAATACACACACACTAAGCTCAAAGGAGAAAGAGAGATATATGATAGATATAGAACTCCAAACCCTAAACCAGAGCTTCTCCTATGTCTAACCCTCTGAATTTTGTTCACCTTTTCAACCTTGAGCCAAGAGAAGAGCCTTCTCTCTTATAGGCAAAAAGCTTACAAGCTTAGTCCCTAAGCAAGCTCATCCCTCCATACACGTGTATGGAGGGGAAACAAGAGCTAAACAGCTGTCTGAAAATATCTCAGAAAGCAGCTGAACAGTGCTCGGCCGGCAAAAAATGTCATTTTGACAAAATTAGTGCCGACCGGCACAAAATAGTGCCGACCGGCACAATATAGTGCCGGTGGCAACTCCAGCCAGCCGGTGGCCTCTAGCCCCAGCCGGTGGTGTGTAGGGATGCCTCACAAAGCATTCCCTGCCCTCCCAAGGCAAAACACAAGTGTTTGGTGCAAAACCAAACACAAACGGTCGAGTCTGGAGGTCCTGAGGCACGGCGCGCGTAGCCGAGAACTCCGGGAACTCCAAACGAACACAAACATGGATAATCACCGAGTGTTCCAACGGTGACGTCCAAGTCTTGAGGACGGTCAAAAACGGGGTGTCTACAGTTGCCCCTCTTTGACAGAACTCGAAAGTCATAAGAATGACGGGAGTGAATGTCAAAGCC
Source organism: Camellia japonica (assembly GCA_030407325.1). NCBI lineage: Eukaryota > Viridiplantae > Streptophyta > Magnoliopsida > Ericales > Theaceae > Camellia > Camellia japonica. The sequence continues at coordinate 117,210,439 of JAPPVO010000024.1, read as the reverse complement.
CAGAGACGACCCATTTTTGACAAGGCCGAAGACTTGGACAGACATACAAAGCGCAAATGGTTGAACTCGCAAGCTGCCTACGTATCCCTTAGGGAATCAAACCAGCGTAGTTCATGCACAGGCACACATGCCAAAGATAAGATATGCGCCCGTAGGCGGGGGCAAAATGCAACTGACAATGCAAGAAGCCGAGCATAACTTATGATCATGCAAAGAAAGCTGTAATGAAGCAATACATGCGACAGTTATAAGCTAACATGCAACAGTCTACATCACAATGCAGAAAGGATGTAAGAGAATTATGCAATTCTCAGAACGTCTCACTCGGGAGATACAATACCTGTGCGGCTCGCCTGGTTCCACCAGCGGTAAATGAACCGTACATACAATATCGCGCCTGAAAAGAAAGCAAACTTAACAGGTACAATATTGTTAGCAACATGCATGACATATGCAATGCGAATGCTAAACAATATGCAATATATACAAAACTATGTATGAATAATGCAAATGATAATGCAATGCGATTGAAACTATATGCGATGCAAACTACGTGCAGGGCATTTGAATCATGATTCGATCATGAGCGGTTCGAAACCACACGAATGTCAGATAGATTGATGGAGGTGACAAGTCCGTCTCCCATAGAACGATGTCTGATCTACGAGTACTTCGCACGGACACAAGAACGAGTATTGGGTGGAATGACATAAGTGGGGAAACGACCCGCTGATGAGGGAATAATGATCCTAATGCCGGATGCAACAATTACACTACAATGTGATGGAAATGGATACAATGGATATGGCACGCGGGCCAAACCAAATCTTGCCTAGGAAAGGCATGTACACATACGAACCGTATCTAACACAGAAGCGGTGCCGCTACCCTCAAGGCTCGGACACAAAAGCTCGACAACTGTGTTTTGACACGAAAAATACGGGCACATACCAGACCAAGCTCAACAAGGAAGGGCGCAAGCCATAGATGGAGGTGATGCAATGAAATGCATGCAAATTACAGTGCAATGGATATGGATACAAGGGATATGGCACGCGGGCCAAACCAAATCTTGCCTAGGAAAGGCATGCACACATACAAACCGTATCTAACACAGAAGCGGTGCCGCTACCCTCAAGGCTCGGACACAAAAGCTCGACAACTGTGTTTTGGCACGAAAAATATGGGCACATACCAGACCAAGCTCAACAAGGAAGGGCGCAAGCCATAGATGGAGGTGATGCAATGAAATGCATGCAAGCTACAGTGAATGCATGACAAATGCACTATACTACAATGAAATGCATGACACATGCATGCGTTGTGACTTGTTTGTTTTTTTTTGAAATGCAATGCAATATTTACAAATGATGCATGATAATGCATGATGATGCAACGGCTACGATTGCAGCTTTCCCTATCTTACCAACAGGGCGATATACTAGGTTGGTTCAATATCCAGAATCGAGGCGTGGACATGCCGCCTCAACCTATGGGGTTTCCATACAGATTTCAAGCCGAGGGTACACCCCCTGGGTATTTAAACCAGACTTTAGTCTCGGAGATCCCGAACCTTTGCGTTCTAGGCATAAGCCATTCAAACTCTAGTTTTCACCGTCCCAGTTGGTCTTCTAGGAACTTACCGCAAACACAGGCAGGTGGCTTTACCAGACCACCGAAAGTCGTTCGGGCACGACGAACACCAAAGGAATTGCACCTTCAGAGGATTTAAGGTCTCCTAGACCGGGATGCGCAGCGTATGCATTGAGATGCACATGATGCATGATGCTCGAAATGCGTGCCAGCGCACGGCTTTTGAGATGCATAACAATGCAAATGAGCGGGTTTAAGGTCTCGCCAGACCGTGCGTGTTTTCGGTCCCGCCGGACCCTCGTTGGGGCAATTTGCATAATGCGACACACGATAGGGCAAATGAGACATGCGTGCCTCATAAGGATGGAAAATGAAGTGCAAATGGGGTGCGCACTCGGCGCGATGCGATGTATGCCAAATGCAATGAGGCGTGCACTTTAATGCACTGAAGGTCTTACACCTCCCGAGGATTTAAGGTCTCCTAGACCGTGCGTGTTTAAGGTCACGCCGGACCGTAAAGAGGTAATGCACGATGCATGATAGGGCGGATGAGACACGCGTGCCTCATAAGGATGGAAAATGAAGTGCAAATGGGGTGCGCACTCGGCGCGATGCGATGTATGCCAAATGCAATGAGGTGTGCACTTTAATGCACTGAAGGTCTTACACCTCCCGAGGATTTAAGGTCTCCTAGACCGTGCGTGTTTAAGGTCACGCCGGACCGTAAAGAGGTGTATGCAAGGTGGAACGCAAAGCGGGGCACGCGTACCTCACTGGAATGCAAAATGATGCACGTGAGGTAGTACACTGCACGTGGATCAAGATGAAATGCAAATGAAGCACGTGAGGTAGTACACCGCACGTGGATCAAGATGAAATGCAAATGAAACACGTGAGGTAGTACACCGCACGTGGATCAAGATGAAATGCAAATGAAGCACGTGAGGTAGTACACCGCACGTGGATCAAGATGAAATGCAAATGAAGCACGTGAGGTAGTACACCGCACGTGGATCAAGATGAAATGCAAATGAAGCACGTGAGGTAGTACACCGCACGTGGATCAAGATGAAATGCAAATGAAGCACGTGAGGTAGTACACCGCACGTGGATCAAGATGAAATGCAAATGAAACACGTGAGGTAGTACACCGCACGTGGATCAAGATGAAATGCAAATGAAGCACGTGAGGTAGTACACCGCACGTGGATCAAGATGAAATGCAAATGAAGCACGTGAGGTAGTACACCGCACGTGGATCAAGATGAAATGCAAATGAAGCACGTGAGGTAGTACACCGCACGTGGATCAAGATGAAATGCAAATGAAACACGTGAGGTAGTACACCGCACGTGGATCAAGATGAAATGCAAATGAAGCACGTGAGGTAGTACACCGCACGTGGATCAAGATGAAATGCAAATGAAGGATGATGCAAGACGAGGCACGCGTACCTCGAGATGTAATGGAATGCGAAATGAGGCACACGTACCTCATTTGAAAATGAGATGCAAAACGAGGCACACGTACCTCGTTTGAATGGAAAAAGATGCAAGTCACAAGGGACGTGCAAGACGGCGCGTTGCGACGCAACAGACAAAAAGGATGGATGCATGCGACGCACACGGGGCAACTTTTGAATTTTACGAAAGACAAAAGGATACAAAAAGGATACAATTCTTGCTTGAATCTCAGTGCCTCGCACAGAAGACACGGTCCGAGGTCAAAACGGAGGCCGGTTGAGCATCGGGGATGCACTTTCTTGAGCTATGAAGACCCAAAACCCCTCATATAGCCTAAAAACATCCTTGGGAACGCCACCGGCTGGGTGGGGTGGTCACCGGCCACCACCGGCTGCATAAAACAATCCATCGGCACAATATTGTGCCGACCGGCACAAAACAGTGCCGACCGGCCAAAAGTTGCTGATCGGGGGCAGAACTGCCATTTCACTTCGGGTCTTTTAAAATAGGGCTTGAAACCCTATTTCCTCACTTTGCCTCCGCCGAAAACTCCTCCTCTCTCTCTCTAGAGTTTGTTTTCTTGATTTCTCATCGATTTCTTCGCGTTTTACACCCGTTTTCTCGTCGGATTCGCGATATTCTTCGCGTTTCGGACATTTTCAACCGAACGAATCTCCGTTTCGGTGTACTTTTTGCTAGTTTCGCTTTTTCGGGGCTTGTTCCCCTTGATTCCGTCTTCCTTTCCGTGCCTTTTCTTCTTCCGACCTTTCCGGCCATTTCCGGCCTTCTCGGGGTTGACCTTCTCGGTTGACTTTTCGTAATCCGGCTTCCCTGGCCATTTTCTCACCACCACTGCCATGGCTGACGACATTCCGCATGTTGGGACTCCCCCGGACCACGAGATGGACCCCGGGGTCGAGCTCCTCCCTCTGGGTGAGCGTCCTTTTGACCCGGCGACCTACCGGCCGGCTACCCATGTGCTACCGCCCGACGGACTCCGCCACTTCCGCGGTTTTGACAGGGTTCTGGACCCGGAGCTTCTACTGCGCGAGCCGACCTCTCATCTGTCCTTCGGCACTGTCGAGGTAACACTCTTCTCTGTTTTACTTTTCGCAATGTAGAACTGTAAACTGTCAACTGACATAGCTGATTACAACCCTTAACTGCTTAGCTCTGATACACTGTACTGTAGTCGATTGTAGACAACTTCACAACTGATATCTGCTTAGGACCGAGACACATGCACACACACTGCACTAGTCTGAATCACCCAAACACACGGCACACATTGCACTGTCGATTCGCCGACACTCGGTACTTGTTTGAATCTGAAAACGCACTGTATGCTGTATTTAAACTGGATCATACGAGGCACGTTGATACATTATACGTTGTAGTTCGCCTACTAGCATACTGCACTCCAATATCTGCTTGAATCTGAAAAATGTGCACACATGCACCATATCTGTATGCTTCTTGGAACTATATTCTAAATATTTGCTTTGCAATTACTGCTTTTGATTACAGGGAGACTCCCATGCCGTCCGCGGGTATGGGAACATTGCTGCTCGAGACTGGTATTTGGATCTTCCCGAGGCGGTTCGACGCATCGTGGACCAGGCGGGCTTTGGCTCTTTCTGCCGGGGACTTTCTAGGCTCTCCGCCTGCAGACCTCTTCTTGCCGCCCTGGCAGAGAGGTGGTGGGACACCACCGATTCATTTCACCTATCAGCGACTGGGGACATGACGATGACCCCTTACGACTTCTCGATGCTCACTGGCATCGGGGTGGGGGGTGATCCGATCCCTTTTGATATAGACATGGATGAGTGGACCGCAGCCCAGGTCTACTTACTTGGCGCGGCTCCGCCTCTGGCTCGTCCCGGCTTCGTCCGGTATTCTTGGTTCGAGGTGCAGTTTCGGGTCCAGTCCGCACTCATTGATGCAGCCCCGATGACCCCAGAGGCCGTGGATCAGTATGCACGCGGCTTCTTGATGTTCCTATTTGGGACGACTCTCTTCGCCGACCGGGCGAACACAGTGCCCCTCTGTCTCCTCAGTGCACTGGTGGATGTCCGAGATCTTTTGCGTTATGATTGGGGCGGCGCTGCTTTGGCCACTCTCTATGGCTACATGAGCTCGGTCTCTCGTGGCAGTGGACAGCTGCTAGGAGGCTACTGGCGAGCCTGGGAGGTATGTCTTCTTCTCTACTTTACATTTCTGTTCTGTACTTTCTGTACTCTGTACACTGCGCACACTGTAGTCCGCTTCCCACGGATTGCATATTGTACACACGGCACACACATGCTCTGCTTTACACTGACTGTACACTGTTCACACTGTACACTCTGTTCAACACAATACACAACACACGGCTCCGTTGTTTCTGCTTTATTCTGCATCCTGCTTGATCTGATAGTCATACTGACATCTGTTTTGCAGCTGTGGGTGTATGCCTACTTCCCCAGACTAGAGCCAGTGCCGGAGACAGAGACCCCTCTGGTCGTTCCCTTCTCTCGCCGTTACGATGGGAGGTGCACTCGGAGGCCCCGAGACACATTCAGCTTCTTTCGCCGTTTCTTCGACACCATCACCCCCACCGAGGTACGTTTTACTTATAGTCGGTTTAAACTTCGCTTTCAAGCGTACATTTCTATATCAGTAAATAATCAACTGTATTTCATTTCAGGTCACCTGGCAGCCGTGGGCTCCGCTACCAGCGGTGATACGAGATCGGTATGCCGGCGCCATCGAGACCTCGCGCTACCGGATTTTGCTGGAGGGCCCGGTCTGTCGGGCTTGGTACCTAGGGGAGCGTTTTCTGCGCCAGACCCTCGGGTTGCCAGAGCAGATAGTCCCGGTTCACCCTCCCGAGCACATGAGGGATACCGAGAGGTTTTCTGTGCAGCAGATGGAGGACTACACCCTCGGCTGGGGCGAGGACGGCTATAGGGGCGAGGGCGACTACTCAGAGTACGTCCGGACCTTCTTGATGCGGCCTTTGAGCGGGGGCTCCCGAGCTGATCCAGCGAGACCTGCGGCGCCAGCGGCCCGGGCAGAGGCAGGAGCAGGAGTGGGGTCGTCACAGAGGGCCCGAGCTCGCGGCAGGAGGGGAGTGCAGAGGGGACGAGGGACGGGCTGGCCCGCTCTTCCTACCATGGTGACTTACAGAGGGCAGAGTGGGGAGACCTACCAGATCCCTTTTGCTCCTCCTCCGGCTGGTCATGAGTTGGCCGGCATTCCCGACTTGCCTCCGGTATGTATTACTTTATTTCTGCGTCTTGCATTGTTATTTCATTTCAGTTCATTCAAATATCCCACAGAATACTGATGTATTTAATATTTTTGCAGGCTTCCTCCGAGTATACCCGTCAGTCAGTGGAGCTGAATGCCTCCCTGATGGGGATGCTACAGCGGACTCTCGACGCCTTGGCCGTCTACGGCCTGCCGGTATGTTCTTCTGACCACAGTCTCAAATCACACTTTGTTTCGCACAATCTGCTACACTGCACAAAAATCTGATAAACTGCTCGCGGCTCTCATACACTGTACTCATACACTGCATCTTGCACTGATTCACTGTTCACAGCATTCACACACTGTACTCATACACTGCATTCTGTACTGATAAACTGCTCACGGCATTCACACACTGTACTCATACACTGCATTCTGCACTGATAAACTGCTCACGGTTTTCTGATGTGTTTGTTCTTTGTATTTTCAGCCTCCTTTCCCGATCCCTCCAGTGGGTGGCGCTGTTCCAGCTGGGCCTCCCCTCTCTACTCGGGATGGCAGGATATTCCCTCGCACTAGAGGGGGACGTGGTCACGTGGGGAGCAGCTCACGAGCTCCAGTTCCAGGAGACGGCGAGTCGGAGGCGGGGACGGAGTCATTTGCGGAGGAGGCCGGGGACAGCTCGGGCTCGGGCTCCGACAGTGACGGCTCCGACGATGCTTATGTGCTTTTGCCCAGGAAGAGGGCGAGGACTGATCCTTAGGCATGAGGCCTGCTGCTGATGATGATGATTTTGCTGCTTCTTTTCTTCATTTCTTTTGTTGTACTTTTCTCTTTTTGGTAGATAGAGTACTATGTACTGCCGCAGGCAGATTTTTTGCTTTCTTCAAAAGTTGTACTTTGAAAGAGATTATATAAAACAAACTTTTGTCTGAAAAGTGTTTTATTTGTACATCTCTGCGCATTTCATACTGCATTGCATTGCATCATTTTACACCTCAAATGTAAATGGTTATTGATCCATTGTTTGAAATCTGAGCATTTGCATTGTAACAATCGGATAACCCACCAACTAACCGCAGACAACTCATACAAACTGCTGCTCAAACTGAACACAGCTTACATTCCGCTGGGGATTAATCTGCATACAGCCCATAACCCAACACTTGGTCCATTCCGCATACGGCAAACTTTGAACAAACAGCCCAATCTGACAAGCCGGATCTCAAGACTGAAATGGTTAAGATTGAAACACACTCGGATGTCCCAATTTTTTTCATTTCTTCTCTTACCTGGCATAGATGTAGAGAACGGCACGGCATTCTGAGCACCGACGATTAATCTTTGGAAAAGGGGTTTCACAACCGGGGTATCGAGCCTACAACTGAACACAGTAGAAAGGACTCAAGTACAGAAAGTAAAAGGCACACGACCTAAACACAACGAGACACACTCGGAAAAGACTCAAAACTAAATTGAGACCGACAAATCAAAAGACACGACACACAGACATGTTTACAAAAGGGGTCCTCAAATCTCGAGGAGCCAGTTCCTCCGGGTATTATTCCCACCCTTTCTGATTTGTGTGATTCTCACGCCACTCGGCCCTCAAGCTCGGTTTTTCTGAAAAAGCCCTTTTCCTCACTTTTCTCTCGACTTACGCCTCTCTATTCTTTACTCTCTCATTTTTCAATCCCTCCCCAGGGTGGTTGATGGACGAATAGAAAGTCACAAGTTCACGCCCAATATTGTTAGCTCACGGCTATTTCTTCTGATAGATAGAGCGCCTTTCTGGCGAGCGCGTTGATGATAAAGGGGGGAGACAGAACACCTGGCTCAACTGTGCCCCTAGTTCGCTACTTTGACCATTTTTTCGTTTTCTTTCTAAAACAGTTTTGATCAAAGATGAGCGTTGGATTAACGCACTTATGCAATTTTTGATTTAAAAATCATACGAATCAGGCTGTGCGCACTGAAAATTCCCCTTTTGGGTCCAAACATGGTCCAATTTTGAAAAATGAAATAGTTTTCGAGAAAATAAGTCAACTTCAGTGAAAATTTTCAAAAACTATTTTTGCAAACAGTGAACGCTCAACGAGCGCAGAACTTACCCTTGAGATACGCAACCTCGGATCGGAGGCAATGGGAAATTGCCCCTGGCTTAAAGGGGGATAAGGCAACGGAAAGTTGCCCCTAGTTTGGATGAAGACTGAGGGCAACTTTGGCAATAGATGGCAACGGAAAGTTGCCCCTTGTTTGGATGATGCCGCGGCATGCTCATTGATGATTGAACTCGACCGGGCTCTCAGGCGCGGAGCGGGCGAAGACAGCCACGAACAATATATGGACACAGTCACCTTGAAAGCGTTGGTGACTGGGTTCCAGAAGGAAGTTGGTCACGCAACTCCCGGTCGCTGCAGTCGAGACGTTGGATTCAGAGGAAGCATGGGTAATCAAAACCATTACATGGACTGAGACGCTATGAAAGCGTTGGGGCTGGACTTCAGGATGAAGTTGCCTACGTATCCCAAACATGGGAATCAAGCCTTACGTAGTTCCGGTCAAGGTACACTCGGGTATTTTAACCTTCACTGTTTAGGCTCTAACTTTTGCCAAGGCGCCCAATGCGGGTTTTCGACCTTGCGAGCTATGTTTTTCTTTCTTTTCTCTCTTTTTTGTCTTTTCAATCTTCTTTTTTTTTTTGCATTTTTCTTTTCTCTTCTTTTTTTCACTTTTTTGCTTTTTTTTTTTTTGTATTTTTGTATTTCTTTTTCTTGCTCTAACTTTTGCCTGGGTCGCCCTCCGGGTTTTCGGCCCAGCGAGCCTCTCAAAGGGTAAAAGTGTAGCAAGTCCATGCCAAATGGTTTTGAGATTGAAGCCTCTCTGTGTCCAGGAGAGTGACTGTGGTGTTGATTTACGGGAAGAGTCCAACGCGGGTCGCTTTTCGAGCTTTGCTTGGTGGGATCTGATCTCCCTGATCTGACTTTGAGGCCTCTTGCTCGAGGGCTGCTTCAATACGGGCCACACGGGCGTTTCATGGCACAGCTGAATGTTCTGAATGGAAGCCGGTTTACAATAGATAAATCGAATCTTGAGGCCGAGAGCGATCCTAGGCTACAACATCTCAAGAGCGATTCCACACAAATCTTCGCGAGACCGCACAAAACATTTTGTTTTTGAAAGTTTTCAAGAAAGCGACAAATCGCTCGTGCTGAAGATAATGTGGAACCAGTCTGGGTCAGGCCAGGGTCCTTCTCAGTACTCACGCTGATAAGCATGGTTTCATTCATAAAAAGCTTAGCATGCGCTCTTCTTTTTCTCAACATGATCAAAGTTTTGCAAACCCGAGGAATTACTTCCTCTTCGTTTTCATCACCACAGTGTTAAAAAGGGTTTA